>CM060603.1:31657068-32257068 GCA_030578255.1 Tiaroga cobitis
ATGCATTATGAAGTTAAAAAACCCATGAAATCGCTTGATGAAAGCAGTTTTCTATTTATACATAAAGTTTGGGCAGTATGAGGAGATTGTCCCTTTTTTCAAATAGCTAATCGACTTGGGTGGGACATTCTCATTCTAGAATCTGTAAACTGTAAAAGTACAAACATGCAATAGCTCCTTTAAGGAGCTATTTACCTGATCTAAACCCTACACAATTTCTTTGGTTGGTGGAATGGAAGGTAGTCAGCTTGATTCAGGTATATTAAATAACATTTAGTTTTCATCCAGACAGGAATTTATGCACTCTGTGCAAAAATTGTACCTTAAATGGTAAAACAGCTTGTCATAGGCCAGTACCCTTAAAGGGACATATTTGTATACATGGATCTCTGAGCAGAAATAGTGTCTGGTCACCAGTGGTCATGTGACCTTGTAATCCACCTTCATGATGAAGGTGCTGTAACGCCTTGCATTTCTCAGGACAATGAGAGAATGTAATCTAATATTGGCTGCTCAGAACTCAGCGCTATCGGGTCAATATGTACCCGTCACGTGGCAAAAATCGAGGCCCTGGGAGAACAGCATGATCATTACCGAACTAATCACCAACATGATGACAGAACAGTGTGAAATATCTCATCCATGCTCTCCCGAATAACTTTTGAAGCCATATCAAAAGCATATTCATCAAACTTTGCGAAAGAAAACTTTCTCTCATTTGATCTTAGCACTAATTTAATAGAATTCATCAGTGGACAAAAAGGCCCTTTATGCTGAAAAGCTGGAGTGTAATGCTGCGCTATTTTAACTACATGCGTCTTGCAGCATTTACAGTCAATGTGAAACCATTTCAATGGTTAATTCATTTCATTATGAAGGTCAGTTGTGTTATTTGCTTTTTGTTGTTTTCTATGTTCATAGTCATATTTGTGCTTATGTCTGTTAGTTGTCTTTTAAGTCTGTTAAGAGTTAAGTCTCCTTGTCTCTCTCTATCTATCTCTTGTTCAGTGTCCAGCCTGTAACAGAAGTCTTTGTGGTTGACCAAACTGATGATCTGACTGCAGTTAATGTAAGAGTGTGATGTAGCAACTGGCGTCTTAAGAGCTGCTTTGAGAAAGGAAAAATCCCATCTGTGATCATTCCACATCCCTGCTGTGTGGAAAGGGTGAGGCTTGAAGCAAAAGTACGAGTTTTTATTGCAGCTACAGCATGGTGCGAGTGGCAGACCTTAGATTACATTTTGTTTTAAATGATAGTGTTTTCCTAGAGATCGTGGTGACACTCCCATGTTTTCAAAGCTTAAATTTAGTATTAAAGGCCTTTACACATGCAAATTTCTTTAGTTCAGTGGAATTTTTTTACTCCATTTCAAAATTATCAATTCAATTATTATAATCCATTTCATTATTCAAAATGTTATTAATTGTTGAATTAATTTAACATACAGCTGTATGTTGGAAAACATACTTGTTTAAATAAATGTAAATTTTTCTAAAGAATTGATTTGTTTCATTTTATACATGTACACAAAAACATTTGTAAGCCAATAAGTAAATGCAGTAATAGAAACAGAGCAAGTAGCTATTGGTGTGAAATTAAAAGAAAGTATATGGTTATAGTTGCATTATATTTAAAGCAAGGTAACTTTTTAAAACTTTCTTTAAAGACCTTAAAGTTTAACATTTCCCTCTCTCTCTCTCTCTCTCTCTCTCTCTCTCTCTCTCTCTCTCTCTCTCTCTCTCTCTCTCTCTCTCTCTCTCACATCCAAAGGGCCTGTTTTGACTTTGAAATCTTTTGCAACAGCTTGTGTTGCCTAGCAATAAAAAATATTTTTTTCCTTCATTGAACTTGCGTCTAAAGAATTAGTTAAAAGGTGAGAACTGTGAGAGGACACTTTTTCTTTTCTTTTCTAAGTAGCTCTTTAAGCGCTACCAAATTTGCACAATAGTGCTAAATAACACATATGTTGAAAACTGTCACAAGCCTTGCTCAAATACCTGTGTATGTTATTGGCAACTGTACCAACAGCAAGAGCTGCAGGAGCACAGGTCTCTACTGTACCATCAGCCATTCCTCCTGACCATATTGGAGCTAATGCACTGCTAGTGAAGCCTTCCTCAACACAACATATTCTGAATGTCTCTCTCTGCTCACAGCTTTGGGATCATTTCTATACCATGCCATGAGTAGTCTCTCTCTGCATTTACTTATTGGCTTACAAAGTTATATACCATGCTCGAGTCTCTCTCCGCTCACAGCTTGGGATCATTTCTTTCCTTTTCTTTTTAAGGAAAGTAGCGATTCACTTTTGAAAAAGTATCGATTCACTTTAAAAAAAGTAGTGATTCATTTTTTTTAAATTACCGATTCTTTTTTTAAGGAAAAGCTATCTATTCTTTTTTGAAAAAGTTGGGTTTAATTTTAAGGAAGTTAAAGTAATGATTCGTTTTTTTTTTAAGTAGCGATTCATTGTTTTAAAATTAGCGATTCATTTTTTAAAAAGTAGCGATTCATTTTGAAAAAGTAGCGATTCACTTTTTAAAAAGTATTGATTCAATTTGAAAAAGTAGCGATTCACTTTTGAAAAAGTAGCGATTCTTTTTTTAAGTAGCGAATCATTTTGAAAAAGTAGCGATTCACTTTGAAAAAGTAGCGATTCTTTTTGAAAAGTAGCGATTCACTTTGAAAAAGTATAGATTCTTTTTTTTAAAAGTAGCAAATCATTTTTGAAAAAGTAGCGATTCACTTAGAAAAAGTAGCGATTCATTTTGAAAAGTAGCGATTCTTTTTGAAAAGTAGTGATTCATTTTTTAAAAAGTAGCGATTCTTTTTGAAAAAAGTAGCGATTCTTTGAAAAAAGTAGTGATTAGTTTTTAAAAAAGTAGCGATTCTTTTTGAAAAAAGTAGCGATTCATTTTGAAAAAAGTAGCGATTCTTTTTGAAAAGTAGTGATTCATTTTTTTAAAAGTAGCGATTCTTTTTGAAAAAGTATCAATTCACTTTGAAAAAGTAGCGATTCTTTTGGAAAAAGTATCAATTCACTTTGAAAAGTAGCAATTCTTTTGGAAAAAGTAGCGATTCTTTTTGAAAAAGTAGCGAATCATTTTGAAAAAGTAGCGATTCACTTTGAAAAAGTAGCGATTCTTTTTGAAAAAGTAGCGATTAACTTTGAAAAAGTATAGATTCTTTTTTTTTAAAGTAGTGAATCATTTTTGAAAAAGTAGCGATTCACTTAGAAAAAGTAGCGATTCATTTTGAAAAGTAGTGATTCATTTTTAAAAAAGTAACGATTCTTTTTTGAAAAGTAGTGATTGATTTTTAAAAAAGTAGCGATTCTTTTTGAAAAAGTAGCGATTCTTTGAAAAAAGTAGCGATTCTTAAAAAAGTAGCTTTTTTTTAAAGTAGCGATTCTTCTGGAAAAAGTAGCGATTCATTTTGAAAAAGTAGCGATTCATTTTGAAAAAGTAGCGATTCTTTTTGAAAAAAGTAGCGATTCTTGAAAAGTTGCATTTTTTTAAAGTAGCGATTCTTTTTGAAAAATCGATTCACTTTGAAAAAGTAGCGATTCTTTTTGAAAAAGTAGCGATTCTTTTTGAAAAAAGTAGCGATTCTTTTGGAAAAAGTATCGATTCTTTTTTAAAAAGTATCAATTCACTTTGAAAAAGTAGCGATTCTTTTGGAAAAAGTAGCGATTCTATTGAAAAAGTATCCAATATACAATGGATACTTTGTAATATTTCTACAATGTAATTATACATTTATTACAATGTAATTATACATTTTATTACAGTGTTATTATACATATCAATGTAATTATACATTCCTTACAGTATTATTATACATTTGTTACAATGTAATTATACATTTATCACAAAGTAATTATGTTTATTACAATGTAATTATACATTTATTACATTGTTATTATACATTTAATACAATGTAATTATACATTTATTACAATGTAATTATACATGTATTACATTGTTATACATTTGTTACTTAATTTTTGTTACATGATTCTTTTTTGAAAAAGTAGCGATTCTTTTTTGAAAAAGTAGCAATTCACTTTGAAAAAGTATAGATTTTTTTTTTTAAAGTAGCGAATCATTTTTGAAAAAGTAGCGATTCACTTAGAAAAAGTAGCGATTCATTTTGAAAAGTAGCGATTCTTTTTGAAAAGTAGTGATTCATTTTTAAAAAAGTAGCGATTCTTTTTGAAAAAGTAGCGATTCTTTTGGAAAAAGTAGCGATTCTTTTTTAAAAAGTATCAATTCACTTTGAAAAATAGCGATTCTTTTTGAAAAAGTAGCGATTCACTTTAAAAAAGTATAGATTCTTTTTTTTAAAAGTAGCGAATCATTTTTGAAAAAGTAGCGATTCACTTAGAAAAAGTAGCGATTGATTTTGAAAAGTAGTGATTCATTTTTAAAAAAGTAACGATTCTTTTTTTGAAAAGTAGCGATTCATTTTTAAAAAAGTAGCGATTCTTTTTGAAAAAAGTAGCGATTCTTTGAAAAAAGTAGCGATTCTTAAAAAAGTAGCGATTCTTCTGGAAAAAGTAGCGATTCTTTTTGAAAAAGTAGCGATTCACTTTGAAAAAGTAGCGATTCTTTTTGAAAAAGTAGCGATCCTTTTTGAAAAAAGTAGCCATTCTTTTGGAAAAGTATCGATTCTTTTTTAAAAAGTATCAATTCACTTTGAAAAAGTAGCGATTCATTTGGAAAAAGTAGCGATTCTATTGAAAAAGTATCCAATATACAATGGATACTTTGTAATATTTCTACAATGTAATTATACATTTATTACAATGTAATTATACATTTTATTACAGTATTATTATACATTTGTTACAATGTAATTATACATTTATTACAAAGTAATTATATGTTTATTACAATGTAATTAAACATTTATTACATTGTTATTATACATTTAATACAATGTAATTATACATTTATTACAATGTAATTATACATGTATTACATTGTTATACATTTGTTACTTTATTTTTTTGTTACATGATTCTTTTAAAAAAAAGTAGCGATTCTTTTTTGAAAAAGTAGCGATTCACATTGAAAAAGTAGCTATTCTTTTTGAAAAAGTAGCTTTTTTTTAAAAGTAACGATTCTTTATGAAAAAGTAGCGATTCACATTGAAAAAGTAGCTATTCTTTTTGAAAAAGTAGCGATTCTTTTTGAAAAAAGTAGCGATTCATTTGGAATTAGTATCAATTCTTTTTGAAAAAGTAGCGATTCATTTTGAAAAAGTATCCAATATACAATGGACACTTTGTAAAATTATTACAATGTAATTATACATTTATTACAATGTAATTATTACAATGTAATTATATGTTTATTACAATGTAATTATGTTTATTACAATGTAAATATACATTTTATTACAGTGTTATTATACATTAACTATAATTATACATTTATTACAGTGTTATTATACATTTAATACAATGTAATTATACGTTTATTACAATGTAATTATAATTTTGTTATATTGTTATTATACATTTGTTACATTATTTTTATTACATATTTGTTACATTATTATTTTGTTACATGGTTCTTTTTGAAAAAGTAGCGATTCACTTAGAAAAAGTAGCTATTCTTTTTGAAAAAGTAGCGATTCATTTTTTAAAATTAGCGAGTCATTTGGAAAAAGTTGCAATTCTTTTTTAAAAAGTACCGATTTTAAAAAAAAGCGATTCTTTTTTAAAAAGAATTAAAAATTTGAAATTTTGAAAAATAATTTTGAAAAAGTATCCAATATACAATGGATACTTTGTAATATTATTACAATGTAATTATACATTAGTGTTATTATTAGAGCCGTGACTTTAACGCGTTAATTAAGATGAGTTAATTACAGACTTTAACGTGTTAATTAAGAGTAATTAATTACACAAAAAATAACACGTTAAACATTTTTTACGCATTTTAATCACGCTTATTTTTGCACCGCTGAACGTTTCTCACTGGATGAGTTTCGGCGGACCGATTATACTGGAGCACCAACTAGCGTTCATGCCTTCAGACAACAACAAACCACAGTGAACATGAACGAAGAAGCTGACGAGACCGCTTTGGTTGGCCCCGTGGATGGGAAATTTTGTTATAAAAAACGAACGGATGGAAGCGTCAATAAGAGCATGGTTGTGTGCAAGCTATGCAACAAGGAATTCGCATATCACAGCAGCACATCGAGCCTCAAGTATCACCTCAACGCAAAACATATAGCAGCTAGCGTGGACGTTAGTCCGATGGCAAAAATTGCACTGGTCTGCTGGCCTTGGTTGAACAAAAATAAACAATATTTTGTTGCTTAAGCTTATGTATTCAGTCATTATTCAATGGTATCCTAAAAATCCATGTGAAAAAAATCATGTGAACAGTCTCTGGGTCGGCAGACGTGACGTGAACAGTTTCTGGATCGGCAGACGTGACGTGAACAGTTTGTGGATCGGCAGACGTGACGTGCACAGTCTCTGGATCGGCAGACGTGACGTGCACAGGCTCTGGCTTGGCAGGCGTGACGTGACTCCTCCACGCATGCAGTACCACCACTGCATAAAAGAGGAAGACAGGACCGTGGCAGGACTGATGGTGGGCAGCTCCGAGACGCTCTCAGGGCTGACATCGGGCTGCACGTCAGGGATGGCACTCACCTCCGGGATGGTCTCTGGGTTAGGAGCCACCGGACAAGTCATTGAGGAGGCCTTTCTCCTCCTCCTCCGTCTCCGAACCACCGGACTCGGGACCACCGGAACAGGGACCACCGGGACTGGGATCACCGGAACAGGGACCACCGGAACCGGAACCACTGGACTCGGGACCACCGGGACATTAGGGAGACAGGAAGTCTTCCTCCTCCTCCTTGTCCGCGAGCAACTGGGTGCTGTTCTCTCCCCGGAATTAACCGGGAGCGCAGCATTCTCCTCCCTGATACGAGCACACAAAGCATTACACTCATCAGTGTTTCCGCTACATTCATTCCGCCGTGGCGGGCCGCCACACCTAAAACCATCCCGCCACGGCTGCAGCTTCTCAGTGAGGTCCGATATTTGTTTTTTTGTTAAGCCCCACTACATTTACATTTACATTTAGTTATTTAGCAGACGCTTTTATCCAAAGCGACTTACATTTGAGGACTAAACCAAGCGAGTCATTGTGAAGAGGCAAAAACAACGCAAGAAGTGCTCAAAATACAAAGTTCAGACATTGCTCGGACTAGCATAAGCCAGGCAAGCGAGGATTTAAAGGAAAGGTTTTTTTATTTTAAATTTTTTTTATTTTATTTTTTTTTAATTTTTTTTTTTATGTTAAGTGCTCCCGGAAGAGATGAGTTTTCAGTTGCCTTTTGAATGCTGTCAGGGATTCTGCATTCCGGATGACGGTGGGGAGATCATTCCACCAGCATGGAACCGTGAATGAGAATATTCTGGAGAGTGATTTTGTGCCCCGCTGTGATGGTACCACGAGCCGTCGCTCATTGACCGATCGTAGGCTTCTGGTAGGGATGTACACTTGTAGTAGTGAGTGGAAGTAGGAGGGAGCTGAACCTGTGGTCAATCTGCAAGCAAGCGTCAAAGCCTTGAACTTGATGCGAGCAGCGAGTGGTAGCCAGTGCAGAGAGATGAACAGAGGAGTGACGTGGGCCCTTTTGGGCTCGTTGAAGACGAGACGAGCTGCAGCATTCTGGATCATTTGTAGAGGTTTAGTTGCACATGATGGAAGTCCAGCCAGAAGAGCATTGCAGTAATCAAGCCTAGAAATGACCAGGGCCTGGACGAGAAGTTGTGTTGCATGATCAGTTAGGAAAGGCCTGATCTTTCTGATGTTGTGCATAGCAAACCTGCATGATCGAGTTGTCTTTGTAATGTGATCCCCACTAAAGGCATAAACAACATTGTAAAGCACAATAAAGTTTCCGCACTATTCCAAGATTCCTAAAGTCTTTCAATAGCATAATGCGTGGTAAAAATGAATATTTAAGTCGTTAAGTTAAAGTTAATGGAAAAACGTATCTCTCCTCAGTCATTCTCCATTCAACATTCAAACAGCGCGTCGCGTTCGGTTACGACAGTTACACGACGACACTCTTCAAGATCAATGTTCCCATTCTTATACTTTTTAGTTTCCATAAAATGACTTTATCTTGCTGGAGTTTATTGCGCTTTCTAAATCATATTCCTTTCTCCCGGGTGTCTGTTAGATTACAGCACTGGAGTAGAGAGCGCTATGAATAGTTCTTCATGCGCACTGTAACTGAAATTTAAAACTGTAAAAAAAAAAAGGCTCAATAAACTGTTGCATAGATATAATAGACTACGCATAGATAGATATAATCTCTTCTCTTCGCTTTGTGCTTTGGACTTTTCAATGCGAAGCGCTACGCACGGGATCATTCTGCGCACGGGATGCGCATAATGCTTTCCTGCTCTTGGTGGAGCCTTTCATGTTATAATACTTAGGGGAGGTTTAATCACCATGGGGCGAGGGGCGTGGCCAATGGAAATATCACTCATGGGCCACGCCCCCTCCCCCTGGGGAAATGGGCCTGCCACCACAGTTGGATAAAATCCTAGAGGAAACACTGCACTCATCTAACGTCATGCGTGGCTCCTCCTCTTCCGGTTGATTCCCATTCCGCTGTCTCCTCTCCCTTTTCGTGATTGAGGAAAAATCACGAAAATTCACACCGCTGGATCTATATGGTGACGGAGTCATTCTGTCACGGGTACACACAGGAAAATAGGTAGATCCAAATGCAGTATGGAAGTAGGTGTTTATTAAAGCGTAATTCATCTCGTAGTCATCCAGACAAGGTTCAAAGTCCATGTTAGCAATCCAAATACAAATAAACAAAACAAGAAACAAGGCAAGGAACACAGAACTCAGAAGTGTGGTGACCATATACAATGACTCCGTAACCAGGACAGAAACAGACAGGGTATTTATACACAGAACTAAACAATGTATAACAGGGAACAGCTGGGTACTGACAAGGATTGTGGGGAATGTAGTTCCAGAGTGAATGGTGACAGTATGGGGAAGAGACCTCTAGTGGACACCCGGGGAAACACAAACCAGACACTGTGACACCGTGATGCTTGTTTCAGGATTCTTTGATTAATAGAAAGTTCAAATGCAGCATTTATTTGAAATAGTCACTTTACTCCCACTTTTGATCAATTTAATATATCCTTGTTGGATAAAATAATAAATTTCTGTCAAAAAAATAAAAAATATATAATCAAATAAATAAATAAATAAATAATTATGTATGGATTGCAATTGTGATGCTTTTATGGTGCTTTTGCATCTTTTTGGAAGCTTAAAAGCACATGAAAAACATTTTTCCTTGTCTATGTCACAGAAGAAGAAAAAAAAGAATGTCAAACAGGTTGGGAACAAGAAAATGGTAAATGTAAATAATGAATGAATTTAACATTTAAAATCCTTTCAAGCTCTTTGTAGCTGAATAAAATGTATTTTATTTTATTTTACATTATTTCTATAGAAAAACCATTGCCTTTTTATCTTCTAGTAATTCACTTAAATTCAGCTTTAACGTCTCTTTCCTGAGCTATTTAACTCGGAGTGGAGACAGGAGCAGCAAGAGATTATAAGAGCACAAAAAATGGCCTGCTTTCCCACTCATACAGTCAAGTGTGTGTCCAGCACCTCTGAGCATGTAAAGCCTGAGAGCTGACGGGCCGCATTGTTCCAGGCTCAGCGACCTTTCCACAGGGAGTAAGCTGGATGTGGGTGGGGGGTTCATTTCCGAGGATTGTTGGAGGTCTTTGAAACTGTTACGAGGAGGGAGAGGAAGAGAGAGGAGGGGGGAGTGGACTCTGAGGAGCGCCTGACAGGAGGCGGGAGGGAGAGGAGAGTTTCCTTACGGCACCACCGAGTAACGGCTTCACAACATCTTGCTCTCCTGTGCTTTGTGCCAGTTCCTGAGCTTTTTGAGGAGCACACAGACATGGTGGTGCTGAGGTTAACCGTGTTACTCCAGGGGCTGCTCCTCGCAGCACGATGTGAGGTCAGAGCCAGAGACCCGGAGGTAGAGGAGGAGGACGAGCTGAAGGACATGTCGGATGGTGGTGGATGGGACCATGGAGTTCCACTGGTAGGGTTTGGAGCACCTCATCATGGTGAAGGACTAAACAGCCAGAGCCCCGATGTCTATGGAGCGGTCGACCATCCTCTGGGTCATGGACACCAAGATCCCAGCCGTGGACATCTTTCTCCGGATGTGCCTGAGGTGACATCGGCTACAAGTGAGACCAAGGGCTCTCTACCACACACTGGGTAAGTCTTGCTGTTTCTCATTCATTCGTCATGCTCCATTTGATTCAAACACATAATAATAACCGCATTGTACATGCAAAACACAAAGTCAAATTCTTAAGGTTTTGTGGAAAAGGGGGTCATCCACCAAGGTAATTCTGCCATAATCTGGCTCATTACATGCAAGACATAAAAAATGTGCATGGTTTAAATGGTTGTAGAGCTCATTATTTATCCTGGAGAGCCAGCCAGATTGAAGCAGAGCAGCTTGTGAAGCAATGGCTGTAAAAACAAGGTGAAGTTGGGTTTCTTTCCATCACTTCCTCAAGTTTCTTATCTTCCCCATCTATGTTATATTCAATGTTTAACTCATGTGAAAAACGCGTTTCAGCAAACATTTGGAAGTGCCCGTGTTGCTAAGACAATTCTGTTCCTGAAGGCCTCCTCTGACCCCACATCTCCTTAAAGTGTCAAGAGTGCCCATATGTTTTCTCTTAACTCTGGCTAATCCATAGTAATTCAGCCTAATTACCTGGAACACATAGAATGTTTCCTGCGCTTTGAGATCTGCCTCAGTTTAATCTTTGCATAAGAGCTGGGTCGCTCTTTACCTCAACCCCAAATTGTTCAGCAGTAGGATTGAGTCTCTGATAGCACCCTCCCTACTTTGTTTTATTTAACATGTTGTGATTAAAGGAAGAACATCTGGTTTGGGTCTGATTAATGGTACAAAGGGGTCTGACCTGTTCTGAATTACACTATCAAACTAAATGTGATTTGAGGTAGCAAATAATGTAGAGTAATTTATCAATTAAACAATTGTAATTGTAAAAAAAAAAAAAAAGGGAATTTAAGGAATGAAATTCAAAAAAATTTAATGAATGTTTTTTTTTTTCAGAATTAAGTTACAACAAACGTCATCAGACACATGGGGTACTTACAAAAACATTAGATGATATTAATAATCAATTACTTAAATGCCACATACAGAACTTGTACATTGGATTTTATATTTTTCAATTTATATAAATTCTGTAGGTGTAGTTTTTAATAAAATATGTAATGAATGAACAATAATCATTTGCAATTGAAATGCCACCTACAGAAAATGTTCAGTATATTTGTATGATATAATTTTTAATTGTATAGCAGAAATTCATTTCCCATGCTATAATTTAAGGTCAATATCTTTTTTTACTAAGTGGATTTATTTTGTTATGGTAACATTTATATTTAGATCTAAAGCCTACACTAGAGTAAACATTAAAGGCTTGTTAAATAACAGGTGGTCTTTAGGGGAGGTGTGAGTCTGTGGATGTCTTGGCATGCATGGGCAGCTCTGAAAAGCTATAAAGAAAGGAGGAGAGAAAAAAAGAGAGTTGGATACCCAGGTGCAGAGAATTGGAGTGAGCCGGAGTGCTTCTGGACAGGGAGGAAAATATCACAGATGACATTTTTGTAGAAAATTAAATTAAAATTGACGGAAATAATTTAAATAGAAATTTCCCTTCACAAAGTCAAGCTTTCGGAACAGAAACAGTTCAACAATTCAAATGTCAAAATACATGACATGTTCTCGTGAAATTAAACCTTGTTTTACTAAAGTCAAATAATCAAGACACTTGTCATTAAAATCCCCATTTGATCGTGGATGTTCTGACCTGACACTCCGGTGTACTTCTGTCCATACCTGTGTATGTGGTTTCTACTGTATATTTCACATCCTCTCACACACTCTTCATTCTCTGTTGTGGTTTGAGTTAATCTGCTTTTATCCTGTGTCCGTCTCAGGAAGCTGATCTAGCTTACGATCTGGCACTAAAAAGGTTTTGCATACAGTTTATTTCTTGGGTCTCAACCAATCTCAACAGAGGTCCTGTCCATCGAAAACCTTGTTTCCTTTTGTGCTCATATCAATATAAACTCACCACTTCACTAGCTTATAATGGACTTTATTTCTTGGACTAGAATCAAAAGCATGACATGGATGGGGAGAGTTTTATCTATTGCAGCTGTTGTACAACACTGAGAGGCAATGAGAAGCCTATATAGAGGATCCAAAGTCAAACAAAACCCTCCATTAAATTTCAGCCTTAATATTTCAGCTCTGTATACAGTGGGATGAACGTCTGCTGCTAAAAACATCAAAGCAACTTTTCAAAGCTCTTTGATTTGTAACAGGCCAGTATACATGTTGCAATATGTTATATTTTGGGATGTTCACTGTTTTAAGAAAAAAATAGACTTTATTCAAGATGCACTACAATACTACAATTTTGAGGTCAGTAAAAAACATTTATAGTGTGACAAAAGATTTCTATTTCAAATAAATGCTGTTTTTAACTTTCATTCATCAAAGATTTATGTATAAAAATATCATGGTTTCCATGCACCGAAACGGCAGCAGCACACCTGTTTTCAACATCATAAGAATAAATTACATTTTAAAATATATTCAAATAGACAAAATATTTTTTTGTCACTCATTTGTTACGCATTTCAGACTCACAAAACATCTGTTCGCAGGTCAAAATAAAGATTGCACTTCTGCCTTTGGTAACACTTTATTTTAAAGTGACGTACAGTAGTTGCACGTTACTACATGTACTTACTATAGTAATAACCGTAAATTGTGCATAATAAGTAGCTAACCCTAAACCAACCTCTAACCCCAACCGTAATTGCACAGTAAGTGCATTTATTTAATTAATGTTACTCAGTACTTATTTGAGTAAGTAAAATGTAACTACGTCACCTTAAAATAAAGTGTAACCCTAATCAAGAAACGTTATATCTAATTTTGATGAAATTTAAGCATTACATGATTTTTTGTTTGTTATTTTTTTATTTACCTCGCTTTAAACAATAATCTTTATAAAATAAGCGCATTATTACATTTAATTTTAATATTAATTTTAATAATTACTATATCACAATTACCATTCTTACTGTATTTTTCATCAAATAAATGCAGCCTTAGTGAGCATAAGAGACTTCTTTTAAAAACATCTTAGTAGTTTACATTCTCTAAAAATAAGTGATTTTTATTTAAGAAGCCAAACTGAACAAGATATCTTATCTTACGGATGTTTAAGATAGACAAAAACAATACTGATTAAGAAAATCATTTTTTTGCGGTACACTCTCTGGAAATTCACATGACCAGAGGAAACTATGAAAAGAAGGGGCTTAAGGTTAGAGGTCGTGTCAGTCTGACATGCATGGAAGTCCGTGGGTATCTTCGTTGGGCAAGGATCCCAGGATGAGGGAAGTTTGCAGGAGGGAGAGAGCATCAGATGCTTCCTTCCTGTGAGGGGACATTAATCGGCAGAAAGCAGGAAGAAAAGCAATATGCTTACAGAGATGTCCATCCATAGAACTATGTGTCCGGATGTAACACAAGTCTGATTTATACAATATATTTTAATACAATGCTTGATATAGTGAAATGATATAATGAAATTGTAGTTCACTGGAGACATAATGTGTGTACTGTGTATCCAACTAAAACTGGACTGGATCATACAGTAAATGAAATGGATTGACACACTAATTTGTTGTCTTTTTTGAATCAAGGGTGCCATTATGCCGTTCCAGATCATTGCAGCCCAATTTAGCCCCTTCTTAGGGTTATAGAAGATAACGTAAGCCCAAGATGTAGGCAGACGTGAAGGAAGCCTGTTGTGCCCCATCCTTTAATCCTTTAATCCCAGTCTGCCCCAGAATGAAGCAAAATCACAGGCTTGTAAACTATAATGATTCACATGCTTTACATGTAACTTGTCTTGAGACCTTTAATCCCTTTACCCTCAGATCCTATTAATCAATGATCACATTACAGGCAGCTTAGTGATCAAGACAAATATAATGTCAGAGGAATGACCAAGGAATGCTTGTGTTTAAACTCATAAAGACAACAACAGAGACAAATGCCTTTACAACTGAAAAACAAGTCCCCTCAATTTGACATTTTCAGTTTGTGTGCATTACCAGAAAAATGATTGTGTTGCACAAGAATGACCAAATGTGTTTCCTTATTCTGACAAGTTGTATACTGAAAATGCAAGTTTTTTTGTTTGTTTTTTTGGTCACGGTTTACTCTATTTGGAAACAAGCAATAAAGCTGTTTATTTAAGACTAACTGTGGCATGTATAGTATAGTGTTGTATTTTGTTTCCAGCTCAGACCTTGTGTAAAGCTCTCGGATAAGTCATGCTGTAAGTTTTATGGTCTAAAATGCAGTATTACTAATCGTCCATAAACAGTGCTCTTACTCATTTCTCTCCATGTAACCATTGCAAGAACCAATAGTGTTGGAACAATTGTTTTTGTTATGTTCTGGCTTATAACCAAAGTGCAACTTTGCTTAACTGATTCATTTAGCTTTGTTGCATATGTCAGGGCCTGTGGGTTTAAAACCATACGATACGTTACACAAATCAAGAACTCAACCTGGCGGTTTCCCAGTCATTTAGTCATCAAAATTCTTTCAAAATGAACCGATCCCATTGACCTGATCTGCCCCACATTCACGTTTGATTAATGGAGAGACAAATGCAGAGTTTCTCATTCTGAAACTCATACCGAGCGCATTAACCATTGACCAAAGACTGAACAATTACACCCCAAACAATTCACAACTCGGCAGTGGATGTGAGGGATTTGGCTGGGAGGTTTTGACCCGTCTTACTTGTAGACTATGAATCATACATCAAGAGGATTGAGCAAGTTAAAACAACCAATAGCAGGCCGATGTTCCTTCTCAGAGGACCATTTCCAAATGCGTCTGCCCACAAAGCTTTATCTGTCCAGCCTTTAACGTCAACAAACCTATGATCTCTGGTCGTTGTTGGCTTGCTCATAATCAGTAACAAAGACTCATGTCAAAGATCAGCTCTAATGATGTAAAATAACTGCAGCCCATCATCATCAGCTCTGCCATGACCTCAGAAAAAGGACCTCACAGCTGGACCCAATGAAATATCAGCTCTCTGTTTTGTCTTTCTGGTCAGTCACCTTCAGGCAGTGTACGTAACCAACCCTTCTAAACCTGTGTGACATGGTATGGACCTTCTCTGAGCTTTTTGTAAAGCAGTGACCATTCTGTTTTTATGTATCTCCTAATGGAGATCCTAATTAGTGTGCAACAGGTTGCAACAGGTTGTTTGGACTTACCCAGGTCAGAAGCTCTATTATTTACAACATCATAATTCAATGGAACTTTCCATCTCCCTTACTGCCAATCAGATCAAGGATGCCATGTTCTTAGCACTATTAACAATGAGTCATGGCCAATGGCGCTCAGACACCTATTCTTTGGTTCCTGGTTTGAAAGGAAGCAACTGTGCCTAAAAAAGTTGGATATGGTGGACATAATGTGTTGATACAAATCCAAATGTTTGCCATATTATTACAAACAAAGCATGTTTTACTTCCAGTAAAAAAGAAATACAAAGTTAGGCTTTTCACATTTCGGTTATCTCTGGGTTAGTGTCTTTTTAAACAGATTTCAGGTTCGTTCTGATTGGATGACGTGTGTGCATTACAGTGATATTATTAATGCACCAAGGTGTTTCACCCTGTACCTAATGCCGCCTTTCCTCTGTTTCTGACATTCACATACAACCATTTCACCCCCTTGTGACAGTCGCACATAACTTTCAGATTAGTTTCGAAGCAGCCATCACACTCTGCATATGGTAAAATGATTGAATAATTATTGTGTCCACAAGTAAAATCAAAAACACAATTATGAAGTACTTATTTTGAAAAAAATGAGTCATAACCACCCAATGCCCATTTAGGGAAATTATGTTTAAATATGAACATAATTTGGAAATATGGATTTTAATGGAAGAATATTGGTGATTTTCACATTGTTCTTCTCTAATCTCATAGTTTTGATTAGTATCATATCTGTCTGGTGGTCGCATATGGTCTTGCTGCAAAAGTTCAAATATTTCAGGCAACACATCCGATGCTGAAATTGCATCCAAAAATTCTGCATACACGTATGATCTGAACTCTACTCAGCTCCCGTTCTACTTTCCATTGAAAATTAATGTTGGCAAATTTTTGTCGGAGATAGTGGAAAGGTGGTTTAAGAATACCCTTGACCTGTGGTAAAGTCAATGTCACATCTCATGGCTTATTTATTTATCTTTATTTCACTCTGGGTTAAGCAATGTATCACACTTGTTATTTTGAATAGAGGTTAGCACTTTTAACCCTTAAAAGAGGTGATATACAAAGGTATACAGTGTGTGCCTCATTAAATATTCATGTGCTTTGTATTGTTTAAATGCTGAGAGAAACTCTCACAAATGGGTAAACAATTTATATTGTGAATTGCTTACTTGATGTTTAGTGCTGGTGCAGGAACCTCTTAATGTCACTGTAAACTGGATTTATTCCAAGAACTTTAAGGAAAACACCCGGCCATTGATTCATCAAACTAATTTGAGATTACCATGGATGCAATCCAAGAAATGCATTACAGGGCTTAATGTGTCATTTGTAGGTTGATATTTCCCTCTAGATAATGAAATATCTTTGGGCTTGACCCTTAGAACTAGGAGAAAAGGTTCAGCTAAACACAAGGCCACAAAATGAACTGTAATATTGCTGAGTGTATTAGTACAATGAACCTCTGGCCTTGACCGAACTGGATACTTCCGATGTTTCCTAACTACAGAATATACAGTTTAGGTTGTGTGGCTGACATTCAGTTTCCCTTCCAGGAATTGGTGTGCGTTTGTTCAAAAGCGTGCTGTTACTGTGGCAGTATCCTGTGGAACTGAGAAGTACACTATCAAGTCCCAGAGTCCCTGTCCTAACGGCACCCCAGACTGTCAGCTAGTCATGTAAGTCAATTGTATATCTTAAATGTGAAGGGTATAGTTTATGCGTTGCTAGAGGCACCAAACAGAACTGCAAAAATAAGGGCTGTTTTCGAACACTCAGCTCAGTTGCTATAGAGTGGGACGGATTAATGCACAGCCCTTCTGGGCTCCCATAAAGCACTGAGTTAAAGTCAACTTAAATATTTGTATATACATGCATATTTTGTAATTAATATAAAGTATATTGTATATTAGAATAGAAAAGGTATTTTCTTATACGTTATAACCTAATCTGCTAAGTGCGTATAGCTTGACAATCAAATCCCTTAATTTGTATGCAGGTACAAGCTGTCCACTCGGCCAGTGTACAGAGAGATGCAGAAAATCTTCACTGCACTGCTGTGGCGATGCTGCCCTGGGCATGCTGGGAAAAACTGTGAGGAGACAGGTACTGATGAGCTTTCCACAGCAATCTGACACAACAGGAACCATCACATTTTCTCGTCTTCATTTCCAAACGTTTTGATATGGTCTTTCTCCTCTTCTGTATAAATATAACAGCATTAGAGATTTAAATGCACTGCTTGGCCAAAAGTACTGAATGCGAATATCCCGCTTCTAATGAACGGGTTTGGCTCTTTCATTTGTAAATTGGACCAGATTGTCTTAATTGGAAGTAAAATGGCTTGAGTAAAAGATGCTTTCCACGGGTGAGGTGCTATATGTTCTTGAAAACATAAAGATATATATTATTCTCTGTTTTTTCTGTGCTCTATGTCAGTTACAGAAGGCCAACTCTCGGAGTCTGAGTCTCAAGACCCCACCATGGCAGGCAGACCATATCCGGGAGGACATGAAACGACAGACAGACGTGATGCAAATAACTTTTTAAGCTTTAAAATAAGTTAAAGATCTAAATCTTTACAATTTGTAATTGAATAGTCTCTAATACAGCATATGATACGTCACTGGATGCCAACTGGTTAATACAGGATTCTAGCCGAGCATAACTCTATACCTGTGACAGACTGACACTGGCCTGGCCGCTGAAACAAACTGAGGAAATGACAAAAGTGTGTTTGTGCAAATATTGGCTGGCTACGGGAATGTTATTGCCCCACATGGTAGGACGGAAAAGGGCGTATGCGTATTCTGAAGGCAAGGGGCGAGCCCACACAGTGTTAACGCGTGTGACCCCGCTTTAGTCTGAGCATGGACAAAACAAAAGCAAAAATTTCTTGGGTAAATACACACATGCACTGGAGCGCACTAGAATAATAACATATTTCAGAAGAGGCCGCCAAATCCACAGCTCTAAAAATAATCCTTTGAGGTGGTTGTTGGGACACAAACAAAGGCTTTGGACACAAACTTGGAAATTCCCATGCTGCTGATTAATCTGATACCAAGCACACAAACTAATGACCTTCCAGAGATTCAAATACACAGTCCAAAAGTGCACAGGTTGCATTCATGCAGTGAATAACAAAATAACAAATCTGTCTGATGGCAAAGGTACCATCAATCGATACAGTTCCAAAACGCCACATAACATTTTTTTCTCCTTTTTTTCTTCTCTCTCCTAAGGATATAACAAACTAACTCAAGAGAACAGAGAGCAGAATGATTTCCAAATATTTGCCGGTCCACTGTATGAAGCTCAACAACCTGATGTAGAGAATCAAACTGCAACCGAGTCCATCAGTGATTATGAGCCCAGCCCTCATTCTGACCATGAGCACCAGAACAGCCACCACTTTGAGCGGAGAGGTATGTTAAACTTTACATGCAACATACCTCGCAGATGTGTACAAACTGTGACGATTTAAGAAAAGACCGTTTGATTCAACAGTTAGAAACAATTTTGCATGCTTTGAACATCTAAAAATGACTAATTAGTGTTTTGCTTCCAAATGACAGCTCCCACTTAATGTTTAAGCTCATTGGCTTTGCTTAGGTCTGTGGTTAAACACAAGCTTGAGATTTTATTCTCACAAGCTCACTTTTATTCTACACCAAAACATATATCAGTGATACCCCACTTGTGTTTTAAAGTGGAAAAAGGCAGTTGCTAACAAGTGTCTAAATGGGACTTCCAGAGGTCAACACGCCAAAAAGAAAAACACATATTATTAGTCCGCTTTTACTCCCTTGTGTGTTTATACCCGCACACTATTCTAACTTCAATGTTCCAACTTGTGGATTTTAAATAAAGATTGGAAAGTGGAGTTTATTTGTAGCCTAACTTTCGCTTTTTTACTTCTGGCGATTGCGTTTGAGTTTCACGAGTCATAAAACGTTGTCTATTGTGAAGAGTACCTCGATGAACAAAACATTTAAGAATCAGAAACTTTTGTTGGTCACTGAAAGTTAATGAAAAAATCCTATTGGGTTTTTGTCACGGAAACCAGGGTGATGCTAACTTTCGAGTCAGCCTACAAAAATATGTAATTCCTATAGTACTCGATATTAGCAGTTATCCATTTTCCTCTACGATAACCTCTTGTAATATTCCCAACAACAAAAAAAGAGCATTCAGTAGGTCTCTCTTCCCAGTCTCTTGTACATACAAATGTTACTTAAAACAGTGCGTGTTATCCATAACAAAATGGTTACTAGACACGTCCTTTGGTTGTAATATGCATTGTCAGAGATATTATGGGGATATTATTCTGTCTGTCTCGTCACGTACCGGTCTCACTTATATCCTGCTATGCAGAACAGAACAGAAATAATGTTGCAGACAGGGGGAAAACCTCCATTCTTCTTCTATAACAGCTCCTCACCATCTCTTCACATTACTAGTTCCTGCACAGGATATCCTCTTTTCCCCGGGAAAAAGGCTCCCATACATTGTATGGTTGTGAGAGTGATGTAATGGTCTATGGAAATGACACAGTGGTTCAAATATAGATTGAATCCAGCCACTCACAACAGTAAGAAAACTGCAGTGTTATTGATGTAAAGACACATTTGTCACATACATAACGCTTGAGAGCCTCTTTTAAAAGTTTATTCTCTTCCAAAATAAGACAAAAGAAGGAAGAAAAAAACTTTGAAGTTTGAATGGGGAATTTTCCCCTTGTTACTCTGTTGTTCTGAGTAGGAGCAGAGCTTTTGTGTCTGTGTGAAATGTGGTTCAAATAGTGAAAAACAATGTTGTCAGGATAATAAACATGACTCAATCATATATCCTAGACTTTACAACATGAGAAAAAAGAGCATAAATTCTGAAGCTTTTCCAGACAGTGTTTTGACAGCATGTGAATAAAAAGAACAAAAACGGTACATGACCTCTATGTCATGTTCCCAGCAGGGAACTTATACATGTAGAGATCTCTTCTTGCTTAAAACTCTTCCCTAACTCACGATCAAAATATACCACACACATACTTTATTTCAACGCAGGGGATGTAAAAGACCCTGGGCTGTTCACTGGTCAATTAAAGGTTCAAAGTTCAGATGAATGACCCAACCTGAACTGGAAATTGAGATCTAAATCTTTCCGAGATGATATCGATGTTTCCTCTTGAGCAGCATAGAAAGTCAAACTGAACAAACAGCACCACAGCGAAAATTATTATCCAAGAATGTCAATAGATCAAATTTCTATTTTTGGCAATGTGGTGGTTATCCTCCAAAATATTATTGTTTCTGGGATTCCCCTCTTTGTAAG
Organism: Tiaroga cobitis; assembly: GCA_030578255.1. Classification (NCBI taxonomy): domain Eukaryota; kingdom Metazoa; phylum Chordata; class Actinopteri; order Cypriniformes; family Leuciscidae; genus Tiaroga; species Tiaroga cobitis. The sequence continues at coordinate 31,677,894 of CM060603.1, forward strand.
TTGCTTAGAAAGTTAGTAGAAAATAATGAGAACATCTATTTTAAGATTCTCCCTAAACAAGGCCAATTCAAAGTTCACGGGCCTCATTTATAAAATGTGCGTATGCACAGATTTGAACTTAGAGTGCGTGTACACAAAAACCTTTGATGTGGAAACGTGCTTAGAGCCACATCATTGTCTAAGCAGAAGTAAGCACTTTTTCTTGTGGTAGAAAGTCGTAGTATTGCGGGTATTTGGAAATCTAAGCAATTCTTGACTCTCGTCGTTCTCAAGTAAAGGATTTAGATGTTGACTGGTGCTCTGTTATGACATTAATTGGGGAGCGTCTACAAGGCCGAGATCTGAAACCATTCAGCTGTGCACAATTTCAGGATCATCTGTGATTTATAAATTTCACACCTGAAAGAGAGGCGTACGCACATTTTCTGTCTGTACGTTCGTTCTCTGAATCACACGTATCGCACATATGAGAAATGATCGTAAGATCAAATGTAGGATGGAGTCCATGCAACATTTTATAAATGAGCCCACAAATAGCAGATGTCTGTCCATCTTTTTTCAGACCCTTATGCTGTAAATGAAGGTGTTCCTCACCCTGAATCATCTTACGCTCACTACGGGCTCCTGCCGATCTTGAAAGAAGCTGTGATGTCTCAGCTGCAGCCTGTGTTGGAGAATTTCAATCTAACCCTGGAACGGCTCTTTCAGGAGGTGCAGGGTTTGCAGCGGGACATGGCCGAACTCCGACATGATCAGGGGCAGGGAAGGGTCGCTGAGCCTCTAGAGGTTGCTGGTGAGGAGCACAATCTACAGGAGGCTGTTGAGGATAAGGTGAGGGAGAGTTTACAGAAACTGGAGGAGGTAAAATCTCAGTTTCACAACCATCGCCATGAGGTAGAAGAGAGGCTCCACGCACAGCAAACCATGCTGCACTACAACCTAACAAATTTCAAGATGGACATAGACGTCAAAATCAAACGTCACCAAAAGATGTTGCAGGTCAGAATTTTTACTTAACCTCAAACAACCTCAGATGATTTTTGTACATGCATAACATTGTACTGAAAGTGTATATCTCGCTCTAGGTAAATCTCCAGTCTCTGAACACATCAATGTCTGAAGTGATACAGGAGCAAGAGAGGCTGGACGAGGAATTTCAGAAGATTCGGCCTGAAAATAAGGTCGATTCCACACAGAGTCAGTCTCATGATAGCACAGCTGTATGGGAGGCCATCACGCGTCTGGACAACAAAGTCATAAACAACACAGTTAAACTTAGTACCTTGATTGAAGGCCACGAACAAGTGACTGCAAACATCAAGAACCTTCAGGATAGTTGGTCAGATCTGGACAACAAAATAGTCCAGACTGGCCACAACAGCCAGGTTCAGTTTATGGAGACTGGTTTGGAGGTGGAGGCAGCAAAGGTAGCAGTACTTGACCGTATTAATGAGCTGAGCAGCAACATCAGTGTTCTCCAGAGTGCCCTGCAGGAGATGGAAACCGATGTTGATTATCTTTATACAGAGTATTATAAGAATATAAGTTCAGCAAGTGGGGAATGTGACTGTATCGCTCTTGGAGTATCTGTGACCCAGTTGGAACAAAGTGTAGCTAATGTGATGGAGATAGTGAATGAAAACAAGCTGGCCCGGGAGCGTGAGGCACAGGAGATGTTAGACAATCGGGACAATGGTGCTTGGGTTCCATCCGTGGAAGATCTCAAACTAGGGTTATTGAATGTGCAACGGTCCCTTGCTTTTGAGCAGGAAAAGAGCAGAATGTTACAGCACAACGTGACCCAGCTCCAGGCCTCTTTCCAGGACAACAAGCAGGACATTGAAAAACTCCAGGAGCTGGACAGGGCCAAGGTCGAGAAGATGGAGCACTTGCATAGCATTTTTAACACCTTGCTTCAGGATGCGGTTCGTCACTCTGAGGTGCTAGAGATTTTGCTTGGCGAAGAGGTGCTGGAGTTCATGGAGTGGTCTCATCAAGACCAGAGACGTTACTCTATACCAGAATTGAGGGAAAGCATTAGAACCATGCAAGAGCAACTCAATGGACACAGCCTCAGCTTAGCCTCAATGGTGAACTCTGCTACCCCTCAGGTGACAGCAGCAGATGAGCCCTCTGTGCTTGCAGACTGGGCCTCGGTGGACGTCAAAAGGAGACGTGGGGATGAAAAATTTGACCTTTCCGAGGAACAGCCGGAGTACTCTGATGGTGACTTCTGGACTTTAGAGAAAACGGTGAAAGAGCTTGAAGCTCACATCAAACGGCTTGAGGAATATCGTTGTCCTTCTTGCTGCAACTGCAATAAAACTGCTGCCGCTGGTGGTGTGGAGGTGGAACTGCAGGCCGAGGTGGATACTTTGCGTAAGGACCTAGAGACCCACCTTGGAGTTTTTAACACCATTTTCAGTAACACAGAGGGACTTGCTGACTCTGAGGTGTCGGTGGATTTGGATAAATTGTCAGCTTTGATTAAAAAAAAGGAAGCAAAGCAACAAAACAAGAAACAAAAGAAGAGAGCAGCCAGGGGGGACCGAGTGAATTTCCGCAGCAAGAGAGATGCATCACTGGAGTATGCAGGTAAGAAGATGATATTTAAACATAGTATCTTGTAAAACTATTCAAACTCTTAATAATTTCTTTTCTCTTTCATAAATAATTTTTTTTTCTGCAAGTGTCACCTCAGGGGTTACTCTGTTAAAGCACTGCACTTCCATATGACAAAAAAAAAAACAAAAACAAGATCTCATGGTTACAAATTAAGATTTCATTCCCACAACCTCGTTTTGGTTATATCGTGGCCACGGTTTAATATTTATTCATATTGAATCTAGAGGACAGGTTAGTTGGTTTCATTTGTATGACAAGAGCACCCCCAGTGAAAGTCATTTGTAATTGCACTAACTGTCCCCTTTTTCCGACCTCTCAGCATTCATATTTTAATACCTTACCATTATTTGATTCCAAACAGTGCTTCGTCAACTCCCAGATAGTCCAATTATGTTCCTGGCCAGCACTACAGAAGGTACTAACGGATATGGCACAATTCTTTTTGAAAGCGTGGCCCTAAATCATGGACAGTTATACTCACCAAAAACAGGCATATTCCGTGCTCCTACTTCTGGTGCCTATCTCTTTGTGGTGACACTGGACTTTGGACCAGGCCCAGCTCTGGCTCAATTAAAGAGAGGTGGAGAGGTAGCTGCCTCCTTACGGCAGAACCCAAGGAAGTTGGGTGCACCTGCAACACGTGTCTGTATCCTGCAGATGGACCAAGGAGAGGAACTCCGTCTTGACCTGGTGCAGGGAACCATAGAGCGCAACAACCCGCAAGATAACACATTTGCTGGCCTACTAATGCTGCAGACCACCTGAGAACATGTAACACTCTAAAGGTGCAAAAAGACTGAAAGAACCTTTTTTTAGTTGCACTGCCCACCATTTAAATTTTTCTTTCAGGATCTGAGAGACTTAAACAACAGCTCATGTTGTTATTAATAATAAGTAAGAGTTTGGATGATGTGGCCCTGTTTGGTGAGATATCAGAACTCTTACATTTGGCTTCAATGTGACAACTACATTATATTCCTCAAATACTCTGTGCCCTAAGTAGATTCCAAGATATTGTACATTTTCTGTAAAATATAAGACACATCAAAACCACAGATAACAATTGTGCACTAAAATTCTATTTTTTAAAAGATTACATGGACAAATATTATACATAGTATGAGGCCTACTTATAAGCCACTCTTTCAACATGTGGTTAAATAAAACAAAAACATTTGTACAAATTAAACACTAAAGACTTTTTAATATAATTACAGAGGTGGGGTGGGTGATACTATGGTAAAGCACACTGACATATCTACAGGCACATATACAGTATGGTAAAACTCCATAGCTCTGCTTATGGTGAGAAGGTGTATTGTTGGTTTTCGGGTAAAGAACAGAAGCCATTGGGGATGGATACAAAACCATTGGAATAGTCACAATGAGAGGATTTCTCTTTCTTTAGAGCAATCAAATACTAACTTGACGGACCATTTGAAACTCCCTTTTCAGCCAAAGAAATGCATTTGATATAGAGAGGTTTCACAGATTCAATTTTAGATTACCTGTATAGTAAAAGCTACAAATGTATTTCCATATACACTAAATTTAACGTTTCTCTAGCATATTGTACTGTATGTTGAAGTTAACCGCACTGAGGTGAGTGTTTCCTATCTTAGATCTATTATTTATTTTCAGAATATTTTAAATTGTTTTATAAGCATGTCAGTAACCTTGACATTTTGTATTAATCAAGATGCCCTTTTGGCATTTCAGGGCATACTGTACTAAAATCGTGACAAAGCACCTTAGTCTGGCACTGACATTATTAAAGCATTGTACATTCACACTTCATGTCTTTAAGGGCCCAGATATTGGTGTAAAGAGCTATTGTGAATTGTTGTTTTGTTACTATTAACAAATCACATTGTTCTTTTCAATGGCACTAAGAATAATAAACAAGTATTCTGGTATACAACACTGCATTTTTTAAAGGAATAATAAAATTAAATCTGCACGGGAGTTCTGTAAACATGTTATGTAACAATAATGTGTATTTTGGACTATACCAGTTACCAAGACCATATTTTGGCAGCCCCAAGTGAAATATTAAGCAATGATGAAAAACAGATGTTACTTACAGTCATACCCTTCAACTTCAAAAACAGTCTTCAAAACATGATTAATAAAATTGGCAAACACATACGATCAGACTATCACCAAATCCTCAAAGGTTTGCACTTTAAACCAAGTGACATTCATACTGATAGCATCCTGTACCAAGAAAAAAAAAGACCCAGCTTCTCTGAATGAAGGAAACTCAGGAATGTATCAACTGTATTACGCCAACCAGAAAGCACATATCACCCCCACAAACACTACATTGAGTTTTGGCAACTCTGAAGTGGTGTTCAAGGTTGCCAAATCGCTGCTAGCGGGAGATCCCACTCGACTGCAAACATCAGTGAGTATGAACAGTTTTCTAACCAATAAAATGAGCTGTTTTGACAGCTGGCTTACTTTTTAAAAAAATGGTCAAAAAAGTGAAAGATTAAATTGAGAATGTTTTCTATTCTGAGGATGGTAAAAATGGCATGCTTTAAACATTGCAAACATATTGTTCATGCAACAAAATCATGAATGGCATGCATCTCTTTATCTTTAACCTTCTGTCGGGGTCTTGTTATTTCATAAAGAAACATTATTATCAGAGAACATGTAAAGAGAAGAACTATATAGTTGAATTAAGATTTTTAAGGCTGCAAGAGGCACAGATAGTCTTCCTCTAGATAGTCTACAACAGCTGTTAACGGGACGAGATTATATTGATAGTATATCGTTTTGCTCTGTTTTCAGTACCTCTACTCCTATAATATATTTACATGTCATACATTAAATCACAGTATGCTTTACACAGATTCCATGAGAAGTCAACAGCATTTCATCCATATGGCAGGAGGTTCATCCCAGAATCTAAAGAAACATATTCAGAACAACTGAGTGTAAGGCAGTGGGGTTTACTTTATCTCTCCAGAAGGTCCCACTCCAGTGTTTTTGTCTGTTGTAGCATTCCTCTGATCCAACTTCACAATGATACAGCTTTCACAGAAAGCAGCAAAGTCAACATGTCTGATCCAACAGAAGAAGAGAGCTTGTTTCTCCTGAAGGGGACAATGATGTCAAAAACAAAATAAAAGCCACTCTGCTGATCAGATTTTAATGTCTTGAGATTCCACCATTTTTGCCAAAGTCTTCTTGACTCGTAGGATGGTCAGGCGTGATGCAGGATTGTGGGCCCAGCATTCTGACATCAGCTTTAACATGGCCCTCGAGCACTAGGGAGACAAACTCTTCTCAGATCACGACATACATTTCTCTTCAGTACATATGTTCAAGTTCCTATGCAAAGCTGAACATATTCACTAAAACTGTAAAGATTCTGCAAATACAATCTGTAAATATACTGCCATCTGCTGGTCAGATACTGCTGACTCACCTCATCACTGTTCCATCTATTGGATACGGTGGGCCGCAGTCCTTTGACGCACACAACCTCTAGCATATCCTCATAAGACGGGTCTGAAGGCACCATCTCATAATATGGTAGCTGATAGTCCTCAACGATACCTAGGAAACAATCAGTGGATGTATTCATGAATTACTGTTTGAATTCTGTAAACATCCACAACAGGAGCCGTTTTCATTTTAGATAGCTTTAGAACAAAATATTTAAAAGTTGTGATGTAACGGAAGAAGTGACAGATCTTTTCTTTTGTATTGTGATGTACATCTGCGTGAAAAGAATTATCAAAAATAATTTCTTTTAGGGCTTGGTTCAATTCATCAGTTGTTGATTGGATTAAGGCAGATCTGAATGTAAGCTTGCAGTTGACTGTAAGAAAGGGGCGGAGTTTAAGGTGACTAAATGACTAAAGAATTCCGGCATACGTCACCAGAAAGAATCATAAGATTTAACAATTTAATTCAAATTAAAAACACGGATGAATGGTTCCCAATAAGTACATTAAGATGCATTTAGAAAATAGGTTGAATTTCCATTTCATTTTGACTTTATAAGGACATGGCTTGGATATGAAGAAACTTAGCACATTTATAAAGCAAAACAAAAAATTGTGACTTACCGTAAAACTTCAAATAATAGCAGAGTCCCAAATAGACGCCTGTCTCTTTTACACGTGTGGCTGCAGGTTTGGGTAAATAAAGGCCGGTCTCAAATAGAGGCCGGGTCTGTTTTTTAGTTTTGGGTTGTATTTAATCTAATAAAACCTGTCAGATCGTCCGCTTTTTGGCGGATGCCAAAGCAAATTTTTGTCCCCCCAAAGCCTTTTTTGATTGGTGAGCGCTTGACAGGGCACATAACGAGCAGAGAGAGCGCCCAGGCCGCGCGTCCACACTCACGTCTTCAAACAACACGAGCGCTGTCTTGCTCTCTCTCCCTCGCGCATATTAATCAAAATCAATTGACACGATAGTAAAAGGTCGAAGACCGCAGTTTCACGTGGAGCATTTGGAGATTTTTAAAGATTAGAGACTCGAGGCCTACACTCAATGAACAACATCTCAACACTAAATTATAAAGGCCTGTATTAGACGCCTGTCTCAAATACAAGCCGGTGCAGTTCGACGATTTGGGAAAATAAAAGCCTGGGCTATTATTTGAAGTTTTACGGTATATTCATTGTCTTATGAATACCTCCAGTGAGACAGCGTCGGGCCATTTCCCATATAATCAGTCCATAGCTGTAGATGTCTGCCATGATGTAGGCCTGGAAGTGGTTCTTATTTAGAGTCTCGTCCAGGACTTCTGGAGCCATGTAGCGTTGGGTCCCCATACGTGTGCTCAGTGGGACGTCCACTTCATTTGTGTCACTGAGACAAAAAAATGTTACTTCTTCATAATAACTGAACAAACCACTTAAAACTAGCGTTTAAAACAAATGTAAAGTAACAAAGCACCTGTTGAATTTCACAGCAAGCCCGAGGTCAGCAATGCAACAGGTGCCGTTTTTCTTTATGAGGACGTTCTTGCTCTTCAGGTCTCTGTGAGCAATGGCTGGTTTTCCCTGCGTGCCGTAGATCTCTGTATGCAGGTGACACAGGCCACAGGCTGCAGAGTAGGCCAGTCTGAGCAAGGCCTGTGTGTCCAGAGTGGTGAACTTCAAATAGTCATACAGAGAGCCGTTCTCATGGTAGTCTGTGATCAGGTAGAGCTGCGTAGAGGCTCCAGTGCCATTAATGTCAGCAGCAATGAAGCCTTCGGGCAGAATGAAGAGAATCGCGTCACATAGGAAAACATGGAATTGATACACAATTAAAAACACTACACAATCTTAAATGACATGAAGTGTACCAAGTATGTTCTCGTGTCTCATAAGCACGGTTTGGTAGATCTCGGTCTCTCTGAACCAGCTGGCCTCCTCTCGAGTAAAGAACACTTTCACTGCTACCTTCTCCCCCCTCCATCGACCGAGCCACACCTCTCCATATCGCCCTTTTCCAATAAGGCGCACTGTCTGGATCTGCTTGGCAATGGTGCGCTGCACCTGTAAAATGTGAATAGAAACTGTGAAAAAACAAGCTGTTGATACTAAAATCCTACAGTCTGCATTTCTGATTTCTCACCAGCAGGGGGAGCCCAGAGCCACTGCCTGAGGTTTCAGACTGGTTGATGAGCTCTTTAAGAGATTCTCCTGCTGGGATAAAGGCATCATCCTGCTCCAGGTCTCTGTGGTAGCGCTGCCTCTCTGTCTGCCACTTATACCTGAGGACAGGACACAGTCAAAACATTTTTTACATCCATACCTGACATCAGAAAGCTCTTTCCTGACTTTTTTTAAATATCAGACAACACTTTTTAACAGATAGTTCAGTAAACAGACACAAACAAAAGATTCATTTGTTATGAAGGCAAACTTTTTCCCAGTTGTGTACCCAAGGTATAGAGTCTTGCCCCTACTTGCAGTAACATAAGTGTTTGTCTTTCAACAACAACAGGCCATGATGTGGGTGGCATGTGTTTTCAAAGGTGCTGTGCAAACACACAGGAGCGTTACGGTTACAGTTCAGTGGTGTGGGAAAACAGGCCACAACACAAGTAGCTATTTTTTTGTAAGAGCTTCAGTGTGTTTTTTGCTTCAGTGCGGTTTTTGCTTCAGTGCAGTGATGATCTCACCTGTAATAACAGATGACAGTGACACAGATGAGGGTGCAGAAGCACACAGACACTGAAATGAGGAAGGCCAGCCAGTGAGGGTCTTGTGGTACTGTAAAGAGATCAAGAGAAAACACGTCCATCATTAAAGCATTAGGTTAGCCAGGGCTCAATCAGCAGGCCTGTTCAGATTTTTACTTGCCCTGCCAACAATATAAATGAGCAAATGTTATCATTTAACTGTTAATATAGTTTGAAATGTTATTTATTTATTTTTATTCCTGTGATGGAAAAGCAATTTTCAGCATCATTACTTCAGTCACATGATCCTTCAGAAATCATTCGAATATGCTGATTTGCTGCTTAAGAAACATATATGATCAATAATGTTGAAAACAGTTATACTGCTTAAAATTGTGGAAAACAATTTGTTTTTCAGAATTCTGATTGATTAAATAATAAAACAAAGAGATATATAAAAAAAATCTGATTCATCAATGATCAGTAAGAGCATTTATTTGAAATTGAAATATTTTGTAAAAATGTTTGTCTTTTTGATCAATTTAATTAGTGATGCACTGATCATGATTTTTCATGGACGATTTCGATATCGATTTTTTACAAGCAAACTGATTCCGATACCAGTTTCCAGTTTTATTTTCTTTAAGCAACAAACAAGAAAGAATGGAAGATAAACAATAAACAAGATTTTGATTTGGTACTTAACAGGCCAAACTGGCTTTTAGCTATTAAAAACAATAACTGTAACCATCTGAAATGAACTGCGCATTAAGCACATTCAATATAGATACAGACATTTAGCATCAACATTTAGCTTTTATTTTTAATTTGGGTTCAACTTTCGTTTCTCATCCAACACGTGAGAAGCTGAGGTGAACAAGCGTTCACTGTCTACGCTACTGCAGGTTGCAGACAGGTTCACTTGCACAACTTCAGCGAGCGCAGGAAAGCGGCTCTTATTTGTGTGCCAGTTCACTAACGGCTGTTCGCTTCTTGGTTTCTGTGCCTCAGACAGGTAGCTCTGCATGACATGTTCGTGAATGATAATGTAGTCTGTGCACGCGGGCAAAAAATAGTTACAAAAAAACTATTTATGACCGGTCAACTAGTGCATCCCTAAATTGAATACAACATTGCTGAACAAAAGTATTAATGTCTTTCAAAAAAAACAACAAAAAAAACACTTACTGACTTCAAACATTTATTTTAAACAGTAGTGTTCAAACAGTTTTGCTGCAAAATTATGTCACACAATATAAAACATTTTTAATTGGTAAGGAACTTTCAAATGATTTTGATGCTTCAATGGCTACAAGTTATTGTGACAATTTCCACTGCAATCTTTTTAAGCTAGCTAGATAATGTTACCCTGCTAAAAAGTTTAAATCAACCATCTGTAATCCTTCACAGATAACCTTACAATGCCATTCAACTGCCAGGCAGATAGTACTGAAGCTTACCCGAGTCTCGAGGCGGTAACTCTGGCTTTAGGTCTCGATTACAAAAGTCAAACTGGCAGCACTCGATGGTTCGACGTGGCTGTGCAAACTGCGAATCCTGTGAAAAATCCATGTCTCAAGTGACTAAAACTTACAAAGTCTGATATTTAATCATGCAAGTCAAAGTGCAAGACACTTAAAGGTACAATATGCAGGAATTTTTCGCCACCAGGGGTCGCTAACCTCTAACAATAACAAAGGCGTATAATGATGACGTATATTCCTCTCCCCGAAACTACTTTATCTTATAAAAAATGAAAAGATGTATAATCCTGTAATTCTAAGTTCTCTTCCTAGTCTGACTGTTGGGGGCCTTTCCATTAGAGAAAAAAAAAATGTATAATATATATATCAGAAGAATTTTAATCAAAGAAAAAAGTTCTTCACCTAAGGCAATGGTGAAGTGGAAACAGGATTACCACTTCCTTGTTTTTAAGAATTTGTGGTCCGATATAAATAAATATGTAATTCCTAATAAAGTCAAAGAAACTCACTTTAAAATAATAAACAGATACTATCCATGTAATGATTTCATTAGTAAATTTAAAGAAGGGTTTTCACCATTATGCAGTTTCTGTAAAGAAAAAAATGAAACAATTGTGCACTTATTTTTCAGTTGTAATTATACTAACTTATTTTGGTCCCAAGTTTCTTGGTTTCTTTTTGAGTTATTTTATAAATGTGTCACAATAACTGATGTAATGGTCTTGTTTATGGATTGTAGAGGTCGACCGATAGTGGATTTTACCGATACCGATATCTACGTTTGACCGTACATGCCGATAACCGATAATTCAACCGATATTTTTTTTAATGGATACTGGATTAAAAACAAACATCATACTCACAATAAAACAGTGATGAACTGAAATGTGCTCAATTAAATAAATATATAAATATGAATATATTAAAACTTTATACAGAAAATAATTTAAACATTAAAATATTACAGGTTTCGTTAGCTATAACCTAGAAACATACACATTTCATAGGTAACACTTTGCAAGTCCCATTTGTAAACAAGGATGTATTAACTAGCTTTCATGAACTATATGCATAATGCAATATACCTTTTTACTGCATGTATTAATATGAGCAATACAATTGTACCTTTATCATTCATGTTAGTTCATTCATAGTTAGTTCATTCACTAGAGGCCGCTCTCGCTCTGTATAATGCCAGCAGTCTCTTCTGTTCTGAGCGCTCTCCTGCTGTGTAATGACCGCGCGCACTTCTCAGCCGCTCCAGCAACGGACGCAACCCGGAAAAACTATCGTGTGGATTTTTGCCGATAACGATAGTTCCACCAAACAACTATCGGTGCCGATTAATCGGCAAAACCGATGAATCGGTCGACCTCTAATGGATTGTGATTCTGGTTTATTGGAAATGGATAATATAATTAAACTTCTCATTGGGAAAATATCATATACATAAAGCAAAATGTATATCGACTACCAAATGTTAGACTATTTTCCACTGATCTGAAGATTTTTTATGACTCTAACTTCAATACAAAACAATCGAAAAGCTCTAAAGACATAAAAACTGTTGAAAAGGATACTTAATGTATTAGAAACATGATTGATATATGATATAAGATGCAGAATTGTGATCTTTTTGTTTTATGGATTCAAATGTCTCTGTATTCCCCTTTACTGTTATCTCAATAAAAAATAAAAAAAAATAATAAAAAAGGATGACGTATATTCTGCATTAAGCGGAATTATGGATCTTGTCATCAAGCTGATGGATCTTTTATGGATGAGTGAATACATTGATGTTTTTAACATGACTGTGGTATGAAGCAGGGCGCGATTGCTAGACTTATACCAGCGCCACACGCAACGCGAGTCCCGCGTATATAAAGGAATTAGGACATTTAATTGTACCGAACTACACGCAAGTGCTGAATTAATACTCACACAGGTCAGTTTATTAGAGGAATTAAACTTGAGGTAATGCAGTGCTGTTTCACTTGCTCTAACAGTTACACTATCACACTAAACGGCATTTGAGTGTGTTGAATGTTGTTAGTTAGGTTAGGTTGTTTGTTGGCTGTATGAGACTAGAAGTGAGCTAGATCAACATTAGAATAACATACAGATCATATTCTAACATTTCATCATGCTGAACTAAATCACATTGATTACTTTTATGTACATTTGCTCACCTGTCTAATAAAGTACATGCAACACTCGCGTCTCTGTCAAGTCGAAGTTAGTCGCGGACGTGGAGCTCTCGGCATCTCAAAAGATGTTGATCTTCGTTTTAGTCGTCTTTTTGTCTCAAAGTCTGCTTGCCATGGTCCATAATGTTTAAACAAATCAACAACAGCGTGAGCGTCTTGCTAGGCAGAACGGCAATAACCCGGTTGTCCACGTCTGTCGCCATGGTTACTATCGCAGTGCGAGCGCGAACCTGGCGGAAACCAAGGCTAACACGGATATGACGTCATTGACTGGCGACTCCTCACCCCTGCTCACACGCCCCGTTTCCTTGGTTAAAATCACAATTTTCTTACGATTTACAAATAGTTGGAAACATTTGGGATATTGTAAGTAATCAACAAAATTAAATATATAACATTGGCCTAGTGGTTTTTGGATATTTTACTGCAAAAATCCTGCATATTGTACCTTTAAGAGACATAACTTTCCTTACCTTGCATTGAAAGTGAGAGCCTTCATATTTCATACAGCCTGAGCTTAAGATCCCCACTCCATTTTCATCTTCTTCAATGATGGCGAAGCACTGACCATTTGTCCTGTTGGGTTTCAAAGAAAACGTACATTTTTTTGAATACATATAAACAAAACACAAACATATAATCACATTAAACAATGATCACTTAAAACGGTGCCATAGCCTGTGACACCTACTCGCAGGTGTTGTTCTTGGCGTCATCAGGGCAGTGACCTAAGCAGTGGCAGCTAAGGAAGCGGGCAGCATCTTCTGGTGCCACAGTAGAATCGCCCCCGGGCCTTCTGGAGTCTGATCCAGGCTTCACCCCAGTGCCCTGCAACACGTGGTCAGGGTTCTGCCCTGCTGTATGTGACGAGACACAATCAATGACAAGATAGGTGCACAGACACACAAAACAAAAAGCATTTATACCAGTCTTTCTGCATTATCTGTAGTGCAGAGTACTCAATTCAGTAGCCTGTTCTAGCTGATAGTCTGCTGCTTTTGAACCCTCATTTTGTGAGTAATGTGGCTGTTCATGTAAACAGTCAAAGGCACATGCTGTTAATTCAAACACAGGTCATTTAATATTTACTTGAATAATAAATGTTGAAGAAATATTTAATTCAAACTACAAACTTCGCTCTACATAATACTGGTTTAACTTTAATAGCACATTAGTCTTTGGTATGGTACTGAAATTTAATTAATAATCATTAAAATTGATTACTGAAATTTCAGTGTTGTGACAATCCTCAATAAGGCCAGCATGTCCTACATTTATTATTTATCATCCTTTGCTCCCCCTCTGTATTTGTGACAGCAAACCTGCTCCTGTTCAAATCCAAACCAACTAGCATACATCCAGATCACCACGTCCCTTTCTGTTTCACACCCTCACACACATTTATTTTTCATACCTTTCTATCTGAATTTCAGTTGAAATAAAGGCCTCTGAGACATGTCTCTACTGATCTCCCAGTGTCTTCTTATCCTGTCACAGTGCATGGGTATGTACTGCTATAGCTTTCTGTTGAGCATGACTTCACTGCAGATGTTCCAGTCTAGGCTTGTCGGTAAAACAGCTAATCACTCAAAGCAGCAGTTTGAGAGATTGGGCGGCAGGGTGACATGGCGCTCGCTTTATCAGCTGCATTCCATCCTCAGATCCCATTACGAGTCTGTCTTGTACAGCCTCTTTGTGTGCTGCCTATCTTACAATTAGGCTGGACTCTCCTCTTGGACTAATTTTATTAGGACTCAGTGATTAAATAGAGAGCTGGGCAAGATAAAGGGGCTTCTGATCTTCAATTCACCGCATAATTGAACGGATCGCCTACTATGTACATACACTGAAAATGTGATTGATGATGAGTACACCAAACTCAATATAAACAGCATGAACCTAACAGAATAGGCAGTCTGTAGGAAACGCTACTTGAAATATGGTACAATGAAGAACACTTACTTTTCTTAATTGTTTATTGCTTCATTGTTTTCTAGCCTGTTTAAAGCTGCAGTCCGCAGTTTTTCCTCAAATGTGATGACGCAACTATAATATGGTTTGTTGAAAATAACGCGTAAAACAGACAGGCAGATGGATATGCATTCTTGCTTCCCAATACATTACGACAGTGATGATCAAAAAGGTGGACAAAACAGTCTGTCTTTGTAAACTTTGTTCAATGTGAGTGCTGTTTACTCGAACACGACCATTTGTCATTTGTGCCGTCATCACCCGGGTGTTGATAGCGCGTGAGCGCAGGCGAGACCTGAACAGCACACGTTGCTATCTGTGTTTAAACTAAACTCATTTAAGCCTTGCCAATTTAAACGTTAAAGCACAAGACAACACATATGCGTGACAGCAGGAAACATTAGCAAGACATTTGATCACAACACAAACAAGGGTGCTGGAGAAACACCCTGAGAAAACAGAGCTGATGGAGGCAGTGCAGTTAAAAGTCCAGATAAAGCTTGTGAGGCTGCGAGACGCTGCCTTTGATAAGCTCAGTCTGACACGATTCTAGACCGCAAACTAAATGAAGCATTCAGTCTCTCAAGTGCTTTCGTTCAGGGGTGCGGACAGACTCCATAACTTACTTTCTTAAGTAGATCAAACACACCGTCTCATGTTACTTTACTAAACTATAAAAATCAACTCTTAACCCTCTGGGGACCAAGGGGTTTTTGGGGCCCTTGGGATGTTTTGACATGCACTGACATTTGTGCTTTTTTCAGTTATTTATAAACATGTTAATGGCAAAGGTGTAAATTCACTCTATATAGCACAAACGGGGCTACCATAATATGTAAGCAACGTGTATGTACATGTTTGTATTTTTGAGAGAATATTATTTATGCGTGGTTATTGAAAAAAAAATTAAATAAAAGTTTCTGAAATAAGGCCACAAAACACATATTGATTATTTCTTCACAAGACTTTTGAAACTTGTATCACATAGTCTAGAATATTTGCTCCAAAACTATGTGAGAATCATCCTGACTACTTATTCAGATAAGTCAATAAAATCTTTTAGAATGTGTATGACGTGTTTTGTTTGAGAAAGCTTTATGCGAGGAGGCTTGATCTCTCATTAATATGTATGGCATTTCACACCTGAGAAAGACAAAGACCCTCCCATAATGGCCCTATTAGGTGCTATCAGGCCAAATCATTATGAGGAGCCTTGCACAAAGAATGAGGAGATTTAACCTCTTAACCGTTGCCAGAGCGCCGGCGCACTGAAGCGTTTTTTTTAAACAGTTCAAAGTTACTATCATATTTAATGTTATTACCTTGACAAACTATACATCATTAAAAAGATATAATACTCAAGTTTCAGTATTTGACCAGTATTGTATTCTGAGAAACTTGTAATGACAGTTATGTCTTAATTTGTGCCAGGAGTTATGGAATTAAAAAATGAGTCGATACCTATAATATGAATTATGAGCGTCAGCCGCTTCCATTCAGAAAAAAACTGTGTCGTCGTCATGACAGCGCTTGACAAAACAACGTCCCTCAGGGCTTTTAGCTCAACAATGTGCAGATGTGGAGAAATATTGATAGATTCTCATAGGTTTACATCATATTTCTATAGACAGGAATAATGTTTATTGAATTTATACCCAAATTCGTCGATGTAAACATTATGAGCGCTGGATACTCTAATGTACTGTGTTTTCAATCCATACTGGCAGCCTGAGGGCGCCGGCACTCTATGCACAGTAATAGTCCATATATGGAACACACAAAGAAGTGCCATAACCATGTGACATTCCAGGAAGTCCCTGACACAAACAAAGCTTCCAGAGATTGCTGTAACATGCAGATAAAGATGTTTTGAAGACAATAAACATGATTGCAATGATATTTGATTTACCTGTGTTCTTCGAGCCATGTCAGGTATTTTCATAATAATAGATTATATTTATAATGTAATGCTAATCTATCATTGTGCAGAATACTATAAAATAATATATTTTCTGTCTTATTTTTTCATCTGAAGCCAAATCAGATCACAGAAGGTTATTTAAAACACTTGACTTGCGTTATAAAGTAAGTTTGGAGCACAAACATGGTTTTAATCTCATAAATTGTCGTGTATTGATGGTGTGCTAAGCTAACATGTTAGCTTGCTCTGTGCACCTGCTAGCACATTAGCTGTTATTTTTATGAATTTTTCTAAATAGGAATGCTTACTGAAATGTTTCTTTTTTCAAAAAGGGCATTTGATACAGTTTCAAATGTGAAGTGAGAACTTTGATAAAATAAAAAAGGGATTGAAACAGTGTGAATAGCCAGTCGTTAGTGATTATAATGCAGACAAAAGAAAAGCATATTTAGAGCCATAACCAGGCCGGAGAGGTGTGAATGTGTGCAGGGGAGACTGACACTGAATGTGGCTCGTTTGCACCACAAAACAATAGAGACAATAGACTGAATAGATGCTAGAAGATGACAATAAACACCAGTTTGCATTTTAGAGTCTAATCAAAATAAATTCATATGATCTTGAAAAACATTTAACTAAATGCAGAGTTTTAGACTTATCTTCTTCAAATTTTAAATATAACATGGTCAGACATGTGGCTTTAGCTGCAGTGCATTTCTAGATTGATACAATGCCAACTTCAATTTTATTTTCATGAAGATGTTTCATAAAAATACATTTCTAATAACTTTACAAAACTTTGAAGACATTTTTAATTATTATTTTTTCATTATGACTAATTAATTCCACATTTACAATAAACTGCCAGGTGTCAGCTTTCAAATTAGATCTTACTTGTGCTTTTAGTACAAAGGGTTCATGAACTGCATCTGTTTCAGTTTGGGTATGCCATTTCTGGGAATTTTTCAAAAGTGGGGTTGAAGCTTAACAGGTTAAAAAAGAATGGCTTTTAGATTGTTTGGATTTATTTACCACACACACCCACACACACACTGCTTAGAATAAGTGAACACACCCATGCTAAAGTTGACTAAAAAGAGGAATAAAAAATAATAATGACTTAATAAAAAAAAAAAAAAGAGGAAAACTCCAACCTTTAGGGACATGAATAATGTCCTTGAATTCTTTGTGAATGAATAATGTATCGCAAATAATTAAATGTTCTTCTTTAAAATACAGGGTGCATACGTCTGGACACATCTATCACACACCCTTCACCATATAGACATGGTTTTATTTCAGTTCAAATTTAGAGTTGGAAACATCTTGAAAAGAAAATTGTCTTTTTCCATAAATGTCTTAGTTTGATCATACATATTTCAAAGTTGAGGATTCATTATTTTGATATAGCTTGCATTGGAACAAAAACTATAACATCTTAGTTGATTAGTTTATTGACAAAACATACTATATATTTAACATATGAGCAGAAACTCCTAACAAAAGCTTATTTGATGTCTATTTTAGAGTAAAAACTTTATACTCTATCCAAAACTAGTCAACAAAATGTATTTTATTTCGTCTATAACAGTGCGTATCTGTGTGTTCATTCATTCACACACACACACACACACACACACACACACACACACACACACACACACAGAAACATGATTCACATTTAAACAGTATGCTATTTTTCCGTTTACAGACACTAACGTTATTCTATATCGCGATTAGAACAAAGCACAAGCATAAAACACTTACACACTTCTCAGCTGAATCTGTTGCTCCTCCTCGTGGTGAAAATAAACCAGCACTTGTTCTGAGGTAGGTAAATGTCCCAGGATTATTCCTCATAGGCGCTCAAGATGACAGTAGATTAATCTGACTAAAAAATATAGTGTGTTTTCAGAGTGTATGGGCGCTAACGCGTCTCAATGTGGTGCTTCACATATTTGCGTTTGAATAGCGCGTGCTCTCCGTGGGCGTGTCACATTACCAGAGATAATGAGCTGAGAAAAAGATAATTAGAATGGCTGACACGTCTCTCTTTTTATATAGATGACATAAACGGAGAATATTTATTTTAGTTTTGAATCGGATCATTTAAAAGTACAAACTCAAATGATTTAAAATATATATTGCTTATGGCTGGGTGAATAGTATTTGCTGAGTTTTGTTGAAGATTAGAGACGTGCTCCAGGAAAAAAGTTCACGGTGACTGAGAGGCAGAACGCACACCCTGTTTATATTCTTTATTTTACAAAAGCACAATATTTTATTTCGATTGTATGTGGGCACACAAAAAAGTAGACATTTAACAGATTATTTTCTCATATTACTTAACTCTATATGAACAGAAATGATAGTAGTACTTTAAGTCTATTTTTCTGCTATGTGAAAAAAAAAACGAGCAAAACGCGCCGACGCGTTTCTGGTCCCCAGACGGTTAAAGAGAATTATTAGTCTAGTCTATTAGTCTAGACTTAATCTCATTCAACTGCTCGCAAGGGATTTCAATGAGGTAATTTCTGTAATTGAGCTACTCAAAGCATAAGTAAAAGGTTGTGTGGCCTTGAGCCCAGGCTAAGGGAGACAATCCCCATTTATGAAGACAGACCCTGATGCACAGGGCCAGCATGAAAATTTCACATTAGGAGAAGGCTGGACAATGATGATCAAATGGGTTAAGTCCCAAAGAGAAACCCTGGGGATCCCTTTTCCATCATGCTTTACTCCTTTTTTCCCTCTATTCTCTACTCAGGGTCAGTGCTTGAGGAATGACTTTTGGATTGAAGGATCTGGTTTTCACTCCAACTGTACAAAAATATATGGGAGTGGCAGAAAGTGTAACTTGCAACAATGTTAGGATTTCAAAACTTTAAAACTCTCAAAAAGATGCAAAGTACTCTTTCTGGCTGCCACTGCTGGACTGTGACTGGTTGTGGGCGATGATTGATTTGTCAGGGGCCCATAAGAGCCTCCATATTCACATGTGTGCCTAATTCTGCCACTGGTTACAGTGGAGTCTGAGGTCTGGCAGAGCATTCCACCATAATGAGACTCTAGCAGATACACACCATTACTCTCTCTCTTTCTAGTAGATTTGAGTCTACAGCAAAGTTGAGGGGAAATGGAATAATTCAGAGTAATTCACTGTTTCACTGACAAGACTACATCACACATAACATTAATTGTTTATGTTCAATCCTCACACATGGTACTTGAAATGGTAGTTTTAAGGACCAGAAACCTTCATCTGAAAGTAATGAAGACTAACGTCAATTAACATATAATTGAATTAAGTCGATACAATGGAGTAAATTGTCAATGAGTCATTTCTGGGGCAAATGTACATACATTTAATGCGTTCGCTTCAGGGAAAGCAAGTTAAATGCTTGTCTGCTTTCAAAACACATTTTTTTTCTCCCCTAGGAGGAGTGCTAACCCCATTCACTACTCAGTCCCTCAGTCCAGGTAGAAGTCTACAATTGCGGGGGGGGGGAGACAAATTGCACTGTGGAGGCAACTGAGGGCTTTCAGTCGCCAATGTCACCTCTCTCTTTCTTGAAGATTATGTTTCAGAGGTGCAGACTCCTACCTGAAATTACATCTCAGGGGTGCATCTGATGAGCAAGGTAAAAAAGATGTACCATAGAGGTATTTAACTAGCTGTTACACAACTCTAACACTGGGAGAAGCAACAGCGCATTGAGAAGTCAAATGTCCTTGCATTCATGCTGTGTCTCTGGTTTCAACAATCTCCTGCTTTTCTGCTGCATCTGTACAAAAATACCCCGACAAGGACACTGATGTTAGATATAATATGAACTCTAAAGGAAAACTGAGCTGTTTGAAAATCTGACTACTGGGCATGTTACAAGACTTCTTCCCTTTCTCTCAACTTATTTATCAGAATCAAATAAAAAGACAGCACAGAAAAGGCCATCAAAAATTCATATTTAATCTGCATTGGCAAGTGTTGAATCTAAGTCTGGATTAAATTATTTATTTGCTCTGCCTCTGGATGAATATTGTTGCTGTTACAGGGCTTGAATTTTGGCGTGGGATTAGTGTTGTCACGATACCAAAATTATGACTTCGGTACAATACCAGACAAAAATACCTCGATACCGATACTGAATCGATACCATGAGGGAAAAAACTAAAACAGTAAAAGTAATTGAAAAATATGACAGAACTTACAATTCATTGTTTCATAAATTAATAATAAAAATATATATAATTATAAAATAGATAATTTATTTTATCTTTGTTATTAAAAATAAGCAAAAAAGAAAATAAAAAATATCTATATTGCAGTTTTTCCCCATGGTATTGATGTCGAAATTGTGGCCAGTGAAAATGCTGAGTGGTTATAGTAACTTTGGAAAACCACAAGCTACAGTGGCTGGTGAGCAAAAAACTTAATGTCAAGCCGTGTATGCATATCTAATGTATAAATAATTAATTAATAAATACAACCTTAATTTGTTAATTAAAAAATGTAGGTGAATAAAAAAAAAACCTAGATTAATAAATTAATAATTAAAAAATATATATGAACTGCTCAAGTTTTTTAATCAGTGTGTAACAGCAAGGAAGCCATTCGTAATATCTAAAATCTGAGCACACTTATTAGGGGCTTAAATCTGAAGAACAACAACACAAAAGGGTCAAAGTATTTCCGGAGAACACAGAGTTTGGAATAGTTCATACCCACTAGCAATTGTGATGGTGCCATAGAGGAAATTGTTAATGTGCTAAAAAAGGAAGAGAGAGCAGCAACAATCACTTCAACAGCTTCCTTTAGTGGGGGGCCTCTGAGAGGCTCATGGTTCAGGAGTGAGTCACGATGGAAAAGATGTCTTTTGAACTCCCTGGTATGACTAAACACACAACAGAGATAATCAGACAGTGTTCTAAACCTCAGCACAAACTATTGTCTGACAGACATTTGGTTAAAGTATGTTAACATAAATAATGTGACCTAAAATATAAACTTGTAGGCAAGTTTCAACTCAAGCTTTTTTTCCCTGTGCCCTAAAACGGCTATCCGAGCAATCGGCTATTGCTGTTTGCCTTCACAGCTCATTGACTGTCCACAGGCAACCATCACAGCAGCCTCTGCAGAGTTCACTGGGAAAACAGTTTAGTTTGACTCAGGGAGGGCGTTTTCATTAAACAAAGGTATCGGTTTTCTTTGACATCAGTAAACATCACGTTATTAAGCATATGGAAACGTTCAGATGAGCACTTATGATTCCTGCCCTGCTGAACAGCGATCAACCAGTGAATCAATGAGTTAGTTAACATCCTCCTGCGTACCCCCTTCTCTTCCACTTAGACTGCAGTTACACCTTTGCATTAAGGGAGCATATTTGCCCCCCTTAAATATATTTTCAGGTGCATTTTTCACCTTTAAAAAGGAAAATTCCATTAATTTAATTCATAATATAATAAATAATGCAATAAATGAAAGGGGGAGGAATGCGATTTTCGAATAATTCCCAGCGATCTTCGAATATTATTTTTGCTTGAAATGCCCATCCTAGTAGCAACAAAAGCCATCTTTGCACTACTGTGGCACAAGCTGGATCTAGATGTATTTACACACGGTTTGATGTTGCTCAGAGCAGCATTCTCTGCACAGGTGTTCAAAGCATTTTCTACTGGTTGAGAGAGGAATTACTGCAGTAAATTGACTTAGGATGGTCTATTACTGTCATTAGTGAATATTGTAGAATAGAATAGCGCCCAGTATAACCTAAAATTGTTATTTCTTAATATTCTTATAACCAGGAAATAACGTTAATACAACGTCTAAAAAACTGGACGTTTTGAATGTTCCTAGAACATTCAGAAATAACGTTTTTATAACTTAATGGGAAGGTTATGAAAACGTTCTTATAACCTAAAATTGTTAGCTGAGGACGAGGAGAGATTCGCGATTGCACTGAACACGTTTTAAGTGCAGGATTCTCTGAGCGAGCCCAGAGAAAACAGACCTATTCTTACAAGAGCAGCGTGTATCTGAGAGCGTGGCACATTATATTCAGCGCGTGAGCAGAGAGATTCGCGCTCGCGCATTATATTAATGTACGTTTGCGCTACAATAATGCGCTCTCGACATTTGACAGAAAAATAACGCCATAGTTCTGCAGCATCCATCTTCCCTGTAACGTAAAACCAGAGCACTGCTGTTTACCCTGTTTACCCTCGCCTCGCAGTCGCTGCTTAGAAGTGCAACATTGTAAAGGGTCCGTCTGAAACAGTGTCGCACGGCGCAGCGTAACGTTCGCTCCGAACGTTGTGTAATTAAATACATCGGTATGGCAGTATATTAAAAATGAATATCATATCAAAAATATACACCGGTTTTCGGTATGAACCGGTATACCACACAGCACTAAGCTAACGGTAGTGTGAATGTAATATGAAGGGAAGGAAAACACCCTTACCTCCAGTGCAGAGTCTGAGAAGAAGGTAGACTTCAACCAAAACCACAGTGACGGACAAAAGCTGAGCCATTGTCAAACAGCCTTGTCGTAACCTTTGGGGTAAGGATGATATCAGTGATGACGACTACTTATGCTCCTAAAATCCCAGGGAACACTAACATACAGGTGGAGCAATCAAAGTTATGGCTCAAGGGACAGAAGAGATGCAATGGATAAGAGGAAGAGGTAGGATGACAATGGCACTAGAAACTCAAAGGTCCCTTCTCACGGGGTCCACGGCACTAGAATGACAAAAAAAAAAGACAAAGCACATATGAGCAGATTATACCAGTCTCAATGCTTCTTTCTAGATAAATTAAGACAATGTCTACAAATACAAAGTCCAAAAATTACTTTGCTTGTTTTTGTACACTCAGTGAAGTTTCACTTTCAAACTAGTATTCCTTTGGTCTGTAATGTAATTATGTGAATAATATAATCATGCGAACTAATTTTTTTTAATCTATATATTTATAACCTTTTTGTAATAAAGTGTAACATAATAGAATTTCCTAGACTTTCCTATTTCCTAGACCCACCGCCACAAATACCTTTGAACATATCTAGAGAATAATAAACCCCCGATCTTATGAAAAATGCAGACTCCACTTTTGCTTAGGCAATGTTGTAATTTTTCTTGGAGGAACTGAACATCATTGCCCCCTTGTTTTTTCTGGGCTTGACCCCTCAACCCGTCAGGCCGGCGCTACTCTTGAATGCTGAAACATGCCCAAATAATTTGAAGGATGTTCCGCAATTACCCCGTTGGCCCCATGCAGCATTAATAACGTGATGTGTCTGTTCCCTTGTAGGCCTGTGTGTCCCACTGCAATTAGTGGCCTTCAGTGAAGTCTGTGCTGAGGGGGGGAACAAATTAGTGGCAGAATGGGCCGGTGTCTGTCACTTCTGATTTGCCCAAGGGGGACAAAGAGCCCCGACCTGTGCCCCACTTTCACACATCCCTGAACGGATAACAGGGAACAAAGCTAGCCTCCGCAAGGCAGGGGACAAGATAGCTGTGCAGGCACCAACAGAAAGAGACAAGAAGCTGCGGCTAAGTGTGTGTGCTAGGTTAAAAGGTGCACAAGAAGCAGGATCACAACCAGGGAAAGTTAAGGCCTGCTGCAAAAGACATGGATGAGATGCCCCACAACTTACCACCTTCAAAAACTAAAATAAATAAACATAGATAAAACACAAAAAGCTACTTTAAATTTGCAAATGTACACAGGTATGGTGGATTTTAGACAAGCACAACAGAACAGTTTCCAAAATAGTTGGAGTCAACACAGTACAGGAGGATGTTTAGAGGTGTTATTTACTAAACTGCCAACGTTTACACAACTGTTCACAAGTTTGGGGTCAGTATGATTTTTATTGTTTTTGAAAAACCCCATACTTCGTTGTCACATGATCCTATTTAAATCAATTTTTTTTTTAAAAGCTGGGCTGCTTAATATTTTTTAAGAAATCATAAAACCTTTTTTCCAGGATTCTTTGATGAATAGATAGTTCATAAGACCAGCATTTATTTTATAATTATTTAGTCTTCACTGTCACTTTTGATAACTTTAATGTTTCCTTGCTAAATAAAAGTAACAATTTATTTTAAAAAAGTAATAAATAGGATCCCAAACTCTTGAACAGTAACATGTACATGGTTACATAGTTCAATTTCATTCAGCTAAAACAATAATATGACTTTTAAAAACAATGTAAGTTTATTTTATTTTTTTACTTCTGTTACAACTGCATTTATCTACAAATCACAACACGTAGAGAACACCCTAAAAGGCCAATGAAATCACTCACATTCTACAGGTAAAATCAACTTTCAGATGTGTCTTATGAATGGCTAAGCAAGTCCAGTCATGTCCTGACTTGAAAGCAAAACTTGGATGTACAAAAAAGAAAGAAGTGGAGAGAAGGACACCCCTGACAGCAGCTTATTATACTTCTAATTTTAGACTTTCACTAATAAAAAGTGGGGACTTTGATATTAAGTTTAGGCTGTTTTAGCCATGCAGTCATGTGTCTTGTGTACGTACATATCACTATTATTGCTTCGAAAGTATCATGGATCTTAAAGCAATATAAAGCACACTATGTTTCAGTGTTTCATCAGACACTCCTTGAGCTCTGCCCTCTGAAAGGTTTTGGTGGCGCCATAAGGAGTATGGAGGCTGAATGAATAGGGGTATTGTATGTTGATGTGTAACTAAGGTGCACCTTTGCAGTCAAACCTTATGCCTGACCATGGATATCTCTTAATCCCTGAGGAGGGAGTAATATTTTTCTGTTTTTCCTTGTGTAGAACTCAAGGCTTCCTCAGGTCAACAATACAACAGTTCACCACAACATACAGGCGTTTTTTGGAGGGGGTAACAATCAGCCTATGTACGATAATATTATGAAATACAGACAATCTTCAAAATAAATCTCACTCTGCCTTTCTTATCACTTCTAACTACAGCCTGCATGACAACCAGAAAGGTCTGGTGTTTGTCTCCCCGTTGCCCCCACTCTCTCAGCCTGCTTTGGCCCGGATCTCTGGTCCCTCCTGGGGCCCCTCCTTACAGCAGGGCTCCCAGTACCGGAGGCTGGCTTCCCTCAGTGTCGGCGCTATGCCCGACATGCCTTTCAAGGCCTGCTAGACTGCAGGGCAGACTTTCTGGCTCCGCTGCCATTGTTTGCTTGGCTGCTTTGCGCCTCATCCCAGGAAAGGATTAGCATAAGAATACTTAGGCACATTGAGATGTGCCCCACGACCAACTCTCTCTCTCTCCTATCATCCTCACTTCTTCTCATCCTCCCTGAAGTCCCACATCTCTTTCTGACACAACACCAATCACTGTCAAGCGTGGAGAGTCAGTCAAGCAGAGACTTTGAACATAGCACAAGACTCCAGAGTCTTTGGTGTCACAGCAGTGGATTGCAGGAGAAGAACAAAAGTTAATCTGTGGAGCACTTGGGTGCAATATGAGCTCCTCCGGCCAGATTCCTCTAGAGGGGTAATGGGTTGAGACACCATTCCTAGAACAAAGTAGAGCTGCACGATTATGACAAAAATCATAATTGCCAATTATTCCCTTGAAATTGTAATTGCGATTATTAATTACGATTATCACAATTTACATTGAATATATATAGGCATATTATAATACATGTTTACACAAAAATTGTTAACACACACATGTACTGTCCCCCTTTACTTAACATACACATAAATTGTAACAATGACTCATACTAAAGACTAGAAAAACATTAGGACTATGCTAAAGCAATTAAATACCAGTCCCAAACTAGTTTTTGTTAATACAATGTTGATATGAGCCACCACAGTCATTTAAAAATATAAAAAATAACACAAAGTGAAAATAAAGTGGCATTTTGGGGTTATGGAAACGACACTTGGTAAATACACAATCCTAAAAAGAACTGTTAATGAAATAGCTCCTGGTAAATAGAATGAAAATCATACCTGCATGCAAATCCTTCTCAGCTAACACGTGATTTAGTGGTATTTTACTTTTATTTCGTGACTTACTACGGTAATTTACATTGTAACGACGTTGGATGCTCGTACTACGAGCCTCGTAGTTTCTTTTGCACTTCATACAGTGAAGCCATAAACAGCGCGCGCCGCCGCATTTGCACGTGCAATTGAAGAGTGCGCGCTACGAGCACAGTATAACGGCTGACAGGACAATAAAGTCCGCTTTTCTGAGGTGAAAGACTTTTTATTTCAGCGTACACTTACGTCACTGCCTGGTATGTCATATTGTGCTGGGTTTTCTGAAGTAGTCGTGATTCGCCTCTCATAACATAATTATGCTCTAAACACACACACGCAGAGTGGATTTTCTTTTGTAATCGCGGCATCCGTAATAGTAATCGCAATTAGAAATTCAATTAATTGTGCTGCCCTAGAACAAAGCCCTTAAAATCTGAGCACATTTTGGCTGCGAATTTAAGAAACTCAGCTCAACAACCGCCTGTCTGTGAAACACTAAATACATCTCACTAAAGAAGCTGATTTGATTTCAAAGCTTGATTGGACCAGTTACCACAGAATGACCTGAGTGCTGTGTGCTTGATTCTAGGGCTGTTCCGAATACCATTTTTTGAGCTTCGAAGCTTCGGTAGTAATGAAAATTGAATATTCAAAGCTTCGGAATCTCTATAGCCTATGTCTGTCTGTCCGTTTGCATTTTGATTATTTCGAGAACCGTTCATCCAAACGACTTCACAAGAGAGTGCAGTGTCGTATTTGTTGCAATATAGATAGACAGGCGAGACGCGACACGTTCAGAATGAATAAACTTTTAATAAACTACAGAACAGCGCAAGCGGGAAGCGGCGCACCTCACACGAGCAGAGCTTATATGCTCCGAGAACGAACACTGCACACACACACACAGATCTGTTAACTTAAGCATTGTTTTTAATAAGGTAGTCTAAATTTTTCTCACTAACAAATTACTGACAAAGTAGGGTAGATTTAAATAAAGAAGCGGCGCGCCTCGAGCGAGCAGGGCTTATGCTCCGAGAATGGACACTGCACTTGTGAAATAAAACACACACACACAGGTCTTTTAACTTAAGCAATATTTTTAATAAGGTATAGTCTTATAATATTTTTCTCTAGTGTTGTCAAAAAACTCGGTACTTCGGTACCAAGTTGTTACTAAAAAAATTAAACGGTTACGGTCCCAGCTTTTCTAGGTACCGAGTACCGGGTTAATCCGGTTCTTGATGCGCTGTCGGAAAGATGCAGAGGTGCGTACTCTTCATAAAAACACTCTGAGACACTGCGACCGGCGCTGCTAATACGGTGGCTCTGAATCCACTTGTTGACAAGAAAGGAGGAAAGAGCCACATATGGAAATATTTTGATGTCACGTTGCCATAAAGGGCCGTTCACACGTTTATATAGCGCGTTTTTTTGCGCGTGCAAATTTCAAATGTAGGCGCGCGGCAAGCGCGCTCATAATAGAAGAGACGTGCGAGCTCGTCTTGGCTCGCCGCTGTTCATGGTTGCATAGCGGAGACACGGGAAAGCAAGCGCTTGTGGAAAGGAGAAAGCGGTGCGATGTGCTCTCCATGATGACGAGGAAGTATCAGAATTAATTGATTTCTAGCCCTTGCATTAGAAATCAGCTACAGGGTTCTCAAGCTTTGAAGACAGGCAAGAGTGACATTTTTGGATTAAATAAAAGTACAGTTAAGTCAAATAAAACATGTTTTATCTCCTGTATAGTTTGGTAACACTAAGACACCATTCATTAATATTACTTAATGCAACATCAACACATTGAGTGAACAATATATTTTTACAACATTAATTAATGTTTGTGAATGTTATTTAATACAAACACTTGATTGTTCATGTTTGTTCACTTTATTCATTGTGCATTAAATAATGTTAACAGATAAAACTTTTGATTTTAAAAATATATTAGTACATTTTTAAGTTAACCCCATTGAGAATAATTGCTACAGTATATGACTGTTGTTTATTGTTAGGTAATTTTATCTAATGTTATCTAACAAATATAATCTTATTGTAAATTGTTTTTAATACTACAGTTTCCATCTTTGTAACCGTGATATACACTTTAATATGTGTAAATTTAATCTAAATTAAGCTTTGGTACCGAAATTGGTACCGAGAACCGTGGATTTTCACTGGTATTGGTACCGAATACTGATATTTTGGTACCGTGACAACACTATTTTTCTCACTGACAAAGTAGGGTAGATTTAAATAAATAAAAACGAAATTTAAATAAATAAAAACGAAATTTAAATAAATAAAAAAATAAAAACGAAATTTAAATAAATAAAAACGAAATTTAAATAAATAAAAACGAAATTTGAATATAGAAAAACGAAATTTAAATAAAGAAAAACGAAATCTCAAAGTCTCCTATATTTCGCAGTAGATTAATTAAGATTGATAATAACGGGTAAAAAGGATAATACATTTTCTTAGTAATCCATTTATTTGAGGTACAAACCAGTGACTAACGTTTCGATGTAAAGTTACATCTTCATCAGAGTCCTTGGAGATCATGGGTAATGAAACCATTAATAAGGATCATCAACAGGTGTGTAAAGGGGGCGTTAACCACCCAAGACACGTCCATCTACAACAAGGTGCCACACTCAGACAATCAATTATTAAAGGGTAAATATCCAAACACAAGAAACATACATGAAATGTGCACAGTATAATGGGAATCGAAATATCTACATCTCACAAAATGTACTACTATGTTTAAAATATTTAGAGAAAACATTATAGAGGTGACATTATCAATAAACTTCTATGCAGGGAAGCATTCTGGATACATACGCTTAACACTCTTGAACCTCTAGGTTTAAATGAAGAATTGAGCCTATCATGTTTTCTCTAAATATTTTAAACATAGTAGTACATTTTGTGAGATGTAGATATTTCGATTCTCATTATACTGTGCACATTTCATGTATGTTTCTTGTGTTTGGATATTTAACCTTTAATAATTGATTGTCTGAGTGTGGCACCTTGTTGTAGATGGATGTGTCTTGGGGGTTAACGCCCCCTTTACACACTAAAGGATGGATACCCGACCCGAGCCCAACGGGACCCGTCGGTACCCGACGGGCCGGGCCGGGTTCGGACAGATATTTAGAAATTATGTTCGGGTTCGGGTCGGGCTCGGTCACATCAGCGCGATATGGTATTGAACATTTTAAATTTAAAACAGCTTATTATGTTGGTAGCCAATGTGCCTGATGCTTTCACGTGATGCAAACGTTCGTTTTTGTGATTAAAATACATGTAAAATATTACCATAACATCTGTCTTCCTGTGTGCGGAAATTTGTTTACGTAGCCGTGACAACGAAACAAGTGCATGCGCGCCTGCGTTAAGTGCGCTTGTTTCTCCGTGCACGCTGACGCACTCATCCTGCTGACATTTACGAATGTCTTCCTACAGTTGCTTAATAAAAGCAGGCTTTCCACACAAACGCACATGTGTCATTAGTATGAGAAAAAAAATGGGATTTTAACTGTCGGCCTCGGACATAAATATCTTTATGCCTGTCGAGCTCGGGTCGGGTTCGGTTACTGCTCTGTCGGACGCGGGCCGGGCTCGGACAAAAAAATTCGGCCCGATCCGCACTCTATTACACACCTGTTGATGATCCTTATTAATGGTTTCATTACCCATGATCTCCAAGGACTCTGATGAAGATGTAACTTTACATCGAAACGTTAGTCACTGGTTTGTACCTCAAATAAATGGATTACTAAGAAGATTTATGTGTTGCACCGGCGATTTTCCTTTTCTGCCTTGTCTTGTCCTGCCCTGGTTGCACCGGATTGTTTGGGAATCACAGTAGCGCAGCAAGCCTTCCTTCTCAATTTGAAACACTATCCAGGCCATTAGGACAGGCCTCTACGCTTCCTGCTCCACGCCGTGTAAAGAAAGAAGAAAATACAGAAAGTAAGATGACCAGCTTTGAATCTATTAACGCAAGTACCAATGCACGATCCGAGACATTATCCTATACTGATGAACAAGGTGCTAACATTATTGTGTCACACACTCTATTCAAAGACATGATCATTGACTAGAGAACTTGAAGACTTGAAGAAATCAGAGTCCAGATCTTTTTGGCATTGCATAACTATCTGAATACTGGAAAGCCAAGCGTATCCCGCGTGGTTTACGCATGAACAAAATTCCGTCATTTGGTCTGGATGACCATTCTTTTATGCAAAAATGGGAACACATCTTAAATAAATGCTCCTTTGACCTTATGCTTTTGATAATTGAGAAGACCAAGTCACAACAAGAAAAAATAAAAACTGAGGTGAAACGGGTAGAAGATGAAATGAAGACAAAAGTCAATGCTGATGAGTTTGCAAAGGTTGCCGATAAAATTTCTTCCACTTTATCCGGCTTTGTGAAGGATTTACAGACCTACAAGATAAGGAAATATGAAAGGGACACTAAAGACTATGCTGACGGGACAGTCTATGATTGGCAAGGAAGTAGAGGAAAGCGCCACATATTTACATATTCATCTAACCTTCGGATGTTCGGTAACAGTATATATCGCCGCTTGTGGATTTCGAACTTCGGTGTTACGAAAAAATTACGAAACGAAAAAGAACGTAAAATTACTTTGCCGTGAGCATAAATATGAGGCCTTTATACTGTACTTCTCTGTTTTTAAACTGAAGCAAAATATGTTTTTTCTATTTCTTGGTATTTATAAAGGAACAAATATGGAGATGGAAAAGTCCACAAATTTCCTGGAATTACTGGAGCAGCAGAGATTTATTGTAAGTTTATTTTCCATTACCTGCCACACACATTCCACCGAAGGGTCAGAGCGAGTGGGTGTGCTCAGGTTCGATGAGAGCCAGGTTCAACACAGACAGCTACAGTACTCCCTATCTAGTGTTTAACTATAGTGAACCATCTCCAAACTTATGGCCCTGGCCTGGGATTACGCCTCATATGGGCTCTATTAGTAAATCCCTAACCGGCCCACCCGTGGGACACCATCCCATGAAAAAAAATCATAATCAAATTACTAAGCAACCACTGAAGGTGGTCACTAACTCCTAAGGAGTGCTGAGTAATCCCTCTAAAACGGAGTGTACCGCCAGCTAGCTGCGATAAAAAATAATAATAATATTTTTCAAAAATATAACCTTGATCAACTTAAAATAGGTGTCATTTGAAAGCTTAGAGACTGAAATTTACAATGAATGTAGCCAATTTGATAAAGTCCTAAGTAGTGCTGAGTGATTTGCTGATAAATAGTAAAAAAATGTTTTCATAATTTATGAAGTACTTTTTTGTACTACAT
This sequence comes from Tiaroga cobitis, assembly GCA_030578255.1. NCBI lineage: Eukaryota > Metazoa > Chordata > Actinopteri > Cypriniformes > Leuciscidae > Tiaroga > Tiaroga cobitis. Next base: position 31,709,614 of record CM060603.1, read on the forward strand.
ACTGCAATATGCCAAATACATCATACAGCTCAGATAGTCATGTGCCATATGTCATTTGAAAGGTCTCAATGAGTAGAATACAACAAGCACAATTGTTTCGGGATTTTTACTAAACTTGAGCAAGGTTTTGTACAAGAAGCCCCTCAAGAGACCCATATGTAAATCATATGGATGCTTAATTTAAGACACATTTCCGCTCGTAACTTCATTAAACATGCTTCGATTGTGGGAAATGCATTATTTACAGCAGATTCGTACGATTAAAATGAGTCCAAACTCAACATAATCCATCTCTCAGAACTAAAGATATTCCTCATGGAGTTCTAACACAAAAATAATCCACAGACGCACGTAGCCAAGCAAGGTAGTTTAGACTTGGCCTTTTCACTCGTATCTTCATGAAACATACATCAATCATGAAAAATTACACAGTTATTTACAGCAGGAGCTCACGATTAAAACGAACCCAAAGTCAATATATTCCATAAATCAGATCTAAAGATATTCCTCATGGCGTTCTAAAACAAAAAAATACCACAGACGTACCTAGCAAGTATATACTGATGAAGCACTCGCGTTGGTTTTTCGCTTATAACTACATGAAACATGCACAGATCGTAGAATATTGCACAACATTATTTTCAGCAGACTCTCACGATTAAAAAGAGCCAAAACGCACCATAATCCATCACTTAGATCTAAAGATATTCATAATGGAGTTGTAACACACGAACCCCCACAGGCGCACATAGAGCTTTGTATATAGATGGAGCACTGGTGTCGCGTTTTCACTCATAACTCAATGAAGCATGCATAAATTGTGGAAAATGGCACATCATTATTTTACAGCAGATTGTTAAGATTAAAAAGAGCCCAAACTCACCATAATCCATCACTCAGATCTAAAAATATTCCTTGTGGACTTCTAACACATGAAGTTGCACTATGCGCACCAATGAAGTAGCAGTAGCAGTGATGCTATGTTGTTTTGATGTGACGTTTCAGCTCATAACTCAATGACACATGCACAGATTGTGATAAATTGAACACCTTTATTGACAGCAGATTCTCACGATTACAAAGAGCCCAAAAACAACATAATCCATTGCGTTGATCGCGAGATATACCTCACGAAGTGATGCATACTTGGCTAAAAAACACGTCTCTCATCTTTCCGGGATGCAATGTGTTTTCCAATGTTCCCGGAACCATCCGCGCTTTTTTTCCAAACGTGGAATGACACAAAATATGTATCATCTTAAAGCTTAGAATCTCAGCTTTTAAAGCATCTGACCACTTCGATCAACTTTGAACGAGAGCTGACTAGTCCCTCTAAACCGGAGTGTACCACCCGTGGGCTCCACGTAGCTGCGAAAATATTCATTATCATATTTTTCCAAAATATTGCCTTAACACAAAATAGGTGTCATTTGAAAGCTTAGAGTCTGAACTTTACAGTGAATGCAGCCAATTTGAAAAACTCCTAAGTAGTGCTGAGTTATTTGCTGATAAATATTAGTGATGCACCGATGTGAAAATTGTGGCCGATACCGATAACCGATATTAATATTGCTGTTATGGCCGATACCAATATTTACCGATGTCGATATCTCTGTATAGAAAACACATAGCGAGGATTAGGGCTGCACCATATTGGTAAAAAATGACGTTGCGATATAAAAACAATTTCACCAGATGACTTGAATAGCTCTATTTGGAAAGAATGAATCATTCTAGAATGACTGGGGTGGTTTTGTCATGGAGTAAATCCGCAGAGAAACTAATATTAATAGAATGTTAACTAATGTAGTTAACTAGACTTTAATAAATTGAACCTTATTGTAAAGTGTTTCCGATTTATGTCTCTTGAGTTCAGTGTTGGACAGATCAGTTGTTTTAACCATTCATTAAAGTGAATCGGTTCAAAGGAGTCATTAGTTCACGAATCGGAAGTGTCATTAACGGACCACGGCACACGTTGTGTGATTGTCCCGGCAGTTTAAGACATCGCACAAGATTTGTCTCAACACAGAAAACATTTCATCACTAGATAGATTTTTGTTTTGTTTATTGAAAGTGTGGTTTATGTCATCTGAATGTGTGGAAAGCTTTTCAGAGAAGATAAGGTAACGTTTTAGCACAATTCACAACCAGTGGTAGTTCAGAAAAAAAAACTTCGGTCTTCCGACCTTTTATCATAATGTATTTTCAAAGATATTCAGTCAACTCAATGCATTAATATGCGCGAGGGAGGGAGAGAAAGCAAAACAGTTTGAAGACGGTGCGCGCGACCGGGGCTTTCACTCTCTCTGCTCGTTCTCTCAGTTAAACAAGCGCAGCAGTCGGTCATCTACATCACTCACCGGTCAAATAAGGCTTCGGCGGGACAAAAATACGCCTTAGGCCTGATTCACATATCGCGTCTTTTGCGCGCTCAAGTTCATTATTTCAAATGTAGGCACGCGGTATGCGCGCTCATAATGGAAGCGACGCGGTCGCGGTGCGACGCGCTCGTTTTTTCCAAGCGCGTCCGCACCGCATCGAGATAAAAACATCTCAACTTTTCAGAAATCCGCAAGCGCACCATAAGCGCACAGTGGGTCACGTGACAAGAACCAACCGGAGCGCAACCGCCCTAGCGCTTTGGAAAAAGGAGAATGCGGCGCGCCCAGCGTTTTCTACGCGTTTTTAGGCGCTATATGTGAATCCGGCCTTAGTAAGGCTGACAGAAAACAGCGTGCAAGTTCCAGTCTTCTTGCGCTTGATGTTTAAACTGACAGGACTTGAGCTTGTAATGAATGCGCTCGTGCAAAAACAAACATCCCCGCCCCCCGCACTCACATCTACACACGAATGATTATCGGCCTGTTCACATCGGCCCTATTTTGTAAAAAATTTACCATATCGGCCGATGTTATATCGGCGGCCGATATATCGTGCACCACTAATAAATATAATTTATTTTTTTCATAATCTATAAAATACTTTTTTGTACTATGTACTGCAATGCGTCAAAAACATCATACAGCTCATGAAACATTCACAGATCGTTGAAAATGGCACATCATTTTTTACAGCATATTAATACAATTAAAATGAGCCCAAAATTAACAATCTATTGCGTTTATGACAAGATATTCTCCATGGAGGAACAGTTTCAAAAATGCCCATTAGGGGGCATCAAGAACTGAACAAACAGGCTACATTGGTTCCAAATGCTGTAACTTTTGATTCCTTTATCCAATCACCACAAAATTTGATCCAGATACAGCTCACATGTAGAGGGACTTCACCAAAAGAGAATTGTCCTCCTACCTTATTTCCTTCCTGAGTTATTCAAATAAGAAAGATATGCAAAATCATAATAAAAAATTTATTTATTTTTTGTCTTTTATCAGCAGTTTCTCAGCAGCAGAATGTCCAAATGTAATGTCATTTATATTTAAAAAAATGTTTAAAAGTGTTCAAGTGTCAAACAATACCTACCTTTTGACTCTCCTTGCTAGAGTTTTGGAGTTATGAGTCTTTAGTTTTGTGTGTGTCACTCAGAAAACAACAATTTTTTATTGCCTTCCAAATGTGTGAGGACTAAACAAAAAGGCTACCTTTGTTCAGAATGCTCTAACTTTTGAGTACTTTATGCGATCACCACAAAATTTGATACAGATGCAGCTCACATGTAGAGGGACTTGTCTGTCAAACGATACCTTCCTTTTGACTCTCCTTGCTAGAGTTTTGGAGTTATGAGTCTTTACTTTTATGTGTCTCTCTCAGACAAAACAACTCTAAAAATGGCTTCAGGGCTTAAGGGTAAATAAATAGACTCGAGTTGACATTGTATATATTTAGACAAAAAATAATAATAATTCAGCACACCACTATTAATCACAACGTCTTTTTTTCTAAGGGGAAATCCTTTTTTCCATCTGTGAAAATTCCTCCCTGTATATTTCACAGCGTTGCATCTGCAGAGCACAATCCTGCACAACAGGTGTGAGAGAAACTAGATGGAGCTGTTGCCATGGAAACCAGTCACACATGGATGAACTTTGGCATGTAAATGTTATTTCTCTAAAATGAATTCCCAGATCCAAACATGTGGAAACCATTTGTTGCAGCCCGGCCATCGCTGATGCAGGGAGGATTTCTATCTACTGTGGTCATGTAATCACCACATGAAAACACACTTATTGCTTGTACGGCCTATAAGAGAGGTCATGAAGAACTGATATTATCTTTTAGCAGAGGTTTTCTTACCGTACAGAAAGACCCATTTCTGTGAAGCATGTTGGCATAGTGTTTGGTAAGCATGGAGGCTGGCTACAGGTGTCATTCGGATCCAGGTGGCTGAATGTCCAAATGGCATTTGGATTCTGTCATAGTACCACAAAATCCTGTTAACAAAGAATAGAGATGTGTTAAAAATATTGATTTCTCGATTTTAATCGATTCTCATTTTGATGAATTGATATAAAATCTCTCATAACTCCCAAGAACAAATATTTTAGACTATGCCGTTTTCACAAGCTTTGTTCTGTGTTACTTAACAGTCTCAGCTTTCGAATTATGTCTATTTTATTACAAAATTCAAACAATAAATACCATTGTGGTGCTGTTTAATGTGGTGTGACAGATCACTGTAGCGCCTGAGTACAAGCGAGGCAGCAGAGGGGAGCGCAGATGAACTGATCCTCTCTTCCCCTTTACTACTAGTTACAGCACGAAATAGACATGCATGAACATTAGAAGGTACATGGAAAGAAACAGTACAACTTGCTGAAATCTATCTATTTTTATTATCCAGTGAGCCTAACCTATATAATCAGAGTAAGCTTTATTGACAGGTATGTTTGCAGATACTAGGAATTTGTCTTGGTGACCGAAGTTTCCACAGCACGTACAGAATGAAAGTGAAAGAGACACAGAAAATAAAAATATAGAAATATAAAACTACACAATATTCAATATAGCATCTCAGACGAAGTGCTGTTATGTCACAGACAGTACTTGTTTTGAAAGATAGATACTCCAGAGGAATGAACAAGTGAAAAGACAGGGACATTTTGCTGGTTGCTTGGTTTCTATTTCTGTCATATCGTGCAGGGTAGTCCCATCCACAGTAACATCTCATAGGTCCAAAATCTGGTGCCACTGGAAATTCAACTTCAAATATTTGATATTTCAAATATAATAATTTTGTTGATACTGTCAGTATTTCAATTTCAGTGTGAAAAGGAAAATTTATTGTTGCCGAAAGTGTCATGCTGCACTTGCTAACAGTGTAATCTGCAACATTACTTAATTAAAACGATTAATGGGATGGAACGGAGGAGAGTTATATAAATAGTCTCAGGGAGTGCAACTAAAGGGTGTGTGTGTGTTTTACTGTGTACAATGATTTTTTAGATCTATTCGTACCCATAAATGTAATAAATTCAAATTCAAGCAAGTATTTACATTTGCAAAACATCCGAATAGAAAGTGAGTCGGTGTTAGACTTCAACAAGCATGTACACATGTGCAGCAAGCCCAAACAAAGTTCAACAAGCTGCACACTGTAACTTTGACTAAAATTATTAAAATTAACAACATAGGCCTATTTGTTGTTGGACATTTTTAAAATGTGATTAAAATAATTTTGATTGGAATAATGATATTATTAGAAGAACTTTAACAGAATAATCATAAAATATGTGATACAGAACTGATACACATTCCTGTTCAGAAGACCTCTGAAACTCTAACATATGTTTTGTGGCTTTGTTTCTCTTTATTATCTATAATTTAGTGAATGTCTTGCAGCTTTATGTGAACAAAACACTTTTTGTTTGTTTCGTGCAGCCTACATTTATATTAGTTTTTATGGCCAAATTGCTCATTGTTTGGAGAACACTAGACAGGATGTGGAAACACTGAAAAAACAGAAAGGTGTTCATCTGATCCTGCACACAAAACTTGATCGAATTACCTGACAATATTTAAGCAGACAAAAATAAGTATCCTTTGACAAGTAATTAAGCTTTTTGGTTACTTTGGTTGAGTTAACATGATCATTCTGGCTTTTTTTTTTTAAGCAGAACAAAAAGACTAAAGTTTATCTCTAAAATCTGCCACAGAGTGGAATTAGGGATGCAACGATTAAAGATTTTGTAAGTACGATTATTGTCTGAGAAATAATCACGATTTAACGATTATCACGATTATTATGCATCAATTAATTTCACAACACTACTAATGTATAATATCACATGAACACTCAACACTAGATTTGAATGTGTTATTTATTGCTGCCACAACACAGTACAAAATTATAAAATGACAAAAAAAATTAATCTCTTCCTTTGGAATTAAAGAGAAGTGCTTTGTAAACATCCAGTATTTTTCTTTTAAAAATAACTAATTAAGTCAAGGAATGGCTCTTTGATTGAAATAGATCACAAAATTATTAAGTGTTTAGTTTGTTCTAAATTTATTTTCAACCTGAGGTAGAACAATATCTCGTTGGTATTCGACTTAAAAACATAAAAAATACTATAAAGGGATAATAAATCCCACTGAAAATAAGAATAAACAAAGTATTTGGCTCTATTGAATTAAATGTAAGTTAAATATTAACAATGTATTTCTTTTAAAAGAAAACAAATGTAGTCCAAATGTTATCCACTCCAATATTATTGTACTTATTGTAATACTCTTTTTTAAATTATGAATCCAAATTTTACATGTGCCTTTAGAAAATCATCTATTATAATCTCATTATTTTGGTTTGTTTGTTTGAAGTTAAGTAAAAATTATAGAAAGAAACTGAGAACATCTCTCATGCAGTGTTATTAATAACTGAAATGCAGTTAATTGGTAGTCCTAGAAGTCTACACGGCCCTGATCTTATGTTAGTGTTTTACACCGGGCATATTACAACTACAAAGCCTAACATTTACTCAACACAGACAGGAGAAAGCAATAGGATATTAAGTTAAATGTTCACTAACTGAAACTCTTGAGCACGTCACATTCTGTTTTCCACACTTACATTACCAAAACATGGCGCTGTTTTTTGTTTGTTTTTTTTACGTTGCACTGAAAGCTAAACTCTCACCACTACTGCATGGATTTTAAGTGAAACGTTTATATTTAATAATACCAACTCAATGTTTTATTAATTATCTAGCAACATACTTAAACTCAGTTATTATTTATAGGGCTGGACCCGAATATCCGAATATTCGTTCGGTGGGTTGGTATTCGATTTGAAAATGTGACATTCGAATTTTCGTCTTTTTTTTTTGCACACCTGGCATCCCCCTCGAAACGGTTCTCATTCGCGCTTGAATACTTTTTACACTATACAATTTGGTGAAATATAATACTTAACATATAACTTCGTTATAGCTACTTAATAAATATATTTGCTTCTTCTTAGACTACTAAAAGTGTTCCTGCAATGGGAGTATTCTCTGGCTAGAGCGCAGAACAGCGGAGTTTGTATGAACAGAAGTGCATGCCTGAGCTTGTATTTTGGGTTAAGCTGCGTTGCTTTGACATTGTGGAAAATAGAAAATAAACAAAATGTATTATCCTTTTTACCCGTTATTATCAATCTAAAATAATCTGCTGCGAAAAATAGGAAACTTAATTTCGTTTTTCTTTATTTAAATTTAGTTTTTCTGTATTTAAATTTCGTATTTATTTACTTAAATTTATTTTTTATTTTTTTATTTATATTTCGTTTCTATTTATTTCAATTTAGTTTTTATTTATTTCAATTTAGTTTTTATTTATTTCAATTTAGTTTTTATTTATTTAAATCTACCCTACTTTGTTCTCACCAATTCTCACCCTACAGTGAGAAAAATATTATAAAACTGTCTACACCTTATTAAAAATATTGCTTAAGTTAAAAGACCTGTGTGTGTGTGTGTGTGTGTGTGTTTTATATCACTAGTGCAGTGTCCGTTCTCGGAGCATATAAGCCCTGCTCACGTGAGGCACGCCGCTTCTTTATTTAAATCTACCCTACTTTGTCAGTTATTTGTTAGTGAGAAAAATATTAGACTACCTTATTAAAAATATTGCTTAAGTTAACAGACCTGTGTGTGTGTGTGTGTGTGTGTGTGTGTGTGTGTGTTTTATATCACTAGTGCAGTGTCCGTTCTCGGAGCATATAAGCTCTGCTCGCGTGAGGCGCGCCGCTTCCCGCTCGCGCTGTTCTGTAGTTTATTAAAAGTGTAGCCTATTCATTCGGAACCTGTAGTGTCTCGCCTGTCTATCTATATTGCACCAAATACGACACTGCACTCCTTTGTGTAGTCATTTGAATGAACGGTTCTCGAAATAATCAAAATGCAAACGGACAGACAGACATAGGCTATATAGAGATTCCGAAGCTTCGAATATTCGATGTTCATTACTACCGAAGCTTCGAAGCTCAAAAAGTGGTATTCGGACCAGCCCTAATTATTTATTACCTTTGCTTGAGCGTTCAAATCTGGGTGGTAATCCCGCAGGTGCTGCATCAAATTAGATGTATTGGCTCCTTTAGCGGAAACTTTTTTACAGCAAGTTTTGCAGGCAGGCAATCCGTCTTCTTCAATTACACCCTTGTCATTCTTCGTGTAAGCAAAATGCTTGCGCCATTCACATATAGCACCTAAAAACGCATAGAAAACGCTAGGCAAAAGTTCCGTTCCGTGCAGAACACTCGGTGCAGCATAGTCTTTATGATGTTTTAAAGCGCGGTTAATTGTTAAATCCGGTAATCGCTGCATCCCTAAGTGGAATTAGACTAGCCTAGTTATTTTACAAATAGAAAAGTGCTGGTATAGACCTTGTGTGGCCCTGCCCCTTTTCAGCGTTTGTATTTTCACAGCATGAAAGAAAGATCTTACGAATTTATGAATGAAGTGCTTGTTTTAAAATCTTCCCGGTCTAATGACATTTGTTGACATCCACTTTAAACTAGTGGTGTCAAACGATTAAAATATCTAATCGCAATTTATCGCACATTTTTATCTATTCTAAATGTCTCTTGATTTCTTTTTGTCCCATTATTTTTTCTCATTTTAATGCTCTTATCAACATGGAAAAGTGGACCGGCTTGTTTTGTGCATTTTTTTTTTTTAAACAACATTGGCATATACTGTGTTCAGTTTCACACTAACATTCTCACTTGGAGCAAATAATCTCTCACACAATGTAACACTGTCCATCAATAAAAGGGTGAAAGAAATACTGACGAGGTCCTGATATTGACGAGGGAGCGGAGAATTCGCATCAGCTGTGTGTGTGCTTGGCCATCAAGTGGTATTTCAGACTGGACGTGCTGCGATCGCGATGATGATAGCTCAGTTCACAACGACAAAACACACAGATCACTTTGGTCTTGTCAATGGAACCATTTGGCAACTTTTTAAAAGTAAACTTTCCATTCAGAATCTTATTGGCATCCATTTCGGCATCTCGCGCTCATCATCCACTCAAAAACGTAACGTTAACGGACTATTTGGCCGGCTCGCAGACCCAAACAAGTGTGTGCGGCGTCGTGCCTGTTGTTTTGTTTCCGGTCTAGCTAGATCCGCTTGCGCTTTGGTCGACGAAGCAACAAAACGTCCTTGCGCGGCGCAAGCCATTGAAATGAATGGGTTTCATAGCGCAGCGCCGCGCATGCCGCGTCCTGTTGCAAAAGCATGTGAAAAAAAACTAGTTTGCTAGGCCAAAAAGACCATTAATCACGCGATAAATTTTTTTACGCCGTTAAAATGGGTTTGCGTTAACACCGTTAATAACGCGTTTAACTGACAGCCCTACTTTAAACATTACAATGCTCATGATGAATTGTGTTAATTCTACAATAAGTAAATCCATTTCACCAGCTAATTAGGCTACTCTTCAACAGCAATGCCATAGAAATATACAGAGTTAGCGCAAAAAGTTCAAACACAAAATTAGCCGCGTTTCCACTGCCGGGCAGGGCCGAGCCGTGCTAGTGCGTGCCAGGGCCAGTCGCGTCACCACTGTCACTTCCGGGGCTTGATCGGGGCTTACTCGGGGCCAACGGCCAGGATTTCTGGCCCGTCGAATACCTTGGGCCAAAGCGGGCCAGCTCGGGCTAGAGGCGTGCTCAAGGTAAAAGGCGGAGTTTATCGGTGTTATGGAACGTTATGATCTGAAGCAAGATGCACATTTCACTTTTTTATATCGCACAAAATAATCACTGCAAAGCTCTTCTGAGCATTTTGGGCAGAAGAAAGGGTACAACGTCAATTTGACGGCGTGTGAAGAAACGAGGACAATATAAAATACATCAATGCTGAACTTTCTAAGCTAAGCATGCAGAGTTCAACCCTTCAAGTTCAGGAAAAAATAAAAAAGTTGCGTGCGCAGTATTGTTCAAGGCGATTAAAACGCACAACGGACAAAGCGGAGCTCAGAAAAGGAACTTTCCATGGTTCGACTTGATGGACGTGTGCTGGGTCACCGTCCCTCTGTTAGTGACAACTCGCGAGACAATCGGGACACTATTCCAGCCACGGCCAGTGATTTAATATACATGCTATCTTTCTAACTTAAAAATTAAATAAATTCATAATATCCGCTGAAATGGGTTGGGTTGTATGTATGACGTTTGATCCAGAAAGGCGTGTTAGGGGCGGGGTTTAGGGCAGCGCTGCGGGGCTACTGGCCCGGCAGTGGAAACGCAAGCCCGGTGCTTAAGGCCCGAGGCCACTGGCTCGGCTCGCTGTTAGCCCTGGCCCAACCCTTGCCCGGCAGTGGAAACGCAGCTATTGTAAAGCTGGCTGCGCGCTTGTTTCTCTAACTAACGCATAAGGTCTATAAACAAGGCCTGGTATGATGGCATTCCAAGACACACAAGATGTTCGTCACATGGCATTTTATATTAACAAAAATTAATTACATTTTCTAGTCCTCTACAAAATTAAGTTTCCTAAATAATATGGGAAAGCAAGTTTTCTAGCTCATTACAAGACCAGACACAAGTCTTTTTGGTTGTCTTCTTTGCACTAACCCAACCCATCATTGAATTCACCCTATCCGGTGCCACTCTAAATAATTTACTCCGATAGCCAAGTGTATTTAAAGCAGATCAATACCATTAAAGGACAGCTGGGGCATACTGAATAAACAGAGACCACTCTCCAGCACTACACCAAGCCCCCACTGCATAGCTTTATCCAATCTATCTTTATCTGATCTGCCATCACACTAACCAACAGTGGCATAGAAAGAGTTAAAGAAATCAATGGCTCTCCCTCACTTTCCAACCATCCATTGGAAGCACAAGCGCATAGACTCCACAGCCTGCAGTAAGTGTTAAAGAACAGTCTGTCCAAAAAAACAGCGCAGTAGTGAGTATCAAATGACCAAGCTCATCTAGGATTAGTTTTTCACCTTTTAGATCAGAATGATATGACTAAATGTGGGTGGGGGTGATACATCAGCACCTTTACGATGGAATGGGTGATAGACTCAGGGCCAGGTCTGAGGAGGCCATGTGTGTTTTCCTTCTTGCTTAGCCATCCTGTCTCCAGAGCGAGTAAGGGAGGGGTAAGGGGGCTGACTTTAGATGGTTCAGCAGCCTGAGGAACGCAGGCAGGGATGTGAAACCTGATCTATACTGCCTCTTAACCCTCCTGCCCCCATACCCCTCCAAGCTCCCCGCGCTGCCACCTCGGCACAGACTCCCACTGCAATCCGATCCCTCACACTGTGGCTGAGATTGAAACACACTCCTAGAGGGCTCCAGGGCAACTTAATCTAGGCCTGGCTGATATTTTAAACAACAAATAAGAGGGCAAAAACATATGTGTTTATTGTTGTACGATATTGCAGCCTTTTAAGCAATTAAGTGATTGATTTTGCACATTCTACGAGGGAAAGATCTGTGCCAGTAAGAATTTTCAACCTAGGGTCCGGGGAACTCCAAGGGAGTGCTAGGGGGTCACTGGAAATGCTTATGGAAAAACAATGTACATTTAAAAATAATTAAATAAAGAAATGGCTATTAATTGGTATGAATATGAAATGTAATAAATAACTTAACAGAAAATGTAAAAAAAAAAAAATCTAATTAATATTTAGCTATATTTACTATTTTTTTTTTACAGTATCCTTCACATGAGGATGATCATATTTGGGGGTCTGTGGAATCTATTGAACACTCCTGAACATAAACATCTCTTTACTCTAGACACAAAGAACATGCCCATCACATCTGCATAACAGTTAACCATCCATTAACATTCAAAGTAAGACGGAACAAATAATTGCTTTAGCAGTTAGAGTAAATAACCATCACATGATACAACACACACACACAAATATCAGGACATACAAGCACTGCGTTTTACCATGCAGTTCCAAACATGTAAGACTTTCATTTATCGGTGGAACATAAAATAAGATGTGACTTGAAACAATTATTTTTTATTGTATGGAAAAAAGATTCAGGGAAAGTGAATGGGGTCTCCACTCCCTAATGGTCTGCATAACATCTTCAGAAACTCCTACAGGTTTATAACGACATGAGGGTGAGGAAATGATTTCAATTTTGAATGAACTCTTTTACACAACCTGGCTCTCCTGTTCTCATCAGCACAGAGCTCACAGAATTTGACCAATAATATTTTTTGGAGAGGAGATTTTCAATCAAGCTGTGGAATGCACAGATGTCTGGCATGTATAAACTAAAAGCCTTTAGCTTTAATTTTATAAAATAAATCCACTTTCCTTAGACTAAGCCTCTCTCCTCCAGGCCTCTCGAAACAGACTGCTTCACAGGCAGTTACCATCTGTTTTTTGACCTCCTCGAGAAGGTAAAGGAGCTGAACAGACCCCCTTCCCCCCCAGAACCCATAAATTAAAAGCAGCTTTTGTATTGAGAGGGCTAGAAGTACAGCCACAAGAAAGGGCAAAATCTGAAAGAAAGGGGGTACAACTACAAACTGTACAGTAAAACGAGGAAATTTAAATGTAATACATTTCCACCCACAGATGCAGACATGAATATAACTTAAAAGCAGCTTTTTGTATTGAGAGGCGGATACGTGACCAGACCCACCTGAAGTTAAAAACAATCCATGAAAAAGAATATATAATCAAAAATATAAAGAAAACCATGTTGTTGTATAGTAAAAATTACATACAAAACATGTAAACCAGTTACCATATAAAGAATAAATAAATATTTAGAGGACACGCACAGCTGTCATCTTATTAGGGAAGTTGTTGCTCGCCTCATCGCGTTAATAACTTTTTACTCGGACTTTTACAGTGACAGTTTTTCTTCAAACAATAATAATGCTATTTTAAAAATATAATAAACCGTAAAATTACGAGGATACTGTATTGTTTTGAGAAAACGCAGTTCTGGTTGTTAGTTAAACGAGTAAATTTAAACGTATTTTGCCTGGCTAACAGCGATAGCTCACTAGCTATCGTTCAACTCGCCGCACTCTTGAGATAATTTACCAACAAAATAATTTAATAAACCCGTAAACGTCCACAGTTTTTTCTCTATAAGCCTTGTACATTTGTGTACTGTGTAGTGAAAAAACTGTAACACGCCACGGCAGTCGCTTTTGCCTTAATAAGTCGAAAAATGGAAAGTGGAAAATCAAACGCAACAAACTTTCGTGAGGCACAGTGTTAGCTTAGCCAAGCTAACACTTTCCATTTCACTTACCGAAAAGATTCTTCAGTAAATCGTATTTTCGTGTACTCCGTAAATTTCTCGGCACTCGAATAATTCAGAGGGTCGGTTGTTGTAGTAGTGGTCGTGATCGTGATCGTGATCGACTCTCACTGAGGTCCGTCAAGGGTCTGGCACTGACCATCATCGTAGAGCGTTCCGCAATCACTGAGTGATTCTCACTGATTCCACGCAGTCCGCGGACAGCAGCTCACGGTCACGGCAGAGCGTGCGCTGATTGACCGACTCCGTAGCGCCACCTGGCGACTGAAACTAAACAGTGGCGACGAACGTGTAATGTACATTTTCATGTATTAATACATTAGATAAGAAATTTAACCCACAGTTTTTAATAATAGAATCATATTAGTTCATTTTATTTCATTTTTAATTAACACATGAATGATTAACATTATTTATACTTACACTATTTTTGTATGTTTGGCGTGCCATTTGTGTATTCTATACATTGCATAAATCCTTTAAAAGACCGTTTTAAACATCATTTCATTTGATAGAGTGCAAGTTAAACAGGATGATTATGATTTAGATCTAAATAAAACAAATAATGAGATTTAAATATTACACAAATGTCAATTAGGCTGTCCAGTCTGCAGTATGGTTTTATTTAATCATACACAGAGACAAGTGCCCATCAAATTTTGTGTTAGGAGCTATTTTCAGTTTATAAAGCAACTCCATATTTTTAGTCATGATTAACATGTCAGTGAAGATACAGGTGGATTTTTTTTTTTTTTTACATTTAAATGTAATGGCATTGAAATTAGTACAAAGTAAGGCTGTTTCCACAACATAATTTCAGAATACAAAAAAAGAGAACACCATTAGTAGTTCTAGTTAGTTTATCATCTTATCTTGAAAAACACATACCCATAAAGTACTACATAAAGTAAATGAGTATTCCATAGAGCTGCATCTCAGTTTGAACTCTCATACAAACATTGTATTATTCAACAAAAGACTGCATTGAAGACACTTGTGAACACGAGTGTCACAATTAACATACTGTATATGGTTCTGAATTGTTTTTCTTATTGCAGTAACACTGCAAATGTATTAAATTATGAATCACTTTTTTTCTCCCTGTAATTCCCAAGTGAACTGCAGAAATAGCAGATGACAAATAGTAATAATACATAATGTGTAACATGACTGATTTACATTCAATAGAGTTACATTCAAAATATCTGTTCTTGAAAAAGGCTAAAAAGATACCCACTCCTGAACCCAACACTGCTACAAATGTAATTTTAAATAACTTACTAATGTTGTGTAAAAAAGAAGCTAACAATTTATTAAATTTAAGAGAGGCAATTATGAAATGCAAAACCATTGTTTGTGTTAATATTCAAAACAAAAAAACAAGCCCAAATCAAAAGTATCCATAAGAACACATCTTAACTGAGGTGATGTGATGGGTTAGGTTAACTTAGATTAATATATGGCAGTGAAAATATACTGACACATCAATGACACAATCTTAAAATATGTCTAAATAAAAACGATCTTGTTCAAGTGGATTGTATGCATAAATGTTCAATATCACCCCGCATTTAGGCAAACATAAGTGTCTGCAATTGCAATCTCATAATTTGACCTTGATGTTCTTTAATAGGCATGTGGCATGAAACAAAAACTGTTCTGTAACCCTACAGTTGCACGTCAGAGTTGGCTGGCATCTACCCACAGAGAATAAAAAGAGCAAAGTCTCATTTTAAGGAACAAATTAATTGACTTGAATCCTGTTCTGGCTCTGTTTGAATTAAATTATATTAAATGAAGAATCCCCCATTCTTGGCAAAGAAAACAAGTAAATTATTTGTAAAGATTATGTAAATATTGAGGTTTTGCACGCAACAAATAAGCGAAAAAAAAAACATCATAGGTGAAAAGGCCAAACATGAATAGTTTAAAATACTCTGTTACATTATACAGCACATACTGTGAGGGAAACAACTGATGAATTAACATAGATTCTGTGTTACCTTTTCAGATGCCCTGCATACAGCATTTTCTTATAAGTTGTTGATGAAAACATAATGCTAATGTTGACATCACAAATGCATAATAAACAAAATGAGTAAAACATATAATCACCCATTCAGCATTGAAAAGACTGCACAACAACATCTTTTTTTGATCAATTTGCAAAGTCTGGGATCTTTAGACTATTTAAGTCATACACATTTAAGTTTACTTTAGAGGTTAAGGCATGATAGAATGCATAGACTTTTTTTTCAGGCTGTTTCTGGTTTATAAATGATACATATGCAGGCAATCTTCAACATCCGTTAATAACCCATTCATTTCAAAACAAGGTTTTATAGTCATTAATAGCATAAAAATTGTATGTTGTATAAATTCACTAAATCAAAAAAGTGAAAATGTTATATCTCTTAAATGAATGTATATCGGGCATACAAGTGCATGTATGCAAATGTATCGAGCTATAATAAAAGAATAAAAGAATGACCTAAAATAACCAATACTCTATGTGCACATTGGATTTGGAAAAAATGTCAAAACACCTAGTTTATGTATCATTCAGTCATCGCTTATCATGCCGCTTAATAAATGATGTACTGTATGTCTTTATATTCGTTTTTGTGTCATTTGGATTGGCACCAATGTCTTGCCATAAAACCACAAATGCAGATGTAACATTAATTGCATTTAGTTCCTTCACTGACAGCTTCTAATGCACTGTTGAAGCATCTACACATTGATGGCATGTGCATGTTTCTTGCATAAGGGCTTGTCCTTCTTGGAGTAGAAAGGTTGTCCTTCCAGGTTCACGTGGCACACCTAAACGTCGAGACAGAAACGTGTCATAATTCCCTAGTGTTGAATTATTTATAAACCAAATGGGTGCTATAACAAACCTACCGCACAAACAAAGCAGGTATCATGCCATGTGTGACCAAGAGCTTCAATAAATTTGTCTCCTGCCTCAACAGGGAAGTCACAGCCATGGCACTTTGTGCTGAAGAGTGAGATATAATCTGGTGACAGAAACAATTAGTGAAGAATATTGTACTGTGGGCTGTAAATTTGCATACACCCAACTTATAAATGTACACATTTGTGTTAGACATAGGCGGTGGCTCCCATACCTTTCTCACAATACGGCTCACCATCCTCCATATGGAAGAGGCTGTTTCCAAAGGGCTTTCCACAAGCCGCGCACACAAAGCAAGTGGTGTGCCAGGTCTGCCGCAGTGCATGCATCACTTCCTATTGAGCAGATGTTGAGGGGATTAACTGACAGCACCTGTGAAGAATGTTTACAATAATGTCTGTGCATGTGTATGCAATATTAATAGGTTTTCGACGTACTCCCATGATCTTGGTGTTGCAGCGGGCACAGGTAGGTGCAAAGAACTCCCCATAGCAGTTCTCACAGTAAACACTATTCTGCTCCTCCACAAAGCTGACATCAGCCAGAGATGTGTGGCAATAATGGCAGTTGAACTCCTCTGGATGCCAGGAACGACCCAATGCCACCAGGAATGGTCCCCTGAGGAGTCAAAAAACACTGTGGCATCAGGGCTCATGAAAAAAAAAATCCTTGGATATTCATGAACATTGTCATTTTTTTATTAAGAAAGTACTGAACATCTCAAATTACACTACAGTTCAAAAGGTCGGTAACATTTAATGTTCTCTTTTGCTCAACAAGGCTGCAATTCTTTAAATAGAAATACAGTAAAAACAGTAATGTTGTGAAATATTATTACAATTTAAAATAACTGTTTTTATTCCAATATAAAAAAGTAATTTATTATTGTAAGACAAAGCTGAATTTTCAGCATCATTACTCTTCAGTGTCACCTGATCCTTCAGAAATCATTCTAATGATTTGCTGCTCAAGAAACATTTCAATGCTGAAAACAGTTGTGCTGCTTAATATTTTTGTGTAAGAACAGCATTTATTTGAAAAAATGTAAACAATGTAAAACTCTTCTCTTTTGTGCTGTCAGTCATCCTTGCTCAATAAAAGTATTAATTTCTTTACAAACAAAATAAAAAATCTTACGGACCCAAACTTTGTACGGTAGTATATATATTGTGTTTAATAGCAATATTTGATGAAAAAGGACGATTTAAAAATTTTGGGAATAAAACAAGGGGCAAAAAAGTGTCACCACAACTCAGGAAGTAGAAAAGCTAATATAAACATTAAATTTGTAAATGTTAAATATTAAATATTAAAATGCTTATTTCTCCTTTGTTTAGATTATCATAATTTTATTTATTTAATAATTCATATTTTTAATATGGATTTTTATATTTTAAGATTGAACACCTGGGTTTGTGATAGAATAAAAAAATAAAAAAAACATATACACAAAATAAAATGCATTTAAAAATAAGTAAAATGAAGAAAAAAAAAAACAAGTAAAAGTAAAAAGAAATCCAGGACAATGTTACAACTAAAATAAAAATGAAACTCCAGGACACAAAAGTGCCTGAAGTAGAATAAAAACAGCTATATATTACAAAGGGTCTTGTAATGAATATTGCACAAGTGTAATCATACCTGATGATGTTGTTGCATGATCCACACAGAGGTGTTCTGTTGCTGGCAGCAAACCGCTCTGCTCTTTGAGCGACTCCACGAGCCACAGGTGGGAAGGCCGCGGGGCTGAACGGAGCAGGGGAAGGGTTGAATGCAGCAGGAGCGGGAGCAGGGACGGGGTTGGGGATGTAGGCTGGTGGTGGTGGTGCCCCCTGAGGAAGAGGCTGCACTTTGATATTTGTGGTGGTGGTGGGTTTGCTAGGGTCAAATTTCTGGGCAAAGTTGTCATCAGTGACCCAAGGAGGCCTGTTGGAAGACGCTGGAGCTGCGGCAGGAGCAGGTGGAGGTGGAGCAGGTTTATAAGCCATTGGAGGAGCTGGTGCTAAAAGATCCCCATGAATTAGTATTGCATGCATACAGTAAACCAAAGATGGACACACACATACACCGAATACACAATCACATATGTGACCCTGGATCACAAAACCAGTCACAAGTAGCCATAGCCAACAATAAATTGTATGGGTCAAAATGATAGATTTTTCTTTTATGCCAAAAATCATTAGGATATTAAGTAAAGATCATGTTTTATGAAGATATTTTGTACATTTCCTACCGTAAGTATACAAAACATTTATTTTTGTGAGTGAATGCAGAACAATCACGGACATAAATGGACAACTTTAAAGGCGATTTTCTCAATGGTTCGATTTTTTTGCAACCTCAGATTCCAGATTTTCATTGTAATCTAATTTTTAGTTGTATCTCGGCCAAATATTGTCCTATCCTAACAAACCATACATCAATGGAAGGCTTATTTATTCAACTTTCAGATGATGTATAAATCTCAATTTCATAAAATTGACCCATGTGACTGGGTTTGTGGTCCAGGGTCACGTATGTACAATGGTTACCTGGGGCGGATGGATATGCTGTGGGCATAATGGTGGCAGTGGTGACCACTTTAGGTGGAGGTGGACCAACAGGGATCTGGATGGAGCTGTGCTGCATGGGTGATGGCTGCTGCATAGGTGGAGGACTACAGAAGGACAGACCAGAAACTCAATAACATTTCAGTTCAAATGAGAAGCTACTCCACCTTTCTGCTTTTCCTAAACAACTTAAAACATTCACATTACACTTTATCCAAAGCCACATGCATCGCATTCCAAACATTTTGCGTTCTCTGGCAGTCAAAGCCAGGACCTTGACAATGCTCAACTGGACATATTATATTTAAATTATATATGCACTTTATTTTACAGTCCTGTTTCGCATGAACATACTATGTACTTGTTGTAGTAATGACACTAGGTACTAACCCTGAACCTACCCCTAAACCTTAACTTAATCCATGTAGTTACCGTCCACTACTCATTACTTTTGTGGTAAGAACACTGTAAGTGCATTGAAAGTGCACATACTGTAAAATAAAGTGCAACCATTAATTATATTATTGGTATTTTGTGAAAAGCAACTACACATTTACTACCCTCAATGCCTATAGTTTTCCTCAATGAGATTAATTATATACAGTACATTCATTTAAACATACTGTGTAGTTCTTTTGCAAATTGTAACTTTTTGACTATAATATTCACGTAAAGATTTTTTAAACTACACTACTGCACAAACGTTTGGGGCCAGTATTTTTATTTTAATAGAATTTAATCCTTTAATTTAGCAAGGATGCATTAGATAGATCAAAAATGGCAGTAATGACTTTTACAAAAACCTCATAAAAGAATACTATGGAAAAAAAGTAGTTTTGTAAAGTAAAGTTTTCTCTGAATCATAAACTTAACAAGCGGCTAATAAGAAATGTTTCTTGAGCACCAAATCATTGATTTCTAAATCAACTAAAGATTGGATTAAACCTGTAGAAAATTTAGCTTTGATTTCACAAGAAAATTTTTTATTTTTAAACATATCAATATATATATATATTTATAATATTTCACAATATTACAGTTTTTTACAGTAATATTTTTTTATCAGATAATTGCAGCTTTAAAAGACAAAAAAAGCATAAAAGACAAAAACCGAACCCAAACTTTTGACCAATAATATACATGCCTGCATTTATTTTTGTCACAAACATCACAAATAATTTAGATTATGATGTTTTTTGCACTAGAGTTGCGAGTTTTACCACGACACACACAAGTTGTCATAAGCTCTTCCTAAGGTTTTCCATTTGTACAGTATGTATATACAGTTGTTTTTAAAATCTATAGTCACCTAAAAATATCTACAAATTGAAAAAGAGTAGTATAGCCTTCAGAAACTTTAGTTGTCCACAAGCTTAATTGAGTTTGGCTGCACATTCAGTTCTTGGAGATTTTACTGCTAAAGATGCCAAAGATGTCTGACCACATGATCCATCACATACACATTCGCGAGTGTCTTACCTTGTTACATCCCTTCATTACAAGTTTAATGCAAAAGTTAGAGTTATTTTAACAGAGCAGCACTAACCACTCTTAAAAATAAAGGTTCTTTATTGGCATTGATGGTTCCACGAAGAACCTTTAACATCCGAAGAACCTTTCCATTGTACTAAAGATTCTTTGTAGTGAAAAAAGGTTCTTCAGATTATTAAAATGTTATTCACGCCAAGAAAAAAATCGTTCTTTTAGAAACTGTTCACTGAAACAGGGGAAGCAAAAAATGGTTCTTCTATAGCATCGCAGTGAAAACACACTTTTGGAACCTTTATTTTTAAGAGTGCAGAAAGAGCGATAGAGAAAGTACCAAAAACAGTGTTTTAAGAGAGAGCCTCCATTGTTTTGAACAAAATGACCAGGTTACAGAAGTCCTTTCCCCTCATATACATATAGAAAGATACATATTTAGAAATGGTTATAACATGAAAGGTTAAAGAAAAATATTATCCTTTGAGTCAGCAGTCAAACAGTAAGGGAGAAAAGATGTGTTATTGCACATGTTACAGGCCATACTGACACTGGGAGAGGGAGAGAACGCTTAGTGGTTGAATGCAGAGCTGGACCACAGTAGTACCTGGAGATGGAGGTTTGGTACTGAGAAGTGTAACCCATAGAGGTCTGCAAGCTGAAGCTATAGTGTAACAAAGAGAAAAATGGTGGACAGTCAAACTTATCATAGATTAAACTTGAGAGAGGCCATGTGCACTCATATCTGTACGACTGCCAAACTGATCCAAATATTGCATGTTTTTATGTCTATATGGGGGAAAAAAACACAAACAGGCTCAGATACTTTGGTTTTCCAAATCAAATGCATATGGAAATTAATTGAATATAACCCTTTAAAGAACTACGTTGTGTATTCTGTATTTTTTGTCTAAATAAAACAGTACACTATGAGTACAGTACAGTATGAGTGAATATGGCAGCAAATAGACAATGAACAAATCATTTTAGATGCAGACACACACAAAACAGAAAATAAACGTGCATTCAAAGCAAAGACACTATGTACCAACAACTACTAAAATAAGGCCCAATTTAACACAAGATTCATATTTCAGGACTCATGTGACAAAGAGGACCTGAACATTAATAGTCTTTGTCACCTCCTGTAGTAGGAGACACGTGAAAGATAGTCATCTAAATCTGAATTAACAAGACATATGACTATATGGACTCTAATAAAGATATCTTGAAAATAAGTACACTGCAAAAAAAAATCTGTAGAAATTACAGTATTACTGGCAGCTGCTTGCCAGTAACTTACTGTAGTTTTAAATTGGTTATTTACTGGCAACAGTTTTTTCAAAGTTAAATGAACATTAAACATTAACCAGTCTTTATCTTTACAGAATAAGACTAAAATAACAGCCTCATGGAAAGCATTAATGGGAACCAAAATCTGAAGGAAAAAAAAAACAGAAAAAGGTTGATGTAGATTTCTGGTTCCCAGAATGCTTTGCATTAGATTGTTATTTTATAGTTTTATTCTGTAAAGGCAAAGACTTGTTAATGTTTAATGTTCATTTAACTTTGAACAAACTGTTTCCAGTAAATATACATCAATTTAAAT
Organism: Tiaroga cobitis; assembly: GCA_030578255.1. Lineage (NCBI taxonomy): Eukaryota > Metazoa > Chordata > Actinopteri > Cypriniformes > Leuciscidae > Tiaroga > Tiaroga cobitis. The sequence continues at coordinate 31,731,882 of CM060603.1, forward strand.
CTACAGTAAGTTACTGGCAAACAGCTGCATAACTACAGCATTTTTTTTTACAGTGTAGTTCACTCCAGTCTGCATGCAATAAACGTAAGACTGCTGGATCAGTGTTAGCAATAGATCCATGCAAAGAGAGTGCAGATTCTGCCATGTCTTAAAAATAAACTTACTTAAGAACAAACATGAGCATTAATTGACACGGTACAAAGGACCATGGGACATGGGTTTCAAAACCAGATATGGAAGTTTACTTAGGTCTCAAAATGACTTACTCCTTGGTATAAAAGATCAAATTAAATCTCTAGAAATAAATTCAATATACTTACATTTTAATATTAAATATAAGAAGTAAATTTTGCTGAAAGTGGTTCTACTGTATAAGACTAAATTGGATATCTGGACTTGACAAGGACATGTTAGAGATTTATAAACATGTCTTGCACAAGCAAATAAAATGATTGAGGCACGCATTAAAGCATCTAGTTTAGCAGTACAAATGTAGTACTCTTTAAAGAGGGTACATAGAAGTGCTTACAGTGATCCTAAGCTTAAAAAGGTAGTTGGTCCTGGTGTTGAACAATACTGTGATAAACAGATGCCACTCATAAAAGCAGAAGCTCAAAACAAATAATCTACCTGGCAATGACAACATGGATCAAATCAAATGTGAGTTACTCGCTTCCTTAGGTTAGGGGGAAGAGTATTAGTACTGTAGCAAAGGAAGCAGCTGCAACATGAAATTAAGTTAAGACAGAGAAGATCATTATTGATTATAACATTAATATGACTGGAGGATTGGCTTTGCTTTGAATCTCCAGGATCAATTGACTTTGTCCCACAATCTCTCAAATGTTATAGGCTAAAATCGAATAGCAATAACATCTATCACATGTCTCCACTAATAGAAGTTAATTAACATTGGAATAACTCATTAATCCTACTGTATGTACCTGCAAGTCATCAAAACAGAAATAAATAACCCTCCAAAAATATATATAAAAAAATCAAAAACTGAACATAAACATAAATACACTACAAATGTTTGAGGTCGGTATAGGATTTTTAAAGTTTTGGAAAAATCAAGGCTGCATTTATTTGATCAAAAACATAGCTATACTACCAATAAATATTCTTCAAAACATACAAACAACATTAAGAAAATTTTTTAAACATAACATATTCCTGTAATGGCAAAGCTGAATTTTTCGCAGACATTACTTCAGTGTCTTCAGAAATCATTCTAAAATGTCAATCAAGAAACATTTCTTATTATTATCAATGTTGAAAACAGTTGTGCTGCTTAACATTTTTGTGGAAACAGTGGTACTTTTCTTTTACAGGATACTATGATGAATAGAATTTGAAATATAAATCTTTTGTAACATTTTAAAAGTCTTTACTTTTGGACAATTTACGGCATCCTAAGGAATTAGAGTTTTTCTTTCTTTCTTTCTTTCTTTCTAAAAAAAAAAAAAATTGACACTGACCTCAAACTTTTGAATGGTATGCATTGCATGTATACATACCAATGTGGAATGCAATAAACTAAGCAACGGTAAAGCAAGAAAGAAAATGCAACGCATGCAACTTTACCTGCTTACAGTGGTTTGCTCAGGAATCTCAGGCGCCTGATTGACTATCTGCGGCTCCGAAAGGAGCTCATTGGGCGAAGCAGCGATAGTAGGTGCACATATAGATGCAATGCTGGTGGAAACTGGAGCATGCTCAGCAGGAGTACTAGATACAAGGTTAGGTTGCAGTGATGTCAGAAACTGATGTCAGGCTGAAGCCATAAATTCAGACAGCAGCCATGCTCAGGCCATGTATGTATTTATGCCTTCATTTGAAAGTTACATTTTGTCATAAGCAGCTGCTTCATTCTCATGCATACAACATTTTTGATTACAATGCAAGAATGTCCATCATGGGGGGCAGGAAATGTTAATTGCTTTCTTCTCATTAGACTATTCTTATCTATTTTTTTCATTGAAGGATGTCTCGGCAGCAGAGACAACTGTAAGTGCTATTCTATAGGATGAATTAAAATGAATCCAGACATTAAGGCTACAATCAATTACGTGCTCGATCAGGGACAATGAACTGCAGATGGCAGGACCTCACCATTTTAAAGTGACGTAGAGTATAGTGGTTATGTAAACCCTCTTAGTCTGTCCATAAAACACAATTAAGTGGTTAGAGAGCAGTAGATTAGTGATAAATGATACTCCCCTGTGATCCAAGCAGAAAAGTGCATTATTCACATTTCATTTCTTTAATCATTTGGCATCCCCTATACATAATCAAACACAATTGAATGAAGAAGATATATTGGTGTTGGAGCCGCCCAGGCAGGAGAGAGAAGAAAGAGGCAGGCATCTAGCAGCAGCAGGCCTGGTGGTGGACCGATGATGACTGACCCCCTTCACACACTCCGCAAACATCCTTTCTGACCATCTCTCTATTACTCATGCAGTTTATGTTGAAACAGCCCACCGGGAGGGGCAGAGGGAAAAGATGAAATAAAGAGAGCATTTAAAGCTGAAGTGCGTTTTATTGTATTTTATTTCATTATCTTAATATGTACCTATAAGTAAGTAATTCCTGATGATCGACACTGCATTTACTTGAGCATCCCGACCAGGCAAAGCAGCAAAATTGGCCAACACAATCTCATGAGAAAACTGTTTACTGAAGTGGTGATCTTGTAAGAACTCATGCGATGTGATTCGTACAGAAATGTACATTTAATTTAAATGTAAATGTAAACCTAACCGCTTCAGGAGCATAAGCAGATCATACTAAAATATGTACGAATTAGCCACCGATTCGCAAAAACATAAAATAGTTATGAAATGCTATGAGAGTGTGTTAGCTTAACCAGCGGTGTGAGTTAATTGCGGGACCATCCTGGAAAGCCATTTAAAAGCAATTGTAACATTGACAATTCTAATTTGTGAATTTAATGAAATTCAGAAATTACACACTTCAGCTTTAATATCATTCTGTGTATTATACTGAGTTATGGTGATGGAACAGAGAGAAAGGTCTGTAAATGTTGGTTGCAGACATTTATGAAGCCTTCATGAAGATTTAAACACTTTCTGTGTGGTGAACATGTGCGTATTGAGTCCCTTTCTGTTATTTTGAGGTGTACATTGTGAGAAAAGCATGTATGTGTGTGAATTTGAGGGGCTTTGGGGAAGGTGTGCTGTGGCAGAAAGCAAACACAGATTAGCATTTATAGCAAGCTGTGAGAGACTGAAATTAGAGAAATTATTTGAAAAAAATCTGAAGTGTATAAACAAAAAAGTATAACTTGGGAAATGATGATTACATTACCCTTTCTTACTCTCCCATGTCTCTCTTACTGCCTAATCTCTCTCTCTCTCTCTCTCTCTCTCTCTCTCTCTCTCTCTCTCTCTCTCACACACACACACACGCACACACACATACATTTTATAGGTCATAAAGTCCTAACACTGTATTCCTCAACTGGCTATGGTGTCAAACTGTGACACTTTTTAGTTATATTAGCAAAATCTTGAATCTCAGCAAATATTCAGAGATCAATGAAATACAGATCACAGAAGCAGACTTGATGCCTTCAGATTGAGGGGTTGTAATTGAAACATAAACTACTTGCAAACAAGTAAATGGCTAATTCATGGAACAGGACCGGAGAGCAAAGAGAGTCAAGACAGGCAGAGGGTAATTCGACAAGATACTGCAGTGCCACCTGCTGGCATTTTACGCTTGACACATAGTTGGGACATAGGGAAAGAGTGTTCTCATCCTAAGAGCAGGTTAGTGCAACACAGTCTCATGAAAAGCAGACTAACATGTATACTATCACTTTTCTTCTCTTTACATTCACACATGCAAATTAGCATGAACAAAATTGGCATAGTAGGGGGTTGCGAAGATAGACTGAATGAATACTGAATGAAATATGACGTTCATGCAATAATAACATCCACACATGGAGGAACTGTAATGCTTTGGATGTTGGATATAGTTTCAATTTATCCAACCCATGCAGTATTAAGTATCTGTTTCCAATTGTATAACTGTTTTGAGGAAAATATTAAGTTTTGTTGTTAAAGAAATCTATTAACACAAAATACAGAAAATGACTGAGAATCGAGTTATTGAAAAGAATTATCTTGGATTTGTGAAAGCTTTAAATAAATGACAATTTAGCTGCATTTACAATTATTCATGACAGGAAACAACCATTATGAGATTGGTTAAAAACACCAAACCAATCCATCGATATATAAGAGGATTCAGGGGAGGATTTCTAACAAGATAATAGAGAATATCTCTAAATGAATAAATTAGTAAAAAAGGCTGTTAAATACTAATAAAGTAAAGCACACTTAATGATTGCAACACACAACATAAGAAGATACAGACTAGTACAGCAGAACAACAACAAACATACAGTTCAAGATTCATACAAAGCTGCTTGGACCATAAATGGCACTACAGACGAGATATTAGCATGACGGAAAAGAGAAATTTGTCACAAAACACCAAAATCATTGTTTCTTGACATATTGGAAAACATGGTGGCACTCTGCTGACTTGACATTTCAATATTTAAAAACTACAATAATAATGATAATAATAGTATGTCTAAATTATTTAACATATTATTGATAAAAGTGTGTGAAACATTTCCAATTATACAGTGTTGTTATTAATATTAATTATACTATATATTATATATATATTTATATTATATATATATTATATATATATTAACATATTAATTATACAGTGTTAACTAAAACCTTTCATATTCGTTTTAATTATTTGAAATAAAGCTATAATAATATAGTATATAAATTATTTTATTATTATATAATACATAAATATTAGATAGATTTGAAAACGATGTTCCCCCATCCACACTAGAGTTGAAGTGTTTTCCAGAAGTTGCTCATCCGCACTAAAACGTCTGAAAATGCTAAAATCACCTTACTTCGTATGCGTAAAACATAATACAAGCTCATGAGATGATACCGAGAGAGCAGATGTAATAAATGAATCACGCTATTCTTCTGACACGATCCTTTTATCAGCAAAATCAGCGCATCGTTTTTATTACAAAGTGACATCGCCAACTACTGGCCAAGCATCACTGATCTATATAGAATGACATTATATAGATCAGTGCCTAGCATGAATAATACAGCGTTTTTAGTCCTTTTTGCAGATCTGTGTGAATGGGGATAGTTTTTGACAACATTGTCTTCTGTACGTGAAACATTGTCTTTAGTACATCGTTGTCATGCAAACATACCCTCAGTGTGGACAAGGTCTAAAAAAAACTGAAGAAATGTTGCCATGGCAACTAACTGAAATAAAATAGGTTTAAGTTGAAGTATTAAAATGACTAAACTAAAACTGAAATAAAACATATTAAAGCTGATATAAAAGCCCAGTCATAAACTAGGCATACAATTAAAACTCAAAATATAAAAATACAATTCTAAATATTACTACATACCATAATAGAAAGTAAACAATACTAAAATAACACTGCAATTAACCAAATACTAATAAAGTGGCAAACTTGATAATGAGATAAGACATATTAAAGACAAAACTATTGCCAGAATGAGCAAAACAAACATACAACTTAACGAACAGCAGGCAACAGCACTGCAGTGATGTGTATTGAAATAAGCGAAAGTGCTTATCTGTTTTTGTTTCAGTCAAGTTGAGGAGAGTCTGATGAAATATTGGAGACTGAAAATATGGGGAAAATGACAGCACAACATACAAAAGAGCTGACTGATGCAACATATGTCTGTGCAACCTAGCATGACATGTTCATCTGTACATGAAGGCAGAGATCTGAATAAATAAGAAAAGGATGAAGAGTGGGGTAGGGGCCAGCCACCCAGGGCCACAAGCACTCCAGTGCAGTCACACAGTCTTCCCAGCATGCACTGCATGCAAGTGGGAGGCTCAGAAGTGAAGTAATCCAGTAGTGAGATGATATGAGAGAAGGGCATGGTTAGCAGAAACATTTTTCTATTCTTAAAACAATTTAGCGCACACCAGCTCACAGCAGAGATAACACCATTTCCCTATGTGACAACCAGACAGGCAGAATTACCTGGAGGAAAAGTCCTGGTTTATTGACTCTCTCTACTCACAGACATTGACTTCCATCCTGCTCAACCGCTTGAAGTTCTGATGGCTTCATGTGCCTTCGCTCATCTTCCAGACACAGAGCTCGTCCCTTTAGCCACCACTGATCTAGCTAAAGATGATTACACTTCCTACAGAAATAACCTTACACAGACATCCCATAAAGTCTTACTAACAGCCTCATTTTCTCGATAAAGCGAAACCACTGGATTCTAAAATAGTGATCTGTCAGATTTACAACATTGACTGATAGATTGACATCTTTATCACCCAAAACCTCTGGGTAGTCTAATATTTAACCACAGGCTTAAGTAAGAAATGTCTGACAAGTTTCAGGACATCAACGAAATCATTTTTTAAAAATAGGATAATAGTGTTGGTGATTCGAAGTTTGGTCTAAAGCTAAAGATTTTGCTGTCTGTCAGGATTTAGCTTTTCATCAGATAAGAAATTACATCTTAAAATAAAACTGACTGCATGTGTAAAAGATTTCAACATTTGCAAATCTTCTTAACAAACTTGTCCTTACATAATCACTGAAATGCTATTCCAGTATCAAAGGGTTCGATTCTTAGATCTACATAGAAAAAGATAACATGACAAATTGTCTAATCCAGTGGTTTTCAATCTTTTTTACTCAAAGGCTCCCCATTGTCTAACATTATATTCGAAGGCCCCTCATATTATACCTCTGGTACTTCGGCTCTTATTATGACAACACTGCTTGCTTTCAATGCTAGCTTTTTTTTATTTTTATATTACCGTATATTAATTTTGTGATTCGAGAAAATGTAAGGCTTTGATTCTGAAAATGTTGTTCAATAAAACAATATCTATGGAAGGTAATAATACATCATTTCAGTTACATCTTGTTTTTTTAGATAGATAGATAGATAAATTGATTGATTTAAATCTCTTGAATCCATGTGTACTCTCATACCCAGATAAAATCCCATTTCCAAAAAGCATTTCCACATGATTAATTCATAACATTTCTTTTATTTGATGGATTTGAAAGACTTGTGTGCAGATGCAATGATGTTCTCAACAACCATCAATGTGTAATCAAACAATCCGATACAAGTGAGAGAAGTTAAATAGTGGCAACATTCTCTTGAAAATTCCCAAATCCTTCCTACAGAGTGAACAAATAGCTTGAAACTAGTGATGAGCCAAACAACATAACTGACTTTCAACTTCATCTTTTCTGCTTTCATCTCACATGCTTTGACTTTCCTCTTACTCAAGCACTGCAGTCTGTCTATGCCACCTGTCTAACTCTCTCTATCTTACAGCGTTTTACTGAGGGACATTAAGTATTTGTGCCGACAGGCCATGGTGCCAGTTTTTCAGTTTAGCGAAACGAGGGCCTTTGGCTTCACATTCAAACATTTCCCTGTGACATCAAGACATATATACAGGAAAAAAGAGGAAGGAAAGGGAGAAAAGAGAGGGTGGAAAAATGGGTTAGGGAATATGGCCTTCACTCCCCTGCCCAATATTTGTGGCTGCTTAAGGTGTTGTAAAATTTACATGTACCCACTAAATGTTTTGCATTCAGCCAAATACTAGGTCACATTTTGCATTGTATTGTGTCAGAAGTGTAATGACATTGTGAAATAAATGAGAGCTAATAATATATGAAGAATGAAGCTTGATGTAAATATAACAGACCAGAGGTGTAAAGTATTTGAGTAACTGACTGTACTTCATTACTAAATTATTATTTTGCATTTTTACTCGTACTAAGGTACTGCTAAAATTAAATACGTAATCATAAAATTATACATTTTAGAATTTAATTTAAAAAATATCTTCACGATTCAAAATACATATCATAACTATGTGTGCAATTGCAAAAATCATAATTGTACTTGCAAACAGGATTCCCAAACACTCCAATTGCCCTTCCAATTTTAATTTAATTACTTAATTTAAAAGGTTTTTCAAGTTTATTCTTCAATTTCTTCAATATCTAGTAAAAAGATAATGAGGATATTGAGGCTTTTTGAGGTGGATTAACTTTCTAGGAGGATAATTTTTTGGTTATGCACTACGTCATTTACATCTTTCCTGGCTACAAATAATATAACTGGGCTATATTATTTGTATATCCAATTTGAACGATTGGATATAGGTTTACGAAGACAGGGTTGGCAAGTAATTTGTAATTTAATGCCTATTTCTAAAGCTAAGAAAAATGGTTACATTTTGATACTTAAGCACAATTAAATGTGTAATTTAACTCAAGTATGATATTTTGACATTTCAGTAGCCAAACATTAGCAAATAACAATTTCTTTAACAAAAAGTACAACTTCTCTGTAATTTTTACACCCCTGATACGGACTACTATAAATACATCGAACTGTATTAGATCGATGCATCTAATGTGTGCGGATCAAGTTCAGCACAGAGAGTGATGTATGAATATGGGGGTTTGGTTCGGTGTTCTGATCATATGTCAGCTGTTCAAAAAGCCTTTCAGGTTTTAAGAGGCAGAGGGCTGGATTTCAGCAGAGGTCAAATATGTGGCCACCAGATGCTGCTGCTAGATGCCTACCTTGATTTTCTCAGAGCTTCCTCATCAGGGTCTTGCACTGCAGAAGAGTAAAGACAAGGAGAGAACATGTCAGACTCTACACAACAAATCAAAATCTATATCAAAATAAAAGTAAAGTGACAAAAACAGGCAGGCAGACTCACTGTATTCAGTTCCAGTAATGTGGGCGAGGTGGCGGAAGGACTTGGACTGCAGCTGGGCGGCTCTTTTAGTCCATTCAGATGGCCCCAGTTCATTGTTTTCACTGGGAATGACAGCCTGATACACTGGGGAAGCACTGTCTATAACATGGTCTTTAACTGGCAGATTACTGCAACCACAGAAAAAGCCGATTTGTGAAACACACTTTCTTTTCAGTAAGACAGGGAACATCAGCAAAATAATTGTCATGTGTAACGACATTAAATGCATTTTTTGTGGTAATTTTTGTATTAAAATTGGATGCAAATGTACCTATTCTGACTAATTTACTGCCATTATCACAAATTTACGATGTACTGTATAACATGTCTGTTAACACTGATTGTTTTATATATACCGTAAATTGATAAATATCCAGTATACTTAATAAATGTGCTAATAAACAGAGAAGCATGGGAAATGTGTCCAGAAGCTTGCTTATCACACATTATATCTCTTACCCAGAAGAATGACAGAGCAGAGCATTCAGAAATCTGTTTGTTGACATCTAAAACTCAATCGCTAACTGATTTCCTGTTACCACATTGGCAGACCCTATTGTAAGCCTCACCATTTTAACATGTTTTCACCAAAAACAGTCAATGTCACCTAGCAGCAAGATTAAGGGTTTCAATTTTGAATGGTTAAGAACCAATGAAATGGAACTGAAAGGTGCGATCTGAAAAGGAGTAGTAGTATGCAATGTCATCGATGCATTAGGCTAAATAAAAAGGCAAAATCCAGCTATTTCAAAAGTTACAGGACAGACTCTGCTCATGAATACCAGGTGCATTTCAGAAGTCAAGATGCTCCAAATCAATCAAAGGGAGGTTAGAGGAAGAGATGAGAGATAAATAGATAATGTGGTGATCAGGCATGCAATGCGCAAGGGAGGAGACGAAAAGAGAGTGCTCATATCAAACAGATGGATCAGGCTACTTACGATAGTGGAGAGTCAATTTCATTGCTGCCAGGCAGGGCCATTGAGATTGGACACATGTAGAGGGGGGACAGGGTACATGATGTACAGTGTGATGGATATAGAGGAAGCGATGGATGAAAGGATGGATGATCGGGAATGGAGTGAGAAAGGGAAAATTAGATAAAGCTTCTATGCTATGCATTAGAGAAGGCTTCTGACACGAGACCGAAAGCCTAATCTCTCATTTTCATGATTTCAAACCATAAAAAGACCATAAAACATCAAAATACTGGCACCAACAAACATAGAAATATGTAGATCATAGCTGAAACTCATTCCCAGTGGATATACAGAAGACAAAAAGAGCACAACTCACAGTACAGATTACCAAAACACACAATTTGAATGCATTCAGACAGTTCAAAAGTTTGGGGTCGCTAAGATTTTACTTATTGAATAAAGGTATTCATTTCTTTCAAAAAGAAAATCTTACTGACCAAAAACTTTTGAACGGTAGTTTACCCATAAGCCATGATCCCTAACTTTCCTAAAAATTTCCATCATCATTCCTATTGCTTGCATCATTTATTTGTTATTTTCCTGTTCATCACTGTAAAGCTGCCTTGAAACAATCTGTATCGTGTAGGGCTGTGAATCTTTGGGTAGGCAGCGAATCGATTCGATTCACGATTCATCGGTTTTCGATTCGATTCAAGAGCGATTTTTGCAAATTCAGAAAGATTCAAATCAATGCGATTCACATTAAAAATCGATGCGATTTGATTAATTCGATTCGATTCTTCATTTTTTTTATATGCATTCATAGGATTATTTAAATGCTTCCCCCAATGGGTCTTAGTCAGGGTGTGAATTATACAGTTGCCTTCGGGGGTCAGAGAGTTGAAAAAAAACAAAACAACAACGACATTTTGTCTATTGTTGTTAACGTTAGTTCATGATAGTTTTTAATTAATCTATTATTATAAAAAATATTTCCAAAGCCTATAAATTAGCATTTGTAGAAATGTAAACCAATATTTTAAAAGGCTTCAAAAGTATTGTTAGTTCATCATGCTAACTATTTTTTAGGATAGTGTTAATGGAGACACAACATTAAACTGTTCCTGGTACATTAAACATCCTTCCATTGTGAGACTAAAAATACCATGAACTTTCCCAACTAAACCTTAACTAACTTTTCCTCATGGAATAGCTACTCCTTGTTCTCTTTATACTGAACATTTTCCTTGTGCTTCTTAAAAAAAACGCGCCGGGTGTCTAAGCTTGTGCTATATTAACGATTACGAATGCAACTTTAATGCGCATCTGATTAATGGATAAACCACGCGCTCTTATTTCAGTGTAATTAATGTTGTAGTTATTTCATCAGTTTTCTTCGTACATTCAGTTTAACGACATTAAATTACATTTCATTCATCATTCATGATTAAACATTTTAGACACCTACGTTTTCTCTTTTCATGTAATAAATGCGCACCCTTGAATATGTGGGGTTTTACATTAACTGCTCAGGACGGGTATGACCCATTTCCGTAAAACTTCAGTATCTTATAAATAACGGCGATGTTTCCATGCAACGAACGCGTTATTTCATAGCAGTGCCCGCGCAATGATATGGCAGCTTTATCAATGGCTTGCTTTCTCGATAGAGATCTGTCATCTGCTCATGTGAACACCAGTGGCTGTCCTGAGGAGAGCTCAAACATGGACTGCTCAAAAATCAGTAGATGAGAGCTATATGGGACCGAGCGCAAGCGAAATCCAGTAAAAGATGGTAAAGAGTGCTGCCAGTATGTGAAGGAGAGCTGTGAGGACGCGAAATGACGCCGCACAACGCCTCATTAATTTGCGCATGTAATCATTTAATGTTTGTATGTTTTAAAGCACTGAATCGCTATAGAATCGCAAATTATTCGATTTTAAATCGAATATTGACCGAAATAAACGATTAACGATTGAAAATACATGTTTCAAGATCGATGCATATGCATCGTCAGGATTTGTAATCGATGCATCGAGAATACGAATGAATCGTTACACCCCTAGTATCGCGCTATATACATATATATAAAGGTGACTTGACTTGACTTGAAAAGCACACAAAAATCCAGCTGGTTCCACAGAAACTACACATAACATTGAAGACTTAGAAAACTGCCTTTCTTCTCCTTCTGTAGGGCAACATGGTCACAGCATACAATTCACATCACTATCATTTCGATAATGTTAAAATGAGGAAAAGTGAGACTATATCCAGTCTACGAACAGACATCCTTTGGAAGTCTTTAGCCTCGTGAGCATTAGCAGATAGCACTGGCCTACTCAAGCGTGGCTGTTTGGCAGGCGTTATGGCGAATGTGTGTCATGCAGGGCATAGGAGGAGGTAGAGGACGCAGTTAGGTGCACTAGATCTTACCCGGACATCTCGCTACCCCTGGCCTGGGACTGGCCAGCAATGGCATCCATAATAGCATCCTGGGAGTACATGCTGATGGGGGTGTTGTACTGGGCATGGATGATGGTGGCCTTGCCTCCAGGCCCCTTCACCTCAATGGGCTTATTGGTGGAGAGGGCAGAGTCCTTCAGAGCTATAGGGTTGAAGCTGGACAGGTACTCATTGCTGTTCAAGTGAGGGAAAGGTGATAAGGTATGAGTATGGGTAGAAGAGAGACAACAGAGACAAAATGGAGGTTAGAGTGAGAGTAAGGGAGTGAGGAAAGTGAATTGGTAATGAAAGGTAAGAACCCTTGGTTGATAATACCAGCACATGTTGTGTTTTGGATGCTGGTGAGCTGGTATTTCAACAAAACTTCTTGATTACATGAACCAGCAGAAAAACCATGCTGGTCCAGGCTGGTCTTGCTAAACTGGTCGACCAGCATGGTTTTTCTGCTGGTTCATGTAATCAAGAAGCTTTGTTGAAATACCAGCTCACCAGCATCCAAAATGATAATTCATGATGAAGGTGTTGCAGGTGAGACAAAATTAGTTAAACCATAGTACGGTATTAATTAAAATTGATTAATAAATAAATAAATAAAAGGCCCAGTCTAATTTTTAAGGTAGAAAAAAACACATCAAAAATGTTTTACACAGCAAAAGATTACTACTACACACGACGCATACAATGACTTGTATAACTACAGCAAGCAGTACAACATAGCATACAAAAAGGCATGGGAATCTGCAGGAATTGAACAAATCCAGTCCCGATTCGAATTCTAGTTAATCATTCCACTTCCTTGATTAAGTAAACGGTTCCATTTACAATTTTTTTAGTACTTTAAAGAATAAACATTTGAAGAAAAAGTTGTTCCATTGTCAAATGACGAAATAATTTCAATAATAAATACACGTACAACAATTTGTGCAAAAAAAAAATGTTCAGAGTATTTTAGTATGGTACCTGTGCAAGAACCATTAACGGAATTGGACAACAGTTGGTTATAGTATTTTAAAAATATATGGAAACCAGTTGTAAATAAAGGTGCATTCTTGCTATGTCAGAATTACTGTAAAGTCGACTTGTAAAAAAAGATTCACATCCTTGCAGAACTCATTCAGCCTCATACATTGTACAGCCTGACCCCAACAATGTCATGCAGAAAAACTCAAAATAGCAGAGGCTTCAGCAGTAAAAATGTAGTTAAGCAGTTATTTAATAATTTTACTGTTTAATAATTCCTATAATTGACTATTGTTAATGCAATATTCTGAAAATGAACAAAAGACAGTTTAATGCACCAGCGCAGAGCTGAACAACTATGTCCTGCTAAACAAACTTTAAATAAAGTTTGTCAATAAGGCATTTGAATAACGACTGTTACTAATTATAGTGCGGTTTTGTCTGTTGATTACTGAAATATTTCAGTTTTTTTGCAATTAGGGTTGCAATGGAGACATAATTCCGAGTCTGAGGATGTGAACAGCTCTGAGTATAACGTCACAGGTTGTCATTTAGTAAATACGGTAAATTTTTTATGCCATGAATGCAACATAATAAACAGTTCTCGATTCCCAACCCGAATTAAGTGTATACTACCTGAGAAGTGCCCAAAGAGGATCAATAGAATCATAACAAAAACATTTTCTATGCTAAACATGACTTCAGCAAGCAAAGCTTTGGCCCCCTAAAACACACACATATACATTCCAAAGAAGTGTGTTTATATATACCCAGCACTGATTCTGATATGTTTCTCTGTGTTGTAGTAAAGGTTTACATTAAACATTAGTACACCATTAAAGCAAGCTTTGATTGCACAGGAAGACAAATCTCACTAACCACACTGTATTGTTGATAACACACCACAAAGGCAGTTCCAAACAATTCCATGCACGTATACCACACAGAGTACTACAACATTATGCCAGGAGGCTGTTACTAACTTGGCAGGAGTGTTGGTAATAACCTACAATGGGTGAAAGGAAACAGAAACAAGTGCATTGGTTAGCAACTCATTTAAGATTTAACATGGAAGGGTTGTGCCAATGAAAGTTATTCAGTTATATGGAATCTCCTCAATTTTTTAAAGGTGCAATGGTGCGATTTGCTAAAAAGCAGTAAACTCAAGCCATTGGTTGAGCCAACATTGGCCCAGTTGGGCTGCTCAAACAAATGAATTCTGGTTGTGGCACAGAAATGACACACTTCACCTTTAAGAAAAAAGAAAAGGTTAGTGTGTTTGAGTGCCAATGTGTGTTTGGCGTGATTGAAATATAACGTGTTTGTGCGCACACACACACACAGTAGTGAAGTCCCCTTTCACAGAGGCAAATCAATAAAAAACTGAAAGCAAAAGACTAGTACGCCACTGGCCATATCTGACAAAAGAGAAATACGTTTTCATGAGTGCCTCCTTGCAAAGATGTGACAGGAGGGAGTGAGGGGGATGTATCAGTGTAGTTAGGAAACTGAACCCGGACATTCCATGACCTTTTATAGAGAGAGCTGCAACAGGTGCTCTCTCACCCATCTCTTCAGCGACTGTGTAACCGTATCACTCGACACTACAGCCTGAGATTTCCTGTGTGCTGCGGCACACGCTAAAACCTTTTTCGCTGCATATGAATAGAGTAAACAGAGAGGGGTACAGGACAATGTCATCCATTTCCCTAATCCACCACAGTACAGCCAAAGCGCATTGCTATTTACAACACAGAACTGAAACTGTCAAACCTAGAAAGTGATATAGTGCTTTTAATGTCTCAATATGGCAGCTTGCATTGGTTGTCATGATTTGATACACATACACTACTGTTCAAAAGTTTGGGGTCTGTAAGATTTTTTGGTTTTTGAAAGAATTGTCTTCTGCTCACCAAGGGTGCATTTGATAAAAAAAATACAGCAAAACAGTAATATAGTGAAATATTACTCTTGATTTAAAATAACTGTTTTCTATTTTAATATATTTAAAAATGTAATTATTTCCTGTGGTGGCAAAGCTGAATTGTCAGCAACCTTTCATCCAGTCTTCAGTGTCACACGATCCTTCAGAAATCATTCTAATATGCTGATTTGCTGCCCAAGAATTATTATTAATGTTGAAAAAAGTTGTGCTTTTGTGGAAACTATAATACTTTTTATCATGATTCGTTGAACTCTTTTTACATTTTGTCTTTACAGTCTTTATGTCTTTACAGTCACGTTTGATTAATTTAATACATCCTTGCTGAATAAAAGTATTAATTTCTTTCAAAGAAAAAAAATCTCATTGACTCCAAACTTCTGAATGGTAGTGTACTTTCTGGTTTGACAGCCAATTTTTCAATTGAAACCCTCTGCTGGATACATTATCTGATATAACCTGATCACTGTACCTGAAGTAGGGTCACAGTATGGACAACTGAAGCCTCAGATCAAATTTGTCTTGCACATTCCTTCAGAGCCTTGAAGCCTTAACTAGATCCCTCTCTGGCCTGTTAATGCCAGTAGGGAATGGGGTCAATGTAACAGATGTAACCTCTCTTTTCTGAATGCTGTATGGCTGCTGTCATTCTTCTGTCAAAGAGCGAAGTTAGCAACCAGATGGGCCTGACCTATAACCGTCCCACTGATTCTAACCTGAAACTCTAACCTGTTAATTTAGAAATCAACACTATATTTTTAAAATAGGACAGGTTAAGTTTTACCGCACCTGGCTGCTAGCGTCAGATCTCGCTCTATTCATGATTACATACCCACTATGCATGCCTGACCCCGCGCTCTTAGCCCTTTCCTGCAGCATGGCCATCTCTTGCAAAGTCTCGGCAGAGTACAGACCGATGGGGGAGTTATACTGCTGTTTTTTTTCTCCGGAGGTGGATTTGTCCCTCGGAGAAGCTAAATGTCTTTGAGCAGGGAAAGAAGCGTCTCCACTACTGCTGGAGTTTGTTTTAGCAGAGGCTGAGAGACCCCCATTCATTTGCACAGGCTGATCCTCAAAGGAGTAGTGCATGTGTGTGGACAGTGTTGAGAAGGAAAGAACAGAAGGAGCAGGTCAGACGAAAGCTGAGAATGATTTAATAAGTTATTGAAAGTAAAACAAAAGAGCCCCCAAAAAAAGAAAATGGCTATTTTTTGACGAAATAACTAATTCTTTAACTTCTTAAAAATAATACAATTGTTTGCACACAACCGTTCAAAAAGATCAGTCAGAAAGATTTTTGTGTTTCTGAAATAATGTTTCTGAAATAAGTGTCTTGAAGTCACCAAAGTTGCATTTAAATATTGTGAAATATTATTACAATTTAAAATTACTGCTTTCAATTTGAATATATTTTAAAATGTATTTTTTGTCCTGTGATGGCAAAGCTGAATTTTCAGCATCATTTCTCCAGTCTTCACTGTCACAAGATCCTTCAGAAATCATTCTATATGCTGATTTGCTGCTCAAGAAACATTTCTCATTATTATCAATGTTGAAAACAGCTATGCTACTTAATATTTTTGTGGAAACCTTGATTAACCCTGAAATCTTATAAATGTCTTTACTGTCACTTTTGATCAATTATTACATACATTTCTAAATAAAAGTATTAATGTCTTAAAAAAAACTGACCCCAAACTTTTATGTACTGTTGTAAGTTTTAGGTAGTGTATGTACTAATCAGGAGTCTCTTCTTTTGTGTGCCTATAACACACTATTTTTTAATAAAAAGCTAAATTAATTATGAAAAACATTATATGGAAAATGTTTAGTTAACTTTTTGCTGGAGTGTGCAAAGTGAATACCAGCAGGGGGCATCATAAGGCTTTTTACAGGTAGCAGAACATTTGTAAAAATGTCCTATGATAAATGTGTCCTGAGTTGAGGGGAACCCAAAGTCCAGAATCTATTATCTTAGCCTCTTAAAAGGAATCTTTAACTTGATCCAGTAAAAAAAAAAAAAAAAACTTTTAACAGTGAACTTCAGCTGAAGCTTTCTCCAAGGCCTAAATTACACATAAATCTTCATGAAATGAATCCGAGTGAGAGAATGTGGAATGTATGACCTGTGCTTGAGTTAAAATATCTGAATGCATGGACATACGGTATCCTGTTTGCAGATGTAGAATGCATGACTGTGAGTAATGCATGAGTAATGTGTGACAAACCTTCTGATGGGGGATCACAGTCATGGGGGAGTCAATCCTTGATGTTGTCATGGTAACAGGGATGGGTCGCTTTGACCTGTGATCAAATAAAGAACATAAACATTTGAAGAAAATGACAAAGAATTCTCTGGATCACATCACAATGTATGACAAAATTCCAATGTCCAATAGTCAACTATAAACATCTCATGCATAGTTTAAGATACATAATGCACCCATGAACAAACTTGTGGCAAATATTTTCAGTTTTCCTGGTCTCACATTTTTCCTTTGAGAGTGAACACTGTCACAATAACAACGCAATTATGAATGCCATCTACAGCGGTTTTTGTTGCAGCTATCAGAAAAATGCTTCTGTCCAAACATACTTTGTTCCAAATTGAACCTTTTCAGAAGAAAAATTTAAAACATTACAAGCATTGTACACAAAGGGGGGGGGGGGGGGGGGACTTTAAAGCATACACAGTTTGAAATGTGTGCAAAATGAAAAGCACAAAGACAAATGACAATGTGTTTTCTTTCTCGTAAAAGTAAGAGAAGTCCTCGGAACATCACAGCAGAGGTTGACAGCAAAGCAGATAACGTATCTGACAACTGTTACAGTGTATCTCTCCCTACATGTCCACTTAATATCAACAATCTGCAGAGAGAAATCTGGGATCTATTAAGAGTGTTAAAGTGAAGGAAGGATGGTCCAGTGTAATCCCTGCAGGTATGCACAGAGAGGGGAAATGAAGGTGAACACGCCTTTTTGGGGGTTTTGCTCATGATAAAGTGAACTAAAAGCAAACATGACTTAAGCACTAAGATACATCAGAATTGCAACCTGCACTGGAGAGATCAAGGATGTTTTTAAACTCAAAAACTTCTCACGGATGATTGCTTGCAGACATGGATTATGAGGGAGGTGCGCTAACCCAGGTGTGGCTCTCCCAAACACAACACAGAAAACTTCTGCACTGATCTGTTGATATTTGTACAACATACCCAGAAGATATCTTTAAAGCCACTCTGTTGATTAGTTGATCAATTTAACCCACAAGGGCCTCCAATTATGACCCAAATATATTTTTTTATTTGCTCAAATTTGATGTTGTTCACATGACCTTTTAAATGTGGCCCATATACCAGACAATGTCTAAACAGCCAATGTAACGCATCTCAGCCTGTCATGTTCATCATAACACCATCAACACATTTCATAATTTAATATGATACCATATTTTGTTACATGAATAAGACCATAGTCTTCCAGTCTCAAATGTTAACATTAGCATCAGAACCTTAACATTTTAGTTTCTTTTGCTAATGTTCAAAGCAAGTGACACAACAATATTTGGCATCAACATATGTATCTATTCTGCATACACAAGAGGGGAACCGTCGGGGCCCTCTAGGCCTTCAGAGTGGGCCTAAACTATTGTAAAAAATTATATTTACAAACTTTAAATAATAAAAAAAAAATGTAAAAAAGTAAAAATTAAAAATTAAAAAAATGTAATAATAAAAAGTCATCAGTTCTAATGTTATTTTAGAAATGTATAATTTGACAATAAACATCTAAATCTTTTTGAGTAAATGAACCATTCAAAGCTGCCTATTCAGTTTGTGTTTTTTTTTTTTCATATTAGGATTTTTTTCCGCCTAACGCTTTCAGCTCTGTGATTGGTGGTCCAGCATTACAGAGGGCCAAGCAGTGGGTCCCTCTAAGTTTATGACACGTTCCACCTTCTTTGGGGAACACGATCAAAAAAAAAAAATGCTGATAGAATAGCTAGCGCTATCCGCTATGGAAACCACAAGCAACATTAATGAGGAGGACATCGTTGCTAATTTATTATCCATGCCATTTCAAGATGAACTTTTAAAGAAAAGCCGGCAAAGGATGACCTACACCAGAGCTTAATCTTTTGCAGAAAGCCAAAGCTTTTTAAAACATTTCAACCACAGCAATCAAGGGATACCCCTGGATGACAGCATCAATCAAGAAGCTAAAGCTTTAGTTGAGAAAACTTGAGTCAGTCCATAAATTTACTAACTTAGAGACCATGCAAATTTGCTGTAATTCTGCATAAAAGTTCAATTTTTCCCAAATTATAAGGTTTAATACAGTCTGTCACATACATTTAAATGGCTGATGTGCCAGTCTAATGATTTGGTTTAAAATCAGCATATGCGCAAGTGTCTGTTGCTAATGTGCTTTGGTCGGAGCGCTGTCATGATTCATCGGTTTACATTAAATTTGATTGGCTTTGTGGCCAGTTGTCACCATATCCCACTGAAATGACACACCAATTGTGTGATGGTGCAATTTTGTGTAAAGAGGAGATTCCCCCTACTGTAAAGCGCTTTGAGTGCCGAGAAAAGCGCTATATAAATGTTATGAATTATTATTATTATAAATGATGATTTGATGATTTGAAAAATCAGATCCATATTAGAATAAGAAAGTGATCTGGATCGATTGCAGAGTAAACGTAGCCTTGTTTATTGCTATGTTTTGTCAGTGCTGTGCTAGGCAGGCTGGAAAATAGCAAGTTAACAGGAGTATGAGGCTGCTGATGGATCAATGGACACTCGCCAGAGCCCGTGAAGAAAGCTCCTAAAAGCTAGAGCTACTGAATGCATAATACATTCTGTTTTGAAGAGCTTTTGAAATGTGTGGATGCTTAGCTATATGACGCTCGTCTAATAATGTTGGCAACATGTAACATGATGACTCAGTAGCTAGTCTGATCTGATAAGGCCAGTGAGTTGTCAGAATGTGTCATACTCTTTATATCTTCCTTGTTGACTAACAGGAAACATGAAAGCAATAAAATCACATAACCTTTCCCTTGATAAAAACATACACAGCTCATGATAAGCAGGAAAATACAGGGACAGTGAATGTGCTTTTATTGCCTTCATGTTTCCTGTTAGTCAAAAAAGAAGATATAAAAAGAAGATATATATACGTGACCTTTCCCTGGATGAAAACATGCACAACTCATCTGAGCTCACACACAATCTCAGTCACATATGTTTGTGATATATTGAAGCTGCAGTTTGTTTGCGGTTCATAAAAGTTAATTGATTGACTACATTTAACAGTCAAGGCCTGCTTTTATTACACTGCAGTGAATGAGACCCGCTAACATCTGCATTCGATATAATTATTTAAATTAATAATTTGGCTGTAGCTACAGAATCAGACAAGTGGATAAGAAAAAAAACTATGCAGTCCCAGAGCTGTCAGTGAAGAGACTGATACGAGCTTATGGCCGCCAAGACAGATGAAATATCAGTGAGGATCACAGTATAAACACGGCAGATCATTTTATTAACTTTACCAGAACGGAAGCCTAGACGAAACTCAAGTGGGAATCATGATGTTATCCCAGAGCAAAACTTCCTGGTGTCATTTTAATCAGGATGGACAATTCTATCCAACAGGGACGGTTCTATTCTGTTCGATTCTATTCTGTTCTGTTCTATTCTCCAAACTCTAAATGATACTTATCTTTGATACTATCTTGATAGTGATGATACTATCTTCTTTGAGTGTCATCATTCAAACCTTTGGACAATTCCCCTACATTTTGTGGTTTCAGATGTTTTTTGGCAAGTAGTATGACACAGAAATGCATCAGCAAGTAATGACACATTTTTTAAATTCAGAAGTTCAAATGTTCTACCGATCACGGTTTGATCAGTGAGATTTCAGTATGATATCAGTAAGAAAAACATACTTTTACTCAACAAGAATGCAATAAATTGGTCAAAAAGATAGTAAAAACCTAATTTTACAAAATATTTCAAATAAATGCTGTTCTTTTGAACTTTCTATTTATCAAAAAATCCTGCAAAAAAATTTTCTACAACAATATTGAAGCACAACTGTTTTCAACATTGATAATAATAAGAAATGTTTCTTGAGCACCAAATCAGCATATTAGAATGGTTTCTGAAGGATCATGACACTGAAGACTGAAGTAATTCAGCTTTGCGATAACAGCAATACATTTTAAATATAAATAAATTAATTAAATTAAATATATTTAAATAGAAATAAGTTATTTTTTAATTGCAATAATATTTCATAATCTTACTGTTTTTACAGTACTTTTTCAAACTTTGAACAGTAGTGTACATCATCAAAGCAAATTTGTATGCTTTGCTTACACACACACACACTCCAAAACGCTAACAATTCACTGTACCTTTGCATGGTGAGGGCCAGATTGAAGTTGGCAGACTTGATCTTGTTTTGGGCCTCCAGGTGTGTCATCCCCTCTGTGCTGACCCCATCAATAGCCACGATGATGTCACCCTGAATCAGGTTGCTGGAGGCGGCCTTGCTCCCTGGTGTAATCTGCAAAAAAAATTAATAAATAAGCCTTTAAATAAAATACTGACAGGTCAACACCTCTGCAAACACAAAACTTTGGCAAGATAGTCATTTGTTTTTTTATTTGCCTGCCTCCCTATGGTATTGATAATGTAGGTTGATGTATGTATAAATGTGAATAAAAGGAGAAGGCTCTGCGGGTACTTGCTTTATACCCTCTCAATAAAATCAGTGGAGGATAAAAACACCACACATATATTCTGAATCCATAACAGCTGGGTGCACAAAGAGATCTAAAGCACACATTTGGCATTCTGCATGCTTAGTGCTACAACAGATAATGTGTTCCTCTTGCTAAAAATAGAACTGTGACTGCAGAATAAAGTTGCTCTTAGTCTACAGACCCTAAGTCAATCTGAGAAAAATGTGTATGAACATAATGTGAATGAAGAACATGTCCGGGTCATATACCACATGTTTCTGACAGGCTTTGTGAGATTTCTTAATACCTTTATATCTTCCATTGAACTTATAGTATAACAATTATTTATACACACTACTGTTCAAAAGTTTGGGGTCAGTGTAAGGATGTATTAAATTGATCAAAAGTTACAGTAAAGACTTTTATAATGTTACAAAATATTTCAATTCCAAAATAAATGCTGTTCTTTTGAACTTTCTATTCATCAAAGAATGTCCACAAATCAGCACAACTGTTTTCAACATTTCGTGAGAATTTCACACAGGACAACAAAACACTCATTATTGGACATTTTATTGCTGAAAAACTAATTTCTAAAAATGGA
This sequence comes from Tiaroga cobitis, assembly GCA_030578255.1. NCBI lineage: Eukaryota > Metazoa > Chordata > Actinopteri > Cypriniformes > Leuciscidae > Tiaroga > Tiaroga cobitis. The sequence goes on from CM060603.1 coordinate 31,754,439, forward strand.
ACTACAATGGTACCCTATGCTGGTAATGGAAAATAGGTCAATTCTGTTCCTCCATGACATGTAAGGAGCATGTTGAGGACCACCATTTGTGATTCTGTGATACTGATACAGGAAACCTACAGACTGCACAGATGGGTGGCACTGTGTCATCTCTGTGTCATATATCAAGATTTAGAGTCTTCTTTTATTGTAAATCTGTTTCTTTTATTGTAAATCTGGCGAGGTTTCAGCTGTGTGTTTTGAGCCAGAAGCATCTCCTTAGCCAAAGTCTCACTGTGCATGGCTGTGCAGAGCTGTCTAATTTACAGAAAGCTGACGTGAATGCAAAATGAATAAAGCTGATTTCAGTTGTGTGCATGTTTCTATCTAATATCTTCTGGCTAGATGAGGAGTTTTGACACTGTGTTATGTTTTGCTCCCTGAGCGACTATTCCTAAAACTCCCATTGAGAAAAACTGAAGAGCTCTCTGTGTGAGTGTATTTTTGCATCTGTTTTGATTTAAAAAAAAAATATATATAAATATATATATATATGCATGCACATCTCAGCCAAGGATTTGGTTTCAAAAGTGCCAAGACTGCAAAGCCTATTTCAATAGCCTGAGAAGTAGACAACAGATAATTGGCAGTGGTTTTTTTTCCAAACAATAGAAGTCAATGGTAACCAAAACAGAACTTTCTTCAAAATATCTTCTTTTGTGCTTCACAGAAGATTGAAAGTCATTCAGTTTTGGAATGACATCAGGGTAAGTAAAGGGTGCACTTTCCATTTAAATGCTTCACTCTAAGCCACAATAATAGATCAATCAAATTTCATTATGAACCAGTCCTACAGCAGTCATAATTCAGTATACGATTTTCAATGATCTAGATCAGTGTCAGACATTGATCAGTGTCTGCTATTTGTCTCGTATTAATTGCTGGGTGCCAAGATTGAACCTTGGACAAACCAGCAAAGGGCCCAGAAGGAATATCAGACTGACAGACGGAGAGGAGCAGCAGAGCAGGTGAAACAACATGATTATGCACTATGTGGATACAATGTATGATGCAATGAAAATACTGTTGAGACAAAACTTAGAGGCACTTATAAAATCCCATTATATATCAGTTAGTTCCACCTCTCTAATTTGATTGGTCAAACATATAGGTACATTAACTTGCCAAATTTTGTCTGTAATTAAAATTAGTCAATATTTGGCGTGGCAAGCTTGGCAAAGTGACCATACAAATTCACTTTTTGAAGTTGCATTGAAGTTGCAAATGGGCATGAATGCTTTTGTTTCTTAAGATGCTGTCACAAAAAAGATCCATTGACTATTGTCAATAGTGTAACAATGTATGTAGCACAGCTCACCTGGAGCCACTTTCGAATAAATTAGCTTTCTGTTGGTCAACGCAGTGAATCCATGTGACCAACTTGAACCCGCTGTGAAGTCTGCGCGGTGAAATCTTTCCCCCTCAAGCAAAAATCCTGATCGCATGGATGTCTAATTGAATTGACTGGATTTCGCCCGGAAATAATAATAATAAAAAAAAATCGCCAAACAATGGTAAATGTGGCACCTGCAGAAAAATCCAGTATTGCTGGTCACCAGTATAAGGTATGTTTTGCATGCTGGGACCAGCATGGGATGCTGGTTGCTGGTCACTAGCATTTTGCTTGAGAAAAGCATCACTATGCTGCTCCAGCTAGACAGCTCTAACCAACATAAACCAGCCTGGATCAACATGGAATTCATGCTGGATTTTTCAGCAGGGCCCGAAACTTTATTGCTGCTGTTGTTATTCCCATCTGATACTTTTAACAGACTCAGGGGATGTTCACACAGAATGTGTTTTTTTATTCCACTGCGCTATTTTTCCATTGTTTTTCAATGTAAACACGAGCTAGACAGACGTCTTTAACCGTTGAACTCTTATGCAGCATCTCGCGCATGACACGGAGCGCTCAAGAAATGCAACTGTAAAAAAAAACACTTCTCTAGACCTTGCGCTTTTCTCAATCTACTGACCTGCATCTCACGTTTTTAACAGCAAAATGTGTTCTGTGTGAACCGGGCCTCATTCTGGTACATCAAAGACAAGGCATCATAATATAGGGATCGACTAGTAATCAAGGATATCTAGTTACTAGCGTAAAGCTAATTATTATTAGACAAACACAAAATGTTTGACTGCAACCCTTGAGTGTTTGCTTAACACATATTTTGGTTTGATTTTAATTTGATTATGCTTTCAACTCTTAATAAGTGTGTAGGACTCTTTGCTGAGTTTATCTTAGTTTATCATGTTTATCCATTATACATATTTTTACACAATAATTGAAAAAAATGTGGAATCAAATTGCAGATTCAATCTGGGTTTGAGAATCAGTCGGTGTCTCGTAAAACAGTGCCATTGTTAGAGGAATGCCTTGCAGTGTGTGGCTACTGTGTGTAAAATCTTTAAAAATGTATCAGTATGTGACAGCTGTGTTTCCACTATTGTAGTCATGTCTACACTGTGGATGAGCTTAACATGATCAATGCAATCTGACACCTGGATGGACTATATATCCAGGCACTTCGCACAAGCTCATATGCAAATATGACAGATTGTAGTTGCCCTTCTTGCAGAATGCATGGCACAGTATTTGATAATACTCTGGCACAAATTCACAAATAACTGAAGTCTGTCTCATTTGCTTATTGAGGTACAAGCCTGTAAGAATAAGCCACACTAGGTTTAGCAACAAAATAAAAACCTGCTGGTCTCGATATGTCCATCCAACCTTTAGTTAAATCGAGGTTGGAATGAACATGCTTGCAGTTAGATGGCTGCGATAAGTCCAAAATAGCTTTGAATGGCAAGCTTCTTCCTCCTTCCTTCAAAAACAAATGTTCTGTACTTAAAACTACCCACATTGGGTAGCAATTGCAGTCTTTTTCCAGCTTGACAGCTGCTCTAAATGTGTCTGTGTAAATGGGTGCTAGCCACTAGAGTGTTGCGGTTGTTTTAAGAGTTGTCTTCCTCTATAAATGTCAAGTCTAATTGCCTCATCTAGCAAGGGGAGTGTCCTGTCACCTTTAGAAAGGCCACTGCGATGGTAGTGTTCATGTGCATCCCCATAAAGTGACTTCTGACCTGGACTTCAAATTAAATGAATAAAAAAAAAATAGTACGTCGTTTAGGTTTGGAAGTATATGAGGGTGAGTAAATGATGACAGAATTTTCACTTCTGGGTCAACTATCCCTTTAAGGCTTCAGTAAATTATGCTGAATATTACGTAAAATCGTATAAACATTAATGTCAGAAAAAAAATATGGATAAAGACATTTTGCAAAAACATTTCTAATTCAGATTTACATGTTTTGAGGAATGCATGATACTGTTGCTTTGTGCTGGGGTTAGCAAAACTAACGGCAGAAAGAAAAGGAAGGGAGCATGGGAAAACAAAGGCTTTGAGAGATTGGGGGTGGATTACCAGGCCTGGCACACAAAACATGCATTAACTCCCCATTCTCAGCTCATTCCAATTGATGCCTGGATGAATGAGTGGCTGATATGCCAGCTCAAATCTCCTGCTCACTCACAACAGCACAAAGGAGCTGTTCTGTGGGTCAAGTGAATCACAGGAGGGAAGTAGGACTCAGAGAAATCTAGAGAGAGAAATGTGATGGCTGATTGGATGGACAGATCGGCTGTCCATTAAAATAAGTCAACATGAAATCAAAATACATCCTATATACTTTCTTAAGAAACATTCCTGGTCTTGTGCATGATTGCTATGCATCATTCCAATGCAAATATGATTGAAATCTGTCCACTTGGCATGATCTATTCAACCCCTGATGGATAAAATCAAGATAATTGATTAAGTCCTGACTCCTAATCAAGATAATTGATTAAGTAATGCATCCGTGTTGAATAGAATTATTCTTATTATTCTATCTACTAGTGCAATGCCCGTGCAAAATCTGTTTTTAGTAATTGTTGGTTTGGTATGTTTGAGTTGCTGAATAGCCTAGGCTACTACTACAGAGGAGCCTAAACTCTGAGAAAACGATAGTGCACCAGAATAAAATATAGTATTCAGAATTAAACAGTGTAGCTGACTTACAGATTCAGTTAACATCTACAAAATGAATAAGCGCGGCGATTCAGAGGAGGTTTAGACCTTGGCTGGAGCAGCTACGCAGTGAACTCCAAGAAAACGCTATGCTTGAGCAAACAGTTGGTGAATAGGCTACTACAAATGATGGCCATGAATAAAATATAATATTCAGATATTTTTAAACCACAACCCTCTAATGTCAGAATGTTTATTTTGGGGAGTGGCCACGCAGTGTGGAGGGGGAGTGGCCACTCAGTGTGCAGTGTGAGAGGGGGAGTGGCCTCAGTGTGCAGTGTGCAGTGTGAGAGAGGGAGTGGCCACTCAGTGTGCAGTGTGAGAGGGAGAGTGGCCACTCAGTGTGCAGTGTGAGAGGGGGAGTGGCCACTCAGTGTGCAGTGTGAGAGGGGGAGTGGCCACTCAGTGTGCAGTGTGAGAGGGAGAGTGGCCACTCAGTGTGCAGTGTGAGAGGGGGAGTGGCCACTCAGTGTGCAGTGTGAGAGGGGGAGTGGCCACTCAGTGTGCAGTGTGAGAGGGGGAGTGGCCACTCAGTGTGCAGTGTGAGAGGGGGAGTGGCCACTCAGTGTGCAGTGTGAGAGGGGGAGTGGCCACTCAGTGTGCAGTGTGAGAGGGGGAGTGGCCACTCAGTGTGCAGTGTGAGAGGGGGAGTGGCCACTCAGTGTGCAGTGTGAGAGAGGGAGTGGCCACTCAGTGTGCAGTGTGAGAGAGGGAGAGTGGCCACTCAGTGTGCAGTGTGAGAGGGGGAGTGGCCACTCAGTGTGCAGTGTGAGAGGGGGAGTGGCCACTCAGTGTGCAGTGTGAGAGAGGGAGTGGCCACTCAGTGTGCAGTGTGAGAGAGGGAGAGTGGCCACTCAGTGTGCAGTGTGAGAGGGGGAGTGGCCACTCAGTGTGCAGTGTGAGAGAGGGAGTGGCCACTCAGTGTGCAGTGTGAGAGAGGGAGAGTGGCCACTCAGTGTGCAGTGTGGAGGGGGAGTGGCCACTCAGTGTGCAGTGTGAGAGAGGGAGAGTGGCCACTCAGTGTGCAGTGTGAGAGGGGGAGTGGCCACTCAGTGTGCAGTGTGAGAGAGGGAGTGGCCACTCAGTGTGCAGTGTGAGAGAGGGAGTGGCCACTCAGTGTGCAGTGTGGAGGGGGAGTGGCCACTCAGTGTGCAGTGTGAGAGGGGGAGTGGCCACTCAGTGTGCAGTGTGAGAGAGGGAGTGGCCACTCAGTGTGCAGTGTGAGAGAGGGAGTGGCCACTCAGTGTGCAGTGTGAGAGGGGGAGTGGCCACACAGTGTGCAGTGTGAGAGGGAGAGTGGCCACTCAGTGTGCAATGTGAGAGGGAGAGTGGCCACTCAGTGTGCAGTGTGAGAGGGGGAGTGGCCACTCAGTGTGCAGTGTGAGAGAGGGAGTGGCCACTCAGTGTGCAGTGTGAGAGGGGGAGTGGCCACTCAGTGTGCAGTGTGAGAGGGGGAGTGGCCACTCAGTGTGCAGTGTGAGAGGGGGAGTGGCCACTCAGTGTGCAGTGTGAGAGGGGGAGTGGCCACTCAGTGTGCAGTGTGAGAGGGGGAGTGGCCACTCAGTGTGCAGTGTGAGAGAGGGAGTGGCCACTCAGTGTGCAGTGTGAGAGGGAGAGTGGCCACTCAGTGTGCAGTGTGAGAGGGGGAGTGGCCACTCAGTGTGCAGTGTGAGAGAGGGAGTGGCCACTCAGTGTGCAGTGTGAGAGGGGGAGTGGCCACTCAGTGTGCAGTGTGAGAGAGGGAGTGGCCACTCAGTGTGCAGTGTGAGAGAGGGAGTGGCCACTCAGTGTGCAGTGTGAGAGGGGGAGTGGCCACTCAGTGTGCAGTGTGAGAGAGGGAGTGGCCACTCAGTGTGCAGTGTGAGAGGGGGAGTGGCCACTCAGTGTGCAGTGTGAGAGAGGGAGTGGCCACTCAGTGTGCAGTGTGAGAGAGGGAGTGGCCACTCAGTGTGGGCGAATTGGCCATCGGGAATACCGGGAACAATCCCGAACGGCCGGTCCATTTCAGGCCGAAGACCGGCCGGTGGTCAAAGAGTTTTTTTTTTTTTTTTTATGATACACGACCGGCCTAACCGGCCGCTCAGCTGCAGCAGAACGCTGTGTGTGTGTGATTCGGATACTTTCAATCTGAGGGCGGATACGAGTGGCCCCTCCCAATTTGGACTGATCCTCGTTTTTCCTGACATCCGATTGGCTCAAACTAGGCGCCGATCAAAGGAGTTTACTTGTGGTCATGTTTGGCGGGTTTGTGTGAATGCAATGCATCAGAGACGGACGGTAAAAATGGCGAAAAAAAGATAAAGAAATGGGTGGGGCCGAAAAAATAAGAATTAAAAAGAAAAGATTTTTGGCACAAGAGGCAGCTAAATGCGCCAAATTAACAGACCTTTTCCGTAGTGGAAAGAGTGCTGTGGCAGCCGGAGGTGCAGATGAGGAAGGACCCAGCAGCATGGACAGGACAGGTGCACGATTAGGGATATATTAGTGATTTATTCTACACTGAAATTGTTTATATTTGCATTTAAATATAGGCATTTATTACATGGCTTGGTAGAAAATTCCAATGTAGAATGCGGTCTGTTATTTCTTGATAACAGACCGCTGCACCGTTACCATGAAAAACAGAGCGTTGCCATGGACGCAATTCAGAGACGGAACGGACTATTTTCTTTAGTGGAAGCAATACAATCGTTTTTAAATAAATAAACTGTTTTTTAAATCAATATTTTGTGTGAAATTATTGATTTATTTGGTAGGTAGCCATGTAATAAGTGGGATAATGTATAGTGTTGGAGAGGGACAGGTTGATGATGACCCCTGCAGTCATATTGATGAGGAGGAAGAGAAGGGGGAGGAAGGAAAGCAGCAAGAGAAAGAAGAGCAGGAGGATGAGGAGAATGGAACCAGTACAAAAACAATGACAGGTACAGGGGCAGAGTGCAGGGCTGGGTATAAGGCAATCGTATTATGCATAGGTAGAAAATGTATTATTCTTAGTCATATTTATTACTGATGTTCTTCTCAGCTGTACAATCAGTAAGCAGAGGCAGGGTCCAGCACAGGGGAAGCTGAGCCAGGAAGAGTTGAAAGTGAGGACACTTACACACACACACACAAATCTCTATTTTATGGGACTGCATTGTAGTTTTTGAGTATCTGAGTGGGTATTTGTAACTATTTTGTCACTCCGACTGATTGTACACGACACGCTGGTAGTTAGCAGTATACTGTGACTTATGTGTTCGAGATTAGGTTTTGCTGACCTGGATGTGTTCAGTGCAGTGGTGACTTGCTTATACAACCTGAAGAGGCAAGTGTCATCCTAAAATTTCTTGAAAGTCTTCAGTGCAATCTGATTCTCTTTATACCATAAAAAACACTATTAGAATTAAAATAACTGCAAAAAAGGGCACACGCGTAAAAGGCCTCTCCATCTTAAAGTCCCGGGCTGAATTTCAGTCCCAGTACGTCCCTGCCACTCAGTGTGCAGTGTGGAGGGGGAGTGGCCACTCGGTGCAGTGTGAGGGGGGAGTGGCCACTCAGTGTGCAGTGTGAGAGGGGGAGTGGCCACTCAGTGTGCAGTGTGAGAGGGGGAGTGGCCACTCAGTGTGCAGTGTGAGCGGGGGAGTGGCCACTCAGTGTGCAGTGTGAGAGGGGGAGTGGCCACTCAGTGTGCAGTGTGAGAGGGGGAGTGGCAACTCAGTGTGCAGTGTCAGAGGGGGAGTGGCCACTCAGTGTGCAGGGTGGAGGGGGAGTGGCCACTCAGTGTGCAGGGTGGAGGGGGAGTGGCCACTCAGTGTGCAGTGTGAGAGGGGGAGTGGCCACTCAGTGTGCAGTGTGGAGGGGGAGTGGCCACTCAGTGTGCAGTGTGGAGGGGGAGTGGCCACTCAGTGTGCAGTGTGAGAGGGGGAGTGGCCACTCAGTGTGCAGTGTCAGAGGGGGAGTGGCCACTCAGTGTGCAGGGTGGAGGGGGAGTGGCCACTCAGTGTGCAGTGTGGAGGGGGAGTGGCCACTCAGTGTGCAGTGTGAGAGGGGGAGTGGCCACTCAGTGTGCAGTGTGGAGGGGGAGTGGCCACTCAGTGTGCAGTGTGGAGGGGGAGTGGCCACTCAGTGTGCAGTGTGGAGGGGGAGTGGCCACTCAGTGTGCAGTGTGAGAGGGGGAGTGGCCACTCAGTGTGCAGTGTGAGAGGGGGAGTGGCCACTCAGTGTGCAGTGTGAGAGGGGGAGTGGCAACTCAGTGTGCAGTGTGGAGGGGGAGTGGCCACTCAGTGTGCAGTGTGGAGGGGGAGTGGCCACTCAGTGTGCAGTGTGAGAGGGGGAGTGGCCTCAGTGTGCAGTATGAGCCAGAGTGGCCAGCGGCTAGAGTGGCAAAAGCCAATGTGTGCTTCTTTTACCGATATATTTAACAATATCGTTTGCATTTCTAATCCAAACAACGTCAAACTCTGCACTGCACTTACTCGTGCCCATAGCAAGACACCTGTCAAATTTGAAATCCATCCATTCAGATATTTTTAAACCACAACCCTCTAATGTCAGAATGTTTATTTTTAAACCACAACCTTCTAAACATCATCTAAACATCTTCAAGGTATGCTTCTTTTACCGAGATATGCGAATAACAGACACACAGACAGACGTTTCTGTAATTTATAGATAGGTGTGTGTCTGTGTATAAGCTATATTATATAGGCCTACTGTATATTAAACGTGTGTGTAAGCTATATTATATTTATATATAGGCCTACTGTATATTATACTTGTGTGTGTGTACTACTGTATATTCTTTAATCGCGATTCATCGATTTGACAGTATGTACGTGCAAAATCAGTTTTTGTGTGTGGTTTGGTGTGTTTGAGTGCTCATTGTTACAATTACACAGCTAAAGTTCAGTGACATTTTTATTTGTGCATGGTTGAAAGCAAATATTGATCCTGACATAATGACGTACAATACTGAATAACTACAATATTTAGAAGTAAACAGTGTAGCTGACTTAATGTTTAGCTGACAGAATGTTTATTTTTAAACCACAATTTTTAAACCACAACCCTCTCTAATGTCAGAATGTTTATTTTTAAACCACAACTTCAATGTGTGCTTCTTTTACCAATATGTTTAACAATATCTTTTGCATTTCTAATCCAAACAACGTCAAACTCGGCACTGCACTTACTCGTGTGACCGTAGCAAGACACCCATCAAGTTTAAAATCCATTGGACTCACGGTTTGAGAGATATTCGATTAACAGACAGACACACACAGACAGACAGACGTTCCTGTAATTTATAGATAGATATCTTACTGACCCCAAATTTTTTTATGGTAGTGTACATATTACTTCATTGTAACAGCTTTCAAAATGTTTCTTTGTTGTGTGTTCCACAGAATGAAATTATATATATATATATATATATATATATATATATATATATATATATATATATATATATATATATATATATATATATATATATATATATATATATATATATATGTATATATATATATATATATATATATAATTTTCCGGGTATGTAAAGTATGAGGATGAAACCAGTCCTTTAAGGCAAGTTTTGAATGAGTATATCCTTGTTCTCTGCAGATTCTAAGTGAACACACTAATGGCGCTTTTCCACTGCTGGTACGGCTCAGTACGGTTCGGCTCCACTGCGTGGTACGATTTGGCTCAGCACGGCACGGCTCGGTTCGCTTTTCCACTGTAGTTACTACCGCTTCAAAGTGGGTGGGATTGTAGTCTGACCGTTATAGTTTATCCGCTCCTCGGCAACCAACGAGAGGAACGTCTGCACTTCGTCCACTGACCACGATTCAGCCATTTCTTTTTTGGAAGTTTTCTTTTTTCTTCAAGCAAGTCAAGCAAGTAGTTTTAAAACAGGTGCTACAGCGGTGGCTGTTAGTGGTTAAAGTGGCTATTTAAATCTAGTGGGTTTGATGTCTCGCAAATACAATGACGCTGGTAGTGACGATTCTGTCTGACCAATCAGTGATCTGCAGTGTGTTCACGTCACATTTTAGGATCGGTACGGTACGCTTGGAACCTCAACAGAGGTGGTACCATTTAAAGCGAGCCGAAGCGAGCCGTACCGTACCGTACCATGCAGTGGAAAAGCGCCACAAGTGAGCCGTACCGAGCTGAGCCGTACCGTACCATACAGTGGAAAAGTGCCAAAGCGTGCCGTACCGAACCGTGCCGTACTGTACCATGCAGTGGAAAAGCGCCATAAGATCTACACCAGTCATATTTTGAATTGACAGTCATGTTGTGTCAACATCTGAAATGGTGAAGACTTGATCAGTTACATAAGACTAAAGTAGCAATACTTACTCATGATTAAGGCCTGAGTACTTAACCAGATGGCCTCATTTATGCTAACAAGACCGAAAAGAATCCGACACCATATGAATGCAATGCGACCTGATCCTCCCCTAGCTGTAGCACCCCTCATATAAGAGCCTCATATAAACCGCAAATGAATAAAACACATGTGAAAAAGAGCAAGATTTCAATCACAGCACATCAAAGCCAACATGATGAGTTACCAGAGAACAAGCTTTGGTTAAAAACACCCCACATTTCTGTATTGGTGGAAGAAAGCATGTAGTTTTGGTGGATGCTGGTATGTAACAGTCTTCCCCAGCACGACTGACTTGACCTTCAGCAGCCATCTAAAAACAGCTCTGCCTGTCAGCAGCACCAGCTTCAGGCTCTCACGGCACACACCAAGACTGGGTACTTGCTGCCTACTGGTTTGGTACTATCTGAGAGAGAATATTACATATTAACTTTATTTACACCACTATTAAGAATCACACAACTTTCTACCGACTCATTTTCAAACTTCATGAAGAGTAGAATTAGTAGAAGAGTAGAATTTTGAGTATTTTGGTCTCCTGACTTAATACATTGGGTTTTTAATCGCATTCTTTATGACGTGTCTACAAACAACATCAGATTAGTCTAGTGAACCGGAACAGAATGACAAGTCCTAACCTGGTGTGATATTTACAGCGACAAGCAATTTGTCTGTCCACAATGAACACAAAACTAATGTGCGAAGCGACACAACCTCAGTTTATAATAAGATATTTGATGTTTAAATGTACAGTTTTGTGGAGTGGGATTTTGAACCAATCACAGAAACAGAAATCAAATAATCAACAAAACATTGTTGCAGTCAAACAAATCAGAATGTTTTGCGCCACATTCACTTGTTCCAACAAAAATAATTCATTCATAGCTTCATTACAGGGGTATAATTTCCAGCAATTACTGAAAATTAAAAACCTACATTATTTTTGTTAAGAAAACATTAAATGAAACCTATTAAATCTGTTAGTTTTTTTATGTTTTTGAAAGAAGTCTCTTAATGCTCACCAAGTCTGCATTTATTTAATGAAAAATACAGTAAACAGTAATATTGTGAAATATTTAAATATGTTAAGTGTTATTTCTTCCTGTGATGACAAAGCTGAATATTCAGCATCACTAATCTACGGTAGTTCTCAATGTAACATGATCCTTCAGAAATCATTCTGATATGCTGATTTGCAGCTCAAAAAACATTTCTTATTATCAAAGTGCTGTTTAATACTTTTGTGGAAAGCGTGATGCATGTTTTATAGGCAAGACAAGTAGTTTGTTTAGGCATGGGTTGTATGGAATTACAAACCTGCGCACATATTTTCAAAAGCACATAACTATAGAACCAATTCTGAATGAGCATGTGAACGCCGTCAGCGTTAATCACAGGTTCGCGTTTAAAGTCTGATCATTTCGACGGAGGTGAATCAATCAAAATTAACTTTAGCTGGAAATAACATTATTCAAGAACCGCTATAAAGCCAAAACAATCTCTGTTAGCTTAAATTATATGTTTATCTCTGCAAAGCTGCTTTGAAACAATCCATTGTTAAAAGCGCTATATAAATGAAGATGACTTGACTTGACTTGACTTTTTTCAGGATACTGTGATAAATAGAAAGTTCAAAACAACAGCATTTATTTGAAATATCATCTTTTATATAAAAGTTTTCTTTGCTCAATTACTTACTATTGTAATTACTTACAACTACAATTACTTACTATTGTGTCATTTGTTCGTTTAGTTTCATTTTCATGGACTTTTAGTTCACTTTCATTATTTCCTGTTGTCTTTGTTAATGTTTCCTGCTCTAATCAGTTATCATGGCATTTAATTTGATCATCACACCTGTTAGTCTTTTAGTTCATTATCATTGAATACTTAAGTTCCTGTGTTTCCTCAGTTCATTGTCGGCTAAAGTTTGTTTGTGGACACGCGGTTACACTGTGTTCTTTTCTCAAATACCTTTGGGTTGGAACTTTGACTTTTCTTTAGACTCCTTAAACTGCGACAGCTTGCAGAATAAAAGTATTAATTTCAAGAAAAATATATATTATATTATATATATAATATTTTTTTTAGTGGAACCAGTGAAAATTTATATTCTAAAACTATTTATAAATACAGTTAAATATATATTACACATGACTAATATAGCCCCTTTTTTATGTCATCTAGCTCATGGGAACAGAGAATGCAATAATCAGCTTTAAAAAATGAAGTAGATTTGTGTTCATCTGCCAGCATCATTTTTCTTGAAGACTGACTGGAATGTACAATTTCCCTCAGCTTATTAGAGAATAGGCGTGTGGAGAGATGTCATATAAGCAGTCCAGCATTGGAAAGCCACAATGAAAATAAACACTGTTGGGAACACTCTCATCAGGGGTGTTGTGCTATTTCTAGAACAAAAAAAAAAAAACTTTGAATGCCGGTCAAGTGAAGAGACAGCTACATTTTTGTCATTATTCCAACACACCCGTAGTGTTAATGCAGATCAAATTCAGGCCAACCATAAAACTCAATCTTCACAAGCTCTAACTGGATGCTCAGTGAAGGTCATGTGAATGGGAGTGAACCTTAATTTAAAACTTCCATATTTGAACACCCAAATACCACTACACAAAGGTGAAACACTATTCCACCAGTTGGTGCTCTAAGGGACACCAGGAGAGCTTTAATAATATGTTAATAATATGCTGTGTTTATTAAAAGGCTACTGCAAGTGCCCTTCACAGGATGAGACATTCTCAAAGTATTTTGGCAGATCCTAAACAGTGCATCAATGTTGACATTTAAATGTAACATCATTTCAGAGGCAAATACGTTTCTAATGACACCACAGTGTCAAATGAAATGTCACAGAACATTAGTATAAGCATATGGTAATTTAGTGCTGGGTAACCCCATAACTTTCCTCTTTTATACTCGCGGTCCCACCCCCCCTCCATTCCTTTCCCTACAGATTTCAATAGGTCATAAGATGTGCTATATTGTACATGCCAGTTACTAGTGACAACATATTGGCTAAAACAAGCTGAGACCTCAACTTCTGTTGAATAATACAAAAACAGTTTGATTATTACCCATATTTTATAGCTAATTTCTTTTTTTTTTTTATTAAAAACCTCTCAACCGGTATTGGTTTAATGCATCTAGTGACGTTAGTTTAAAATTTTTTGGATCATTTAAAGAGTTGACCTTTTATAACTTCCAACGCCATTTCTGCCATTTTCCAATGTCACTGGTCACACTTTATAAATTGTTGGGTACAATGTACCTTTTCTGTTCATGTATTGCAAAATGTTTCCTGCTATTGAGGTGGAATATAAAACACTGTTGCAATTAGTTATCACAATTTAAAATTCAACATTAGAATAACTAATAAGCGTTTAATTGTTTCAACTCAAAAAAGTGTTTGTGCTGCCTTAAAAGTTTAGTCTTTTTTTTTTGTGCAGAGTAGCCTAAATCTGAGCAGGTCTCAGAAATGAGTGTGGGTGAATTTTATTGGTGATGGATGTGATTTTTAAATTTGTGTACATTGTTTAAGTGTGAACGCATGTTGAAACTCACTGAAAGAAAAAAAATCCCATGGGAATAATAAAAGTCAATATAATAAAAGTCAATACAATTTGGATATTTGAGCTATATCAAGGGGAAAAAAACGCTAAATTTTTAAGTTGTGACAACTAATTGCTACAATCATTTTTACAGTGTATGTATGGTTAGAGACAGGTTTGGTGAGTAATTAGATATATAATTTACAGAAAATTACTAACATTTAGTTTTTTTTAACATTTTTAAATACCTGAATAAGTACAACATAAAAACATGTATACGTATGTACACAAAAGGTGCATTGTATCATACATAGTACATAGTAGTTAAATATTACTAAATTACTATCTAACGCATTCTCCAGATAAAAGTATTATTTTCCTTAGCAGTTTCTTTTCATCCAAACCACCAGAGGTATTTATATCCCTCATCTGCTGCTTTCAGTTTAAACTGAATTGCAAGTTCATGCTTTCTGTGTGCCATCTGTTACAGTCTGAGCTGCTCTCAGCCAAAAGAAATCCTCATTTCAGCACCTAGCGCTGAATGTGAGCACAAAAACAGGAGTATCTGCCAACAACATTTCACCCAATTCAGTAGGGAGCAGTATATTAGCCCAAGAACATTAAAATGTATAAATTATATATCGTCTGGTGTGTATAAAAACATTTGAAAGGTTCCTACACTTCAAAACACACTGTCAAATTAAGTATGTAAACAAAACCAACAAAACAATACTTCTCATCAGTCTGGAATACTGATTGATTTCAAAATAAAAGTATAGTTTTAAATAAACACAATAAAAAAATAAATGTGGGATCTGCATAAAATTATATATCATCTTATAAAATTATATATCATCTTGGTGTGTATAAAAACATTTGAAAGGTTCCTACACTTCAAAACACACTGTCAAATTAAGTATGTAAACAAAACCAACAAAAAATCTTTGCCTTCTTCCGAGTAACTGTTGGTTCAGCCATGACGTCAACATGCAGACGGCAATCAAATGCGAGTTGAGCTCTCACGTTAGAATTTGGGGAAGTGACGTACGCCGTAAACCGGTCGAATTTTGTAGTTCTTTTTGTGCTCGGGTTCCTACCCGCAACCCGAAGTTACATTGTGCTAGTAAAAGCGATACAGACACCTTCAGGCTACGGCAGACGTGTCATTCCCCCTATTGTAAGTCGATGTACCATCTCAATGGGTTTTGGATATATATTATAAAGGTTGAAAAGTTCCACAGTGTGCCTTTAAGCTTTAAACTTATTCTTAATAATTATGTGCGACCAAACAAGCCCCTCCCACTCTCTGATATCCCATGACACATCCACCACAGCGCTCTGCAGTGCAGACAAGCAGCCTCTATGGCTCACAGTCCTGGTGACAGCCAGACGATCGTGTCTGCGCTAAATTTCGGCACTGTTTGTCTTCGCTATGAAATTAAACCACTATTAAAACATCTCGATACAGCCAGCCTAACTTAGGCAATAGCCCTCCATTAGGCTTCATAACAAACAAGCTAGTCTGCTATTGATGTAAAATAACGTCAAGCAAGTTCGGAAATGCCACCAAAAATGAATAAAAATGCACCCAAACTTTCAAGATATGAATTGCCCTTGTACGAGGTCTTGTATTTTGTGATAACACAAGTTTTCATAGACTCAAAATCAGGTGAGTCAATGATTCAATGACCCGTTCATAAAGTCAGTGGACATAAATAAATTAGCCAGTTTAAACGAATCGGTTGAATGAATAATTCTATGATTCACTTATCACAACTTGCCACCCCTGTCAGTTTTAGTTTAATATATAATACCGGTAGTATCCTTTCATTTTTTCAAAATGTTATATTTAGAACAATAATCTCATTCCATTATTTAGGCAATTGTAATTGCAGTGTAAATAGATTTTGATAAATGGTATTTAAATGATAATGATTTTAAATGATAATGATAAATGGATTTTGTTGATACTGATTTAATTTAATTGGTATAACAACAGCCCATCTGTGCACGGCCTTGTTGCAGTGTCACGTGAATCATTCTAATATGCTTATTTGCTTCTTATTATCAATATTGAAAACAGTTGTGCTGCTAAATATTTACATGCTGTTGATCATTTAATGCATCACCCATATTTTATATTATAAAAAAAACATATGTATCTAATTATTCCTCGCTCTCAACAGCCCAGAAGCAGCAACAGGTCAAATACAGTATCGCATGTGTTAACATTCAGACCAAAGTCTCCGGCACTGAACTGGAATACTCACTGGCTGATCAGTAAATAGCAACCAGGCCGTCTGTCTCCAGTGGGCTGGCGAATAATATTCATCCTCTTAAGTTACAGGAATCCTCCTCAGACCTACTAATGTGATACTCACAGCAGATCTACGTCTTGATTCAAATACAGAATAACCGAGCACTTCTTGCCTCCTTTACAGCAGGCCACCACACCTGTGTGGTGCTTTTATAGAAAAGCCCCCCTGTTGAGCCACCCGACAGGCAGAACAAAAGGAAGTATTAGGTCCCACCTGTCACTCTACAGTAACTGACTAGGCCCTGTGTCACTGGTCTTTTCCTGTAGGGAAGACAAATAGAACTACCACACACCTCTTGATTTAGATATTCTTAGAAACTAGTACAGTGAGGCCAAATAGCTGTCAAATTCTGCAAATAAAAGGCCTAGAAAAGCGTCAGAAGATTCCAATGTGCATTAGGATATTGTCAAGGGTGTTTACGTCACTGTAACATGACAAACTCGGTGGGCCACCTAGGATAGTGTACCAAACATTCTTCCTGACCGCAGGCTATGTTGGCAGAGGTGACAAAATGTCTCTGCATCATCTCTCTGTGGCGTGTATTGCCACCGTTCGACCGCTCAAATCACTGTCTGACATTTTTTACACAAGAGGATCTATTTTTTCAAGACCCTTGAATGCCAGCAACATACTGGGCCAGTGAATCTGTCCTCACTAGACATCTGAGAATAGGAAGGTGCATATGTTGTGGACAGTGCTCTTCAAACACAAATCACACAGATAACAGATAAACTCATGGTCAAACGCAGGTCAAATGTTCTCTGGGCTGTTCTCGTTATGCTTTCAGCGAGTAGAATATTTCTACTAGGTCTGCTATATGCGTTTGCAGAGATAGAATTGTTACAGTAATATGATGAGATCTCGCCCTTCTGTGATATTTGACCTTCCTTTCTCACACCACTCCCAAAATAAAGCCCTTAAAACACCCTTTGGAAATCATTCATAATGAATTCCTTGTACAATTTCACAGAACTAGCTGTTTAGGAGAAGCATTAGTCATCAGACTTCATGTTACACGCGGAACGAGGATAAATCGATTAGAGTGTAATAAACTGAATGCACACACTACAATCAATATTGTACATCTACACTGTAAATATGGATTTACATGGGGGTCGTATGAGGTTCCCCAATAAAGCAGCATTGCAGAAAGAATATAAAATCATTCATGAAAAGCAATTCACAATATCAAATTGCACCAAAAGACAAACTTCACACCAAGACACCAATCACTTCTTTATAGCGCTAAGCTGACATGCCCTATGCCAGTTTCCAGATCAAGTAGCATCATATAATATAATATAGAAGAAGCATATTCATTATCATTATATGATGAATAACATAACCAACATAACAAACTATTCTGGATCAGCAACAGATCAGCACAAGATCAGCACAAGATCAACTACCAAGATAACAATGAATGAACTACATAATCATCAATTCATATTGTAGTAAATATATGAATATTATGATGGATCATATTTTAAATCTTATAACAAGAGAGTGAATTGGGTTTGCTATGTCTAAACTGACATGGAATTAAATTGAATTCATATTGGAGTAAAATGCTTAAAGCTCTTATTCAGACAATACTTGTGAAAACATCAATACAATCTATTAGACTCATTGATACCATTTACATTTACATTTATTCATTTAGCAGACGCTTTTATCCAAAGCGACTTACAAATGAGAACAATAGAAGCAGTTAAACTAACAGTAGGACAACAATACGTAAGTGCTATAACCCCTCTCAGTTTAATTTTAGTGCAGTTTTTTTTTTTTTTTTTTTTTTTTTTTTATAGAATAGAAGAGAAGAGAAAGTGTTAATTCTACTGAATCAAGTGCTGCCGAAAAAGATATGTCTTCAGCAGATATGAGTAAACGGTGCTGAACTAATGAATTTCTGTCATTTTGGCCAGGATTTTGGGGTCTTACCCTAGAAACGGTGAGGGGCATGTTGAAGTCCTTGCCTCCTTGCAACCGGAAGCCCCAAGGAGAAGGTCCAGCGAGTGACACGTTGTAAGAAGTCATTGTTCAAAAAAGCCTGTGTATTGTTTAAGCAACAAAATTTCTCCAAACGGATGGGGAAAATGGATTTGGGAGGGGGCGGGGCACGTGCCAAACAGCCTCTGAAAGAAGAAGAAGAAAAAGTGTAAAAGGAACGTAACACTCACACCTCTCCAAAAAAACGCCAAAAAACTGCAGGCCAAAGTAACAGCGTAAAACAATGAATTCAGGCCCACCCGAATACACTGCAAACTAACTGGAGCAACAGAGAAGAGCTATGAGCCAGAGGAAGAGGATTCTTGCCTACTCGGATGAGCTGGACAGACAGCCTAAGAATAGCTGCCCCTCTGCCGACACCGATAGCACTATGGCATTGGGGGGAGGGGGGAGGAAGGGGTACTTATATGGCATGTAAGGGGACACCCAGAATGCCAGGCCTCCCATGATTCACAGGGCTAATATAGTCCCCTCTTAGGCTAAAAGATTTTTCTAGACTCCTTTCTTCTAGGGTACCTCATCTGGATCGTGTACAGGGACCTGGGATAGTGATTATATGAAAACTGAATTCATAATCATGTCTTTTTGGTAAAGAGTCCAAGTGCAACCTGGCTGATTCTGAAAAAGGGTTAACAAAAGGTTAGAGTCAATTGGCTTCCCCTATGGACACAAACAAGCTTATCTCATGCATTCACAACGCATTCTTGGATTGAATTGTCACCTGTTTAAATTAAGTGTCTATTAATTTTATCATCACATTAAATACATTGAAATTTTAACAAACTACTGTTTAGAATTCTTGAAAGAAATGAATATTCTTTATTAATCTAAAATGAATTAAATTTCTTTAAAAGTGACAGTATACACATTTATGCTAATTTGAAATGTTTCTATTTCAAATAAATGCTATTGTTTTGAACTTTCTAATATCAAAGAATATTGGAAAAAATAATGCATCACAGTTTTCAACATTGATATTAATAATAAGAAATGTTTTTTTGAGTACCCAATCAGCATATTAGAATGATTTCTAAAGGATCATGTGACAGTGAAGACTGGAGTGCCTGCTGAAAATTCAGCTTTGCCATTACAGGAATAAATTATATTTTAAGATAAATTAAAACAGAAAATGGTATTTTGGAATTGTAAAAATATTTCACAATATATTACTAATTTTACTGTTTTTTATTCATATAAATGCAGCCTTGGTAAACATAAGAGACTTCTTTCAAAGACATAAAAAAATTCTTACCGAACCCATAGTTTTAACTTCATTAATACATTAACATTGTAATTATTAATAAAGGAGGTAATATTATCTTATTATTTCTTTCTTTATTGCAAACACAAACCTTGAATGGCATCTGAGATAATGTTATCCCAAACATCCAGAGGCATCTGGAGGTTTTTTAATGAGCAGCTTTAGACAAAGAACAAGTGGCAGTGAGAAACGCCTGATATGCTCTTATTGCTCTCAGAGAACCGAGATAAGAGGACCTCTCGTGCACCGGCACTCTCTCCCATCACAAGGTCCACACTGAGACATCAGAGAGAAGATAACCACTGAGGACCTGCCTGTTCGCCCTGCCTAATTTGGGAGACCTCTATTTAGCAGCTAAGTTTAGCCCTCTTTGTCAATGGAAGAATTTGAAGTAATACTGTACATGAATGTTCAACAATCAGGCCTTCATAGGCAGAGAACAAGCATGCAAACCCTGGACAGTGTGAGACATTACTTTGATACAGTGCTTGTCATTATGATGTCTTGACAAAGACAATACTATTTATTTTTTTAATACTATTAATTTGCTTTTCTGATTTAATCTTACTAGATCTGTGGTTTTCCCATGATGGGCCAAAATTACATAAAAATGTGTGACTGTAGAAACTCTTCACTCCTCTGAGACCAAACTTTCAAAGAGCTTAGCCTGTCTGTCTTATTTGTCTTTCTGACTGTGTAATCTTTCTTTCTTATCTGTCTGTCTGTCTACCAATCTATACATGTATGTACACAGATAAATTATGTAGGTATCACATATATATTTTGTGCTCATAAGAAATTTTTATATAGTCCACTTTATCAGCTGGGTTCCATTTGTAATGTACATGATCTGCACAACCAGGGATGGATTACTGACCGGGCCTATGGGGCCAGTGCCCAGGGGCCCTTGACTACCAGAAGCCCGGGGGGGGCCCTGGGGTTTAAGGCCACACAATCCAGTTTGGTTCAGAAAACCCAAAACAAATGTTTATTAATGCTGTAATATATGTGTCCCAAAAGGCCTCTTAAACAAGGCTCTTTGGACTCTGAGGGCTCCCTGGAACTTGCTGTTGGGCCCTATGTGAATATGAAGGCCCCAAATCCTCTTATAGAATTGTCACTCTCTGAGCCTATTTTTGTGTGTGAAAAGTATTGGAAAAATAACTATTTATTTTTACATTATAACTGCCCATTTTCCCTAAGTTGAAGTGAGACTACATTTTTAAACATTGCCTAATTTTTTATTTGCCTCATTTGCATAATGTTTTATTGCCAAATTATAAATGATCCAACAAAATGGGACTAAAGAGAGCAATAGAGTATGTTTTAGCATAGTTATTAAATTTGAACTGTAAAAAGTAAAAACGCACACCCTTCACTCTACAGTTGTTTGAACGACTGTAAAAGATGCACCTTCAAATAAAAAAGTAGATATTCGAATAAATTGCTTGATATTTGATATCCGTTCGAATTTGATTTTTCTCAAAAGTGACAGCCCTAATGAGGGGTGGACCTCAGTTCTTCTAGATCCAGGGGCAAGAAAAGTATTCTACATTTTGCATAAATGCATTAATCTGAACTTTTAGAGTTCAGAAATATAAGAGCTCAAACCCATGTTCAGCAGGCAGCCTATGAATATAAATCATAAGAAAGCATTGTTAAAAAAATAAGTGTATTGTGATTCTCAAAACATTTGCTGACCAAACAAAATTTCATTAAGTTTAGTAACAACATGTAACAATGTTTACTTCAATTAATTTGGATAAATATCAGGTAGGCTACCTTATAAAGCTACATGTTAATTTTTCTCAAAGAAAAATCTCTCACTAATGCTGTAAATAAAGGCTACGTGGAGTTGGTATTATTATTAAAGGTTAAAATGAACAAATCAAATATAATGCGGTTTTTATAATATTTTATAATATTTTAATGATATGAGTAAAATTATAATATGTAATATAGTGCATATATTTAGCAAAAAATGATGCTCTCTAAATGCCTGATTAATTTTTCTAGCTAGGCTGTGGTCATTAAATGGCTTTTCTGAGGTAAATGTTACGTTACGTGACAGGCTGTTGTTCTCCAGTTGTTTTATTGACCTATTTCCGCGGTTGAAGCACTGATTGAGTGATTACATGAGAAATTACACATTACGCTTTGGAGATACCTGGCCCAGGGCCTTACAAGTCATAATCCATCCCTGTGCACAACCAACATGAATCCAAACAAAAATGCAACCGGATATTGCACTAATTGATTTCTGATAAATGCCTGCATAAACAGTCTTTATGTAATGTCCCTAATGTCTATTTAGTGTCTGTATCAATTGCTGTATTGTTGAAAATAGTTTCTATTCTGAATCTACTTAATGTTTGCTAAGGTTTCCCAGGAAAATATTGCCCTTTAAAGAAAAAAAAAACGTTTACACCTGAAGATGTCACAATACACAAAATAGTAACCTATAGCTATAAACAAATATTTAGGATATCATTGGATTTTTGACCAGATAGATAGCCATTAGCCAATACCAGATTCAACAGATTCATAACAATGTCAACACGCCACTGGCCAGAATAGTATCTTTTTAGACTCACGTTATATTTATAGTAATACATCGGTAGGTTTGGTAAAACTCATGAAGCCCTAACTGAGAGCAGAGGCATGTAGCCTACAGAAGAAATGCTGTCACGCGACAGCAGCCACTGAGCGTCTCGAGTACAGTGTGAAGCTTCCATTTCCATTCAACAAATCATTAAAAACAAACAACTTTTTTCCAAGTTTTGGTTTAACCTACATTGCATGTTAAAAGTTGCTTGCACTGTCAGCCGCGAGCCTTGCAGTTTTGAGTCGCTCCGCTTCCACCACAGGAGAGCTCTGTCACTCTTGCCTGATCCCTGGAACCCCCGGTGTTGTACGTAAGCACAGCGGACGCAAAATGACCAATCATACTATGCTGAAGGCTTGGCTCATGAATATTAATTAAGGAATGTGGCGCTCCCCCAGTAGGTCCACCTGATTCGCCGAAATGCAGACCCATAGCTAATCACCTGTCGAATTAACGAATCATCATATGGTGAGCATTTTGGTACATGAATATGAACTAGCTTTTGTGACTGACGTGTTAGTGGGGTTACCAAGCAACGCCAGCATGATCTAATAAATATTAATGAGCTAAGTCTTTTTAATAGTAAGGTTCGTAATTTCTCCCACGGGACGGGGAGGCGGAGGGCGATGGATTTTCATTAGAGAAGAATTATTAAAGAGACAGTGGTCCCCCTATTGCCCTTGTCAACTGTTTTGGAAATGAGTCAACCTGCAGGCTCGAAACGCCCCAGGCATTCTGTAGGGCCCTATATTTAATTTACTAAATTATCAAGCTACTTGCATTTGGAATATTTAACTATGTGTTTCTGCTGTTTTA
This sequence comes from Tiaroga cobitis, assembly GCA_030578255.1. NCBI lineage: Eukaryota > Metazoa > Chordata > Actinopteri > Cypriniformes > Leuciscidae > Tiaroga > Tiaroga cobitis. The sequence goes on from CM060603.1 coordinate 31,777,509, forward strand.
GTTAGCTAAACCTAGAAAAAAGCACATTAAACCAGCTAGCTGGTTTGCTGTAGCCCTATTAGATAGCTAGTATAAGCTGGTTTTCCATGCCACATCAGGTTATGATGCAGATCCTGCCTCCCTAGAGCATAATAAATCTAACTGCCAGAGTTGGTGTAAGACATGAAACATGTAGGCTAGTTATACAACTAGTATACAACAACTAATACAGTATAAAGTAATTATAATAATAATAATAATAATATAAAACTCAAATAGAAAACAGTGCTAAGAAATACTTTTGTTACTTTTCCAACCCATTTACATGGAGGACTATTGGGCAGAGCTGTGCAAACATTTCTTGCCGTCATGTTTAATGACATATGTGTTTTTTTTTTAAGAGCCACTGCTGAATTGGCAAATGACACGTTGCCCCCATGAGGGCATTGTCTGAAAGAGCAGATGGTTCATTGTTTGAAAATGACAACCTGGTTCAGTTGCAATGAACGGATTCTGTAAGAGCATTTTAACCACAGACAACATGTCAAGTCAAGTCAAGTCATCTTCATTTATATAGCGCTTTTAACAATGGATTGTTTCAAAGCAGCTTTACAGAGATAAACATATAATTTAAGGTAACAGATTGTTTTGGCATTATAGCGGTTCTTGAATAATGTTATTTCCAGCTAAAGTTAATTTTGATTGATTCACCTCCGTCGAAATGATCAGACTTTTAAACGCGAACCTGTGATTAACGCTGACGGCGTTCACATGCTCATTCAGAATTGATTCTATAGTTATGTGCTTTTTAAAATATGTGCGCAGGTTTATAATTCATACAACCCAGCCTAAACAAACTACTTTTCTTGCCTATAAATTTTGATACAGAATTTTGTTTTATTTTATCACTTCGGGGTACGCGAGCCGGAATTCACAACGCTTTATCTGTAGAGTGGGAAAGGGATCCTCCATAGGGAGAGGATAGTGGATACTTCAGCACTGCATTGTCATCGGGTCCAGGCGGATCTCCTTCGTCAGATCTGGACACGGCCTGGATCCGGCAGGCTGCGGGAAAACCTCGGGATAAACAAAGACACTAATATTAGCGTAGATGCCATTCTTCTTATGATGTAGCTAGCGAGTACATCAAGATTTAACGGAAGTGTTCCCAGTTCCGGCTGACCTAATCTATGCAGCCTAACATTGAATTTATAGAAGTCTATAGTGCGTTATGTGTATGCTAGGTCAAAGAGATGTGTTTTTAGTCTAGCTTTGAACTGACAGAGTGTGTCTGCTTCCCGGACAATGGTAGGAAGACTGTTCCAAAGTTTTGGTGCTAAATAGGAAAAGGATCTACCGCCTACAGTCGATTTAGATATTCTAGGTATTATCAACTGACCGGAATTTTGAGATCGCAATGGACGTGAAGGACTATAATACGTTAAGAGCTCGCTCAAGTACTGCGGAGCTAAACCATTTAGTGCTTTGTAGGTAATCAACAATATTTTAAAATTTATACGATGTTTAATAGGGAGCCAATGCAGTGTTGACAGAACCGGGCTAATATGGTCATATTTCCTGGTTCTGGTAAGAACTCGAGCTGCGGCGTTTTGAACTAGCTGTAGTTTATTTATTAAGCGTGCAGGGCAACCACCCAGTAGAGCATTACAATAATCTAGCCTTGAGGTCATGAACGCATGGACTAATTGTTCCGCATTTCCCAATGAGAGCATATGGCGTATTTTAGATATATTTTTAAGATGGAAAAATGCAGTTTTACAGATACTAGACACGTGGCTTTCAAAAGAAAGGTTGGTATCAAAGAGCACACCCAGGTTCCTAACCGACGACGAAGACTTGACAGAGCAGCCATCAAGTGTTAGACAGTATTCTGGGTTATTACGTGTGGAAGTTTTTTGTCCAATAATTAGAATCTCTGTCTTTTCAGAATTTAGTAGTAGGAAATTACTAGTCATCCAATTTTTTATATCAGCTATGCATTCCGTTAATTTTGTGAATTGGTAAGTTTCGTTGGGTTTTGAAGAAATATACAGCTGAGTATCATCGGCATAACAGTGAAAGCTAACTCCATGTTTCCTAATGATATCTCCTAATGGTAGCATGTACAGAGTGAACAGCAGCGGTCCTAGTACTGAGCCTTGTGGTACGCCATACTGAACTTGTGATCGATAAGACATCTCTTCATTTACTGCTACAAACTGATAACGGTCAGATAAGTATGATTTAAACCATGCTAGTGCAATTCCACTAATGCCCACATAGTTTTCTAGTCTATTTAAAAGAATGTTGTGGTCAATTGTGTCAAATGCAGCACTAAGATCGAGTAACACTAACAGAGAGATACAACCACGATCGGATGATAAGAGCAAATCATTTGTGACTCTAATGAGAGCGGTCTCAGTGCTATGGTACGGTCTAAATCCGGACTGAAAATCCTCGCAGATATCATTTCTTTCTAGAAAGGAACACAGTTGTGAAGATACTGCTTTTTCTAATATCTTTGACAGAAAAGGCAGATTCGAGATCGGCCTGTAATTGACTAATTCTGTAGGATCAAGTTGTGTTTTTTTAACAAGCGGTTTTATCATAGCCAGTTTAAAGGTTTTTGGTACGTATCCTAGAGACAAAGATGAATTAATGATATTAAGAAGAGGATATATGACCTCTGGAAACATCTCTTTCAGTAGCTTAGTCGGTATAGGATCTAACATACAAGTTGTCGATTTAGATGAATTAACGAGTTTGCAGAATTCTTCCTCTCCTATAGCAACAAATGAATAAAATTTTTCCTCAGGGAGACTACAATGCACTTCCTGATGCGATACTGTGGTAGACGGTTGCATAGTTATAATTTTGTCCCTGATATTATCAATCTTATAAGTGAAGAAGTTCATAAAGTCATCACTGCTGTGTTGCTTGGACACTTCTGAGCTTGAAGCTTTCTTTTTCGTTAGTTTAGCCACTGTTTCAAATAAATACCTTGGATTATGTTTATTTTCTTCTAATAGGTTTGAAAAATAAGCAGATCTAGCAGCTTTTAAAGCCTCTCTGTAAGCAATCGAGCTCTCTTTCCATGAAATCCGAAATACCTCTAGTTTAGTTTTCTTCCAGTTGCGCTCCATTTTTCTGGCTGCTCTCTTAAGGGCCCGGGTGTGCTCGCTGTACCACGGCGTTGGGCTATTTTCTTTAATCTTCTTTAAGCGCAACGGAGCAACTGCGTCTAAAGTGCTGGAAAAGAGAGAGTTAAACGTTTCTGTTGCAATATCAAGTTCTTCTAAGCTATCCGGGATGCTGAGATGATGAAACTGATTAGGAAGATTATTGATAAAGCAATCTTTAGTGGCAGAAGTTATAGGTCTAACGTATTTATAACACGGAGTCGGCTTTGCAGCCTTGGCTAAATGTAATTTACATGAGACTAGATAATGATCTGAGATGTCATCGCTCTGCTGCAGAATTTCAACGGTATCAACATCTATTCCATGTGATAATATTAGATCTAGAGTATGATTACGACGATGAGTAGGTCCTGACACGTGTTGTCTAACTCCAATTGAGTTTACAATGTCTTTAAATGCCAATCCAAATGCATCTTTTTCATTATCTACATGTATATTAAAATCACCAACAATTAGTACTTTATCTGCAGCCAATACTAATTCTGATAGGAAGTCCGCAAATTCTTTGATAAAATCTTTATGGTGCCCTGGTGGCCTGTATACAGTAGCCAGCATAATTCTCAAATGTGATTTATCGTTTACACTATATATTTTTACATTAAGCACCAATACTTCAAAAGAAGTATATTTAAAGCTAGATTTCTTAGTGGTTTTGAAAATATTACTATAAATTACAGCAACACCTCCCCCTTTGCCTTTCAGACGAGGTTCATGTTTATAACTGTAATCTTGTGGGGTTGACTCATTTAAAATAATGTAATCGTTTGGTTTTAGCCAGGTTTCTGTCAAACACAGCATATCAAGATTATAATCTGAAATCATATCATTAACTATGAGAGATTTTGAAGTAAGGGATCGAATATTCAGCAACCCAAGCTTTATCATTTGCTCATCTGTATTATATCTGTTTTTTATTTGTTGAACATCAATTAAATTTTTAACCTGACGTTTTTTGGAGTTCCAAATTCGGGGAACAGACACAGTCTCTATATGATGACATCTAGGTGAAAGAGACTCTATGTGATGGGATTTATCTGACCTTGGTGACGTGAGGCCGCTAGCAGACGGTCGGTTTAGCCAGTCTGTCTGCTTCCTGACCTGAGCCCCAGATTGTCATGTTTTATCTCTAAGACTATGAGCCAAATTACTAGAGAGAAGAGCAGCACCAGCCCAGGAGGGATGGATACCATCTCTTTTCAACAGATCAGGCTTGCCCCAAAAACTTTTCCAATTGTCTATGAATTTTATATTATTCTGCGGACACCACTTCGACAGCCAACCGTTCAGTGAGGCCAATCGGCTAACTATCTCATCACTCCTGCGTACAGGAAGGGATGCATACATGCATGCTCTATAAATGATCCAGGGTATATTGTTTGAGACTGAAATGTCCAATCAACACATTTTACACTCATACAACAGCAAATTTCAAAAGCCAACAAAAAAATTCAAAAGCCATTTTGAAGGATGCAACAAGTGTATTATTGCATTCACCCACAATCCTTTGCACACATTCCAAAAGGTGGGCTCATGCAGTTCAGCATGCGGCCAGACGGGGGCAGATGTGTTTATCCTTTGGGTCTTTTCAACCAATGAACTCACTACTCAGTATTATTCTCTTGCTATGGTTCTGCCGAACCATAGCAAGAGAATAATAGGCGGCCTATAGTAAAAGTCTGTATCCCCTCCTTATTTATTGAGTTCCTGTTGCAACTTTTACTATTATCCCCTAAATGCAAATTAAAAAAACCTAAAAGTTATGCTTGAGAAAATTGATGATCAAATCATTAATGACAGGCAGCATGTGTTGACGAGGACAGCACTGTCTAAAGGCTAGAGAAACATCTCTATTAATAGAACAGCTATTTTATAAGTTCAGTGATGATGTCACTCAACACAGTAAATATCCTTTTCAAAGGAAACATTACAATAATACTTGCAAATTTGATTATGAAAGAACTTGCTCCTACATATTTTATTGACAAAGGAAACAATGTGTAGAACTGCAGTTTTATTTAAAAAATAAATAAATAGGAGCAACTACATATAATAGCGTTACAAATATACAATAATCTTCTCCTTGGTGTCGGTTACATACATTTATATACGGTGTCTTTCATTTAAATGGATACACATTAACAAATATAAACTCGGATACAATCTGAGATATACTTAACAATTTAAACAGTCCACAGACTACACTCATCTGGACAAATAAATGATTCCTTTACATGAACAAATAACCACTCAACAAAGTACTAACATCTAACAAAGAGTGCCACAATGTTTATTTGCTAAACGTGTCCTCCAGAACTATCTAGAAGAGCAGCCACCATCACATTTGAGGTATAGTCAGTCTTTCCGACCTGTCGTTGAGTAAAAAGGCAACATAATCGTTTAAACATTAATAGCCGACTATGATTTGATTGCTAACGTGATTATTTAAATTTAATTTTTTAATTGAAATTGAAGTTTAAAACACAACTACATTTTTACTATATAAAAAAATCAACTTGTCTGTAGAGGTGGTGTACATGTGAGCATATGATCGATATTCATATAGGGTCATTCATTTTGATGGATTTAAACACACAGCAACATGCATGAAATCAGTTGCAAATTCTCTGTTGGCATGATTTAGAGATAATGATGTGTCCCTGCTTCAGGCATATGAATTCTTTGGCGTGTGCTGTTTGAGATTACTTCTTTGTTATTTCCAAAGAGGAAAAAAAAAATGTTTTATCTCTCCAATCACTAGATTAAATTGTTTAAAAATATGATAAACAGATGATATACGGCTTATGATTTATATGAATTGAATAGCTCTGTTTCTACTTTCAATAATGTGATAGCACATATTTGCAAACTATGATTAAATTAATTCCACATTCTTAACGCTGAAGTTCTCAGGGTTCTATTGATCTTACTTTCAGAGTGTCACAGTCCTCGTCTGCGCCAGTCTGTCTTTGTGTCTGCACTACACTTCCCAGAATCCTCCTCGTTTCCACACCTGTATTCACTCCCTCACTTACCAGCCTGTCCCTCGTTATCATCATCAGTGTCACCTGTTTTCAACTTGTTATGTTTGATTCATGCTTGTATTTAGTTCCTTCCTGTTCAGTCTGTCCTGGTCGATCGTTAGTCATAGTTAGAGTGTTGTGTTTGTCCTTCAGCCTGCCTGTATCCGTGCGAGTATTTGTTATATTGTGAGTAAAGTTTATTGAAATTGGATCTTTGACTTCAGCCTCTTCATCTACCTGCACCACACCCGTGACACAGAGGCCTTTAATAAAAATACCTTTAGAAATAAAAACACATTTACTGCATATATGTGTATTTAGTAAGATATATATATATAAAAAAATAAAAAAAGGACAACAAACCAGAAATAACTACAATGCTTTCAAAACTCAGATGATCAGAGGTCAGGGGCAGCATTACAGAAACTTCCTATCTTAAAGCTACACTATGGGTCTGTGTCTGTCCCAATACCCACACTTTGGCCACTAAAGACAATGTGTTTGTGTCACAGGTCTGAAAACGCCCTTAAAACACAATAAATCCACACTCTAATCTCTATATGTCTATGTAAGTTAAGTTAATTAGATTTTACATATAATTTGGTAGTAAAACATAATGGCCCAGTTAGACAGGGCTTAGACTAAGCCAGGATTTAGGCCTTAAATTCAATTAGGACATTTAAGTAGCTTTTATAAACATGCCTTAGAAAAAAAAAAAGATTACTAGTGTGCATATTGAGACAAAACAATGGCACTGACATATTTGAAGATATGTCAGTGCAAGTTGCTTTTCAGTTAAAACATTTCAAATATGCATTTTACTCTGGGACAAGGCTTTAAGTAAAATACATGATAGTGTTTTTTTCCCAAGACTTTCCAAAAGAGGGAAAAAATAGAGCGATTAATTACAGCATGAGGAGAGAATTATGAGAAATTTGCTGCCATTCCATTGTATTAGAAAGACCCTCGTAGCAGTGTTAATTCACTTTTTGTAATTAACTGTCAAAGTAATATAACACAAAGTAGCATTATAAATATATATTAAATTGTAATAATTAAAATATGAAAAGCTTTACTAGGTTTGCAATGTTGATAACTGGAAACGCGGCATCACAGCCTGTGAAAAGGGTCCATTGGGACAGGCCTTATGAGTAACTTTTGGCCCTCTATCGGTCACAAAATAAAACTGCATGCATCCTGTAGAAGAACATTGTTTTGGTTGTGCTTCGGCTCTGCGTGAATGGTTATCTCGGTGTACGGATATGACACGACACGCACAGGTGAATGACGTATATATAATTTCCTGCAAAATCCAGCTAAAATATAAATCATTATTTTAAGTTTATTACATGGTGTGGAAGGGTTTTTTTTGTTGTTGTTTTTACTCTGATTAAATAACATTTAGTAATTTATCAACTATCGGTAAGTTAAGTCTTAAGTTCTAAGACGTTTAATAAATTAATTAATATCCATTCCAGAAATCACCATGTTTTCTAGTAATGATGTTTTAATGTCTTTATATTGCATACCTTTAAGTTCTGTGGAGGTGAGCAGAGAACATTTGAGCTCCACAAGAGCAAAACTCACATACCGCAGTCTTAAAATGACCCTGTTAAGCAAAACACATCCAGACAGTGTCTCGCTTTGAGTGATGACATAAATATCAGGTATGTTAGTTGAAAATGGCATTATAAAAAAGCTTAAGGCTAAAGGAAACAACTTTCGAAATAATATGTATAATGTTCAAGAAACACAAACCTTTAAAGCTTAATACTAATGCAAACACAAACAACTCCTTAAGTAAGATAATATTACCTGTATATGCCATTTGAGGTTGATGACTAGACTAAAAGAACTTGAGATGCCCTTTCTCTCCATCCATCCAAGTCTCCATAAGTAACTTTGCCTGATTTAAAGCACTGTCTGTTAAATACACCCTTAAAACAGAGGGAAACAAAGGTGCTGGTCATCCTGTCACAGTTGAGGTCATCATAAAAATGCATTACAAGTGTAAAAGAAAAGAGAATCGATGTATGACTATTTTACATTCTGTAATACAACTCTCCCTTACTCTCTTACTAAATGTCTACACCACAAAACATAAGAAACACTGAACCCTGACACAATGCTAAAAGTTAAGATTGAGATGGCGAGTGGTATAAACACTAGGTATGTTTGGGGCGAGGGTTGTCTAAATGAGCGGCTCAGGTGTTTCAGCAGCAATGGAGAGAAGCACTGCCCCCTGCCGGACTCCTCCACGAGAGTCTCTTCTGGGCAGATTTGCCCCAACACTGGTCATACTTGAGCAGCTGCTTCTGTAGGACCGGACTGAGGGCAGGAGAGAGCTAAACTCAGAGGAGATAAAAATGCTGGGAATCCGACCAATCGCACCTCTTGAAACTGGCATGTCTGTCATGTCACCAGCCTGCAAATAGCACAAAAGAACATTTAGATTTTGCCGATTATCAGCGATTATTGTACATTAAATAAGAATACACTTTTCCCCCAGATAACACTGCTGCCATTAAGCTCAGCATGAGCTCCATAACAAAACACTGACAGCATAATTCTCGGTTTAATTAATAGGCATTCACGTATGAAAGATGATTATTAGAATTATTCTTTCAAGGGCACATATTTCTTCCACAGAAAGAGACATTTATTGGAAAAATGTAACAGTCATTTTATTATATGCTTTACTTTTGTAATCAATATTCTAAATAATTCACTAACCATTTTGTTTTCTACAAAGCACGATTCATCAAATAGCATTCTAGAAATTTAAATACGCTTGCAGATTTTTCATGCACAAATTCGATTGCCTGGGCGAGTTGCTCTGCCAGTGGCACCAGAACACAATGTTCCTGAGGTCAGGGCATTTTACAAATTATACCGCCTACAGGATCCCGCAACAGCTTGAGGTGTGCAGGTCAGCAGTGAGACTGGTTTATACTGAACTATTATATTGAACAGATTCACTGTCAGACTTACAGCTAAAGGAAAAGTACGATCAGGTTGAACGAGTCCGACCACAGACACATCATCCACATCAGAGGAGCTCTAAGTCAGAAATGAGAGAGTGAGGTCACTCTTCAGGTACATACAGCAACATCCAAGAGTGGGGTCTGTAAGATTTGTTTTTAAAGAAACACGCTAGGGCATACTTTCAGTGAGGCTTGAGAAGACTTGAGGATGAATTAGCCCTTTTTGCATGAAAATTGTTAAACAAGCTACATTCCTTTCATACTTGCCACATATGGAATGCATTCAGCCTGTGAGGTCACCTTTTCAAAGATCCCCGAGTCATGGCTTTTGACCTTAGACTTGAAGCTGGATGAGTTGCATGGTTTGAAGTCTGGGATCTCCGCAGTGTCCTTGCTGATGTCACAAGACACCTGTCGGCTGGCAGGCCTGGAGCTCAAACTCAAGAGATCAGCCTCAGTGTCTGTCCAGCCCTGAAGAGAAGAAAGAGGTCATAAAATACATCCATTACAATCACATTTACCCACATAAGAAGAGTAATAAACAAAACTACAGGTCCTTCAGGCAAACACACTCACAGATTCGCTGTCGGAGGCTGAGGAGAGCCGGGACTTGCCATTGCTGGTTCTGCGGAACTGTCCGGGCATATCAGAGGACTGGCTTGTGACGGTGGAACGACGTGTGGACATTAAGCTGCTGTGGAACGAGTGGAGGTCACGCTTCGGGACACACAACAGCACACGGAGACATGGAATGTATTTCGCTATGGCCAACCTGACAGACACAGATGAGATACCGGGATAAGACAGCTTAGACATGGTGGATCCATATTTTCATAGAGTATGACAAGATCCAAGTAGGTTCAGTATAAATAAAAATTATATAAAATAAATAATCAAATAAAAAAATATATAATTAGAAATATTAAATTAATTTAAACAAAACTTGCATTGGAAACTAACTAAGTATAAGCAGAAGTACTAAAATTACTAAAAACTAAGACTGAAATTACTAATAAATTAAAGCTAAATAGAAATATAATAAAAAATGACAAAAGCATGTAACAAAATGACTTAAACTAAAAATAAAAATGGCTAATTCAATACATTACAATACTATAGTAAAAAAGCATATATAAAAGCATATACACTAATTAATACCAAAATAACACTAAAGATTGGTATCAGATATGTAAAAAACAAAAATATTTTCAACTCCATTTTAAAGGCAGCAAAGGGGTCTTTATGCAGCACTTGGGGTAAAAGTTCAATTGGGGGAGCAATAGTTGATACAGTATACAGGAAATAGTAACAGACAAAATAACTTTAATGAACATTTTTAGTGTCAAAATATATGCAATAATTTCAGAGCTCTGCATTAGCTACATAATTCAACAACATTATTGCATTTTAGACCTAAATCAAAATAACCCTTTTGTCATTGCATGCATGGAAGGAAATTTGTTCAGCACATAGGGACTAATATGTGTTTAGGAAAATGCTGTGGTTTAGTGTTTTGGGAGAAAATCTAATCAAAAGGACTTTTTACTCCAGCAGGCCTGTAGCCGCATGATACAGTACCATACCGTCAGGATGCTTCTGCTGGATTAATAACTCTTTATGCTCAAATGGATATTTAGGTTAATTAAATCAATCAAAATGGAATTTTACACTTTAACCCAGAAGCAAGGCCTGTTTCTGATCAATTTGTGAATGAATGGCTCAGTGAGCTAGACACTAGTAAAATGAAAACAATCACAATTTGCCCCAGGTGTTTAGTCTTAATGGGGCCAGACCATGTAATTCAATTTTATCTAATCTGACCAATGTTCTGCATTAATGGAAAGTGAGTTTGTCCATTTCACCACTTACCATTATGTTTTTTCATGACAACTTCTAGAGTCAAAACTTGTCACGGAGTCACCAATCTTGTCCCAAATATACTAAACTGACAACGATACATAGACTCCTGTACCTGTATTTAGGGTGTGTGATGGCATAGATGATGGGATTGTGGATGGCTGAAGCTTTGGCTATCACAGCAGGAACTGAATTCATATATGGTGTGAGCATATCAGCATACCTGCAAAACACATGCAAAATAAGTGTATACATTAATTAACACTATTTTATCTCATTTCATATGTTATTACCTCTATTTGTAGTCTACAAAATGACTAAGTTGAATAATATCTAAATGAACACAAGAGCGCTAAATCAAATAGCACAAAAATGAAAGCATTAAAATGGTATATTATATTATATTATATATCATATTGTGTGTGAGGATTGGGATTCATTTACCCAGCAAAGGCTGTCAGTGCCACAGTTGAATATGGAGACCAGGAGATGACATACATGAGAATGACAATAAGAGCAATTTTTGCCATCTTCCATTCATTTTTCAGTCGTTGGAATCGTTTAATTGTGTCTCTCTTGTTATCTCCATTAATTTTGCCCACAGCTCTTCCAAAGACAAAAAGGAACAGTTAAACAACACTGGTTTACTGCCATTAAAATATTTAAATAATTAAAATATAGAATATGCTGTATATATTATATACAGTATATAATACAAAAGACATTTTAACAGCTTTGGAACACTGCTGACGTTTGGTATAATTAATTCAAACTGTATTGTTGAACCTGTATCAAAGAACTCACTCATTAGTGCTGCGAATGGATCGGAACATAAAGAAATAGCAATAGATGATGACGATAAGCGGAATGAAGAAGACGAAGGTGAAGAGAAGCATAGTGTAAGCTCGCACGGAGGGTGTAAAGGTCATATAATCCCAGGTGCAAGAGGTCAACAGCCCTTCGGGAACATAAGCACCTGCAAAACAGAGGCAGACCAAACAGAATTTGAGGAGGGAAGTGAAGGACAGCCAGCAGTTAAGCCATTTACACCCAGTGAAATATTGTGAAAACTGGAACAAAAAAGACGAAAAAAAAACGCAAAAGCACCAGGCTTTACCAGTCTATCCCTGTTAAGCCAAAAGCCTCGGTCCTCAGAGACCACCTTTACACAGCACAGATCAGAGTCCAACAACACAATTTTTTAGCAAAGCTAGCTATTGGCCAACAGCTCACATGCTGGTGTGCTCACACATGAATGATCCAGAATGCTCAGAGTACCTGTCCCAAAAGATTTGAGCTAATAAAAGACTGGCGCATCATGTTAAATGATTTTTAAATGAGCATCAAAGGTATAGTCAACTCCATTAACAAAGCACCACACTTGGCCAGAGGAGAACTGGCTCCTTGCCACTGTCGCCTATGGCTTGCTCAGTTGGGGACACTTAATATTCAACAATATTATTGATTTGACTGTACTGACGCTGTTGTAAGAGAACTGAACTGAGCTGGAGGATGACATAATTTTTTTTTTTTTTGCAGAACTGCTTTATAGATGAAATGAACTAATTCAATAATTTATGATCTTTGCAACGGAACTGAATCAACACTGAACTGACTTCAGCTGAACAACAGCCAAAATGCCTAATTTTTTTTCCTGTTATCACTGTAAAGCTGCTTTGAAACAAGCTGTATTGTATAAAGCGCTATATAATTAAAAGTGACTTGACTTGACTTAAACTTCTTTCTTCAGCTGAACATAAAAGAAGGTACTTTGAGAACTGTCTCAGAGTTTTTTGCCCATATATGGAAATCAATTGTCACCAATTTGGTTACCTGCATTCTTCAAAATATCTACTTTTGTGTTCCGCAGAAGAGAGAAAGTCAAACAGGTTTCGAGCAACATGAGGGGAATGTCTCTTAATTGTGTACGAATGCTGTTACAGGACTGTTAGATACAGTAGAAATATCCAAGTAAGTGGAAATATAGCTTAAGTTTAAAATGATAAAACAATATACTACACTTACTCCATCCAAAGAAGGGGGGAAGGCTCCAGCCAAGTGAATAGGCCCAGGCTATGAGAAGGATCAGCAGAGCTCTCTTCTGAGACAGCACACCAATAGAGGCTAGCGGCCGCGTGATCACGAAGTATCGATCCACTGCGATGACCATGAGCGTGATCATGGAGCAGATGCCAAATAAAGCCCCACAGAATGCATACAACTCACAACCTGGAGAGACAGGAGGAACAGAATTAAGTGAGTCTGTAACCAAGCAAAATTTATACACTGATATATTTTTGTGTTAGTAGTTTTGCTTGATAAGGGTGTTCATCCTGTTGGTATTTATTCAGTTAGTGTGAAAATAACATTTATGCTTCCAAACAAAATCTAAATCCAGCGGCAAACTTCTTAAAACATTTGAAATCTTGGTTATTGTTTTTTTTGGGGTCAGTGTGAACCAGATTTTAGGCCTGAAGATTCTTGGCTGACAGGAACACAGACTGCTGCTGGCTCTATTTGAGGGCCAACTTCTGCGGCAGCACTTCATTGAAATAATCTGCTCTGAATAAACTTAGAATGGATGTTTTTCTTTTTGAATGTTTCTTTTTTGACTCCCCCGTTGTCATACTGGACAACTTACTGGATAAGGATTAAGGATGCATGTTTTTTTAACTCAATTTCTACCCAATAAAATATTTTATAGCTTGTCATAACGAGTGAAATGTATATTCATTACTTGATTTTCTGATTTACATGACTTTTCAAGGCACACTTTTTCCAGGAACACTGATTCTACAAAGGATTTTTAGTTGTTTTAACTTATTTGAAATAATTTTAAGTTATCTTAAGGCCACCAAGTTTGCTGATGCCCCCTAGTGGGCCCCAGCCCCCTGAATAAAAATCACTGTTTTAAATGAACTTCCACCCTACATATCCAAATGCACATCAACCTGTTTACACCAGGTATTAAGATGCATTTTGGTCGATCGTATCACAACTGGACGACGCTCAAAATGGGTGTAAAGGGGGTCTACATTTTTTTGAGCTTGTCCACTTTCAACCACTTCTCGAGGTTGTCTAAAACGCATTCGACATTCCTGATTTCTAACACACTCACAGTGTTCGCCATGGTCTCGCATCTATCAGAGCAGAAACGAAAGCTGCTGCCCTCCGTATGTTTTTTCGTCGTCTCCGATCGTGTTCATATTTAAATTGCTTGAGCTTATTTTGTCCATTAGATCGAAAGATCTGAAAAAGCCCATACATTTACCCACCCATAAACCCTCTCAAAGAAATCAGGAAAGAGATGGTTGAAAGTGGACAGAAGAGACGGATTTAAACACCAGGTGTAAACAGAAATGTGTCTTCTTCGTCTACTTCCTTGTGATCCGATCGACAAGGTGTAAACAGGGCCATAGTAACACTACTGTTCTAAGTGGAGCCAACGTCACATAAACACACAAATACAGAAAGAGATAACAGTCTGTTTGGGTCTGTCTGAAGGCTATTGCACATAACACATCAGGTCAGCTAAAGAAGAACCTGTGGAGCAGAGCAGAGAAACACCATTATACTCGACAGACACAGTCTGCCACCTCCTCAACATCCACACACATCTGTCTTCTGTGCTATCAAAGCATATGTAAACAACAGGATGAGAGGCAATGCATTCAGTCTGATTCACGGTAACTGTGCTTGATTTTCACAGAACACATTAACAGGATGCACTTTAATAATTACAAAAACAGAAGCTTCTGTTATTGAAGATAATCCTCTCAAACATCAGGATGTCTTCTCTTACACCTTGTCAGTAGATTATGCTTTCAGGTTAATCCTGGAAGAGAGCATTTTGTGAGTTGTATCTGATTGATTGTGAAAGCTTTCAAGAGGATCAAGCCTACGATTGTCACAATCGAATTAAATGTGGTCATAACTGTGCCTTGTGCAGTCAGACCTTACAGAAAAAGGAAGAGCATATTTTAACTCTTTCCACCAAATTAAACTGGGTCAGAGCCCCTGCTCCATGAGGGAGGCTTCAAACTGCACTCAGACAAGCATAACGTGTCAGGATCCCAAAAGGGAGATCAGAGGCTGTTCTGTTTGAATGGAAATCAATGGAGCAGATGCCTTCAATATGCTGAATAAACTGCTTTGAGTGGAAATTACACAATATTTCCATACAATATTACAGTGTTTGGTGTCTGCTGTGACAAATTAGGTGTTTTACAGGATAATATTTTGATACAGGCAGATACAGTACATTTATGTCCCTGTGTTTGTCCCTGGACTTTTATGTTACTTCCTGTCCAGAGTGCCATGTTTGTAGTCCTTTGTAGTTTTTTTCCCTTGATTGTCTTCCCAGGTGTGTCTTGTTAACTCAGTATTTTGTTAATCTCGTTTACCCCTATGCCCTTGTGTTTCACTCATTGCTTTGTCAGTTGCTGAATGTCATGGTTTCCCTTCTCCTTGTGGTTTTGTTCCACAAAACTGCTTTGCTCTCATGGTTCTTTGATGTCATACAAAGATCGATCTGCGCACTTCCGCTTCAAGTCGAACACACCTAAACTTTGACTTGGTGACCTGATTTCCTGTCACAGGGAAAGAGTGGACAACAATTTCAAGACTGCCCAGTAAACTCCCTAAACACAAAAGATCAGCATCAATCACTACAATAATCACAATCTCTAATTGCAAACGTCACCAAGCAGAAGATTCCAACAAATCCCAGTGAAGGCTGATGAAGGCAATTAAGATTCGGCCCTGATAAGAACTGACATTTAAAACACCTCAGGGCGAAAAAGAGCCTTCCATCATTTAATGTCACAAAGGCAGCATCTCACAGCTGAGCAAAATGACTAGCTAGTGCTGAAAATCAACAAGAAAAGCCTTGATGCAAAATGTTCTGAGAACAATTTAGAGAGATGATTTGTAAACTGATGAAAAAGAAACAACTGTACTAAAAAAGGTTACATACATTTGTCAGAAATCCATTCATCATTTAGCCTCAAAAGTATGAAGAAAAACCGGTATGAATAGTTGTTAGTACTGACAAACCAAGGCCGTCTCCGAGGCCAACCTCTCCTTCATTTGAACCTATTCAACATTATAAGGGATTCATTCAATTCAACCATTTAACTCTCATTTAATCTTAAATCCGTTTATTATAATTCAAAAAGTACAGTACAATAAATCATGGACCTGCATATTTTATTTCAGACACTGCCTATGCATTAACTTTTAATGATCTATCTGCAAAGATAATGCTGAATAAGTCTATGCATTTGACTGTCTGTGTGTACAGATTGGCTGTACGTGTAAGTTGTGAAAAAATATGATTGATCCTGTTTGAGCTCATAAATAAGCAAATCACATTTTGCTTCAAACATTTTATCAACATGTCCACATATTTAGTGAAACCATGCATGTACTTTTGTACCTTTCTCCCCAAAGATCCATCTCTTGTGCATGCTGGTGGTGAAAAAGATGGGCGCCTGGGTGACACACATGAGGAAGTCTGTGAGGGCCAGGTTTATTATAAACAAGTTGGCAGGTGTCCTCAGGGTCCGGCTCCTACACATACATGCACACACACAAACAAACACAAAACAATCAATTGTTCATTTCTCTGTTCATTAGGTAGATTCTATTAGTTTTATGTCTGTGAGAAAATCAGCCTCCCTGTGTAACGCAAATAGCTCCAAACGGTGTGTCAACAAGAAGCACAATATAGTGGAGTTTCGTGTCTGATTGAATCAGTGTTTTTGAACGAGTTAGTTGAGTGACTGATTCATGACTCACTCTGACAGTCACTTGTTTCGTTCCTTAACAAATCAGTCTTTTAATCGATTCCATGACTCACTCATAAAGAATGTCACTTCTTTTGTTCCTAAGTGAATCAGTGTTTTTTTAACTAAACGGATGAGTGGCGATTCATGACTCACTCAGACAGTCACTTGTTTCATTCCTAAATGAATCAGTGTTTTTAATCAAATTGGTTGAATAGATAATCACAGCTCAATGCAGCTCAACCAGGCCTCATCCCCTTTATGCGTATTCCGTGGACCACGTGTTTCGTTCCTGATAGCATCAGTGTTTTTGAACAAACCCTTTAAGTGAATGATTCATGACTCACTCAGAATGTCAATTGTTTTGTTCCTGAATGAATCTGTTTGAACAATTCCTTTGAATGACTCAGACAGTCACTTGTCACCACCGCAATAAAATCTGCAGAAGTCATCAAAATTCCCCAAAATTCGTGCAAACACAAACAATCAAAATCTTTGGAAATTTCAATGGTCTTGAAAGGCCGCTAAACCAATTAAATTGGAAGAGTGGAACTAACTATTGTGTAAATGTGTCTATTACAAGTTATGCACCAATCCATCTGACTTTTTTCATAATACTTGTTCAACTTCACCTCAGCCTGTTCTTCCCACCTGCTAAATGCATAGATGACCAGGAAGTTGCCCAACATGCCAGTGATCCCAACAGCAAGGATGACAGCACCAATAGTGTAATGAGCATGATCAGGCACATCCACCGTTGGGAAAGGGTAAACTGACTCTTCTACCATGGCAACCTTGAAGACACAGAAGAACACATTAATTAATAGCTCAGATGAAAAGCAGCAGTTGCTGTTTTATAGTGACCTTTGCATCAGAGAGGGCGCAATCTGTTTAAAAAACACCATTAAGCCTAAACCCGACACCAACAAGATATTCATTCATTAAATGGGAGGACAGCAGATATACT
Organism: Tiaroga cobitis; assembly: GCA_030578255.1. Classification (NCBI taxonomy): domain Eukaryota; kingdom Metazoa; phylum Chordata; class Actinopteri; order Cypriniformes; family Leuciscidae; genus Tiaroga; species Tiaroga cobitis. The sequence goes on from CM060603.1 coordinate 31,795,302, forward strand.
GTATGAACAATACATTTACATTTTCATTTAGCAGGCGTTTTTATGCAAAGCGACTTACAGACACACTGTAGATGTTTTTATATTTTTGATATGATAAATGATAAACGGATCACACATTTTTTAACAGATCTCAAGATGCCTCCTTTTTTTTAAAGCTTATATCCAGTTAATATAAGATAAGGTATCTCATCTAAATGGGCATTTGCACTATATTACAAACACATAATAGAGTATTGAAAACAGAACCTTTATAATCTGTTTTTGTAAACAATAAGCATCCTTTTGGAAGTCTTCATTGTATATATTTGCATTAAACAATTCATTATTCATCAGAAAAATACTTTTTTTTTTTCAGTTCTGACAATAGTTTATACTCAACATATATTAATCTTAAAAGGATTGTACTCTTGTAGTTTCAGTGAAACATTGCCAAAAATGTTATCTGATTATATTAAAGGGTGGGGCACTCATTGATTTTCTGCTCTTTGTCATACCAGCTTTATTTCTTTAAAAATTTTAATTTTCAGAACAGTGATATACAGTCGTGCTCAGAATTAATGGCATCACTGGTAAATATGATCAAAACTGGCTGTAAAAACAAAATCTGCATAGTTAATCCTTTTGGGGGGGGGATCACATTATGAAATAAATGTTTTTCTCCAAAACACGTTGGCCACAATTATTGCCACCCTTTTATTAAATACTTTTTGCAATCTCCTTTTGACAAGATAACAGCTCTGAGTTTTCTCCTATAATGCCGGATGAGTTTGGAGAACACCTGACAAGATCAGAGAGCATTCCTCCACAAAGAATCTCTCCAGATCCTTCAGATTCCCAGATCCATGTTGGTGCTGCTTCTCTTCAGTTCAGCCCACTCATCAGGTGTGTTTGCTGCCAAAAAGCTTTTTTTTTTTGTTTCATCTGACCACAGAACCCAGTCCCGTTTGAAGTTCCAGTTGTGTCCGGTAACTGAATATGCTGGAGTTTGTTTTTGGATGAGCGAGATGGATTTTTCTTGAAACCCTCCCAAACAACATGTGGTGATGTAGGGGTTGTTTGATTTTTTTTTATAGGCTTTCTGACCCCAAGACTCAACTAATCTCTGCAATTCTCCATCTGTGATCCTTGGAGAGTCTTTGGCCACTCAAACTTTCATCCTCAACGTCCATTAAGACAATATAGACACACGTCCTCTTCCTGGCAGATTCGTAACATCTTTAGTTGATTGGAACTTCTTAATTATTGCCCTGATGGTGGAAATGGGGATTTTCAATTATTTAGCTATTTTCTTACAGCCACTTTATATTTTGTGATGCTCAACAATCTTTTGCTGCACATCAGAACTATACTCTTTGGTTTTACTCATTGTGATGGATGATTAAGGGAATTTGGCCTTTGTGTTTCCTCATATTTAAACTCCTGTGAAACAAGAAGTCATGGCTGGACAATTGCATGTTCCTAGTCACCCTGGTGTGTTAAAAAGGTAAACATTAATGGGAATATACTTCAGAGATATTTTCCCCCCACTTTCAATTCTTTTACTTCAATGAAATGTTAGATTTTTGGCAATTTTTTGAATGAAAGATCAAAAGGATAAACGACGCAGATTTATTTTTTACAGGGGTGCCATTAATTCTGAGCACGACTGTATATATATATATTAATATTCCAATATTATGGCAGCGTTCAACTTGTTGCTAGGCCTATTGTTTTCTACCAGATAATAAATCATTTTAACTTAAATCAAATTTCATATCCATATATTTATAAATAGTTGTGTGATTCTGCTGGTCATTATAATGACTATAAATTATTCATTATGTATTTTATTTATTTTGCTTGGCATGATATGGTGCAAAAAGGAACACAAGGAAATATTTGGCTTTCCTAGAGCAATTATGATCAAACGCAAACATTTCTTTGGCAGACATTTGTTTACTGCATTTTCCTCAGGAAAAGCTTTAATGAAAAGACCTTTAAGTGCACACGAGATGGCTGTATGTATGCAGGACAAGCACTTCCGGAAAAGTCATTTCACAGCAGATGAGTGTAACCATGTGGCCATGACGGAGGAAATATGACAAAGCAGATTCAGCAATTGCCTTTGGTATGTGTCAAGTGATGATGTGGACTGGAGACAACTCTTTACCAACAAACTGTCAAAATCATTCATTGTTATGTAAAACACAGAGTCAGCTATAACAGAACCATGCATTTTTTTCTCGGTCATATCTTCTTTTGCGTAGATGTGTTCATGGTTTTCACACAACCTGTCTAATTTGGCTAGTTTCTTCTAGACAGATGAGTTTTCTGCCAAAAGAGGTTTGCTTAGACACAGCCTTTGACAACAACAAACAAAATACAATGTATGATATGAGAAGTGTTTGTTACTCACATTTTTATAAGCTGATTTATTTCGCTGTCCTTACTATGATTATTTGTTAAGTTGAATTTTACTTTTTGCATTTACCACTAGTGATTTTCCCTGTTTGTTTGTTTCTTCCAAGGATGGCAAATTATATTTTGAACTGATAAAAATCAGACTTGATGAAAGAAAGATTAAAACCTTGGAGATGTATGAACATGGTTCCTCTTATAAAAACCCAAACTTAATTGATACAAATCATGTTTCTCTTCAACTTCAACAGACTGGGCCATTTTGTGTCATCAAAACATTTATTAAACCACTTCCATCCTGAGCTGCACTGGTGAATTTATTTGTTCTGAAGGATCTTCAAAATATAGCAGTAGCCATTGCTGTGTGTTTTCATTCATTACTTCTGAGTTTGGGGTTAACTGAAGATCTAAGCCATGAAAAACTTTGAGGGCTGAGATAAGACCGTTTTATTTCTCTGGAATGAGAAGGATTCTAATGAAATAGATACTGTTTGAGTCCCACATCTGTTTCTCACTCAGGGTAATATGACAGTAACTGTGCATGGGATTTTTCAAAGATGTTTCAAAATGAACCAGCCTCTTCAAAACCATGTAGTTTTTCCAGAGAAAAAGGGGTATTGTAAAAGTATTTTTTTATTTACTGCAGATGATAATGCAGATGCGTTAGAAAAAAAAAAACTTTAGGGTTACAACAGCTTGTTACTTGGACAGTACCCTTAAAGAGACATCTTTGTACCTTATATACCCCTAAAAGGTGAATATTATACCGTAGAGTAGTAATATGTACCCTTAAGGTAGGCCTACTACTATGAACGTTTATTGGTAAATAAAGGTGCAAAGATGTCCCTTTAAGGGTACTGTCCAAGTGACAAGCTTTGTCACTTGGACAGAGCCTTGTCACTATTGTTCGAGGCTCTGACTCGCTGTCCCAGTTTAAAACTAGATTAAAGACGCATCTCTTTAGCCAAGCATTCACATAATGCTTACCTTTTATACCACTGTTGAATCAAATCAAATGCATTTAATATTATAAAACTTGAAGAGTCTGTAGGTTATTTGTATAGGTTGTATAGTATTTACAGTCAATACGTTCCTGTGTATATTGCGTGAATGACGGGTGGTTGGGCAGATATTGTGTTTTGTGGTAGGTAGTATGCCATACGGAACCGTTGCCACTGAAACTGCATATTAACGCACCAGTGGGGCTCAACAGCCTTAGTCAAACGGGTTGGCGCGTATGGTTGGGCTGCGGAGAGATTGTGAGATTGTGGTTAGGTCTCAGCAGCAGGAGGGATGTTGAGGTCAGTAAGCTGGGCTGAGTTGAGTGGGGGACGGAAGGCGGGTGACTCTGGGACGCAAGGGTCACTGTCTTCATGTTTTTATCATCCACGCTCTTGTTATGAAAATCATTATGAACAGCAGCTATGCTAATTATTTTCCCTTTTTGCTTTTCTGCTGTTATCTCGGGACGCGAGTCCCGAGGAAAATGGCGTTCGTCAGCTCCAGTTTGTAGCCAGCCTCTCACTGAGACTTCAGATGCCCCAATCACAAAGCCTGTGAAGAGACGACTCAACGCCTGTAAAGAGACGACTCTATGGTGGACGGCACTGATCCTCAACAACTCGTCTCCATACCGGCGTGATTACTTCGACTCCCAAAAAGATGGAAATGGATAAATACTCGAAATGTTCCGATCCAATCTGACTTGTAATGCTGCCCGAATCATGCACTGTTCCTTCGTTGGCCAGAGGAGAACTGGCCCTCCGACTGAGTCTGGTTTCTCCCAAGGTTTTTTTCTCCATTCTGTCACCTGATGGAGTTTTGGTTCCTTGCCACTGTTGCCTTGGCTTTTGGCTTGCTTAGCTAGGGACATTTAATATTCAATTATATTATTGATCTGCCTTCCTTAAGGTGGACGTTGACGCAATTTTCTTTTAGAAACAAACTTTGTTGTATTATTTTCATGTTATCACTGTGAAGCTGCTTTGATACAATCTGTATTGTAAAAAGCGCTATATAAATAAAGGTGACTTGACTTGACAAGCTGTTGTAACCCTAAAGTTTTTTTTTCTAACAGTGCTTCTGCATTATCATCTGCAGTAAATAAAAAAAATACTTTTACAATACCCCTTTTCCTTTTTATAGGCACTGCCCTATAGTGACTAACTATTGTACCCCCCTAAAGGTAAAAGTTTGCACAATGTTTTTCTGATTATGAAAACATTTCTCTTACTATGCTCCATGGCTGTGGAATGAATTTCAAGATACTGTCCCTCTAGAAACAATTCCTCCTCTGAATGTATTTAAAAATTTACTGCAGTCTACAATGATTGAATCATGTTGTTGTTTTACTTGATTATGATAAATGTTGAGCTCTGACTTTCTGGAATGTTTTATATGTGTTGTGTGTTTGTGTGTGATCTGTAGTGTGGCCATCTTGGCCAGGACTCCCTGGAGGAAGAGATTTCTTTTAATCTCAATGGGACCTTCCTGGAAAAATAAAGGAAATAAATAAAATAAATAAATAAATAAATTTGCGCTGGAAACAGGATCGCCTCACAAAAGCAACACAACACAGGATAATTTTTTTGTCTTCCATTATTCATACCACTCCTGTGGACAAATAAAACTCATTGTCATTGTAAACACTATTGATTCACAAAATGGGAGGTTTGCTTCGACCACAATGACTTTGGAATTCCAAACTACAACTGAACATTAAAAATAAGTGTACAGTAAATTGTGCTATATTAAGGTTATGCTTGCTTATGTTATATAATATGCATGCTTCATGATATGCCCCATTACATTCATTGTGTAGTTTAGTAGTTCAGAAAATAATTAATTTTAAAGAATCAATTATAGTGATTAGTGACCTATATTAAGCAAATGATTTGAAATGATTAAAGCATATTAAAGAATATAAAAAGCATGTCTTCGTTTTTCTCCGCAAATCTGTTCCTTTAAATGTGATTAAATTTATGACAAAACCTCAACTCCCCTGTTTAATGAACATTAGTTGTGTCGTCGTTATTTTAAGCTGAAAAATGTTAAGACAGAACAGTACAACTCTAGAGGTCTTTAATCATCTTTGATGATACTTCAGATGCATGTACATTAACAGCATTATTCTGAACCTGCAGATACACATTAATCTGCAATGTGAAAATCAGTATGTTGGTTTTTATTTATCGTTACGTCATCCTTGAAATTGAAAAGAAAAAGTATTTAAAAATGGAACATTGCTGTGCATGGTTACTGCGTCCTTGGTCCAGCCAACAGATATGAATGTACTGTCATTCACAGGATGTTCACAGCTGTCCTTCATATCTGGATAAGTTCTCTTGCACTCCAGATGCCACTGCGCTTGTTTGACTGCATTACCATGATTACTTAGTTAGCTCAGTTAGAAAGCAAAGCTGCCGGAGCTCGGCTAAACGCACACAGTGCCAGTACCTCCCACTCTTTCATCTCAAACCATTTCTCCTAGTTCCACTGTGTACTGTTGTCCTTTTGGGGGCATTTTTATCTTCAAATTAGAAATAATGCTGCATTTTTATGAGTGACACTGTTAAAGACATGCCAATTTTATCCAAAGCTGGCTGGCAAATAAGTCTGTTTTGGTTGATATTCAATATATTGGGTTTCAGTGTCAAACACTTGTTTTCTTAATTTTGTTTATGGTGAATGGCTATGGAACTTGCAGAAGGTTTCACAATAATAAGAGTTTTCATAATAAAGATTTATGCACCCACACAAACTGATATAAAGCACAAGAACCCAAACTCAACAAACTCTCCTGAACTAAACAAACTGTCCCACATTTACAAAACAATATTCACTCTGCATGTCTCTGCTCACAGATCACATTATTTTTACCAACAGGAGGAAAATAACACATTGAGAGGTCTATATGTGAGCATGAACCTGAATATGATTATATTATAATCGCATGATTATGATGCTTTTTTTTTTTATCCTAATCCCTCATGGTCAGTGAAGCTGGTATTTCTGTGACGTTTGCTGGCATCAGATTGAGACAAATGAGCAAGACAACGCTAAACCCCAATTAATGTTATTGATAAACTTAAATCTATGTCACTACGTTCTGGAAATAACAGCATCTTATCAGCCTTGGGTGTCATTGGGTATCTGGGTCACATTTTATGACAGGGTGGTCACAAGCACAAGTGCGTGTGTATGAATTACGCAAATATGATTCATCATCACCTAATAAATCTTACTTGACCCAAATATGTATCCTCCTAAACAAAATGCTGAAGGCTCAGAGTTACATTAAAAAAATTCAGAGGTCAAAATGTGATTCATTACAGTACCAGCTTTTAGGGACCATTTTAAAGTCTCCCCCATTCCACCCCAAATACAGATTCAGGATATAATAAATACAGCACCCCCTCTGTTCATTTTGTGTTAAAACATTGCCGCAACAGAGATTAGGTCAATAACAGAGTCCTATTAAATTTGTAGATGATTTATGTAAAAAAAAAAAATCTCATCTTCTGATGAAGGCATGTAAAATTAAAGATGGGAACAAATCATTAGTTAAAGATTTATTCTGATTAAAACTAAATGAGTAGCCTGGATGTCACTCTAAAAAAAAACAATCTTACAGCTAATTAAATTATAAATCTGAGTATATATGGAGATTAAAACAGCCTTTCAACTTTAAACCTAGTTTTCTACAAATCTACCACACTTTGTGTTGTGTGGGTAGAGACACCCATCAGCAGAAGCCAGTAGCGGTTTTAGGCACGGGCGAACCGGGCAGTTGCCCGGGGCGGCATTTCTTCATGTCACATGGGGGGCGGCTAGCCTGGTAATACCAGACTCTGCTACTTCACTTTGCTTCGTACACAGAGTCTGGGATAGCATAATAGAGAAGTGTTTTCTCTCTCGCTAGGGGGCGCGTACTGAAGTTTAAAATCATTGGTTACCCGTAAGCCAATCAGATAAGTTTGTTTATGACGTATGTTATGCGCCGACACAGCCGCATCGAACCACAGACATCATGCATCGAACTCAAATCTATGATCGAACTTCCACTGTAAACACTTGATGATGCGAGCGAAATACCCGAGTGAACATGGCTGTAAACGACTTTTTTGATCTGTGAGTGATGTAATAGAATGACTGCTGAGAGAGAGAGAGAGAGAGAGAGAGAGAGAGAGAGAGAGAGAGAGAGAGAGAGAGCGAGCCCCGGCCGCGCGCGCGCATTCCCACGTCTACAAACAACACGAGCGCTGTCTTGCTCTCTCTCCCTCGCGCATATTCATAAAAATCAATCGACAAGATAGTAAGAGGTCGGAAGACCGCGGTTTCACGTGGAGCATTTGGAGATTTTTAGAGATTATAGACTCTAGGAACAACATCTCAATGAACAACATCTCAACTATAAAGGCCTGTCTCATATAAGTTAGACGCCTATCTCAAGTACAAGCCGGTGCAGTTCGACGATTTGGGCAAATAAAAGCCCGGGCCTATTATTTGAAGTTTTACGGTATTTAAGACCTGGAAAAGAAAAGAGACACTGACCTGTCAAAAGGCTCCCCAGTTTCTCGCTGACGATCGGTAATAGTTGATAAATTAAACTTTTCCCAAAGGGAGTAGGGCCACAACATCACCTCCATTCAAAATGTTTAATACACACTCTTCGTGTTCGGGCTTCAGTTTGCTAATGCCGGGAATATTCTCCACAACAGAGCGAATTGCATGATCCGCGTCTCCATATCAGCGGTCGTTTTCGATTTCCCTGACCTAATCTTCAACACGGCGCTTACCGACTACGTCACGGCTTTCAGCCCGCCCTCTGTTCGTTGATTGGCCGGCTGTTTTCAGGCCGGTGGAAAACAGAAAGATAGGCTGCTATCTCAGACTGAGTACAGGAGCGAAATGAAATTAGCGGAAGTAGGAAGTCTGACGTAGTCAGGCTAGGGGGCGGCACGAGCAGTTAAAAAAATCCTCTGTGCCGCGAAGGTTTTCTATTTTCTATCATTTCAATTCAATTATTGGCAATGGCGCCCCTGCTTGCTGAGAAGTCGCCGTGCACAGAAGTGTCAAGGAAGTCTCCTGATTGGAGGTAACTCACCATGGGCCGTTCACATATCGCGACTTTTGCGCGCTCGAGGTCGTTATTTCAAATGTAGGCGCACGGGAAGCGCGCTCATAATTGAAGCGACGCGCTCATTTTTTCCAGCAGCAGCGAGATGAAAATTTTGAAACTTTTCAGTATGGGGGTGCACCCAAACACGTGGGTGTTTTTCTCTTCTCCGTAAATAAATCTTTTAGCAGAGCTACATCAAGCGTTTTTCTGTGGTGGAAATCCATACTAAAACTTCTTTGTCGTTGTGGAGAGCGCAGTGCATGGTTGTATAGGGAATGTGGAGGTACGTCATGCCGTGTTGCATTATGGGACGTGGGCGCCATCTTTACAGGCACGATCTCTGTTTACCTTCGCTATAATAGTGGGTGTTTGGCTAAAACGAGCTAAAATTGAAGAAGAACGGAAGAAATGGAGATGTTTAAAGAAAAAGAGAAGGGACCCTACCGGGATAAACTAAATGCCACTGCCAAAAAACGTTATTTGGACAAACTGTCCGCGATAAACAACGTTGATACATCTGATTTAGTTTTGGTGTTCGAAGCCTATGCTAAGTTGATTACTATTGTGCATAAAGTTCAAGCTATTTTACCTGAAAAGCAGCTCTCATAGTTAATGTTAACTTGCTATTTTCAGCATATGTTTAGTTTTCATAGGTTGTGCAAGATAAAAAAATGTACATTACTTTATAATGCCACAAGATGTGGTAACTTGTTAAATAAAACTGTGCTTTATTGTCATAATTTAATGTTGACACGTGTAAAAATGATGAGGGTATTTGGTCGTTTATTTTATGTATCTTTGCCCATTTATGTGTACTTAAAGGGTCTTTGTGGATGCAATCAGTACAGAAACAGAGAAGTCACTTAATGCATTTATTAAGCAGTTATATAAAAACATGATTCACAAACATTTTAAAAAAGGCATGTAAAAAGATGTACAGAATATCAAAGCAAATTGTTAATTGAAAACAAAATAAATATAATTTGATTCATGCAATGTGTCCTGGCTTTATCATCTGCTAACATGAACCACACATTCAACATCATTCATCAACTATCCTCCTCATAGAGGAATATACAATACACAACCTCTTGCTTTGTACAACTTTTAACAAACGTAGTATGCAGTGGAGGACAGTAAGTAAAGTTCTCTTACGAGAGGTTCTCTCGTATTGCGTAAGCTAGCTTACGCTACGGGAAAGATTCATCTTTGCTGAGATATTGAAGCCAAAAATTATTTCATAATTTGTATCCATATACAACGCAGTTCCTCTGCGGCAGACCTAGAGCGGGCTAGCTAGCAGCTCATTGGTTCGCTCAGAGAGAACTGCTTAAGCCTATGGGAGAGCGGAACTGAACCCGCTTCCAATGAGAGGCGCCCGCGCGCTCATTGCGTCATGGCCCGCCAGAGTGGGCGTGGCCAAGGGGTATATAACAGTCTCTCCCAGGCTTATATGTTGATTCATTTCATCTTCAGCAAGCTCACGCTTCTGCTGTGTTCTGGGAGAAAGCCGTCGCCGTCGAGAAGGCACCACTAGCGAGCTCCGGACCCTGAAGAAGCCGGCCGTCTTCGCCACCTTCAGCCGCCCAGCAAGCTAAGCCATCCGACGACTGTATCCTTTTTCTCATATATTTCTAAAAGAGCACGAGCGTCTTTCTCAAGATGCCTCGTTTTTCCTGCGGCTCCTGCCGCGCTCGTCTCGAGGACGGAGACCGCCATGTCATCTGCGCTCTCTGCTTGGGACTCGAGCATGCAGAACTCGCCCTCGCGGATGGAGGCTGCGACTTCTGCGAAAGCCTGCCGCTGTCGTCCCTGCGGGCACGACTTCTGGCAGTGAAATCCGCTCCCGCGCCGCCTGTCTCTTCGCCGCGGAAGAAAAAACGCCGCTCTCAGAGGCCGCCGGAGCCACCAGCGGAAACATGCGGGCCGCCGCCGCCGCCTCCCGCTTCCCGCTCTCCCTCCTCGCCCCTGCCGGACATACAGTTGCCGCCGAGTGGCCGCTCTGTTGCCTCCGATGACGCCGCGGAGGAGAAGGACTCCTGCTCACTGCTCGCTTCCGACAGTGAGGACTGGTCGTCTCGCGGTTCCACGAGAGAGTCGACGGGGACCCGCGCCGGGATAGAGGAAGAGCTGATGCGCCTCCTCTCACAGGCCGTCGAACGCCTCGGTCTCGAGTGGTCTCCCCCACCCGAGCAGGCCCCGAACCGGATGGACGGCAGCTTCTTTCATCGGCGTTCGACCCCCGCATGCAACCGGGCCGCTCCATTTCTGCCTGAGCTTCACGCAGAATTAACAAAGTCCTGGAATGCCCCGCTCTCGGCCAGAAACCGCTCCGACATTTCCGCCTCGCTGCGCTCGGTGGACGGAGCCGCCGAGAAAGGCTACTCAGCCATGCCGCCCGTCGAGGACTTGGTCGCCACGCACCTCTGCCCGCCCTCTGCTAGATGGCGTTCCTCACCCACGCTTCCTTCTAAAGCGTGCAGAGCGACCTCGAGTTTTCACGCTCGCGCATACGCCGCCGCCGGTCAGGCCGCCGCCGCGCTTCACTCGATGTCTGTCCTCCAGGTTCTTCAGAGCGATATTCTCCGTGAATGTGCCGAAGGCGGTAGGAACCCCGCCCCCGCTGTCACGGATCTGAGAAGTGCTACGGACCTCGCCCTTCGCGCCACTAAAGCCGCCGCACAAGCTCTGGGGAGATGCATGGCCAGCCTGTGTGTTGCCGAGAGACACCTTTGGCTCACGCTCGCCGACATGGGAGACTCTGAGCGCGCCGCGTTTCTCAACGCGCCCCTCTCCCCGACGGGCCTGTTTGGATCCGCTGTCACGGGCATCGTCGATCGCTTCTCGGAGGTACAGAAAGCCACCCAGGCGATGAATTTGTTTCTGCCACGCCGCGCTAGCTCTTCCGCGGGCCGCTCTCGCGAGCCTCCCGCCAGAGCTCCGCCACAGCGACCTCCTCCGCAGTCTCAAACAGCCCAGCGCAGACAGGGCGCCCGCCCTCGCTCTCGCTCTGACAGCTGCCGCAGACCGCCGCCCCCACGAGGCCCGCGTTCTAAGATCACGCTGAAGCCTGATCATCAGAAGTCTGCCTAGCAAGATCAAGAAAACGACGGCGCTCTCCCGCTGCGGCCGGACCGCCGTCAAAGCTTCGCCCTCTGCCAGTCCCCGTTATTTCGCCGACTGCAGTAGTGTTGACCGCCACAAACAAGCCGGTGTCCCAGCCCGCTTGCGAGCGTCAAAAAGCCGTTTTTATGGCTACCCAAAGAAATCTCAAAAAGAGAAATTTTGCCAGTTGTGTACAAAAAGTGCCCACAATCATGTGCTCACCGATACACACAAGCATAACATATCCCGTGTCTCTATCAGAGCCCCATCACATGAAACGGGCAGAGCCCGCTCTAGTTTCAGAGAACATAAACACGCCCACGAGCCCGTGCGCGTGTCCCCTCTCTGCTCGCTCTGTTACACGGCCCATAGACTCCTCTCTGAGTGCAAGTCCCGTTGCCACACACATTCAAAGCGTGCCCACACACTGTGTCCAGCCCGCTATGTGCAGCAATCAGGGCAATATAGCCATTCGGCCACTAGCCGCATGCTTCAAAGCGTGGGAAGCCATTCCAGGCATCTCCCCGTGGGTGTTAAGCATTATAAAGAACGGCTATCTGCTGCAGTTTCGCCACCGCCCGCCTCGTGCACGCGCGCAGCTCGAATCTACTGTCTGGCCGCCGGCACGCTCCGCTCAGAAATTGCGACGCTGTTGCAAAAGGGCGCTATAGAGAGAGTCCCGCCATCTATGACCGAGTCGGGGTTTTACGGCCGTTATTTTCTGGTTCCCAAGAAAGACGGCGGCCTCAGACCGATTTTAGATCTCAGGTCTTTGAACAAAGCGCTCATGAAGAGACCGTTCAAGATGCTCACTACCAGGAAACTCCTCGCGCAGGTGCGCCAGGGGGACTGGTTCATCTCTCTAGACCTGAAAGACGCCTATTTTCAGATCCAGATAAATCCCCGTCACAGGCCATTCTTACGTTTCGCCTTCGAGGGTCATGTTTATCAATATGCCGTTCTCCCGTTCGGCTTATCTCTGGCGCCCCGTACATTCACGAAGTGCATGGACGCGGCGCTCGCCCCCCTGCGAAGCCAGGGGCTGCGCATTCTGAATTATCTGGACGACTGGCTGATTTTGGCCCAATCACAAACGGAGCTTCTGTCGCACCGCGCAGTTCTCCTCAACCATCTGGAAGCGCTGGGTCTCTCTGTCAACTGGTCAAAGAGCTCCCTTCTCCCCAGTCAATCGATTTCCTTCCTAGGAATAGATTTGAACTCGGTCACGATGACGGCTCGCCTGTCTACACAGCGCGCGCGCAGTGTTCAGCGCCTAGCCTCCTCGTTTCAGATGGACGCCCGCACTCCTCTGAAAGCTTTTCAGAGGATGCTGGGTTACATGGCCTCAGCCTCCGCTGTACTTCAGCTGGGCCTTCTGCACATGCGCCCGCTTCAGCTCTGGTTAAACAGCCGTGTACCCCACCGCGCGTGGAACACGGGCCGCCAGCTGATCAAGGTTACGCAGACATGTCTCACGGCACTGCAGCCATGGACAGTAGCAGAATGGTTTCGCCAGGGCGTCACGATGGGGACTTTTTCCTGCCGAAAAGTCATCTCGACAGATGCATCCAACACGGGTTGGGGTGCAGTCTGCGAGGGCTCACCGGCCTTCGGCCACTGGTCGACTCAGGAAAGCCCTTTACACATAAACTGTCTGGAAATGCTTGCGGTCGAGAACGCGCTCTCGCGCTTTCTCTCGCTCATTCGGGGACACCACGTCCTGATCCTTCGGACAACAGGGCGGTGGTCTCCTATCTCAACCGTCAGGGCGGTGTCAGATCCAGAAATCTCTGTCTACTGACACACCGCATTCTAGTTTGGTCTCAGAGCCGCCTGCTCTCGCTCAGAGCGACGCATGTGCCGGGCCATCTCAACGACGGTCCAGACATACTGTCCAGGGATCTCATCTCCACGGGAGAATGGTCCCTGAACGCACAAACGGTCCAACTACTGTGGCAGCTATTCGGCAGAGCAGAAGTAGACCTCTTCGCGTCAGAAGAGAACGCTCACTGCCCAATATATTTTTCGAGGAGCGAGGACGCGCTAGCCCAGGAATGGCCTCGCCGCCCGCTCTATGCATTCCCTCCGATCGCTCTGTTACCACAGGTAATTCAGAGGATCAGGGACGCACGCCACTCGGTGCTCCTCATAGCCCCGCGTTGGGAGAGTCAGAATTGGGTTCCGGAGCTCACGCAGCTGTCACAGACAGCCCCGTGGCCCATCCCAGTCAGAGCAGATCTCCTCTCTCAAGCTCGCGGCACGATCTGGCACCCCCATCCACAGCGCTGGGCGCTACATGCATGGGTGATCAACGACTATTCGTCGATTTGCCAGAGGGAGTAAGAAACACTATCATACAGGCTAGAGCACCTTCCACGAGAAGGCTCTATGCGGCTAAATGGTCTGTGTTCTCAAAATGGTGCACCGTAAAACAGCTGGACCCACGGTCATGCGAGGTGCCGTCTTTGCTAATGTTCCTTCAAGAGATGCTGGACAAGGGCAGGTCCCCCTCCACTCTCAAGGTTTACGTGGCAGCCGTCGCAGCGTTCGCTGAACCCCGACGCGCTCAGTCCCTGGGCAAAGACGAGTTAGTCATCCGCTTCCTCAGGGGAGCTAAGAGGATGAACCCTCCGCGGCCCCCGTCGGTTCCTATTTGGGATCTTTCCATAGTCCTCGAAGCTATGAAAGCACCCCCGTTCGAACCGCTCGAGTCTGTGGACCTAAAATACCTCTCGCTCAAAACCGTTTTTCTGACAGCTCTGTCCTCAGTAAAACGCGTAGGGGACCTTCACGCGCTCTCATCCAGCGCCGCGTGTCTTGAGTTTGGGCCGAATGACTCGGTTGTCATTCTCAAACCTAGGCATGGTTATGTCCCAAAAGCGATTGGTACCCCGTTCAGGGCGCAGATTATCTCCCTATCGGCTCTGCCTGCATCCGATAGCGAGCGCGACGCCAATCTCCTCTGCCCGGTGCGGGCACTGAGGTTGTACACGACGCGCGCTGCCGCGTTCAGACGCGCTGAGCAGCTTTTCGTGTCGTTTGGGGGGCGCACCAAAGGTCTGGCCGCCTCCAAACAGACACTGTCTAGATGGATAGTGGACGCGATTGCCTCTGCTTACGCATCTAAATGCCTGCCATGCCCTCTGGGCATCAGGGCGCACTCCACTAGAGGCATGGCCTCATCGTGGGCATGGTCCTGTGGAATTTCCATTCATGACATCTGTGTGGCCGCGGGATGGGCCTCCCCGTCCACTTTTGTCAGATTTTACAACTTGGAAGTCCCCGCCTTGCAGGCAAAATTACTAGCTGTCTAACGACCAGCTCTCTAAGAAGCTGCATTTCTGAGAGTCCCTCACAACCGGTTCGCCCCTTGTGCTCTCCTTTAATGCTTTTACACTTCATGTGCCCGCTCTGCTGGCCCTATACATGCTTATGTGTACTTTTCATGTGCCCGCTCTGCCGGCCTCATAGTACATTCACTCCACGTTAAATATCCCCCGGTAGATCCCTGGGATTTCATGTGTGGTTTCATAGCGCGCACGGCGTTGACCAGGTGTTCCCGTAGCGTAAGCTAGCTTACGCAATACGAGAGAACCTCTCGTAAGAGAACGAATCGGTTACCTAACGTAACCTCGGTTCTCTCTAGAAGAGGGAACGAGTATTGCGTTCCCTGCCGTGCTTGCGCTACTAGCGTTTCGCTTCACGCTGAAATAAATCAACATATAAGCCTGGGAGAGACTGTTATATACCCCTTGGCCACGCCCACTCTGGCGGGCCATGACGCAATGAGCGCCTCTCATTGGAAGCGGGTTCAGTTCCGCTCTCCCATAGGCTTAAGCAGTTCTCTCTGAGCGAACCAATGAGCTGCTAGCTAGCCCGCTCTAGGTCTGCCGCAGAGGAACTGCGTTGTATATGGATACAAATTATGAAATAATTTTTGGCTTCAATATCTCAGCAAAGATGAATCTTTCCCGTAGCGTAAGCTAGCTTACGCAATACTCGTTCCCTCTTCTAGAGAGAACCGAGGTTACGTTAGGTAACCGATTCGTTTTTCCTCATGACTTCAGCACCCCACGCGATCCGGCGTCTTCTCGTCAGCTCCTCGACCTGCTTCCCTTGTTGTTTTTTCCAAGAAAGAAAGGTGAACAAACGTATTCCATTGTTCAGTTTCCTCCCTGAACGATCGTGTGACCTGCTATGGCAGTTGAACTGAACAACCATATCGACGTTTATTAAAATCTCGACAGAAAATCCAAACACATCCTCCAACACATGCATTTAAATACAGCGGTATTGGGCGCGATCCTGTAAATATGGCGGCGGACCCATAATGCAACACGGCGTGACGTCATCTCCACATTCCCTATAGCAACAACAGCCTTGGGAAATCGGACCGAATTTTACTATTAATAATAAAAGATAAGCTACTGTGCATTATAAATGTCAGGAATTTTTCTTTATTGACTCATTCTTTTTATAAAGATGATTTAAAGGCTGAAATATGTGAGGTTTATCTTTTTATAAAACCTTTTTTGTCAAAAGTTTATTTGAACGTGTACATGTTATAACATAAAAAACACTAAATTTGGCCATCATCTTTAATGTTATTAACTTGGTGAATTGATTTCATTGTGTATTAGGCCTAGTTTTTGAACAAGATTCTGTGTTTAACCGTGATAATTTTGGTCAATATATTCATGAAAGGAAAATAATTTTCATAATGATCAAATAAAATCAACTGTAATTATGTTTTTACAGTAGCCTAAAATGCAAAGTACAATTTTCTATTAAAAAATAATCTCTGATTCTGTCCTTTTCTCTGACATTTAAGAGTGACAGGCCTACAAAAGCTATTTTAGGTCTAAAACAGTTTGCATAGTTGTTAATATGAGAGTTATTAGAAATTAATTAAGAGATAAGTATTGTGTTACTACATAAGTAGCCTAGCTCTCGGCCACTTTCACTTTTAAAAACTCTATTTCGTGACAAAGTATAGTTTAACAAGTCATACCTAAAAGTGTGCCATGCATAGAATTCGAGGCAGTAACCAATGAGCTAATGGTTCCTCCCTGAAAGTTAGATTAATAGCTATAGCAAAATAACTGGATTCTCTTAACTGTGTTTTTCAAATAAACGGTATGTGATTTTATTGTTAGTTTTTTTTTTTGGTGGTGGTGGTGGTGGTGGGGGGGCTCGAAGGGGGTCTCGCCCAGGGTGTAATTCAATGTAGAACCGCCACTGGCAGAAGCAGTCCAGACTGTTCAGTTAATTTAATGATGTGAGACAGAGATAGAGATAGAAACTGCAACATCGACATGCAACATGTACGAGAAAACAAACACCCCCAAGACATGCCCAATTAGCATAAATATGTAATGCAGTGGTACTCATCTGCAGCACTGACATGCCTTCATAAGTCCTTAACTCAGTGTTTAACAATGATCTTAAGAGGTAAAACCCCAAGGACTTAACCTCACAAATACATCTTCAGGCTCAACCCACTGACTCCAGCCATATATGGTAAAATTAACTAAGTGATTAACAGTGAAGGACAGTTTCAGTCATCTGTGTTTAAGAATTGAGATTTCAAATGAGAAAAATGCAATGCACCTGACTTGACTCAGTAGCATAAAGACACAGTCTTAACTGTAAGCATGAATATTCAAACAGGATGAGTGTCAAATAGTTTTAAAATATATCTTATTCTTATCAGAATATCTTCCCTCTTGGAAAGGTATAAATTAACTGTTTTATTTATCAAAATTCGTCAAATTGATCAAATTAGAAAAAGTTCAAATCTTTGAATATTTCTCAGTTGCCCTTCTGATGGTAACTGGTTTTACATGGTTTCTTGATGGACTACACTGGTGATGTATGATTAGATGGACCAGCCGGTGGGTTGAAGTCAACCTGTTAGAGATTGATCAAGCTGGTCAAGGCTGGTAGACTGACTTAGACCAATGACAAACCAGCTACCATGGTAGAAAACAGCTGGTTATGCTGATATGAGGGGTTTTTTTCACCCCAGAAGCAACACAGACCTTTACTAACTTTTCATGGCAGTAAATTTCTCTAAATGCATCACTTTATATTTAAGCTGCAGCATATAAACTTAATATCACTGTCCCACTTCACTTGAAAAAAAGTCGAAAAGGTTCAAATGTGTTTAAATGTCTATCACAAATAACTTAAAATATTGTTTTTACATTGTTTATATTTAGGAGTAATGTATAACTCCATCAGGAATCTACCATAAACTTTCCCGCTTTTGCATAGTTCGTCATTTGACGCAGACATTAACTTTTAACACCCTTATTGCATTTAAATAGGCTATAACAGTTTAAGTGTATATTATTTAAATTGTATTAAACTATTGTCTCTCTAGCCTATATTAAAAACCACAGCATAAACATATCATCAGTAAACTACATTACATATCAACATGTTGATATTGTCAAATGTAGCCTACTGTAAATTTCACTGGATCCAAATCCATAACATGAAAAGATAATAATTTAAAGCATTTAGCTACATCTTTTCAAGTAGGCTACACCTGGAAATCTGCAAAGGAAAAGATGAAAAACACTGAAAAGACAGAAACATGCTTAACTCACGGATGTGGTCGTGGGGGGTAAATCTACCAGCCTGTACGCGCTCATCACGGAGTTGTTCCACCAGGAGAGGCTTTCCACGATGCGCGTGCAGTTCGGGTCTTGAGTCGGGCACGAGATGCCCTTCCTCACTGAGCTCACGGCGCCGCCAGCCATCACTCTCGTAACTGACAGAGAGCGGCACACCAGAAGACTTTTCAGCCGGAGATAAAAGCGTTAAACGCGATTAGAGCGAGTGCCGTACAGATGTCAAATTCTGTTCAGTCGTGCTCACTTTATGGAAGGACTAAAAGAACACAATAAAAACTGTCAGCTCGCGCACCGTAGTAGTTTTTCTTTTCACAGTAGCTGAACTACTCGCACACCTTCCTATTTAACATGCACTCAGACGACTGTTATGAAATTAGAGCAGCGTAATGACGTGACTCCACACACTGTAAATAGACAATTGTTGTGACGTATGTGAAGTTAGGCTGCTAATAAATTGACATTTAATGGTAATTTTTTTCTATTAGATTATTCATTTTACACTAAAGTAATATGATGAAACATATTAGCCTACTAAAGTAATATGATGAAATATATTAGCCTACTAAAGTAATATGATGAAACAGTTTTAGACAGACATGCTGTGAGGTTTAAAACATGAGACCTCTGTCACAGAGGCTCTGTGGAAAGATTAGTAGCCTATTTTGCATTGTTTTCTAATACACAATCCTACGGAGCCCCCCTAGTCCCACTTTGTCAAAAAATTTTATAATAACTATCTCGTGGCCTCAAGATAAGTATCTCGTGGCCTCAAGATAGTAACTTGTGGCCTCAAGATACTATCTCGTGGCCTCAAGATAGTATCTCATGGCCTCAAGATACTATCTCGTGGCCTCAAGATAGTATCTCGTGGCCTCAAGATAGTATCTCTATCTCGTGGCCTCAAGATAGTATCTCGTGGCCTCAAGATAGTATCTCGTGGCCTCAAGATACTATCTCGTGGCCTCAAGATAGTATCTCGTGGCCTCAAGATAGTATCTCGTGGCCTCAAGATAGTATCTTGAGGCGACGAGATAGTATCTTGAGGCCACGAGATACTTATCTTGAGGCCACGAGATAGTTATAATTAATTTTTTTGACAAAGTGGGACTAGGGGGGCTCCGCACAATCCCAATTATCAAATAGAGAAAATATAATTTCACAATTTTTTTGACTCAACGGAAGTCTTTTCTCTGTATTTACCAATGGGAAACGAAGTACACTTTAGCATAATTTTAAAGGGTTACTCCACCCATTTCAACATTAATCTTTATTGAAAGTGGGTTATATATGTAGTCGAAATGTAAAAGAAATTTTGAATTTGGTGCCCTCTTGACCGAGAAAAGACAGAAAATAACTTTAGGGCGCATTTGTATGTAAGACAACAACTCCCACAATGCACCACATCGCACAGCTCCGCAAGCCACTCCCACTAATCCAGAACAGCGCGCAAACATCAGAGAAATCACTCTTCCGTCTACAAGGCTAGCTGCCAAAAGACTTTGAAATTCATTTCACACAAAATGTCTAGTTAGTTGGCTGTGACGAGCAGGACGAGGGACGTGAGAGGACGGCGCGAGTGATAATCAATGACACCTGTGAGACGCAGCGGTCTCATATCTCTCACGGAGGAGCGGAAGCACAAAAGGAACAGGAATGATTTTATGTTTTGTTTCTGTTGTGTGTGGCCAGCTGGCTTATACTTTTGTTTTGTATTTGTTTATTTTACTATTAAAATGTTTAAATGTTCGCCGGTTCCCGCCTCCTTCCCACAACAACGAACCCGTTACATTGGCAAACTCATTAGCGAATTACTCCTCGTTTGTACTTCTTTCTATATGGTGAATTATTCCATGATATACCTGGATGTTCAGTCAGAACATATGCGGTGCGACACTAGGATGGTTCACATCACAACACAAACGTCCGTGTGCTGAAACGTCCCACTGATCTGTGATAGCTCTGTTAGCGCATTAGGTCCAACCTATGGGCGGGTTTGAAAGGGTGGGATCTAGTGCTTGTAGTCTTTAGAGAAATCCCCCCTTCTTACACTTCCTCCTACAATGACGTAAAATGACGATTTTTGCGTCATTGTAGGAGGAAGTGAAAAGGGTAAATAGCGGATTTCTCTCATCTCAGGGGAAAATGAGAGAGTGTTGCACGACCATTCAATAGTATGACTAGGTTTCTAACAATGGAAAGCTTAATGCAAATGGGTGGAGTGTCCCTTTAAAGAGAGTATTTATTACCGAAATAATGTAGGCCCCACTTCAAAAAAAGTGCTAAATGAATGGAATATTTTCAAACAATTAATGGTCATTTAATTGAAATTGATGTAATGTAGCCTATTATAGTTCAAAGTAAATGTGATTACTTTGACCTTTTTAACCTTCACAGGACAAATTACAAAGACAACTCGATCGTGCCGGTTTGCACTGCACAACATCAGGAAGATCAGGCCTTTCCTAACTGAGCATGCAACACAACTTCTCGTCCAGGCCCTGGTCATATCTAGGCTGGATTACAGTAATGCTCTTCTGGCTGGACTTCCATCATGTGCAACTAAACCTCTACAAATGATTCAGAACGCTGCAGCTCGTCTCGTCTTCAACAAGCCCAAAAGAGCCCACGTCACTCCTCTGTTCATCTCTCTGCACTGGCTACCACTCGCTTCTTGCATCAAGGTCAAGGCATTGACGCTTGCTTACAGATCTATCACAGGCTCAGCTCCCTCCTACTTTCACTCGCTCCTACGAGTCTACGTCCCTACCAGTCAATGAGCGACGGCTCGTGGTACCATCAGAGAGCCAAAAAATCACTCTCTAGAACATTCTCATTCACGGTTCCATGCTGGTGGAATGATCTCCCCACCGCCATCCGGAATGCAGAATCCCTGACAACATTCAAAAGACAACTGAAAACTCATCACTTCCGTGAGCACTTAACCTCATAAAAATAAAAATATACTTTCCTTTTCCCTTAATCCTCCCTTGTCTGGCTATGCTACTCTGTGAAATGCCTGCACTTTGTATTTTGAGCACTTCTTGCGTTGTTTTTGCCTCTTCACGATGACTTGCTTTAATTTAGTCCTAATTTATAAGTCGCTTTGGATAAAAGCGCCTGCTAAATGACTAAATGTAAATGTAAATCTGATTAGCTTAACTTTAGAGTGCTTTTTTGATCAATTTAATTTGACCTTTTAGAACAGGGGTGTCCAAACTCGGTCCTGGAGTACGGTGGCCGAGACAGTTCAACGCGCTGCAACTGAAGCAAACACATGCAAATAGAAAAAAACGTGTGCAAATAGAAAAACACGCGTGCAAATAGAAAAAACACCTGCAAATAAAAAAAAAAACATCTTCATCAGTTTCACAACACACGTGTGCTCCAAATACAGAAACGCGCTGCAAAAGTTCACAACACAACCAAATACAGAAACGCGCTGCAAATAACACAGACCACAACGGAAATGTTTCCAGGGGAACCAAATAAGTGACGGACCCGGCTGGGGCGTGCTTATTGCTCGTGAGCTTCCCTATGCCCTACTCCCTTCGAAGGGCAGACGGCAGAGCCCTTAAAGTGGGCCTTTGGAGTGAGCAGGGCTCTAGTGTGCTGTTATGTAGCCGTGTGGAGCGCACTTGATGAAGGAGCAACGAAAGACAATGTAATTCCTCATTATTTTCACCTGGGATGTTCCTATGACAACGCAGCACGGTGTCCATCAGCTGGTCTTACGACGGATGCAAATACATTTTTATTTTTAGTTTACAAAAAAGCTTTTAAAATATGCGTTATATATCTGTGTGTCTCAACTTTAAAATTTTGGACCCTACATTACCTAACATTTCTTACGAAACCTTTCTTTATGAAAATGTAATAACATGAAACAATTTGTACAGTGTAACTGATGTATAGATAAATATCTTTCCTTCAGGTTTTTCTTCTTTATCTTTTCATTTATTTATTTATCCGGAATGTTTTTAAATAAAATTTTTTTATTTAAAAACAAACAAAAATAACGACTTTATTCGACTATTCCTTTTCTTCCTTGTAGGCCTGAAATGAGACTTCAAGAGATTTCCACGACGCGCACACGCGAGAACTTAACTGAAGTAGTTGAAGGAGATCGCAATTCT
Organism: Tiaroga cobitis; assembly: GCA_030578255.1. Classification (NCBI taxonomy): domain Eukaryota; kingdom Metazoa; phylum Chordata; class Actinopteri; order Cypriniformes; family Leuciscidae; genus Tiaroga; species Tiaroga cobitis. The sequence continues at coordinate 31,817,699 of CM060603.1, forward strand.
CGCGCATGCGTCGTGGAAATCTCTCGAAGTCTCGTTTCAGGCCTACAAGGAAGAAAAGGAATAGTCGAATAAAGTCGTTATTTTTGTTTGTTTTTTCGCACAAAAAGTATTCTCGTCGCTTGATAAACTTATTGTTGAGCCACTGTTGCGACATGGAATATTTAAACATTTTCTTTAATGACTCTCTGGGCCGTCAAGTTTCATTCCCTTAGGGAGCCTATGTAGCAGTCATGAACCTCTCAGATTTAATCATAAATATCTTCATTTGTGTTCCGAAGATGAACGAAGGCCTTACGGGGTTGGTATAGCATGGGGGTGAGTAATTAATTAATGACTTAATTTTCATTTTTGGGTGAACTAACCCTTTAAGAACCAATATAGATGGAAAAGATCGGGTACGTTCACACGACAATGATCTAAAAACCAGTGGCGTAGCCACAAGATTTCTGCACCCTCAGATTTCTGATTGCTTTAAAAAAAAGTCAAAAGGCAAAATATTTTTTTAGTGATTATGTGAATTACACTGCGCAAACCAAAGTAATACTACCCACCGGATGAAGAAGGGTTTACTCTCAGTCTCCACAGTAAAATATTCATTTTATTTTATTTTTCGTGTTCGCATTTATGAGGAAAAAACAATGTTACGGACGTGACAGTTCTCGGTTACGGACATGAGCGCTCTGAAATCGGCACTAAAAGATGCTTTAAAACTTTCACAGAGACATCAAACAGAATGCACAAAACCTTTCTTTAATCTGAATTTCGTTTTGTATTAATTGTATCTTCATTTTAATCAATGTTTCATCAACCAATTGCCTGGATTTAATAAATAAGAAGTAAATATAGCAGACGATAGATAGGAAACGGAGGCGCCGGCGCGTGAACTGGAGCTGGTCTCATAAATGAACCGAAACTCAGCATATAAGGTAGCCTACTTGCCTCACATGTCAACTTTTAAACAGAACAATTCAAAACGAAAGAAAACAGACTACAGACTGCTCTCTGCTTATGTAATCCTAATGAAATGTGCATTTCTCTCTAGCGCGTTCACTAGCCTACTGAAGATCGCGAAGCAGCATCGTCAACTTCATCTTAGCCGACAAAGAAAACACTTGTTTATTAATAAACAATTAAAATATCTCCTTGCTAAATTTTTACATATTCATAATCATTACTTTTGCCGGTTCTTTTTGACAGCTTTTGTTTTATTGGCTGCGCCATACTTACATGTTACATGAGTTGCCACGGTATCACCGCACCCACCAGAATAGGCCTGTATATATAAAATTCTGGCTATATAAATATATATAATATATATGTTGCCCCCTCATTTAAAGACGGGACCCCTCAAAAATAAAATTCTGGCTACGCCCCTGGTAAAAACAGAAAAGTTTTTCCTTTAAATTTTAGGCATACAGAAGACAACATTGTCAAAACGATCCCTGTTCACACCGCGAAAACCGATGTATTATGCATGCCAGGCCAGTAGTTGGCGATGTCACTTTGTAAAGAAACACAATGTGCCTATGGACTGAACATGTAATATGCATGACTTCACGATTTTTTGTAGTATAACGATAACGGACAATAACCTTTTAAAAAACGTGCACTTTGAAACCCGTTTTCAAAAGTGAGCATTTTCGAGCCCCCTAAACACCGTTGTCGTGTAATTGAACAGTCAAAATCCATAAAAAGTTTTCCGTTTTTATTTGAAAATGGTGTCATGTGAACAGCCCCTGAATCTAAACACCTGAAAACATTATACCCATTAATAGACAAGGTAAATAAATCTCAGAACAGCGCTACAACAACCATAATGAAATGACCCTTCCCAATAGATAATGCTTTTTGCCAGCAAACTCTCCTCTGTTCTACGTTTTTATTATTTTAATTGGTGAACCTCCGGAGGTTTGAGATTTAGTGTGTTGTTTTCTCGCTCTTTGTGACAACTAACCTATGCCACTCCCACACCATACACAAAGTAGCCGGAGCAACGTTTCTCTATTTACAGATATGACGAGGCACACAAGGGAGAGTGATGTTATTTCCCGCGAAAACAATCCCGTCAGGTCTAAAATATTAACATAGTAAGTTATAGTAAGCTTACCACAGTGAATCAGGGTAAGACAAAACCACGTTTTGGAAGAAGGATTAATGGTGTATTGACTCATTATTATAATTTTTTAACAAAAAAAGTAATATCTGCATAATGTCTTCAAAATACTGTATAGTAACTTTAAACATAATATTGAACAACAAATACAGTTAAAATGTGATGCTTTAGTATTTTAGTAAACATCAAAATAAGTATACTTCTTTAAAGCACGACAAAAGATTATTGAAACATCACGAAACTTAAAGTAAAACTTTTAATTTGACATTACAAAGTGCACTTTTTAAAAGTGTACTTAAAGTCCCCCTATAGTCAATCATTTTATCGCTTAAAACTCATTTATCACCAAAATGACAGTTAAGCGTTTTTTCCTTGAAAAACATTTCTTCATAGCTTGAATGTAACTCTACATCCTCGCCTCATTTAGTATACGCGGTTCTATGAATATGCACATTAGCCCCGCCTCCACTCACTCACACCAGCACAGAGATTCACTCATTGATGATCACGTGACGTCAGAAACACCAGTGGTTTCAAACCATGACAAACCATGTCTTTGGTTCACTGCAGTTTTAAGGAGAAAATACTCGGCAATGGACTTATGAATTTACACATGGTTTATCTTAAAGCATATTAAAAACACCACATAGACATATAAACAACATTAAAAGCTTGATTTTTTATCACAGGGGGACTTTAAGTATCGTGTGTTAATAAACAGTCACGAAAGTGTACTTTTTTAAGGACAACTAAGTGGCCTTTTATTTCATTATTAGATCTGCAGGTATTTAAAAAAAAGAGATTTGAGGTTCAGAGCACACAGTAGTGCCTCAGTGTGATTTTGGTTCAGATGCCCAGAAGGCTGGTCACTCTCACACACCTACACTTCATGCAGGCAGTTCAACAGCCCCCTCATCAGTGAACACGCTCCCTGCAGGGGTTAAATCACTTTCTCTTGAATCATTCTTACTGACAGGCCAGAATCAGTCAGTCACAATGAACAATACTTGTATGCAGAACAATCAATCTAGCCAACAGCTCAAGGTCCAGATGATAACATATGTGCTTCTGCAGTCACATAAAAGTAACACAGGAATAACATTGAATGCTGATTTGTTGCAAAATATTATTTTATTCATGTTATGCTATGTCCTTTGTAAAAGACACCAGGACTCAATTTCTTTTTAAATAAAAAGACATGAATAGGCAAAAACAATGGAATTTTTAAAACAAATCAATCCAGTTTTAGGTTTCAGGATTTTATATACTAAACTTTGTATAAAGATGATTCTCAACTATGTTATGAAATATATAACAGAATTATTTGATATACCATTTTGCTTTGTGTAAAATGGCCATTAGGGGTTTTTATACAATGTATCTATACATTTTATTCGACTATTCCTTTTCTTCCTTGTAGGCCTGAAACGAGACTTCAAGAGATTTCCACGACGCATGCGCGAGAATTGCGATCTCCTTCAACTACTTCAGTTAAGTTCTCGCGCGTGCGCGTCGTGGAAATCTCAACGAAAAAAAAAGAAATCTTTTCTTTAATGACTTTCTGGGCCGTCCGGTGTCATTCCCTTAGGGAGCCTATGGAGGAGTGATCAACCTCTCAGATTTAATCATAAATATCTTCATTTGTGTTCCGAAGACGAACGAAGGCCTTACGGGGTTGGTACAGCATGGGGGTGAGTAATTAATGACTTAATTTTCATTTTTGGGTGAACTAACCCTTTAAAGTCTGTAATTTGCCACTGATACCTCCAGTCTCTCTCCCTCTCTAAGTGATGATACACAGGGCAACTTTTTGAGCAATGTTGCTGGGCAATCTTGCCGTCAACGGGCAACCAGATGAGACACAGGGCCCACGACCGACCTAAATTATCCAGATTGAAATGTATTGTCCAATTTCAATGGGAAAGTGCCCAAGCAGCAATCGCTCGGCTAGATTGCCCAGCAACATTGCTCAAAAAGTTTCCCCGTGTATCATCACCTTCTCTCTCTCTCTCTCTCTCTCTCTCTCTCTCTCTCTCTCTCTCTCATTCACTCTCTCCCTGTTTCTTTCACTCTCAGATCCTTTTAGTGTTTTGTTATTGTCGTTGTGTTATTGTCTGTATATACATTTTGTTCCTGTAACGTTAGGAACCGTATACGTAGTTTTCCTTATTAAATTCACTATATTCATTAATTCATTCTGTCGTGTTTTGCTCATATTAGTCCCTTTAATGTCTCAATCAAAAGCTACGAGCTTTACAAACTAAAGATACTTTAAATAGTATTTTGTTTATAGAACAGGAAAGTTAATTCTCGTGGCCAGAGGATAGCTTCTCTTGAAAGTCTATAAAGTAGGATGTGAGGTTGATGGAGATCGAATGTTCAGGCTTGCGGGACAGGCCAGGATGATTCGATCATAAATTAATCCCCTCAAATATTATTCTTACAATTGAGCTAATTTTAACCTGTCTGTACGTAGATCTGTGGTTGATCATAATCTCTTGTGGTTAATTGCCGATGTATAGATATGAATGCAGATGCAGGTAACATGACCCCCCTCTTTGGGCGATTTAACATGTATAAGTATCTGGTTCAAACCCGTATGAATATTTATTAATTATTAATTATTGAATACATATTCCCCAAAACGACCCCGGATACTCTACAGTATTATTCATATATTAAAATAACCTTAATCTCAGTCTGAACTGTGAATAGAAGGCAGTAAGAAAGAGGTCAGATGCTGTGCTAATGGAGGATTAATGTGGGCACCTGCGTCACTGAATTGCATCTCTTCACAAGTCTAGTGCTAAACCACCAGTTTTCCAGACTATATAAATAATACTGGCCTGCACCAAACATCACAAACCCTTTCCTGGATACAAGAAATATTTTCCAAAATATTACCTGATATTTTCCCCCCAGTTGTCATGGCGGGGAACAGAACACTGGAAGCAATAGCAAGTATACTCAGTTTATTGAAGGTAACAGACAAACAATGACACGGGCGTGGAACGATGGCGCAGGGACTTCGATGGTCAGTGGTGAAAGACAGGAACCGTGAAGTGGTGAAACACTGAAGACGGAATCCACGAACCCAAACGATAATCCACACAGAATGACGAATCCACGAAGAAACACGAACACCGGACGAGCGGGATGACAAGACTGGAACACCGACACAGGAGACATCAAACAACGATCTGACAAAGAGGACAAAAACCGGTGAGTATAAATAGGGTGAGGAAATGGACTGCAGCTGGTGGTGATAATGACGATCAGCTGGAGCGGATCAGGTAATGTCACAACACTCACGCCCACTACACACGTGCATTCATACAACAACATAAACACGAGACGAGAAGGAACCAGAGAATAGTATACCGTGACAGTACCCCTCCTCCTAAGAACGCCTCCTGGCGTTCTCAGAACTCCTTACCTGTCGATTGAAATCATCGATAAGGGAGTGATCCAGGATGTCTCTAGCAGGTACCCAACTTCTCTCCTCCGGACCGTAACCTTCCCAGTCCACCCAGTACTGGAATCCGCGTCCCCTCCGCCTAGAGTCCAGAATACGGTTAACCGAATAAGTGGTCTCCCCATCTACGAGTCGCGGCGGGGGGGGAACCGGGACTGGCGGATTAATGTGCGAATGAAACACGGGCTTAATTTTGGACACGTGGAAGACGGGATGAATTCTCCTGTACGCCGGAGGTAAATTGAGGCGGACTGCCACCGGACTAATGATCTTGGTGACAGTGAACGGGCCAATGAATTTGGGAGCAAGCTTATTGGAGACGGAGCGGAGAGGAATGTTTCTGGTAGAAAGCCACACTTTTTGACCGACGATGTATACGGGAGGCCTTGACCGGTGGCGATCGGCCTTGACCTTGGTGCGCGCCCCCACCTGGAGTAGAGTCTCACGGGCTCTAGTCCAGCTACGGTGACACCTCTGGACGAAGGCGTGAGCAGAGGGGACCGCGACCTCGGATTCCAGACTAGGAAAAATAGGTGGCTGGTAACCTAAACTACACTCAAACGGAGAAAGGCCCGTGGACGACACCGGTAACGTGTTGTGGGCGTACTCCACCATGGATAGTTGTTGGCTCCATGAGGAAGGATTCTTGGAAACCAAGCACCGTAACACCCTCTCCAGGTCTTGGTTGGCTCTCTCAGTTTGGCCATTGCTCTGGGGATGGAACCCTGAGGACAGACTAACCGTCGCACCCAGTAATCTACAAAACTCTCGCCAAAATTTGGACACAAACTGGGGTCCCCTGTCGGAGACCACGTCCACCGGGAGGCCATGTAACCGAAAGACGTGATCTACGACAGTCAACGCTGTCTCCTTAGCTGAGGGTAATTTGGGTAAGGGAATAAAGTGAGCCGCCTTCGAGAACCGGTCCACCACGGTCAAAACGACTGTGTTACCCTGGGAGGGCGGGAGGGCGGTAATAAAATCTAGCGCGATGTGGGACCAGGGTCTCGAAGGGACTGGCAGCGGTTGGAGTAACCCGTCTGGGGGTCGATTAGAAGTCTTACCAGTAGCACAAACTGAGCAAGCCAAGACAAAGCTGTGAATGTCACGAGCCATAAGTGGCCACCAAAATCGTTGCTTAACCAAAAAACTGGTTCGGTTGACTCCTGGATGACAAGCCACGTTGGAGCAATGACCCCACTGAATGACGTCGGACCGTAAACCCTCCGGCACAAATAAACGATTCGGTGGGCAACCGGGCGGAGGCGTTACCCCTTCTAAGGCCGACTTGACCTTCGATTCGACCTCCCATGTGAGTGTGGAAACAAATATGGTTTCGGGTAAAATGCACTCGGGAGTAGACGGGCGTTCGGAAGGCTCAAAAATACGAGATAATGAATCGGGTTTGATGTTTTTAGAACCCGGGCGGTACGAGAGAGTAAAATCAAAACGGCCGAAAAAAAGTGCCCACCGAGCCTGCCTGGAGTTCAGTCTTTTAGCCGTTCTAATGTATTCTAGATTCTTATGATCAGTCCAGACGATAAAAGGTACCCCCGACCCTTCTAACCAGTGACGCCACTCCTCCAACGCTACTTTGACTGCCAACAACTCCCTGTTACCGATGTCGTAATTACGTTCGGCTGGGGACAAGCGATGAGACAAAAACGCGCAGGGATGCATCTTGTCGTCTGTAGGAGAGCGTTGGGATAGCACTGCACCTACCCCCACCTCTGACGCATCAACCTCCACCATGAACTGACGTGAAGAATCAGGGGCAACAAGGATGGGGGCTGAAACAAAGCGGCCTTTCAGTTTGGCAAACACAGCTTCCGCTGTGTCTGTCCACCTGAACGCAGTTCTGGGGGAGGTCAAGGCAGTCAGAGGCGCGGCTAGTTGGCTGAAATTGCGAATAAAACGCCGGTAGAAATTGGCGAAGCCCAGAAACCTCTGTAGGGCCTTACGGGAATCTGGGCTTGGCCACTCGACCACAGCCTTAACCTTCTCAGGATCCATACGCACTCCTTCAGACGAAATGATGTGCCCTAGGAAAGGAACAGACTGTGCATGAAATTCGCATTTCTCCGCCTTGACAAAAAGCCCATTCTCTAGCAACCTCTGAAGCACTCGTCGGACGTGCTGCACATGTTCCTGGAGAGAAGATGAAAAAATCAGTATGTCATCCAGGTAGACATAAATGAACTGATCTATCATATCTCGCAGCACGTCATTGACGAGTGCCTGGAAGACCGCAGGGGAGTTGGACAGCCCGAACGGCATGACCAAGTATTCAAAGTGCCCCCTGGGGGTGTTAAACGCAGTCTTCCACTCATCCCCCTCCCTAATGCGAACCAAATGATATGCGTTACGTAAGTCCAATTTCATGAAAACGGAAGCTCCCTGCAACCTCTCGAAGGCTGAAGACATCAACGGCAAAGGATAAGTATTCTTTACCGTGATGTTGTTCAACCCCCGGTAATCGATACAAGGTCGCAGAGAACCATCCTTCTTCCCCACAAAAAAGAACCCCGCCCCGGAGTCCAAAAGTGCTCTGCAGTCGTGCTGGTGGACTGACCATCTTAGTCTTACCGGGAGGAGGGTAGATGTGGATGAGGTCTTCTTGGCGGAGATCCCACCCGATAGTAGCCTCATACTTACTATCGGGCTTGACCTTTTACCGGGCAGTTGTATGCGAAATGTCCCGTACCACCGCAGTAGAGGCAAAGGCCCTGGGACCTCCGCCTTTCCCTCTCCTCCCGGGAAAGCCGAGCTCGCCCCACCTGCATGGGTTCGTGATCGTAGACGGGACTGACCGCGTCCCTGCCGCTGGACCTTGGACCCTCGGCTCCTTCCAGTGTGCGGGTGAACGCCCCTCTTCGCTCGACTCGTGAGAGTCGAGCGTCCACCCGCAGTGCTAGCTCAATCAGTCCATTTAAAGATGTAGGAAGGTCCAGGGCGTAGATCTCCCTCTGGACGCGGTCAGCCAACCCATGCAGGAACATGTCCCACTGCGCCTCCTCGTTCCATTGGCATTCGGCCGCCAGGGTCCGGAACTCGATGGAAAAATCCGCGACCGACCTTTCTCCCTGATGCAGGTCGGCCAATACCCTAGCGGCCTCTCTCCCCGCGACGGCGCGATCGAAGACTCGTCGGATTTCGGTGGAGAGTGTCTGGAACGAGGCGCAGCATGGGTCTTGGTTCTCCCACACCGCCGTTCCCCATAGCGCCGCCTTTCCCGTCAGGAGAGTCAGAACGAACGCTACCTTTGCCTGTTCGGTCAGAAAAGTTCTGGGTTGTAGCGCAAAATGCATCGAGCATCGTGTCAGGAAGGCTCTACAATATTTGGACTCCCCGGAATAAGCCTCTGGAACCGGTAGGCGGGGCTCAGACTGATGGTGGACCTCTGGTGGTGTGGGGGGAACGGCTGGTGCGGGTGGCGCAGTGGGAGCTCGTAGCTGTTGGATCTGCTGGGTAAGCTCGGACACCTGCGCCACCAAAGATTGTACCGCACGACCCGTGTCATTCAAATTCCTCTCTTGGGAATCCATCCTTCGTATGCTGTGCCGAACGAAATCTTCCAACGAAGTCGATGGGGCACTCGCTGCTTCCATGGCTTGGTCAGATCGTTCTGTCATGGCGGGGAACAGAACACTGGAAGCAATAGCAAGTATACTCAGTTTATTGAAGGTAACAGACAAACAATGACACGGGCGTGGAACGATGGCGCAGGGACTTCGATGGTCAGTGGTGAAAGACAGGAACCGTGAAGTGGTGAAACACTGAAGACGGAATCCACGAACCCAAACGATAATCCACACAGAATGACGAATCCACGAAGAAACACGAACACCGGACGAGCGGGATGACAAGACTGGAACACCGACACAGGAGACATCAAACAACGATCTGACAAAGAGGACAAAAACCGGTGAGTATAAATAGGGTGAGGAAATGGACTGCAGCTGGTGGTGATAATGACGATCAGCTGGAGCGGATCAGGTAATGTCACAACACTCACGCCCACTACACACGTGCATTCATACAACAACATAAACACGAGACAAGAAGGAACCAGAGAATAGTATACCGTGACACCAGTATCCTCTCCATGATGAGTACATTAGTAAGAGGAAAAAATTCACACAACATACAGCGAGGCATTTTAAGGTCATTTTTAAAACCTCTTTTATAGTTTTGAGCTCCTTTTAATAATTTGGGAAAGATTCTAGTGCCTGAATAATCCTTACTTGGTCACATACCAAAACATTTCTCACATCCATCACCCTTAGTTTCTACTTTTCACTAAAGAACAGATGTGTTTTTGTCTTTTAGGAGTATTTCTCTTTATAAAACAGCCAAAATCATTGTGTAATTGAGGGAATGAAGGCAGGGATAAATATTCTCTCACTGACACAAACACACAATGCTCTCACAAGATGCTATAATTGTCCAAGCAGCATGAACAACCTCACTGAGGTCTTTGATTGTAGTTGCAAATATCTTAACATAAAGCCCCTTCAAAAACGGAAATAAAACATTTACTTCACACATTAAAAAAAAGTAACATTCCATTGGTGGTATATTAGAAGTAAAGTGTAAATGTAATAAACTGTAATAAACCACCAGACCAAACAAGCACTCACAGCAGTGAGGCTGAAGCACATTCACAGTCTCATCACATATTCACAATAATCCCACTTATCTGATGACACACGGGCAGGCTTATGGAACCAGAATTCACACAGCAAGGATTAGGACAACACTACTTAATCACAGCACAGGGTACTTATCACAACTCACTATAATGTCAGAATCAGTATACCCCCAGAGATTATTATATGTGCATTGTAATGTTGAGTTATGCTACATTAACGTAAATGGATACAGGAAACTACTGAAATAGTGCTATTATGACTTATGTGAACATATACTTTTTGCACAATGATTCTGAACGATTCCAGGGACCAGTTGTATAAACACAGCCTCTAAGTTAAGACTTTGTCTTAAGAATTAGTCTGATCAATAAGCAATTAGTTAGGGCTAATCAGTCTTCTATTCTGATTCAAATAGACCAAGTAAAAAAAAAAAAAATGACCCATCTTGACGATAAAAAATAGATGACTAACTTGTAAGACTAGTCTAAGAAGTTTATGCAACCGACCTCCACGGACCCTGCACATACAGCAATTCTACAGACTTTTCAAGGAATCCTTGAAAGATATAATGGGTTCTTCTCAATGGACTCTAATTCTAAGTGTTACAAGAACATGTTTTACCTAGCACAAAATCAATCAAATCAAAAGATTGTTGATGGACAATCAACCCAAATATGAAAATTCTGTCATCATTTACTCACCCTCACATGCTCCAAATCTGTACAACTGACTTTATTCTGCAGAACACAACCGATTTTGAAGAATGTTAGTAGAGTTTTGGTACCTATTGACTTTCATTGTATGGACAAATTAACATAGAGACATTTCTTAAAATATCTTCTATGTTCCAAAGAGGAAAGAAAGTCATACAGTTTTGGAATTACATGAGAATGAGTAAATGCTGGCTGAATTATATTTCATTTTTGGGTGAACTTACCCTCCTCAGCTGTGGGCAACTATTTGCTAATTCCAAAACTGTTTGACATTTAGTTTCACACTATTTTAAAGTGTTTATATTAGTGCTGGGCAACGATTAATCGCATCCAAAATAAAAGTTTGTAACACACATAATATGTGTGTGTACTGTGTATAATTATTTTGTATATAAATACACACACATGCATGTATATATTTAAGAAATATTTGGATGTATATACACTCACCTAAAGGATTATTAGGAACACCATACTAATACTGTGTTTGGCCCCCTTTCGCCTTCAGAACTGCCTTAATTCTACGTGGCATTGATTCAACAAGGTGCTGAAAGCATTCTTTAGAAATGTTGGCCCATATTGATAGGATAGCATCTTGCAGTTGATGGAGATTTGTGGGATGCACATCCAGGGCACGAAGCTCCCGTTCCACCACATCCCAAAGATGCTCTATTGGGTTGAGATCTGGTGACTGTGGGGGCCATTTTAGTACAGTGAATTCATTGTCATGTTCAAGAAACCAATTTGAAATGATTCGAGCTTTGTAACATGGTGCATTATCCTGCTGGAAGTAGCCATCAGAGGATGGGTACATGGTGGCCATAAAGGGATGGAAATGGTCAGAAACAATGCTCAGGTAGGCTGTGGCATTTAAACGATGCCCAATTGGCACTAAGGGGCCTAAAGTGGGCCAAGAAAATATCCCCCACACCATTACACCACCACCACCAGCCTGCACAGTGGTAACAAGGGATGATGGATCCATGTTCTCATTCTGTTTACGCCAAATTCTGACTCTACCATCTGAATGTCTCAACAGAAATCGAGACTCATCAGACCAGGCAACATTTTTCCAGTCTTCAACTGTCCAATTTTGGTGTTGTAACCTCTTTTCCTATTTGTAGTGGAGATGAGTGGTATCCGGCGGGGTCTTCTGCTGTTGTAGCCCATCCGCCTCAAGGTTGTGCGTGTTGTGGCTTCACAAATGCTTTGCTGCATACCTCGGGTGTAACGAGTGGTTATTTCAGTCAAAGTTGCTCTTCTATCAGCTTGAATCAGTCGGCCCATTCTCCTCTGACCTCTAGCATCAACAAGGCATTTTCGCCCACAGGACTGCCGCATACTGGATGTTTTTCCCTTTTCACACCATTCTTTGTAAACCCTAGAAATGGTTGTGCGTGAAAATACCAGTAACTGAGCAGATTGTGAAATACTCAGACCGGCCCGTCTGGCACCAACAACCATGCCACGCTCAAAATTGCTTAAATCACCTTTCTTTCCCATTCTGACATTCAGTTTAGAGTTCAGGAGATTGTCTTGACCAGGACCACACCCCTAAATGTATTGAAGCAACTGCCATGTGATTGGTTGAATAGATAATTGCATTAATGAGAAATTGAACAGGTGTTCCTAATAATCCTTTAGGTGAGTGTATATATATATATATATATATATATATATATATATATATATATATATATATATATATATATATATATATATATATATATATATATATATATAAATAAAATTATCGTGATTTTAACGGTAAAACACTGTAAAAATGCTACAGTGAAAACTGTTAATTGGTTAACAGAAAGTTTTTGGAAGTGAAAAAGAACAAGTCATTGAAAAGTGCAATAAATTGACATTCTCACAATTCCCTGCGTGACACTATACATTTGATATATTTTTGTTGAAATAACTGTTTCTTCATAATTTTCTAGTTTTTTCTAATCAGTTATGTACATTAGGGTTTTATGTTACATTTAATGTTGTTAAATTCAAGTTTATTGCATTTTTAAAATTTCAACATATTACCATGATGCTATTTAGTGTATCTGTGAATGACACTGTGCAGCTATTTAACTTTAATGAAGATAAGTTGGTTGTAATGAGCTGAGACTGATCATGTGACTCATCTCAGTTATGATTGATGGTTGGCAGCGTATTACAATATTACAAAACAAATTTTAGTACTTCTAAGTGAGGGTTAATGGGCATTAACCCGCTTATACCATGGTCACTTGTCACATAAAACATTTTTAAAACATTATTTTATATTTTAATTAGGCTAAATCTAGTTTTTACAATAACAACTTGCCTGACGGTTTATTTAGCAACCGGAGATATTTATAGTCCACTCAACTTGTAGAACCCTTCAGGTTCAAAAATGCATTTTTTTTTTCATGAAACACAAAGGTAGGCATAGTTATTTTTTATTACACATAAAACAATTAATCAAACAACAATCAAACAAAACAAACAAACAATTAGTTCTGCGCTCCAGCGATTTGCGCTTATGGAGGGCAATAAATTAATCAGATCAAAGAGAGGGTCATTTGCCTACATGCTCTCGGTGTTATCTCTTTGTGTCGTTTCTCCGTTTTATTTACATTTTCTCTTTCTTCAGCAGCATCCCAGTCGTCAAAGTTGTCATATTCTCCATAAATGTTAAAAGAAATAACGAAGTCGCTCATTGTTGTATTAGTAGGCTATGTAATATCTAATAACCTTAGATGTTTGTTTTGATAGAGCAAATTGTTAACGGATACTTAGTTTGACTGCCTGTTGCTGGTTACTCACAGCTGTTGCAGGCAGCGCATTTATTTATTAATTTCGAATGGTAAACAGTCAGTTTTATGGAATTACTTTTGTGCCAATAATAATGAAAGCAACTTTTCAAGAAACGAATGAAAATATAAATTGAAACTGAAAAAAATATCTTTGAAACTGAAAAAGAATAAATCGCGGGCACATTTTTTTACTTCGTTCTTAATACACTGCATGTTTTGCTAACTATTTCTCATATTTCTTTCGCTGATCTGAACTTACAAATGCGCTTCCAGAGTTTTCAGTTACGCTTCTGGGGCCGTATTCACAAAGCATTTTATCTTACCACTAGGAGTAGCCTACTCCTAAATTGCACTAAAAGATTTTAGTTAGGAGTTTTCTCTTAAAAGTTATTCACAACGCCTTTCAGACCTACTCTTAGTAAAGAAAAATGACAACTCCTAAACTAAGAGTGAGTCTTCGTTGCTATGGATGACGTCATCACTCATGCACGAGCTTGACTGAAGTGACCACCTTGATTGGCTGATGATTGTAACGCGGGAATGATTCCAAACACCTCCCCTATGATGATGAGTGACAGGTGACAGGTCTGAGAATGCGTGCGCGAAGGACGGAAGATGATGAATAACTGAATTAATAGCCTAAATGAATAAAGAGTAAGGAAAAACAAATAGCCTAGCCTAATGAAACATATGGATTGATGCAATATCTTTGCAACATACATTATTGAATTAATTTGTCACTATATGCCTCTGCCTACGTTTGCAAAGAGAAGAACATTTTAATTTTATTCACAATGAAACGTTACAATTAGTTTACATGCAGTGAGTAGTTTTGGTTGTTGTTGGTGGCGTTGTTGCATCCCTAGTTATGCCTACAATGCAAAATTGTTCCCTCGCGATTGGAAGCTCCTGTAGCCGCATACGCATTTCAAAACATCGCAACGCGAAATGCCACAAAAAGCGGTTTGTGAATAGGTCTTAGTGAGTTAGGTGTCCTCTCGACTTCTTTTAAGCTGTCCCAGGCTTAGGTGCTACTTTTAGGGCTAAAATGCTTCGTGAATTACTCTTAGTCAAAAAAATTAGGAGTCCTAAAGTTACGAGTGACACGGCCATTATTTTTAGGAGTTGCTCATAAATTCGCCAGTTAGGAGCTACTTTATCCTTAAAATTCGTTGTGAATACGGCCCCTGAAGTTTTCATTTACGCTCCCTGAAGTTTTCGTTCGCAGTTCTGACACATATCTCGTGGGGGCGGGGCTAATAGCAGTGTGTTCTCATTGGCTACTGAGTTTTTGATTGACAGCACCTTCTTGACCTGGAAGTGAAGACGTCAGTGTTGTGTTTACATGTTTGAATGTGAGCGTCTGTAAGCGCAGCTTTCTGTTTCATTTTGCTATCACGTTTGTATCTGTATTTATTTGCTGGTACACTATATTGTTGAGATGATTTCTTATAGAAGGAATAGTAGCCTACAGACGAATGATATCATTATCATTAGTCATCGTCACTATCAGGATACTGGATACTCGTGGTAAGTCTTTTTTTGTTTTTTTTTTATACAGTACTAATACTATTTATAATACAGTACTTGCTTTTTCAGGTGGTGAGACATTTTAGAGCTCAGTAAGCCCACAACATTATACAGTGTTGTCTTGATTAAACTGTTAGCCCAATCATTACATGACTTGTTTATCTACATACGATTATGTCTTTGATTAGATCAAAGTTGCTTCGATTAGATAATATTTCCCCCCAGCACCTATAAATAATATTTATTTGACTAATAATAACGCATACAATTTTCACTTCAAATGAAAATTTCTGAGAATTTTTTTTAATCTTTAATAATAAATATATGTCTAATTCAAAACCTAATACATGCAAGTAATTATGACTGAAAACATCCAGAAACTAGGGAATACACAGCCATGGATATGTTTATATATATAGGGCTATAACCTACTGTCTATGGCTATAACAACTGGTTACACAACAGTATTACAGATAAATGGTGCATGACTCAGATGTAAATATTTAGTACTGTAAAATCCCTTAAAAAAAAATATAATTTGTTTGAAATAATTATTTTAAGTTTTCAACTTGTTACTGTATGTGGGAGTTCAAATCAGTTTGTATTGTTAGATTATAATTATGTTTCCTTTCTCATTTTCCAGGAAGTTGAGCAACATTTCCATAAACAAAATTCTGATGCTGACAGAGGATGGAGTGATAGTACCAAAGATACACTGTCCACATCAGACAATAATCTTACTTTGTTCAGACACATCACATTTGAATGACTGGGATCTTGATCTTCAGACACCTGATTTATTTTATTTTTATAAAATAGCAAATATTTTAATTTCCTCTAGATCAAAACAAACACAGTTCACATGTACACAAGAGGTTGTACTTTATTCATATTAGTTTATGCTGATCATGGATTAGCATGCCAACAGCATATGAATGTTAAGGGGATAGTTCACCCAAAAATGCAATTCTCACTTATTTTACTCATCCTCATGCTGTCCCAGATGCATTTTACTTTCTTTCTACAGATAAACACGAATTAAGATTTTAAGGAAAGTAATCCATCTCTTCGAGTCCTAAAGATGCTTTAAAAACCACACACAGTAACCGTGATGTCCATGCGACCTCGGTGGATGAATCAATGCCTTCTGGAGTGAAACAATAGGCTGACAAGAAAAATACTAACAATATAAACCGATTAAAACTATTAAAAATCACTTCCGACCAACTGTCATACGTACATGAATTACAATCCACTTGTATTATATGGACTCACAGAGACGGATTAATTCCTTAAAAAATCTTTTTTTATGTTTATGTGAAGAAAGAAAGTCATATACATCTGGGATGGCATGAAGGTGAGTAAATGATGAGAGAATTCTCCGAAAACATTGGACACTAAACAATATTTTCAGTACAGTAGGCCTATTTTAATGTACAATTACACCTGAATAGGCTGAATAGATCTCTTGCACTCCTAAATGCTTCTGTCGACAAAGGAGTAGCAGCAGGTAAATACAGATAAAATTTAAAAAAAAAACATAACTTAATATCTGTAAAATTAAATAGAAACCTGCGCTTAAAGACGCTCACATCCACACATGTAAACACAACACTGACGTCTTCACTTCCAGGTCAAGAAGGTGCTGTCAATCAAAAACTCAGTAGCCAATGAGAACACACTGCTACTAGCCCCGCCCCCACGAGATATGTGTCAGAACTGCGAACGAAAGCTCAGGGAGCGTAAACGAAAACATCAGAAGCGTAACTGAAAACTCTGGAAGCGCATTTGTAAGTTCAGATCAGCGAAAGAAATATGAGAAATAGTTAGCAAAACATGCAGTGTATTAAGAACCAAGTAAAAAAATGTGCGCGCGATTTATTCTTTTTTGGTTTCAAAGATTTTTTTTTCAGTTTCAATTTATATTTTCATCAGTTTCTTGAAAAGTTACGTTCATTATTACTGGCACAAAAGTAATTCCATACAGTTTCACCAGAACTACTTTACTAGGTGTCCTCTATCACTTTTTAACAGACACCCTGCAGCCAATCAGAATCGAGTATTCACCCAGACCATGGTATAAAGGTAGATAATGTAACATATCAGATTACGATATATGATTTATTGCTGTAAAATTGTATACAGTTAAAAAAACCTAAAATGTTGCTACCGTATTTTTTACGGGAAATTTCTGGTAACCACAGCTGCCAGTTTTTTCCCGTAAATTTAACGGATTTTCTTTTACAGTATATATATATATATATTTATACATAATTTATTTATAAATAAATACAAATCTTAAATATATAATGCATATGTGTGTACTTATATAAATAAAATAATTGTACACAGTATAATATACATTTATATAAATACACTGTATAATATGTGTCACGTCTGTTTTGGGTTTTGTTTCATGTTCATGTCTCTTCTTTTGTAGTTTTGTTCCTGGTTTCTTGTCATGTGATTCCTTGCCCTCATTTGATTTTGCCATGTGCTTCCCCCGTTTATGTGTCTTGTTCTGATTGGTTGGTTTGGTCATGTGGTTCTTCAGTTCTGTTTCCTCATTGGTGTATTGTGTTCAGGTGTTTCCTGTAAGTCATTAGTCTTTGTGTATATATAGCCATCATGTCCAATTGTTTCTTTGTCTAGCTTTGATGTTGTAATGTTCAAGTTCATGTTTGATTTCAGGTTTATATTCCAGTTTATGTTTCAAATTAAGTTATAGCCAAGAAGTCAGGTCATTGTTGTGTTTTTTTGTATTTTTGTATTGCTTTCATGTTTACTCCAATAAAATATGATGGTTACATCATAAATACAATGTGAATCTAACTACAATTAATTATTAGGTGGACGAACTCTTATTTGATAGAGCATTTGATTGGACAAAAATCTGTGTAGTGCTGGATGAGTCATCAATATTTTTGGTCTGTTTTCCTGGAAAGATTCGGATGTTAATTCAATTCAAATTTATTTGTATAGCGCTTTTCACAATTAATATTGTTTCAAAGCAGCTTTACAGAAAGTGCATTTCAGAAATGTACATAGAAAAAATAAAAATAAAATCTGTTAAAGGGTTAGTTCACCCAAAAATGAAAATTAAGTCATTAATTACTCACCCCCATGCTGTACCAACCCCATAAGACCTTCGTTCGTCTTCGGAACACAAATGAAGAAATTTATGATTAAATGTGACAGCTGGATCACTCCTCCATAGGCTCCCTAAGGGAATGAAACCTGACGGCCCAGAAAGTCATTAAAGAAAATGTTTAAATATTCCATGTCGCAACAGTGGCTCAACTATAAGTTTATCAAGCGACGAGAATACTTTATGTGCGGAAATAAAACAAAAATAACGACTTTATTTGACTATTCCTTTTCTTCCTTGTAGGCCTGAAACGAGACTTCAAGAGATTTCCACGACGCATGCGCAAGAATTGCGATCTCCTTCAACTACTTCAGTTAAGTTCTCGCGTGTGCGCGTCGTGGAAATCTCTTGAAGTCTCGTTTCAGGCCTACAAGGAAGAAAAGGAATAGTCGAATAAAGTCGTTATTTTTGTTTGTTTTTTCGCACAAAAAGTATTCTCGTCGCTTGATAAACTTATAGTTGAGCAACTGTTGTGACATGGAATATTTAAACATTTTCTTCATTGACTTTCTGGGCCGTCAGGATTCATTCCCTCAGGGAGCCTATGGAGGAGTGATCAACCTCTCAGATTTAATCATAAATATCTTCATTTGTGTTCCGAAGACGAACGAAGGCCTTACGGGGTTGGTACAGCATGGGGGTGAGTAATTAATGACTTAACTTTCATTTTTGGGTGAACTAACCCTTTAATCAGATTTTTAGGTGGCTCAAAATGAAAAACAGGGGACTGAAGGCCCCTAAATGTGATCTACAATCACATATGATTGAAGAGTAAATAGGTAGCTGTAATAAAGCTATACTTCACATTGCACAAAATAGCTCTAGTTTGAAAGGAAATAGGAAAAACTGAAAAGATGAAAGCAAGAGACACAAGGTCAGCCAGCATTAGTAGCCTAATCATTTCTGTGTGAGAGAAATATTGATCAGAACATGTAACAGTTAAGCAGACTCTGGAGCACAAAGGGTCTGACTAAAGATAGATATCTTCCCTCTACTACTTGTAGGTCATCTATTGTAGAAAAGGTGAAAGAATGGATTAGTTCAGCACTGCCAATTCAGTAACATGAATAGGTTTGATAAAATAGAACAAATATATTCATGCATGCACTCAAAATGATCACAGAATAACTCACACAAGTCATTAAGCTAGATTACTGTATCTTCGTAATATACTTGCAACAGGCACAACAAAAGCCAGATAGAAGGAAAAGGGAGCTCAGGAACCAAATGTTGTATCAGTAATGTTTTGAATGAAAGACAGGAACCAATTAAAGATTAGTCTATTAGTCCACAAAGATGGTAAAATATCCAAGCATCTTTGGAGCAGTTTGGTTCAGATGTGGAGTTCTGGACTACGGTATATAATATAGACAAAATAAGATCCGTGCACCTATTAAGTAGATTAAACCCTTTTCACTAAAAAATCTTGTTTCCTGCTATCAAAAAAGTTTTCAAGAAGAATTGTTTTAATACTTAGATGAAATGTGACGCATGGTCACTAGCAGCAGACTCAAGCCTACACTTTACATGTTATTGGCAGCATGAAGACTCCACATGCTGATTAGATTAATCCTCATTAAATCTTTTTAAGTAATTCCAAATGGTGCGCTTTCAGAACAAAAATCTATTACACCGCAGAGGAAAGTACAGTGATTTAAAACCAACACAACCCCTCAGTCCCATCAGATTTCAGTGCCCCTGCCGATGATCAAACCATTTGCATGGTCGTTTTGCGGATTATGGTAAAAGATGCATCTTTTGCTTTCGCATGCCTTGAGTGTCTCGAATAAATGAGATTACAGCGACTGTCCATGGTTTGCTTCTCTGTTTTTCAAGAGTGCAATTTCTCACTGCTTGATCAGAAAGACGACAGAACAATGTCAGGTGATCCGCCAGCGTGAGATATGCCCCTAGAATGGCCCACTTACATTTTCAGTTGAATGGACAAGGCAACATTTCTAAGCGATATTGAACCACAGATGGCTGGTTTGGTGGATCGATGGCACTACATCAATACAACTTCATATCTGCAGAATACAGGCATCTAGAACATTATTGTACTGTATGTAAGTTAGGAAGCACAGCTGGTGCTAGTTTGAAGCAGTGTGAACAGCATTATTTTGATTGAGGGCATCTTACAAAAGAAAATCAGCTTGAGGCTTTGTAGAGAATATAGAATATATGCACTGAAGCCTGAATATTGATAACATTGATGTTCTTAGCAGATGCTTTCTTACCATAGCAACTTGGAGAGAGAACATAAAGAGCACAAATCCATCCATGTTACCATCGCAGGTAGACGAGAAGGTTTTAAGCTTTCAAACTGCTACATCAACTTGCATGCATCATATTAATCAGCTGCAAGGAAAGCAAAAAACAGCTCAGCGGGGGCCTGGTTTAAAAAAGAAACATGAATTTTACAAGGTAAAAGAGTACCTCATGTTGCATTACATGAAACATCCTGCGCCCAGTCCTCTGCTGTAAGTAAATGCTTTTCCAATAAAGAGCTGATGTTTCTGGCCTTTATCTGCAGATGCTGCTTTGACTCAAGTTCATTGTGAATCTGCAAGGAAGAAACTCAAAAGACCTTTTGCTCTTTTCCTCCCAGACAGCACAAGTCAATTCACACCAAACTGAATTGGCAGTTGCTCCTCTGACCTGTCGCAGTTTACTTTGCAATTGACTTGCAGACTATTTTGTCCTTGCCGTGTTACATTGGTTAACACTTTACTAGAACACATCCTGCACTATTCTAGAGCAACACATGAGCCCAAAAGTGTAGGTCATTTAACTGGCCTACATGTACTTGCTTAATTGCTTACCTCTACATAATAATCTTCAATTGCCTTGCTTACTGTTTCTCATTTAGCAGTCCAATTACTTCAACTTGCCTTCATACTTACAATTTCTTTTGCACATTAATGCTCAATTTAACTTTATACACGAAGACATTCATTACATTAACATAGTGACTCGTTTAGACCTCCTTCCTTGTTTTAGAAGTTCTTCTTGTTGCTAAGGAACTGAAACAACCAGATTACTGTTATACAAAACTAGAAGCTCATTGTCATCTCACTGTGATCGTTAATGTTTGAAGTACAAGTGAAATCCTTAGAGAAGAACTCATGATGGGTCAAGGTTTAACAAGCCTTCCTGTTATGACTGGAAAGAGGGGAAAATATCACAGACAATAAAAATGCAACAAGCACACAGCAGTGCAGGATGGTCACTGGAGGGCCTCTTAAGTCTAAATTAGCATATTAACAGTGCATGAACACAAGCATCAGTTTGTTTTTATCATGCAAACATTTTTTTTACTTTGATACCATCATTGAAATGTCTGTTCTGTTTGACATTCTGTTTCTGTTCATGTTGGAGATTAGGTACAATTTAAATCAGAAAAGGGTTCATTATTGAGATTGCTGGGGAAGGTGGTATTATTCATTTCAACAAACAAACAAAATCATTTTCAAGAGAACACTTCATTTATGGATGGATGGATGGATGAAAGGCAGTCAGAAAGAAGGTACAGCGTTCTGCTCCTGATTGGAGCTTAATATAACTTTATTGCAAAAATACAAGTTTTATTTCTAGCACAGCATTTACATCAAATCTGAAACCATCTGTACTTAAGGTCAAAGACTGAATATCTGTACACACTTATATATACAGCCTTGCTTTTTTGCCATATCTGTTTGGATATTAATTAAAGAAGAAAAGGGTAAATCAATCACAGATCCATGTTCTGTTAGTAATCATCATGCCAGGGCAGTGTTGCACTGCATATTGGCCAAGCAAAAAAAGTGAGAATTCAACGCAGAGGCACTCCGATTCATCATTAGGTCCTGATTTACATGCAAAACTGTTCTAGAGAAATGAAAATAAGAGAGCATGTGATTGGTTGAGGTATTTGACATGCTCTACAATTAATGAAAAAAATAATGTTTGGCCCTGTTTCAAGATGAGCAGGTAATACTTTGATTTCCATGAAATGGCACATTGCACCATTAAACTTGGCTAATAGCTGAAACACTTTCAATGTGTAAGACTACAACTAAACATCTCAGGCCACAAGTTTCACCTCAACATCGTCCAAGAAATGAAATAAAACGAATATAAAAAGTATTTATTTTCCAGTGGGGGAAAAAGTGAAATTCTTGAATTTATCACTTTTATAATAAGCATTATTATAAGGCTGTAAATCTATAAAATGGACACTGGCACCCAGTTCCGTTGCCTTTCACAAGCCAAGGCACTGCAGACAGTTCTGTCCTTCTATTTTCAATATCTCACGTCTTAAAACAACCATGAAATAGTTTTTCACTTAACAGTTAATGTAAGATATACTGTATAAATCAAAGTTAAACTGCTGCTACTACAAGATGTAAAAAAAGAAAGAAAAAAAAAAGATCACAGGTGTTGGTGCTACTATCGGGCAGAACAATACTGTAACTGTACACAAAAATATCGTCACAAATGCCAAAGTGGTTTTTGAAAGTTGACTGTTGGTACACTGGAGGAATCTGATGTACCTCTGATTACTCACACAATGACGTTACAGCCCTCTAAACGAAGTAGTTACAAAACCATTGTTTTCCCATACAAATTGGAGAAGTTACAACAGAGGAACGCTTCTAACTTAACACTTCTGAAGTGCACTAAACTTGAGTTAACAGTTAAATGACAATCACAGAACTAAGGTTAGCTTGAAAAGCTACTTAAAAACTAAAGCGTATTTGTGCATATACGAAGCAGACACTGCATATCAGCAGGCAAAGTTTGTCAGTCTTGTCGTTTTGTGTGTTCGCGTCAGTTAAGTGCTCTGTTCTGCACAGCTTTATGCTGAGATTGTGGCCAATTAAAGTGAACTTAACTCTGGAAGTGAATTAGCAGTGGAAACATTTACTGTAGGTAACAGTGCAGGGAGTGACGTCCTTCTTCCAGCGTTTAAACGCGGCAGCTGCATTTAAAATATGCTTTAAAAAAATTACCACTCCTCACTCACATTCACGTCTGAGCCAAAGCAGCCATGAAAGTCATTGTCTTTCACTTTAGCCAAAACAGCTAACAAGAACTTCCAGCTTGTTGCTATGTAAAGAGCTTCACAGAATGGCCATGGGGTCTTATGCTTACTTTCAAGACAGAGAATGAGTGCGTTGAAGGATGCATCTCCAGTATGACTCAGCTGGTCATCCTGTAGTGGCTCCTTTGGGCTCTGCAGGTCTGGCAGCAGCTTCTAGTGGGCTCAGCAGGGCTCTGCTTGCACAGCCCGCAGAGATAGACAGGAGGACCACGGGCCATTCCACCACGTGGTTCTGTCCTGGGGAAGACATGAGTGTCCCTACCAGCCCTCCAGTCCCTCTCAGGGGGCACATCGAGGCGGAGGGGTTGGGCTGGTGGCTCTAGGTGCGGGTGATGATGGCTGGAGTGATGCGGGAATGGGGTGGTTGAAGCAGATTTTTGTTTCTGATGTCTGTAAAAACCATCCATCGTCCTACTAGATGCTGTAGTGCGGTGAGGGTGGGACAGTGTAGCGTAGGCTGCGTCTGGGTAGTTCCGGGGGCCCGGGCCCACTGAGGGTCCCGACCTCGGTTGGTGCACCGGGGGCCCGGATGAAATTGTCCTACGGAGGGCCCGTGGAAGGGTGCCGTAGTTCAGTGCAACGTTGTGGTAGTTTTCACAGGAGAACACTTCACCCCGGTCAAGCACAGCCAGAAACTTGTTGGCGTTTTGGCAATCTCCTGCAGAGAGCATCGAAGATAATTTGAGTTGTTGTTTAAAGCAATAATGCATTCAGGGTAGGTTAAACAGTCAAACTGAATGCAACTTGTAAGATGAATCATCAAGCTCTAATTTCATTATCCTGAACCTCAAGAGCGTTTTAGGTCCTTTGACCAGTTTAACAACAAATCTGATGGAACGCAAGATCACAGACAACAACAGAGACGGCACTCTCTTGTATCTGTGGCAGGGAGGCTGAACGAGCGGGTGGGGTGAGATGGTTACCTGTTTGTCCATGAGAAGGTCTTAGTGTCTGCTGGTGCAGGTGTGATGGAGGGGCGGGATGGTGGCGGTGGCTTGGGTGAAGGTTTTGGGGCTGCGGTTCGTGAGGGAACACAGGAGGATTGTGGGAAGGAGGGGGTAAAACATGCAGGGAGGTGGTGGAGCGACGTGTGGGGGGTTGTACATTCACATGCTTCGACATCCTGGAGACATGGGGGTCCTTTATGAAAGAAATAAAACAGAAGAATGAAAAAAAAGAGTGAGGAGACAACGTGAAAATAAGACCCAGCCAGACAAGGACAGAAATGACAACAAGAAAAAACTAAATAAAACAATTGGTACTAAAAGAATAGGACAATGGACATATCAATTGTAGAAAATATCAAAATTAAAACAATAACAGCAACCTGAGCTTAAGTCAGTGGTTTTCAAACTCGAGTCCATGAACTACTGGTGGTCCATGAAGGATTCCAACAGGTCTGTGAGATGATTGGCTGATTTAAAAAAATAAAATGACTAAATAAATAATATTATAACTGACAAAAACAGCTTGCCAGCTGAAGTGGTATGTCACCTGTCAAAGTTTGAAAACCACTGCTCTATGTATTGTAGTTTTATTGCATTCACTATAGTCACACCAGGTGGTAGTATTTCTCTTTCAAAATGAGTTCACAAATTTAAGACTGCAATTCCTAAACCATGATGTAGCATTTCACTTGAAAGTACTTGAAAGCAAATTTTGCAGCAAATTAAATGTTGCTAATTTATTTTGAGTGCATAATATGTGGTTTGAGTGTTTGACCAAGTGACTTTAAAATTGTGAGACACCCACAAAGCTTCTGGATGGGGGTACGTCAGTCCGTCCTCCAATGACAGTTCCACTGAGACTCCGAGCAATTCGTCGTAGGTTCTCTGCACTGTATGATTCATCCTCACCCAGTGGTGCATCATAGGTAACAGCAGACACAGGCTGCTCACACACCACACACTGCATTAGCATTTCATATCCTTTTCCACATTAAGTAGTGACAATTACTTCATGACACATCTTACACACGCTTCAGTACTATAAATACTACTGAGAAAATGCCGGTGTGCCAACTCACCTTCTGAAGTGGTTTAGTGCTGTATGCCGGCGTCCTGTAGGCACTCCTCTCGATCTCTGCTGTGGGGGTTTTAGAACGGCCAAGTGTGGCAGAGAATCCAGAGTTGTGCTTACGAGAAGCAGCGGGGCCTAGAAAAACAGTACATTTATACAACCTGAAGAGTCTCTAGAAAGGACTTCATTAATTATAGAGCTGTGTTGAAAAAATCGATTCACCAATTCTGAATCGATTTTCATATAAATTTCTAAAGATCGATCCGTAACTCAGAGGATCGATTTAATAATAGGCTTACATTTTCCCTGTGAACTTTAACTTGCTGCGACTGGGAGATCCCTATGCGCATTGAAAGGCTTTCACTCAGCGCGCACATTGTTACGACAACGGACTTTGAGTGAGTCACTAAACCGTTCATTCAACGAACACGTTCAGAAAAGCTGATTCATTAAAAGAGATAATGAAACAAGGTGTTATTTATTTTTAACTTTGAGTTCCACTTTTCAAGGCTCAGCTAAGCAGCAATGCGTCGCATGGGTAACTCTGAAAATGCTTCATTTATTAAAGACCAATATGGCATTGATTCAATGCGCGACTCGCTGATTTTATTTCCCCGCGGCTTCCTCGCGCTGTGGGAAGCTGACCAGCGCTGCTGCTGACGCGCATTTCCGTGACGTGAACGTTAAAAGGACTATACGACAAATATTTTGCTTTCCTTTTACACGGCAACCTTTCCACGAATATGACTTCAAAGACAGACGCAGGTATTCGCACGCGCTCTGCCGATCTCTCTCATTCACTGTCTGTGTGGGAAGCCGTAGGCTACAAATCACCATGATAAACAGTCTTGTTATCATTATGAACTTGTTCAACATTCAATACACATGCATGAAGTTCAAAACAAGAAGGGTATAGCCTTATAAAAAACCGTGAATATTGCTGCGGTTACTTGCAATCCTCTGCGGTTGACTTGTCAGTGTGTGGTACTGTAAGATTGCGGATATCGCGTCAGCCCTACAACTGCTGCTGATATACCTCTGTCGTCTACACCAGTGCAAGTTTGTGAAAGCAGTTGTATCAACACTCTGGAAGGGGGATTGTTCTTTACAACCATCCATACTCAGTTGAATGTCTATAATAATAGTATCAATATGTTGCATAACTACAGTCCTGTAATTCAGGTAACAGCTGAAAAAAAAATGATTTTTTCAAAAACACTGATGTAAATCTCGAAGATCAGATTGGATCGAATCGAATCGAATGATGATAATCGATTCAAGATCTTGAGAATCGGAATCGAATCGATTCTTGACATTTGAATCGAAACCCAGCCTAATTAATTATATACAAAATATTTATTATCATATAAATAATAATAACAATAATATTAATATTTGTATTATTGATCCTGTCAATTATTAAATTTTTATTATTGTAAAAACAATCAATTATTTGAATACATTTTTTAATGATAATAAATCATTATTAATATTATTATAGTTACTACTTTTGCAGGTGGCAGACCTTTTCAACGGTAAATGACGACAACATCAATTACAGGTTGTATTACAATTTTACAAAATGTACAACATTTTGTTAAAAAAAAAAAAGTGAGGTCTTGTTCGAAATTACCTGATCTGCTGGCAAGCTGAGGACTGGGTCCCAATGGGGCTCGGGGCATGCTGGGAGCCTTCAAGCTGGCCTGATAAAGTGAGTCCAGCTCAGACAGCTCCTCACAGGGTGAGCCACGTCCCGACCGCGCACAATTCTGGGAATTGTAGTATCGATTGACATTCTCGGCCCACCTCTCCACGGGCATAGGGCCGGCTGGATGCTGCTCCAGTGCTGGTGATGAAAGGGTTGGAGGACAGGGGGATGAGGGGGAGCGGAAGTCTACTGGAGAGTACAGGGAGGAGTCCATCACGGTAGGACTGCGATCGGGACGTCCCAGACTGTGACAGGACCAATTACGCGAGGGTGCTGGGAGTGATTTTTGACAGGCATCAGAAGCGCGGCTGTGGGGTGCGTGGGTTAGGCCATGGAGAGACTGAGGTCGAGGTGGGATTTGAAGTCCTTCCCCAGAGCTGGAGTGATCAGAGATGGAAGGTGTGTGACGGGCACTGAAATTAGTTGGACCAGAGGGCGTATTGAGCGGAACCGAGGACTGGAGAAGAGCCTCGCAGCCATTCACTGCAATAACAGGCACAGTGGCAGAACTGCGTTTTTTAGCAGTTTGTACAAGAGAGTTTTCGATGGTGACGGGGTTTCTGGGGCCCCACGTGTGTGAGCGTGGCACATTCTCATTCTCTGTAACAGCAAGAGGACTGGAGTTGTCCCCTGCGCTGCTCTGCTGCTGAGAAAGTGTGTCTGTATGGTAGGAGGAGACAGCAGGGCCGGGGGCTTCAGAAATAGGTTTATTTATAGACTGAGGTTTCATGTGGAGAGGTGACGGTGGTCTTAATGCATCTTCTGAAACTGCCTTCTCATCCTCTTCTTTAACATTAGTCAGAAGTATTTGGACCGGGACAGACTGTTCACTGAATGCAGAACAAACAAATAACAATGAGTTTCTGATAATAAACCATGAACTGGGAGTCAGTATCTTGAATCAGTTCTTGATGATGTCATGCAGTATTATTTCAGCCTCTCTAAAAAGGTGACATTACCTGGGCAGGGCGTTGCAATGTGGTTTCTCACGCTAACCTGACTTTCAACCCTCCAAGTAACTTAAACAATAATGATCATTCTTTTTTTTAAGGCAAAATGCATGTTTCTTTTTCTCGTGTGCGGGGCTCCTGGAGCACAGACACACACACACACACAACTGCAGCCAGCAGCAGGTACCT
The DNA here is from genome assembly GCA_030578255.1 of Tiaroga cobitis. Classification (NCBI taxonomy): domain Eukaryota; kingdom Metazoa; phylum Chordata; class Actinopteri; order Cypriniformes; family Leuciscidae; genus Tiaroga; species Tiaroga cobitis. The sequence goes on from CM060603.1 coordinate 31,846,074, forward strand.
GAGGGGCTGTTTCTGTTCCTTTTCTTCCTCCTGTTGCTTCTGCTGCATGCGCTGCTGCAGACCTCGTGCTCTCCTCATGCACTTTTGCATCCTGCCCTGAGCGTTAGCGCTGCTCTCATGCAAGGTATGCCTGAGTTTAGCTACAACGCAAACAAAACAAAACAAAACAAAAATAGGCAAAATAAAAATGAAACTGATGCAGAAAATAAAGAGCCGAGTCATGGGGCGCATGCAAACACATTACAGGGAACTGAAATGAAAAGGATCTTGATGTTTGACCGACTGGGTCACACAAATAGGGTTGATGGGGAACCTAATAAAATCCTTACACAAAATGTTAAATTCTCTCAAGCACAAAATGATTAAATTATAATGAAGTTGACTTAAATCAAAATGATTTGTAGTTAAGCCATTGAACTAAAAGAAAATCAAATTACCCGAGCCTAATACCGTATCTCAGTATAATTAATTATAAATATTTACAGAACAACAACACTTTCAACCATGAGCTACACTCTACCAAACCCTACAGAGGCTCTGGAAACTGAAGCAGGTAGGGGAGTGAGGTGTAGGTAACACACAGGGGCCAGGCCATAGAAGGTGTGAAAGAGAGAGTGTGTGCAGTGTGTGTGTGTGCGCGCACATATGAGCACCCCATAAGTGACAAACCTCAGGGTATGACATACACAAGACAGACAGACAAAAATGATATTGGTAAGTAAAGCCTTTCCCATTGATCACAGACAGAAAGACATATACAGCATTTTTATTAACATTTATAAAAACTGATAGCTCTGGTTCTGGGGCTGGATTCATGAAAATATTAAAGAAGTTAGGAAGTTTCTTAAGATAAATTCTAAGAAGTTTGTAGGAAAGGACCTAAGTGCAATTCTTAACTGTTTTTCTTTTTTCTTGGAATACTCACTGATCAACTCAATGAAAAACACTTTGAAGGCCAAATGTTTTGTCTGCCTGCAGATTACCGTAATAATCATATTAAGCAGGCACACTTTTTCATTGAATCCAGCCCCCAGATTCTGCTGGTTTAATTCCAGTTATGATCAAATATATTCTTGAGGCTGTGCATCGTGTAGTGACTAGTAGTCAACCGATAAGGGTTTTTCAATAAAATGCCTAATATATAAATATAATAAGTATATTAATATGGTCAAATTTATTAAAAGTGTTTTTTATTTTTTATTTCAACTGAACCCATTTTTTTGACGACAATGCTGTCGATTAGGTTTTGGAACTGGCTTTTGTTTATCAGCCAGCAGGACATATTTATTGGCTGACGCAGATCTCAACATGGGTCACACATCACCAGCATTGACTATAATCAAAACACAGCAGAGGTTATAGTGTACATCATTACTATACGCAGTCTCTACATTGAAACCAGAGTATGTGAGCGGAGTGGAGTGGAAGCGGAGCGGTGTGATTTTGAATGGACTGCGGAGCGGATTTTAGAGAGCTCCAATACCGAGTACAATTCATCCCAACGGCCCATTATAGAACTGCCTTTTTAGTCAGGATTCACATTTTAACACATTTAGCTAGCATAATACAGATGGATCACTGAAATCAGAAATTTTTTTTGAAGGTTATGGTGACGCCGATCAGTATAGGGAAAGTTCACTTTCTACATGAACTAGTTCAAAGTTCAGTTCACAAAATTTAAAATGAACTAGTTCAGTTCATAGTTCATACTTTTTTATTTTTTAATTTTTAACTAAGTTCACGGTTCCAAAAAATGAACTAGTTCATAGTTCTTTTTTTCCATATGTTGCTGCGAGCTATTTTTATTTTTTTAATTATTGCCACAACCCATATACAACCACAGACAGCAATTATTTTATCGGCGGGCAAAGTTTGCACAGAAATGTACGATTTTTTTCCCATCCTCACTGACCTTGTCTTAAAACTTATCATACGATATGACGCCTCCTCACTGCTTTGTCGACTATATGCTGCTTTTTGTCTTGATGACGCATGCGGCGGCCGCGGTGCGACACTGGTGGCTGGTGTTGCCAGATTGGGTGTTTTTTTCGCTACATATTAAGGCCTGTTTACGTGTGTTTTAGCCGGGTTTTCGCCTGAAGGCTCTATAGAAATCTGGCACCATATTGAACGAAGTTAAACTGAGAGAGCGTGCGTTCACAGACACCAGAATGAACGGGTTCACAGTATTGTTCATCAGGCAGTAATACAGTACGTTCAGTTCACGTTCGCCCAAAATATGAACGAGTTCATGAACTAACGCGTTCAGGCACAACACTGACGCCGATGGACTTGAGTGGCAGCGGGAGGTTATAGTTCTCAAGCCTACCGAATATGATCGGGCAACACGCACGATCTCATGAAAGTGCGTATCTTTAACACAAATTTTATTTCTCGTGCCATTTATATGGCAAAAATAGTTTGCGTGCAAATGATGCGCACTAATCCCCTTGGGTAGGATTAGAGATGTGGAGTGCGTGCGTATTACACGCCATAAAGTGCATATCATATGTACGCGAAAACTGCATATCATATGCACGCAAAACTATTTTTGCCGTATAAATGGTACGAGAAATAAAATTCGTCCAATAGATTTCAAAGCATACTTATAAATACTTTATTTGCAATTTTTTCTGGGAGCGAAGCTGTGTTTCTGATATCAGTGAGCGAGGAATGGAGCGGTAAATGGTGAACCCGGGGCGGAGCTGGAGCGGAGTGATTATTAAAGGGGGGGGTACAATGGTGTTTCATGTATTCAGAGTTGTTTACAATGTTAAAGAGATGGATTCTCATGCTAAACATGGCCAAAGTTTAAAAAAAAATATTTTGGACGAATAACAGAGAATTTCTGTGCCGAAAATCTTCCTTCCGGGTTGGTACAAGTTTCGGCTGTTTTTTCCCCGATCGTGGATCTACAGTAATGACGTAGACGAGAGTGGAACTCCTTATATGAGCATTTCTCTCGGAAAAGCGTGCCTGCGCACATGCCGACCAGAGGAGAGCGAGACCGCGCACATCAACGCGCTTCAACAGGAAATCATCACCGTAACTCAGAGGATCGATTTAATAATAGGCTTACATTTTCCCTGTGAACTTTAACTTGCTGCGACTGGGAGATCCCTATGCGCATTGAAAGGCTTTCACTCAGCGCGCACATTGTTACGACAACGGACTTTGAGTGAGTCACTAAACCATTCATTCAACGAACACGTTCAGAAAAGCTGATTCATTAAAAGAGATAATGAAACAAGGTGTTATTTATTTTTAACTTTGAGTTCCACTTTTCAAGGCTCAGCTAAGCAGCAATGCGTCGCATGGGTAACTCTGAAAATGCTTCATTTATTAAAGACCAATATGGCATTGATTCAATGCGCGACTCGCTGATTTTATTTCCCCGCGGCTTCCTCGCGCTGTGGGAAGCTGACCAGCGCTGCTGCTGACGCGCATTTCCGTGACGTAAACGTTAAAAGGACTATACGACAAATATTTTGCTTTCCTTTTACACGGCAACCTTTCCACGAATATGACTTCAAAGACAGACGCAGGTATTCGCACGCGCTCTGCCGATCTCTCTCATTCACTGTCTGTGTGGGAAGCCGTAGGCTACAAATCACCATGATAAACAGTCTTGTTATCATTATGAACTTGTTCAACATTCAATACACATGCATGAAGTTCAAAACAAGAAGGGTATAGCCTTATAAAAAAACGTGAATATTGCTGCGGTTACTTGCAATCCTCTGCGGTTGACTTGTCAGTGTGTGGTACTGTAAGATTGCGGATATCGCGTCAGCCCTACAACTGCTGCTGATATACCTCTGTCGTCTACACCAGTGCAAGTTTGTGAAAGCAGTTGTATCAACACTCTGGAAGGGGGATTGTTCTTTACAACCATCCATACTCAGTTGAATGTCTATAATAATAGTATCAATATGTTGCATACAGTCCTTCAGGTAACAGCTGAAAAAAAATGCTTTTTTCAAAAACACTGATCTAAATCTCGAAGATCAGATCGAATCGAATGATGATAATCGATTCAAGATCTTGAGAATCGGAATCGAATCGATTCTTGAAATTTGAATCGAAACCCAGCACTAGTTCAAATCATTTCTACTTTTAAAAACTCCCGCCTCAGTCGGCATCAAACTACACTTCCCACATGTACACCTTTAAAGAAAAGAAAAAAATACGATGACAAAGTGAAAATTAGTCATTTACAAAAACCGTTAAGCAAATATAAGTTATACAGTTCCAGTACACACCACATAGAGACGTCCTGCTGTAGTCGTTGCTGCTGCTGCTCGTCTTCAATTTCAGCCTCGGGATCTGATTCGGGATCAAAAATGTATGGCTGAATCTGATTGTTAGCCATGGTTTGTTTTGGGATGTCACAGCTTCCAGACGCTCTCAACGCAAAAGCTTCGTGCGCTCGTGATTATTTAGCTCCGCCCACACAGCACGCCTCCACCCGCTCGTTTTTTTCCGGAAAGACTCGGTACAGCCTATCATTCTTTTATAAATATAATAAAACTAAAGACTTTTTGGATATATGAAGGATGCAATACTACTCTATAGGTACTCAAGATTAACATGAGATTGACTGAAATTGAGTGTTTCAACACCCCCTTTAAATGATTGGAGCGCAGAGGGAAAATTGTTGCCGCTCCACTCCGCTCACATACTCTGATTGAAACAGAGACAAATGCACTCAAACACAGAGATGTAGAGACACACAAGTTTGTGGCAGTAGTGATAGCAGCAGCAGGCTAAGGGCAGGATTACTTACACATTGCTTCGTTAACCACAGACAGAGCGGTGGCCACCTCTCCTGCCTGTTCCAACCTTAGAGATTGGTCTAACAGAGACTCTGCCTCCAACACACACCTTTCAAAGCCTTCCCCTTTCCCTGCAGGTGACAAACATCATAGCATAGCGCTTTTCAGCACGGAAACCAGCACACCCACATTTCACACACACATAACACAAGCAGTCCCAAGCTCCAAATATTAAACCACAGCAGAAACCCAAGAAATGCATCCGGAGACAGAGCCACTCCCTTCGCCCTTTCGCGGCATGCTGACGCCGTACCTTGGTTCTGGAGCTCGTCCAGATCCATGAACTTGCTGGGTCTGGGATTGAAGCCCAGGGCCGCCTCTTTCTCCTTTTCCTTTCGCCTCTGTAATTCTTGCTCCTTGGCCCGGCGAGCTACTTCCTCCTGTAGCTCATCCAGTTCACTGCGGCCCTCACCTGCTACACACAAACACAATCATTAGAATATTAAGGAAACATTCTGTGATGATGATCTATTGCTGCATTTACACTGTCAATCAATTCTGTTTTTCATTGACATCCAGAACACAGGCTTGACCTTGTTGCATGTATGTAAACGGCAAAAATAAAACTAAAAAAACATGAGATTTTTTTGGGAATCCAACTTTCCAATGCCATTTGATTTACATGCAGTGTTGTTATTGTGCAATCAGAAAACGATAACAACTGAAAATGGTTTTCTGTTACTGAAATAAAGCTGAAACAATATAAAACATAAACATCAGATCAAAAACGTCTAAGTACTAAAATGACTAAAACTGAAATAAAAATGAATGCGAAATAGAAAATAAAATTATAAAATTTACAAAAGCACATAAACTTAACTTAAACTAAAATTAAAAAGTTAATTCATGAAATTAATAAATAATAGTATATAAATAATACTAAGATAACAATGATTATATCTAACCACTTGTATTCTCTTAATTCTAAATCTTTCTTCAATGTTACACAGTTGAGACAGTTAGTTGCTGTCTTAATTTTACCCAATCAGACCAAAGGTACAGGCCAATCATTTGAAAAACATCACACCAATTATTGTGTGATTGATCATTGCAGTCACTTCAATACTCTGGTACATACGCTAATCCCTACTATTAATGTTAACACAGTCCTAGGCAAATGTAAACAGGCAGAAAAAAATAAATAAAAAAAATTCAGATGACTGTCAAAATATTGCATCTAAGCATTAAGATTTGCAGTGTGAAATCAGCCTAAGAGGGCACATAGTTTTAATATGCAAAAAAAAAAATAGGTGATCAAACATCTATTCTGGTCACATGGAGAAGCACAAACAGATATAGCAGCTGATATTTCTCCAGGGCAGACTCATGTTCCTCAGTGTACATAACATATATATAGAGATAACATTTCACTGAAAGGAACAGGATGTATTTGGTCACTGATTCCACTACATTCTGCTCAATACTGCTTGCTTAGTATATTAAGTTAATTTTTATGTAAAAGCAAAGGCATGTGACACCTAGTTTAAACATCTGGAGAGAATGATTCATACCCTAAGGTAAAGAACAGTTGAATTTACCCACATGATGGCTGTGTGACGACTATAAACACACATGATTATTCTGTACACACCTAAACTCATGTGACTGCTGCCCTTGAATGTTGCTTTGACATCCTGCAGTAGGGCACTGCTGCTCTTGGATTTGGCGACAGGTACAGTTTTCCATGACGGGCTGACTTCAGGTGGAGGGTTTTTCTTTCCTCCCTCTCGTAAGCTGGAAAACAGAGAGAGAGAAATGAATAATGTGCTAACAAAGATCCTTATTAATTCTGATAAAGATTTTTGCATCATACCTGTGCATGCCATTACTGGTGCCCTCGCTAACAGGCATGTCTAGACTGACGGGGCTGTTACTGTTCCTCTCACTGCTCTCGTAGCCGCTCTCCATCCTCTGGATCAGCCGTGGGGGCTGCTCTGATCCTCGTCTCAGGAGTCCTGGCAGGTCTCGAAAGGTGGTCTGCTCCATGGATGCCGCCAAGTCCCCCTGCGGCCCTGTGTCTTCAGGCAACAGAGCTCCTAGCGGACTGTACCCGGCCTGTTTGCGCCGCTCCCTGCTAAAGATACTATCAATGTTGAGGGCCTCACGACGAGGCTTCCAGGGCGGACGGTATCGCCCTCCAGAGGAGCTGGACTTGGACTCGCTGCTGGTGCTGTCGGCTTCCCAGTCTCGGGTCTTAGCGGTGGAGTCAGGTGGGCAAACTGAGCCCGAGGATGATGCAGAAAGAGGCCGGTTATGGATAATGTTGCTCATTGTCTCCTTAAAGTCTCTAAGTCGACTGGAGCTGGGTTTAGGTAGGGAACGGGGAACCTGCTGCTCTTTTAAAGTCTCGCCTGTAAGAGAGAAGGAGAGGACATTAAAAAAAAAAAAAAAATTAAAAAGAGGAAGAGGAAATGTTATTTTTACATAACCTAATATTGCTGTACACAGCCAGTAAAAGCAACAGTGATGACTAATGCAGCTCACATTGTCCAACATCCTACACTATTCTCTAATGATCTGTCAAAGAGCAACAATCCACTGACCAGTTACAGATTGTTAACCTGGGTTTCTTTAAAGTAGCACAATGATCTGTTTTTTTGTATTGTGGTTTGGTGACAGCATTATATTAAATGCATACCTTCACTGTGGTAGCCAGCAGACAACACCTCATCTGTCTTAGAACAACGAGTTCTTGAATCACCCCGGACCTCAAGTTTTCGTGGCCTGCTGGCACTTCTTTTCCGGTCCAGAACTCCTCCCTTTCTGTCCAAGACCCCGTCTTTTCTGAGAGAGTGGCGTTGCACTGGATCGCTGTCAGTCAAAGGACCTTCACAAAATGAGGGGAGGGGGAAAATGTGATTCTTCTGATACATTGTTTTGTAAAAAACCCACACTTCAGTCTTAAACATGCAGTGCGTATCTATCTGTCATCAAATCACAGCCTTTGCAATTTGATGACCGCACTAAGCCAGGTCACGCATTATTTGTGCAGCCCTAAGCAGGACAAATTGACTACTGTATGGTTCAACACATTTAGTGTCAATATATCTAATATGGTGTCTAAACTGTATTTCAGTGTGAACGTATATACTGACGTACCTGTGGTTTCCAGGCTGCTGTGGGAGGCAGAGTCGTTGTCAGGGTTACAGATGACGGTTCCTTGGGAGTCAGAGGAGAAGTGGGAAGCCATAGACTCATGGTGGGAGTGGGAGAGTGAATGCTTATAGCTGTAGCTGTCTGTGGAGGAGTCTGTCCGTGTATCGCTGGAAATTGATGGCTCACGGCCTGACAAAAAAGAAGATTTCATTCTTATCACTAAAGCTACCAATCGGAGATGTTTACATTTTTAGCAAAAAAAGAGTGAGTGGCAACTGCCCGCATAAAACTTTAAGATATTGTGGGTGGTAGCCAGGGAAGGGAGGTGAAAGGGCATTGCTAGGTGGTTGCTACAGTATTCTGAGTAGTTGTTTACTAATGGCGCTTTTCCATTACCAGTACCAGCTCGACTCGACTCGGCTCGCCTCAGCTCGGCTCGACTCGGCTCGCTTTTCGCTCCGTTTTCCATTGCAGAAAGTACCGCCACAAATAGTACCCGGTCGTCATAGCGACGCCTTTCGTTCCTCGTTGCCCCATCAAGCTCTCGCTGGATCCTCTCTTCGGCAACCAAACAAAGGAAAGTCTGCACCTCCTCGTTTGACCACGGCGTATTCTTCCGAGTTGCCATAATAATAGTAGTAAGTTTAGTAACTCTGGCCAAACTATTTAAAAATGGCGGGGTTATTTATTCTGGATACTCCATCTGGCGCGTGCAATGATGACGCAGATTCTCTGTGACCAATCAGCAGTCGGCATTGTTTTCACGTCACATTTTAGTATCGCCTTAGCTCGCTTAGAACCTCGCCGGAGGTGGTACGAAAAAAAGTACCCGAAAGCAGGTACAGGTACAACTTTTACACAGTGGAAAAGCAAACAAAGGCGAGTCGAGCCGAGGCGAGCTGGTACTGTGTAGTGGAAAAGCGCCATAAGGTCAAAGGAAGGTATCTTTATTGATCCCACGTGGGAAATTTAAGTGCTTTAGCAGCAATACAAGACCACCACCACAAATGTCGCCCATACACTACATGACTTTCAAAGTCATCTGATTACTGTTCCTTTTACAGGAACCAATTCCACTCAAAACCTTTGATCACACACAGGTCTAGATTTTTAACCCGTCAAATATCTCTTAAACTCAGATTTTAGGCTTTTGATGGAAATCTTCATTAACTGTAGGCGAGCGGAAAAAAAGTTAATTGGTTAACGGTCACCTTACAACATATGGTGAAAAACTGTAAATGGTTTAACACTGCATTTATGCAATTTTATGTTTGTATGTAATTTATGGGTTTTGAAAGTTAAAACTATAAATTACGGTGCAATTTATAGTGAAAAACAGTTTAAAAAAAGACTGCCAGAAGTGCTCCTCATTACACCACATATTTTATTTAAAGGGGTCATGACATGTTTTTTTGTTTTGTTTTATTATGTTCCCTTAGGTGCAATTATAGTATTACTATAGTTTTTTGTACAAAAAAATGAAAAAATGTAGTGATTTATGACCTTTTCCCACCCTATTTCTCAACCTCTGATTGAGAGAGAGAGAGAGAGAAGGACAGTTTGAAGGCGCGCACGCGGCCGTGGCTCTCTCTCTCTCTCTCTGTCTCTGCTCGCTCTTTCAGTAACCTGCCGTCACACTCATCTACATCCCTTACCAATAAGATAAAGCTTTGGCGCGCTGCATATGCTGCAAATAAACTGCTTTCCCTGACGTCTGGATCGTTCGGCAGCGTATTCAAACATGTTGTTTGTCCACAGCAGGAACAGCACATCTGCGTGGCATCGCAGTCATCTTGTAAACAGACCCACTCGCTGCACGACAGCGCATGCGATGATGCGAAATGAGGCGTAGTTGTCCTGCGCTGGAGGCGGTCATATGCAAACGACTGGTACGTCACTTCGTACCGTGACGTCATTAAGTTCAGAGGATCTAGAACGAGCTGTATTTAGAGCTTGATTAAATAAATGCTTCGTTTATAATGGGGAGGACGTCTTAAGCTATGAAACTTGCAGGAAGTTTTAATAGTACATAGATCTCTTATATACCAAAAGATCAAGGCAAATTTGGTTTCTCATGTCATGACCATAGACTGTAAAAAAAATATGGACGTAGTATCCGTGACGTCACCCGTAGGTTTCTGAAGAGCGTTTTTGAAGCCTAAAGTGGGCGGGGCTAACCGTCGCCATCTTGGCAGCGCGTCACCTCTCGTCACTACCGGATAAAATAAAATGGGCAAAGAGGCGGGTCGTGGGTGGAGCAGAGGTGCTAATGCTATATGCTACTGGCCTCGCGCTAAAGTGACAACTGATTGAAGAATTAAAGCCAATAGTTAAAGTTCATTTTTTTGCCTTTCGAAATATTATAATAGTTAAAAGACGTAACTAAAAGTGAGACTATTTACTTTACTTTTTTTATCAACTTTATTAATCCCAAAAGGGGCAATTAGTTAAGAGCATGTAGGCTATTCAACAGTACATAACACAGATCACACACATTTCTCACAACATACAAGCAGTCAACTATGTGTATCGTCGTGATGCATTATTATTCTGCTAGTTAAAAATGTATTATCATGCAGACAGTTACTTACAGTATTGCTCTGAGCTTGTGCGTGTGACAGTGATTCATGCACATACATGTCAGTCAGCATGGCATCGCACGTCAAGTTCAAGTTCGTGAAAGAGCTTTATTCAGTCTGATTTTCATCTGATATCATCTGATTTTGGCCGCCTCTCAATTTCTCAGATGGGTTAAACCAGCTTTTAAACCAGCAATTAAAGATTTTACCTCAGAAGTTCAAGTAAATGCACTAGAAATCCGCGCTCATTTAAGTGTGCATGGACGAAGAGAAAGCTGACACCTGCAGGATTTCATCTGACGGTACTTTTTATTTTACACTACAAAGTTAAATAAGCATATCTGTTCCGTGAGAGCAACAGTACCGCATAATGAGTGTGGTCTCTATATCTACAGACGTTTTTAAATCTAAACTCAAAAAAGCAATAAAATTGTCAGACATCCAGATTAGTGCATGCGAGGAAAACAACTGGAAATACAGCGCTGGTTGTTCTCACCATCCTCGACAACGACGGAATCCAACGGCGTGCATGGGCGAAGGTATAATACGTGTATTAAATTGTATGAAATAATTCCGAAAAAAGCACAAACACAGCTGAGGGTGACGCTAACAGACAGCAGACAAACGACTAGCAGTGAAAGCAGAGGCAATCCACCTGTCACTCAAGTGGCCACGCCCTTAATTATGCAGAACTTTAAGGCTTAATATAATTTCAACGGATGAGTTGTAAAAAAAATTCACCCCCCTCACAGTCGTCATGAAGGGCAAAATTAGCGATATAGACCAAAACAACTATTTGCCACCAGGCTGTAAACATGTTTTTTTCTGCTGTGAAGTGAGGCATTTTAACATGGGGGAGATACAGATTTGACTCGCTTTTGCAGTCAGCCTCAAGCGGCCACTCGATGAACTGCAGTTTATTTCACTTCCGTGTTGGTTTCAAGAGAGACGGGGAGATTGCCGCTTGGTCATGACCCCTTTAAATAGTTTTGCTTCCTTTATATTAAGGTTATCAGTAATGTATACTAGGATGGTCTGTGCTACATTTTGTTATTTAGTGAATGTTTATTGCATTACTTTTAGTATCTTGTGTTATAGTGTTTTGTCTTTGTTTATGACCTTGTGAACGATTTATATACAATTATTGGCCATGTATTATGCACAGGCCACTTGCGATGAACTCTAATATCACCTATATTATCATAGTGGTTATCAGTATATTTTAAGCTGAAAAGCAGACTTTGGTACTTCAAGTATTGGAATATTGACATCATATCTCCTAATGAAATATACCACATACCAAGTGAATTTCTGATAACCACAGCTGCTGATTTTTTCCTGTCAAATTAAAAGGGTCTTTTTTTTTTTTACAGTAATAGCCTTATCAAACTCCACTAAATATGTGTCTAAAAAGCAATGCACATATATAATTATTATAACCAGACATGAAATATTACACATTTTGTAATGAATTAAATATTTTATGTAGTGTGTAGAACTTCCCTGATGAAGGAATAAAAGAAATAAAGTGAGTTCTATGAATAAACTAGCCTTATGAAGGTGTGTAAATACCTGAATCCTCACTGTCATAATATGCTTTATTGTAGTGATGTAGGTCTAGGCGTGAGGCCAAATCCTGAGCTGACACGGGCGTCCCCCTGGGGTCAGCATAGAGCAGCAGCAGTGGCTGGTAATGGCCCTTTATACAGCGGGACACCACATCCTTCCACTTGGGCCCAATCTGTGAGAAAGAAAATGAGAGCGAGAATGAGAAAGTATAGTTATAAAACAGTTCAAATAATACATTTGACAGATTTTCAAAATAGCAATCCCAACAGATCTCAACCAAATGTTACTTTTACACATTGTGGAAAACTAAAAAGCAGAGGCCAGGTTGAAATGTTCTGGTTACCCTGAATAACAAAGCTGAGACTGAAACCCAAGTCCAACACTTTTCAGACGAATCTTACCCTGAGTCCAACTTCCCAAATGGACTACTTTCTCTACGCTTCCTCCATAACCAGACAGGATGTCCGAGCGGCCGCAGTAACAGACAAGCAAGAACGCAAGCGTGAACTAGTTAGCTTTAGTGTGTGTGTTTGTTTGAGGTGGACTATCATGGCGGTTTCTCTCTGTAGGCCACGCCCTGCCGCTGTCCAGCTGGGGTTGTAAACAATAGTGGGATATCCTTGTTTTCGGAGGGCTTTTGTAAGAGCTCTGCGCAGCTCACGTGTAGGTCAGCATAAGCCTGCCAGACTCCATGAAAAAAGCTGATTTGTATGCAACTATCCAGGATCCACAGTCCTGCACTGCTATTGTGAATCTAAATCCTGCAGGTTCAGAACTAAGAGAATGACACACCGCGTTAGTGACGTAACGCAAATTATTTATTTTTTCCAAGTAGTTTCAACAGTTACAGGAATTAAGCAGTGAATATATCACTATAAAAAGTAGGGATGCACAATATTGGTACCACATCAGTCATCAACCAATATTAGAGATTGGTATCAGCTGATATTAGATATTTTGGATAGTTAATTGTGCATGGTCAGTTCCTTTATTTTTACATTTAAAATCTTTGCTGCCATCTCAACTCATACATAAACTTAATCTGTAAAAACACAAAAAAAAGTATAACAATAAATCTTAATCAAATCTCAAAATATCCATATGTAAGACTTAATAAAATAGTTTTATTTTTCATTAATTTAGCCATATTAATATTTAATATTTAAATAAAAAATGTACCATTTATCAGTTATCAGTCATAACTAGAGATGCACCGATTCCAATTTTCTAGGCCGATCCCGATTCCGATTTTTCCTTGAGTTTGACCTGCCGATACCGATTTTAGCCGATTCCGATTTTATTTTTTCAAACCCACTTTACAGCACACACAAAAATTTATTTTCTATCTTCTCTTTAAAGGGTTAGTTCACCCAAAAATGAAAATTCTGTCAGTAATTACTCACCCTCATCTTGTTCCAACCCTGTAAGACATTCGTTCATCTTCGGAACACGAATTAAGATATTTTTGATGAAATCTGAGAGCTGGATCACTCCTCCATACTAGTCCATAGGCTTCTTCAGGGATTGAACTTGCCGGCCTTGAAAAGTTATTAAAGACATCGTTAAAATAGTCCAAGTGACTACAGTGGCTCAATCTTAAGTTTATCAAGTGACGAGAATACTTTTTGTGCGCAAAAAACAACAAAAATAACGACTTTATTTCAACTATTAATTTCCTTCTCTGTGGGCCTCGAGTTAGTTCACTAGTGTAATAGCGTACGCTTCTGTTGTTGTACGTCACACGCATCACGCACATGACCAGCGTCGGCCAATAGTGAGCCTACGTGTGACGTAGCTCTACGCAATTACACTAGTTTAACTAGTTGAAATAAAGTCGTTATTTTTGTTGTTTTTTTGCGCACAAAAAGTATTCTCGTCGCTTGATAAACTTAAGATTGAGCCACTGTAGTCACTTGGACTATTTTAACGATGTCTTTAATAACTTTTCGAGGCCGGCAAGTTCAATCCCTGAAGAAGCCTATGGACTAGTATGGAGGAGTGATCCAGCTCTCAGATTTCATCAAAAATATCTTAATTCGTGTTCCGAAGATGAATGAAGGTCTTACGGGGTTGGAACAACATGAGGGTGAGTAATTACTGACAGAATTTTCGTTTTTGGGTGAACTAACTCTTTAATAGAACATTTTGCATAGAAAATTTTTTGAACAGATAATCGCTATAAAATAGAACTATATAAATGACTCCTAGTGTGGGAAATTCACACACATCTAAAGTGCAGTGTTATGGAAGAACCATTTCCTTTTCACATCCAATATCCAATTAAAAAATTTTGATATATTTAGCAAACTAAACTTCAGTATGAAAACAGTTAATGGCAATAAAATAATATATAAATAACAAATAAAAATTAAATAAATATATCCTTGCAGTATAAAGATATTTCTCTCTCACACACACACAGGCCTATTGCAATCACTTGTTGTACATCAATGGCAAGTTTTATTTCTCAAACAGTTCTTCTCTCATCTGACACATGTCCAGCCAAGCTAAACAGGACAAGTGGAGCATGTGCAGGGAAACGATTGGGAAATAATAAAAACAAGTTTAAATACGTAAACGCAGCAAAAATAGATTCGGCGCCGAAACCCACGCTTCACTGTTACTCACGCGACGCTCCTGATCGACGCTCACGCGCTGCTCCGGCTCGCGGTGTGAATGCACTCATTGATTAACATGCACGCCGAACAAAAAAAAAACGCGCTGCACCTTGCGGTGTGAAACGGACGTAATTCACGAGGTTTCCTACATGTGTGCGTTCTGTGTGCACGTGTGATGCTGATGTTGCGCGATGTTAATCATGCGGCGCCCGAGTGCATTTGACCGGCATAAAATCAGATTATGTCAGACTGACCGGCCGGTCGCCAATCACGGCCGATCACGTGAAAATCGCCCGATTACGGTCACCAGCCGATCAATCGGTGCATCTCTAGTCATAACATGACTTTTTTTTTTTACTACCGTTTAAAAGTCTGGAGTATATCAGATTTTTAAATCTCGTATGCTCACCAAAGCTGCTTTTTTTTTAATAAAAAATACAGTATAAACAGTAACACTGTGAAATACTATTATAATTTATTTTTGCAAATAACTGGTTTTTATTTTAATATATTTTAAAATGTCATTTATTCCTGTGATGGCAAAGCTACAATTTTAGCATCATTACTCTAATCTTTAGTGTCACATGATCCTTCAGAAATCATTCTAATATGTTGATTTGGTGCTCAAGAAACATTTTTTTATTATTATCCATGTTAAAAACGGTTGTGCTGCTTAATATTGTTGTGGAAACTGTGACAATTTTATTTCGGGATTCTTTGATGAATAGAATAAGTTCAAAATAACATCATTTATCGTTTGAAACCGAAATGGTTTGTTACATTTTCTGCTTGTTTGATTGTTATAATAAGCAGATTGCTTGTCTCGTTGTCTGTCAACTGTTTGTATTATTTTCTAAAGCGACCTTGGGTTCTTGAAAGGCGCTATAAATAATAAACATTATCATTATTATCAATGTAAAAGTCTTTACTTTCGCTTTTGGACAATTTAATGCATCCTTGCTGAATAAAAGTAATAATTTCTTTTAACAAAAAAAATCTTACTGACCACAAACTTTTGAACAGTAGAGTATATTGTCGGCATGATCAAGAATTTTAATACTGGTGAATAATAATCACTCATGGACGTTCACATATGAACGCTGTATCATTCCTGTCTATGTTATGACCATAATGTGCACTGATGACTATTGACATGAAGCGAGCTACTGGCACATATACCTGCATACACGCAGTGTTGCCAACTTAGCGCCTTTGTCGCGACTTTCCAGACCCCTTTAGCGACATTTTTTCAAAAAAGCGACTAGCGACAATTTTAGCGACTTTTTGGACAAACCTCAGTAACCTCCAAATGTTGCCAGTACTGTCCTGCGAGCGCGAGCTCTTGCTTTCTCCCTGTCGTCACTCTCTCGCTGCGTCTCCCCTGTTCAGTGAATGGCTGAGAGGAGCGCACGGCCGCTGACAGACGCGACAGACTGACAGACGCGAATGAGCAGTGTTTTTCCACGGACTTATCACTAATCTGCTTTTCTTTTGTTTTATATTTAAAGAATTTAGTTTGACCATTTTCATTTTATTTCTTTTCTTGTGCTTGTTATTACTTGTAACACTCACTATCACAGAGCTTAGTTTACCCATAACTCTCTCAATTCAGATAATGTTCCACATAGGCCTATAAAAATTTAATCATTCACTATATTATAGCTACTCGTTCTATTGTCTGACAACAAAAAAAAAAAAAGGAAATGAAAACAGCTTTATTTGACATTCGGCTATATTATATTAAATAGAGCATTAATTTAGAGAGAAAACGCACTAGGCTGACAGAATTCAAGTATGACGCGAAGGCGTCATTAATATGCTAATTGACGTATGACGTCATCTAGCGACATTTAGCGACTTTTAGGGAAGGCCTTAGCTACTTTCCTTTGAAAATAGTTGGCAACAGTGCATACACACTCCTGACTGGTGAGTCAACAAGCTGCCGAATTATGTAAAACAGCACGCAAGCACTAACGGAGCAAACACGCATACATTCACCCACCCACTCATCACATGCTGGGAGCCTGTGGGGTAATGCTAAATAACAAGCCAACACATTGGACTATCCCAGTTAATGATTTTACACAAACTCCCCGTGGACAGAGCAAGCAAGGAACATTAGACAAGGGCATGTCTAATAAAGCAATACAAACAACTGACAAACCAACAAGCTAAGAGCAGTGTCTTTCATATTCACCCAGATGATTACCTCTTTCACATGAGCATCATCGAAGTAAATCCACTTGCGGATTTTGGTTTGGAAGAAGAAAGTGGAGTAGTGTTTGCCGTAGTAACAGACCACGCCCACCAGATAGAGCTCCGCCTGTTTGGCCTTGTCCTCCGTCACTCGGTAGAACAGCTACAGGTGAAACAAAGGAGGAGAGGGCGCTTATTACTTATACAGACATACATATTCACATACACACATAAAAGTAGATGCACGCTAAACTTACAAAGATTACATATTTTAAGTGACCATGACCAACTTTCAAAGGAGATTATCAAATCACCACTCTTGACGCATTTCGGTTTACAATCATTTGTTTTGGCCTGTTTAAAAAAGTTTACATTTCACATTGAAACATGAACCTGGTACTTAGCAAAATGTTAACCCACTAAGGACACCCTGTGCCCACCCTGTGTCCTAAGAAAGTGTGAACTCAGTGGCAGACAGTGGCTTTTATGTTTGAGTCATTGTCATTGATGCAACAAGTTTGGCAAGTTCTGCCTGTAATTCCCATGTGCATCACAGTAATCTCAGAGTCGCAGCACTGCTGCTTTGAGCCTGACTGCATTTATCACCATCTATATTCAAAGGGTTCTGTTTTTGGCTGTGGGTTTGTTCATCTACCATCTGACTTATGTCAGCAGCATTGAGTGTAGTTTGTGGGATTTTTTGACTCCTGGCAGGGAGTTTATCTTACATCTCCAAGCCGCAGGACGGTCCCCAAGCTATGAATGACGTCTTCTGCCAGGTCAGAGTGGTCTGAGTCCCACACCAGGCCAATGGTGATGATCTCTGGAGAGTTCATCAGGACACGTCGGATGCGGAGCTTCTCTCCACAGTTGCCCTGTAGATGAGAAAACGGAGAAGGCTTTTTCATACTGGAGCTTAATGAAAAACACACCGAAAGATTTACACACACTGTTACTATTAATTCTCCTTCTCCCTGCCCAAACTTACACCATTCACCCTTACATAATTCACAAATCACATACAGACACCCATAATATGTATGTTTGTGTGCGTTTAAGTTGCATGTGAAGCATGTCTTCATCATCCCTGAGGGTCAAGAAAACATGTGCTTCAGATCTGCACACCTTGTTCTTGAACTTTCAAATGCGTTTTAATACATACTGAAAATCTTGCTGTAGGGTTAAAATCTCAAAACATGTTTGCTTCCATTAGCACTAGGGAACAGACAGACCAAGCATAATATAATCTAATAATGTACGGATTCATTGTTGTATGAATGTCTTATTTGACTATCAAAGAAATCTAACAACATTTTGTTATATGGTTTATACTTAAAATGAGAAAAAATTACTTGCCAAGGGGTTAAGAAACAAACTTTTTTTCCCTTTGAATTAAGTTTATTCTTCTAACCCCAATAAAAAGTATGTTTCTTGTTTTAAACACACCTCATTCAATTTTAATTTCTGAATAAACAAGCCTTAAAGGGTTAGTTCACCCAAAAATGAAAATTAAGTCCTTAATTACTCACCCCCATGCTGTACCAACCCCGTAAGACCTTCGTTCGTCTTCGGAACACAAATGAAGATATTTTTGATTAAATGTGACAGCTGGATCACTCCTCCATAGGCTCCCAAAGGAATGAATCCTGACGGCCCAGAAAGTCAATGAAGAAAATGTTTAAATATTCCATGTCACAACAGTGGCTCAACTATAAGTTTATCAAGCGACGAGAATACTTTTTGTGCGAAAAAACAAACAAAAATAACTACTTTATTCGACTATTCCTTTTCTTCCTTGTAGGCCTGAAACGAGACTTCAAGAGATTTCCACGGCGCATGCACGAGAATTGCGATCTCCTTCAACTACTTCAGTTAAAATCTCTTGAAGTCTCGTTTCAGGCCTACAAGGAAGAAAAGGAATAGTCGAATAAAGTCGTTATTTTTGTTTGTTTTTTCGCACAAAAAGTATTCTCGTCGCTTGATAAACTTATAGTTGAGCCACTGTTGTGACATGGAATATTTAAACATTTTCTTCATTGACTTTCTGGGACGTCAGGATTCATTCCCTTAGGGAGCCTATGGAGGAGTGATCCAGCTGTCACATTTAATCAAAAATATCTTCATTTGTGTTCCGAAGACGAACGAAGGTCTTACGGGGTTGGTACTAGGGGTGGGAATCTCTAGACACCCCACGATTCGATTCGATTACGATTCAGAGGGCTGCGATTCGATGCTAAATCGATTATCTGAATCTTTTTGTGTGACTATAAATACTTTGCTTTAAAAGTAAGTAATGACCCATAAAGAATTAACGTACAATAGATTTTATTAACATTGCAAAGAACCAACAGGAAAATAAATGTGTGCCTGAACTAGCAGCATACTTGTAGTAAATTAATAGTATAACAACGACCGGTACAGCCGAGTGTTTTTCCTCCTCTGGGTGGAAACGCGTCATATGGCTTCTCATATTTGTATTGTTTCCGAAATATTTTAGTTTTATTCTACAAAGCTTACAACTAGTGTGACTCTTGACTGTCCAGCTCCTTTCCCCCTTCAACTTCAGAAGCCAAAATATTTCCACACGTCAGCTTTTAACGAGTGTGTTTGGATCTCGCGCGCCATAGCGTCTCTGTTATGTGCACGCCACAGACGGTCCGGGCGGGCACTGCACTTCGCGCTTCAGAGTTCCGTCTTTTGCGTTCCGTCAATATTAAGTTATTATAAATATATATCTTAAAAAAAAAATTTTTTTTTGAAAATCGATTTTTGACATTTGTGAATCGATTCAGAATCGTCCACGTCCGCATCGCGATGCATCTAAGAATCGATTTTTTCCCCCACCCCTAGTTGGTACAGCATGGGGGTGAGTAATTAATGACTTAATTTTCATTTTTGGGTGAACTAACCCTTTAACGCTACCGTTCCAACGTTTTGGGTCGATATGATTTTTAAGCTTTTTAGAAGAAGTCTCTTATACTCACCAAGGAAATATTGTGAATATTGTGAAATATTATAATTTAAAAACTATTTTTCTATTTTAATCAATTTTAAAATCCTTTAAATGATCATTTAGAATCATTCGAATATGCTGATTTGGTGCTCAAGAAACAATTATTACTATCAATGTTAAAAACAGAGAAATTTCAAAAGAACAGTACTTATTTGAAACAACATTATAAATGTCTTTACTGTCATTTTTGATCCATTTAATAAGTTCTTGCTATAGAACGTATTCATTTCTTTTAAAAAGTAAACATATCTTGTTTCAAGGACGTTTAGATTTTTTTGCTGGAAAGACAAAATACTGATTAAGAAAAGTGTTTTTTTTTGTAATGTGATAAGCCGTCATCCCTTACGCACGGAAACTGATCTGACACGAAAACAAATGCGTGTGTGTGTTGCTTAAGAAGTTGGTCCCCCTCAGGGCCACGAGACAAATTAACATTCCACTGATTGGATCCTGTTTTGACCCAGCGATTACTCAATGGCCACCATCCTTTTCAAACCCAGACAAGCACCCCCCACACACACACACAGACAAACTGTCCCAGGCTTCATTATGCCTAATTAGCACTTGATTTGATGGATCTGAGTGTGTGGCACTGTGTAGTAATGCTAACCGGGCAGTTGCGCAGGTCTCCCACGGTGCTGGCGTTCCTCAGCAGCTCTCCAAACATGTCTGGGGTGGGCTTCTCTCTGCATTCCAGCATTCGCACTGCCTGGTTACTGTAGCATAACCAACACATGTCATACGTTAAGATATCACAAGCAATAAACTGCAGCTCTCATATCTGTAATTATGGGTGAAGTGTTTGTATTTGCTGCCTTTGATTTAGTAAACAGCCTATAATTACTATATGACTTCAAATGGAATTTGTAACACTAACCTAAATAAGCGATTCAAGTGTTTGGGTGTATTTGTGTACAGTGTTTTTGTATTCAGGAGGGTGTTTCTGAGGTCATTGTCCAGACAGGTTTGATCTTATTGTTGCAGCAGAGGTCACTGCATCTCAAAGACACTGCAACACTGCGTGCCTGGAGCAACGGCGCAGCTCAGGCAGGTCTCAGGGTGACAGTCTTGCCAATGTCACAATGTTACCTGTACATGTTCCTCTGAGTGAGAGTGTTTATATACACAAGAGAGACTTTGTCATCATTCCACACAATATTTTTAACATAATTATTCCCACTGACATTCAAATACACAATGGCTTAGAAATTTTGACTGAATGAGAGCCGTTTAAAGCTGCTGGAAAACAGCCTATATGCTCACATCTTTGACCCAACATGAGTTGAATTGTATATTAATGGGCCAGTTGCTGATCTGAATTCATAGGCATGTCCATAAAGATTGTCTCAAAAGTTAGGAAACGTATTTATGCTGTCTCCCTCAGATACCACGTTTTGACAAATGATGGGATGCTAATGATAAGCTGAATATACTTACAATTCATACAGTACTGAAAACTATAGTCAGATTTTTTTAAATGTGTGATAAGTACATTTATTCATTAGAATATTGAACCATTCCTTTCATGTTGCGTATTGAAACCGATCAAAGCCTGCCTATGTAGACTGCACTTAATGTTCCATGTAGGCAGAGAGGCAGATCAGGCATAAGTTTTGAGGCAGAGAATATTGCTTAGCTGAAAAACGTTAAAAAATATTTTTATTGTACCAATTTATTAATCCATTAGTTGTAATCCTTGCGACAGTATTTGGACAGTAACAGTACTCAGGTTCAAGGACACAAGAAGTCAATATTGTTGTGCAGAAAAGAAAAAAAACACTTCTCCACTGCAATGTCAGCTATTGTCATAAAAATCCTCCTTAATCACAGAGCCACATACTAGAATATTCATGAAGCCCTTTCATTGTTGTTGTGCTTAAGTCTGTTTGTCCACGGTGCAAAGTATCTTCCGCACTGACAGTCTGAATGCAGTTATCCAGACTGCACTCGCAACTAGCAGCTCTAAAAGCAGATCCTGACATAGTCTGACTGCAGAGATTCAAGGGGAGCTGCTCTGCTGTGTGGCTCGGCTTCGGATCTGGCCGCTCATCACCCATGATTAAAAGCAGTGGCCAGGAGACCTAGAGTAATATTTAAGCTGGCTGTTGCCATGTGCTCTTGGCCATTGAGGGAATCTCTTTCTGTTCTGATTGATTTCACGGTGTTTGATGTGGCGCAGAGCTCATTTGCTCAGCTGGAGAAGAGTATAGGACATGATGTTTTCTGTGCCGTGCACAGTGTGGTCCTTTTTGGTCCCAGCTTTCAAAATGACCTCATTCTTTAGCATCACTCACTGTTGTGCATGTGTATGTGCTGCAGGGATGTATTTGCTCACCACAAAGAGGTGGTGGAGATGTAGTGGACCATTTGAATGAAGGGTAAGGGGTCTGAGGAGGCTCCACAGTTGCTGCACACACACTAAAAGAGAAAGAAAACAATATCTGTTAAGTAATCCTTTCTATACAAATGGACAGAGTGGTAAACATTATTGTATATTAAAAACTAGGTGTATTAGGGTTCAATACAATTAATTAATTTACAACTGATACAATTAATTTCCGTTATTTTTATATGACTTTCCTATGATCTATATCAATGGTTCTGAACCTTTTTAGGGCCAGCCCCCTATCCATTATCCAGGTTTACTACTATTATATATAAAATAGAACAATAAATTAATAAATAGTAGGCCTATATTAAAAATAAATAGACATCCGAGACTGTTTACATGTTTAAAACATAGTTTAATAAAGCCAACATTTACAAATATTTTGGCAGTTTTTTCTTTTTCTTTATCCATTTGAAAATCTTGTTAAAATATGCTATTTTAAACTCGTAGGGGCAACAAATGAACTTCCGACTCTCTCCCATGCCACTCAAAGTAGATATAACATGGGCTGTCATTGGACAGTAAAAACGACCGTAGGCTATACGGTCATTGAAGCGGTAATGTTTGCACACTTAGGTTTTATTATGCATTTAGGAGAGTATTGCAAGAAGCTGCTTACATTAACCTTACTTTCAAAAAAAAAATAAAATAAATTCAATCATGATTTTTAATGAAACATTATGTTAGAATTGTAGGCCTAAAATACCTTGGTATCAGCTTGTTTTCATCAATGGTATAATTAATACAATTAAAATTTATTTGGTTTGTCATGATTAATTTGTGTTCATAATCAGTAAAAAAAAATCTTCTAACAAGAATAAACACATATGAACAATTAAATTATTATTGTATTATTAATTATTTTTAATTATCTTGAAACTGTCCAAGCAGCGTTTCGCACTCAGATGTGACAGCGGAATTAATACATTACCAAAATGTGATTACAGAATATATTTAAATTATCCATCAAATTGTCATTTTCTCCTTACAGTCTTGTGAGTTAACAAAAATGTCTGACCAGTAAATTACTTGGAGAACAAAGAAAACATTTTGGCATTAGGTATAGGCATTAGTTAATGCCTAAAAATGTAAAAGTTTTACCTAATGAATAAAATTTAGTTTAATTCATTTTTAAATTTGTCGCCAGAGTGAATAGGAACATAGGAACATGATTTATTGAAAATATTAAAAAAAATATATAAGTGCTTCTTAAGTCAATGCTTTTTTAATGGCGTGTCAACTTTCCATTCCTCCGCTGCATGATTCTAGTCAGCGCTGGATTCTAGCCACCACCGGATTGTTGTCAGCGCGAAACAAATTTTTGAGCATGTGAATGCTGATTCTTGTCAGCGCTGGATTCTAAGTCAGTGCTTGAGCGCTGGTCTATGACTGGAAAAATTATAGTCGTTGCAAAAGAAACGATACATAGCTTACATGTCGCAAGTTTTAGAATGTTGTAGCCAATTATTTTGCAAGTAATTACATGTTTAATCTTGTCTTGCCTGGATCTTTGGTGTAAACTCGTTAACGTCCCCCATGAACACCTGAACATCCCCCTTTCAAAAATCTTGTTAATTGTTACTACTAATTGCTTGTTAATTAAGGGGATTCACCTGCTCAAAGAGTGTCATGGCAAACTTCTGGTGAGGGATGCAGTGTTTGGCTGTACAGATGTCCTCCTTGGTCTCATCAGAGATGTGAAAGTGGATCCTCATGAGGATATTCTCCTGCAACAGAGAATTATTGCTAAAATATTAACACTTCGTAAAATCCAACTGAAGAGAAACAGCGTGTGTCCTGCATGTCTCATGTTAATTGATTCTCACTGTCCAGTGGGTGAGTCTGTGGATAACTCTTTTGGCTGAGGGTTATGGCTAAGGAAATTGGGGAGGGGGTGATTGTGTTCTGCAGGGAAATGTTGAAAGATCAAGCATCTGCCCTTCTCCAGTGTCTCCAGTCTTGCATAACGGCCAGACAACAATAGTGGTTAAAAGGAAAAAAATTGCATTTGCAGTTCAACTTCTTACTGGTCAGCACATTGTACAATGTTGCTAAACCAGCAGTCGAGAGGGGCTGAGACAGGGAGCCATTCTTTATCTTATATGTTATGATGCTATGGCCTTTAAAATGAGCCATTAGGAGGAAATTGATCACTGTGTAAAAATGGGAGATGTCTCTCTCTGTGATTACAAAAGATTACAGCGTCAAACAGGAAGGTTTACTTTTTTTAGGGGATCGCATTGCAGCTATCTCGACTATCAATCATCCTACCAAAAACTGACATGGAAGCAGACATGCAAGCAACAATGAAAGGAAAATACTGAGATAGAGATATAGTTACAGGGCCAAGAGGATAACAAACATCTTCCTTCTACTTACACTGATGGACTCAAGACACGTCATAAGCGGAGATAATGTACACAAGAAATATTTAAGACAAAGCAATATCCTCTTCAAGAAAATCTACCTCATCAGCGGAGAGTACAATGTGGCATGTGAAAGCATACTAAAGAAGATGGAAAGAGCAAGGACATGGAGGAGAATGGAAGGAAAAGCAGTAATGTTTTATAGGGGGAGGGAAGTGAAAGAGTGATGGAAAAGAGTCAAGAGCCCTTACGAAACATTCAGCTGCGTCATCCATAATGCCAAGCTGGAATCGCTGCTCATCCTGGAAGGTTTTGGCCAGAGCGCAGCGGAGAGCATCAGAGGGCAGCACCTTCTCACTGCTGAACTGGAACTGCGCAAAGATGCTCTGAAAAAACAAACAGCCCTCTGTTAATGTTAATCAAAGAAAACATTACCAATACTTTGCCACAAGGGTTGCCACTTGTCCTTCTTTTAAATATATTTATGCACTCTCCCGGGACACTGAATGTCCCGGATTTCGAAAGGCTACGTGAATATGTATGTTCAAACTGTGTAGCGCGCGCACAGCAGAGAGGGAGAGAGCGAGACCTTGCGTGTGTGTGCTAGTGTGCCTCAAGAAGCGCATGTAAGAAGCGCATGTAATCGGAGTGTGGAGCGCGCTTGCTGCACGGCACAGAGGCG
Source organism: Tiaroga cobitis (assembly GCA_030578255.1). Taxonomy (NCBI): domain Eukaryota; kingdom Metazoa; phylum Chordata; class Actinopteri; order Cypriniformes; family Leuciscidae; genus Tiaroga; species Tiaroga cobitis. The sequence goes on from CM060603.1 coordinate 31,871,417, forward strand.
CGGGCGCGAACACTTGCGTTTTTCTATCAACAACTTAAAATAGGCCTACACTATCATTTCTGGTCATAGAAAATAAACATCATTCGCAACTACTTTTATTTGTGTAAACTCACAATAACATGAAAACGTTGTGCTTTTGTAAAATAAAATAATCAGTCGCGCTCTTTTATGGTCTCCATGAACTGGATCGCGTCTCAAAAATGAACTGAAACAAGCCTATGTAGGCTAAAGCTTGAAATGTCCACTTTTAAACGAACAAATTCAAATCGAAAGAAAATACAGTCTGATTATGTAATCCATATGAATTTCTTATCTAAAGGCGCATCCGCTTTACAGCGGAGATGGAGGTATGTTTCCAGCCGATTTAGAAAATACTAGTTTATTAATAAACAATTAAAATCCCTCGTTACTTTTTCAAAAACATTTATTATTAATAGCCTATAAATCATCTATAGCCTTAGAAATATAGTGTTTGGCCTTAGAAAACCATTTTGTCCATATAATTTGTGAATATTTTAAATGTTTAATAAAGGGGCAAAAAGTCATAAACAAAAATCTGAAAATACGTGAATATAGGCTATATTTTTGCGCAGCATTCGGTGTATAGGCCTACAGTTCAAATTCAAATTTGGTGTTCAACCGTTCATTTTTCATTTTTCAATTACGGGTTAATGAAATGGATGCAAAAGTACACCGACCAATGGGTCGTTTTAAAGATTGTTCATGATTTCAATGCGTGTAAACGAGAACCCCAAATATCCACGTGAAGGAACGCGAACGCCCTCATTACCTCAAAAACAACGCACCAAACTTCATCAGTCCAATGCTTTTCGCCGAGGTTGGAAAACACGCTGTGATTTTACATTGGATTTAACTTACCTCAGAAGAAGAAGATCGCGATTTGAAGACAAGAAAGATGTAAGGTAAGAAATGTATTATGAATAATATTAGTTAGTGTTATTGTTGAATTGCATTTAAGCTGTTGCTAGACTAAAATGTATGAAATCGACAGAAACATGTTACATTTACATTTAGTCATTTAGCAGACGCTTTTATCCAAAGCGACTTACAATTGAGGACTAAACCAAGCGAGTCATCGCGTTCATGTTGAAATATGAACTATAGACAGGCAGGCATACCTTTCAATGCGAAATTTATATTCATGTACGACACAAGGTTGTTCTTATGTTTGATAATAAAACACAGCATGATATAGTAGGGTAGTAGCCTAGTGTTTACTCTACTATGGTGAATATTATAATGTTTAGATCCAGGTTTACTGTTAAATACAGTGTTTGTGGATATCTGCTCAAACGTAACGTTAGATATGTATAATATGTTAACAATAATGTTTCATAGTTGCTCGATCCAGTAAATTTTCTCTGCGCGCGCTCTGAGTTTGAAAAGCAAAACGCACCAAACATTAGGTTTCATGGTTTACGTCAGAACGTCATAACGATTGTAAACATTTGAAGTAACATATCAATAAATTTTTCTCTAGTGTAGTGTTACCAGGCCGCCTGCTATAGACTACAGGCTATAGACTAATAATAACAATTATTTTATGCAGCCATACACGTTGGCTATATGCATTGCACAACACACCTGGTGTTCATTCTATATGTGTGTGTGTGTGTGTGTGTATTTTATAAATTGTAAAAAGATATTTTAACCAGAAAAATCTCAAATGTATTCCCAAAATTGTGCAGCCTTTCTCTTGATATCAGCATTCACAGTTGTTTTTTTGTTTGCTGTTGTTTTTTTTTTTTTACAGGGGCCACTGAGTCCTGCTGACATTCACATGAGTCTCTGTAGTCTGTACATGAACATGGTAAATGGAACTTGGACAGGTATGTACTATGTTTCAGGAATGTCACAAAGGTCTCTGTTGAACAGAGTGTGTGTGATCTAAAGATCAGTGTGTTCAATGTGCTTTTTTGTAATTTGTTGTGTATCTTTGGATTATGTTGTGTTGTAAATAAATCTAAACAATCAAAAAGCCATTCTTTTTTAAGGCTCTCCTCATTATTTGTGCAAGGCTCCTAATGATAGGGCCTGATAGCACCTTAATAGGGCCATTATGGGAGGGGTCTTTGTCTTCCTCAGGTGTGAAAAGCATACATAATAATGAGAGATTCACAGTGGTTTACGCCTTCTCGCATAAACCTTTCTTACCCAAAACACGTCATACACATTCTAAAAGACTTTATTGACTTATCTGAATGAGTAGTCAGGATGATTTTCACATAGTTTTGAAGCAAATATTCTAGGCTACGTGATACAATTTCCAAAAGTCTTGTGAAGCAATAATTAGTAAGGGTTTTATGATCTTATTTCAGTGATATTTGTTTTTTGTTTTTTCACAAACCACGCATAAACGTCATTATCTCAAAACTAAAAACTTTTACATACATGCTGCTGACATATTACTGTAGCAGAGTTTGTGCTGAATACAGTGTAATCAGACTTTAGCCATGAAAATGTCACAAGTATCAGAAATAAACACAAATGTCAGATCATGTAAGAACACCTCCAGGACCCAGAAAACACATCAGACCCCAGAGGGTTAAAAGGGCACCATGGGAAAACAATTTAAACAAAAACAAAGTTTTATGATTTTGAAACCTTTTAAAACATGATGATGGAAAATGAATAAGACATTTAAGATTCTGCACTATTCAAATAAGCAGCCTAAATTATGTTACAAATTCAGCAAATAACAGCTTAAATTTTGGTTTGTTCCACAAACACTGCATTTGAATGGCTTCAGAATACTTTTAATGTAGCCAATAATCACAACTTTTTGCTTTGTATGAAAAAGAGCAGTGACATTCTAAAAAAATGTTTGCTCTTGTTTTACAGAAGAAAGAACATCGTATGTGCGACATGCGGGTGAGTATCTCTTGGGGTGAACTATCCCTTTAAAAGCAGTCTCTTTTCCCCTCTGAAGTCACATTTAAACCCTGCATAATTAAGTGTCTCCTGGTATACATGAACACACCTAAGATTTCCCATGATGTAAGAAAGCAAGACATGACTGTCTGCAAGACTTCTGTGCTGACATAGGAAACTCTTCAGTAAACAGAGTCATTACGGGATTAGCATCTTTGCTTTGAAGGCTGAAAACTCTGAGAGGTTTGAAGCAAGAGACACACTGGACTGATGCACTGACAGTGAAACATACTGGAGTAAAGTCAGAAAAACACAGACAGCTAAATACATAGGCAGTATCATACCCATGAAAGAGAGCGGACAGGCTGACAGACATATTGTCCCAGTCCTGTGTGTGAGAGCAGACAGGCAGCCCCCTACTGCACTGGCACAGGGCTCAGGAGAGAGCTCTCTAATTTCCAGCTGAGTTATTGAACATTTGATGGAAAGTGCCAATGGCACTCCTGAACATTAAAACGAATCTAATATAAATTGAGAGTGAGAGAGGTAGGGACAAAAAAAGAAAAGGGACGGAAAAAGGAATGGCACGGAAAGAGTTGCATACCCACAACACTGCTTGCCACGCAGCTCTAGTTAAAGACATGACGGCTAGTTTTTGGACACACGTCTATTCCTTATAATACTTTACCATATACTTCATGTCTTAATAGTACATAAACATAATACAATACAGGTTAAAAAGTCAGCCAACAGCACAAGAGATAAAGCAATGTCTGAAAGCTTTAAACTTTTAACAATCATTTAACAATGATTTTTGTGTTTTGGTGTCCAACAAACATCCAGTGTTTTTTAATAATTGGACATTTGTGCTTTTTGACAAAATAACTAGGCCTAAATAATCATTAAAATAAACCATACATATTATGAAAATAATCAAACTAAATGGCAAGTGAATTATTGTCTTTGTTTCTCATTTGAGAATGAATAGCGGTTACATAATTTTGAGTAACTTATGCAAACAAAACATAAAATAAGTTAGTCCTTTTTGAATGTACAGTGGTGTAATGAGTTGTTGGGTGCTGTTCTTTATAGACTTCCCGAATGGAGCCATTAATCAGTAAAACCGTCTTTAAAAAAAATAAATTACTGCTTAATGTCATTCCAAGCCTGTATGACTTTCTTTCTTATGCGGAGCACAAAAGAAGATATTTTGAAGACCGTTGGTTACAAAACAGTTTTGACCATTGATTTTTGTATGGACAAAACCACAGACATTTCTCAAAATATCCTCTTTTATGTTCCACAGAAGAAAGAAAGTCATACAGGCTTGGCACAACACGAGAATGAGCAGATCATGTCATTTTTGGGTGAACTATGACTTTAAACAAAAAATGTGAGACTAGATCTACAACAACAACAAAACCCTGGGTAAACCCGATAATCTCTCTGCTTCAACAATAAAGTTCACTATTTAATGTTTCATAACACTTCAGAATCTTAAAGCATACACAGATGGTAGAAACGCATTAGGCTTCATATAAAAAAGGGAAACTACTGAATTAGAAAAGCTATAATGGAGCAGTGATCCCAGTCAGCTCTATGATTTAAATGCATCATGAATAATGTTAAAACCTTATGGGCTCAGTGCTTTACCTTCAGAGCGCAGAAGATGCACGAGTCTTCCATGCACTTGTGTGTGGTGAGCTGCCGGAAACTTCGCCGAAAGATATCCAGATGCCAGAGAACCTGTAAGAAAAATGAGAAATTAGACCACCCTCTGATCTTTGAACCTGACTGTGCATGATACAAAAGCTCTCTAAAAAGACAAGCTTGAATCAAGTGTCAGACAGTCTTCAAGACAACTTCTAAAATGCCTAAGAATCTCTAGTCATCAAAAATGTATCAGGCTCAAAAAGCACTTGCTGCTCTGCACCGCCTGCAGTTGACTTTCCACCCCTTCTTAAATGTCTCTCTCAGGAGGGCAAGATATTTTAAGAACCGAAGCCTGTTTGGAGACGGAGATATTGCAAGCTGTATCTGATACTGACAGACACCTTTCTTCAACAATCTCCTAAATTCAGCTTTCTTGAAACCTCGTAATCCAATCTCATCCAATCACATGAGAGAAGCAATTATGTCTTACCAATCAGGTGTCAAACATCTGCTAAGCCCATGTGATTTATCCAAGAGTTTGAAGAAACAGGGAGCAGGTTAACAAGCAGAGGACATTCTGAGAGTGAGATGAAGTGATGAGCGTGTTTCCCAGCTTTAGTCTTTCATCTTGAGGAATGTATGCATCTCCAGAAGAAGGATGATGCGGAATGTCAGCGGAACAAACAAAGACCTGCTAGCTTCCTGCCGGGCAGCTTGCACGCACGCACAGACACACAATCATATACACCTCCCATCTGGCCATGCCCAGGAGGCTGCGGAGGCCGTCCTGACCCCACCTGCCTGCCATGAGCTGAGACGGTGTGCCATGGCCCCGCTGCTCGTCCGGCACATCTACACGCTTGCATGCTGAATTATTGAGAGAGCTGTCAGTCTCACTAAACACAACTCAGCTACCCAAATGAATCTGCTGTCAAACTTCACCTTCACAGATCTTAATAACTCTAATAAACTGTCAATGGCTTTCCATTGTCAATTTCCATCCAAAGTTGCGAATTTAACTTATGTGAAAAATTGGAATATCGCATAAAACATTCGAAAATAAAGCACCGTTTCCATCCAGTGAGCCAAAGAGAACAAAGTCATCACTTCCTGATAAGTTGGCGCTAATGACCACTAAGAGAAATGGAAGTTGCAGCAGTAGGAGAAGCCACTGTGTATATAATAATTTAGTATATAATAAATTACTTGCGAATCAGAGCGCGCAGACGAAATTTAAAGTTATTTTGCTTTCGGAGGCAGGTGTCTGCAGTTTGTGAACACAGTTGCATAAGACAGTTAATTATACTGAACCACTTTGACGACAGACTTTGCTCAGGCATTTCAGAACAACCAAAACAGCATTTCAGATGCTGTGCAATGAGACCAGTTCGCTGGTTAGTCCTGTTATGCCGTCCCATTGCAAAGTCATGTCTTTTTTGATGCGCATTGAGGAATTTATTCAGTAAATGTGTTTCCGCGACAGTTTATGCTCGTTTTCTTATTGGATAAAAAGTTTATCTGACTCAATTGAGCGCATACGTTTTTAATACGTTTTTTTTTCTTCTTTTTTCCACATTATCCATCCAGCATTTTTTAATGCAATATCCCAACATGCGCATTAAAAATAGGTGGATGTAAACATAACTAATGAACTGTAAGACGGTGACCTACTTAAGTTTCAGTCAAAAGTCTTGTGCAGAGCTGTGTGTTCGCTTTACTTTGAAAAAACCTTTGAAATTACGCTCTAAAATTGATTTTGTCAGCACTACAGATTTCAAGAGACACAAATCAGAAAACATCTATTTGAGTGAAGTTGGGGCATTGAACGTGTCTCTACACAATAAAACTCAACTGCACTCAACAGCATTGATCTCTAAGGTCATTCAGCTCACCCTATATAACCTCCTGCTGATGCTCTTTGCATGGCAAAAGGAACCATAAGTGAATAAAATGCATGAAATGCAATGCAGTCTTAGCTTAAACAAAAGCTTAAATGTAAATATTTGCCCAAAGGAGAACTTAAACAGCACTATCACAGTATCCATCACACTAAATTGAAATTTTTTTTTTGCAATGGTCTTAGGAAGTAATTGTTTATGAAAATCAACTGGTGAAGTTTTACTCGAAACCTTGGCAAGCAGGGCTCAAATATAAAGATCTGAGTGGCTGGGGACAGGTTGAAAAAGAGTAATTAAGAATTAGGGGTGGATGTGGGGGGTCGATTCACATATGAATCGCGATTCTGTCTTCTAATGATTCCGTTTTGACCACTGATTTGTGACGTTCTCAATATATCTTATTTTATGTTTCACAGAAGAAAGAAATTCACACAGGTTTTTAAAATATGTATTTTAAAATTGTATTTATATATAAAAATATAAAATATTTTACGTTAATAACGTGTTGTCGGAACAAAGAACAGTGCAGCACCCGGACAGTTTAGAGAGCGCACAGGCTTGCAACGGGGGACAAATGAAGCTAACTTGACAACAACAGTTACTATATCAATATTTTAACGAATAGAAAATAGCCTTAAATAAGACATGCCGGTATATAATATACAAGCTTCTGTATTCTTTACACTTGTAAAAGCACATGAACGTATCCTGTATATGAGGTTAAATCACTAAATATTGAGAACGCAACAGCGGTATTATATTTTTCTAACTCTAAAAGATTGCCACTGATCGGAACCAGCTGATAATCATACATTTTATGGTTGCAAAAGATGCACACGTGCTCACGCTGAACATAAAAGGCTAAGCAGCCTTGCATTCAAATCTATGCATGGGCTTTATCAAATAAACATTCGATGCAAAATCGAGAATTGTGACCACAAAAATCGAATCGTGAGAGTTGAAAAGATTCCCATTCCTAGTAAGAATAGGCTGAAAGCCATTTGAGCCATCATTGTCCGGCAAGTGCTAATGGATTTATGGTTGTCTTGTAGTTTCCTGTACAATTATAATAACAGGATAATTTTATAATAAAAAATGTATAAGCAATAGTTTTAAATAATTGTAAAATATTAAATAATATTAGGTACACTATAAAAATATTGATATGATAAAAAGATGACGTAAAAACAGTTTTATGTAATAAAAGTTCAGGAGATGGGTTGGATAATTAGGGTTGAAAAAAAGAAAATTTAAATATTATTTAAATACATTATTATTTAAATACAATCTAACTGCACTGAAGAAGAAAGAAACCAAACACCTTGGACAATGATATAGGCTAGAGATATTTTCAGGACTTTTCTAACAATAAGCAAATCCTGGTCTCTGGGTGTATGTACGCAGCTCTGCAGACACACAGGGACATTCTCAGCCAGTGGCCATGGACTAGCTAGTGTGTCCATGTCTCAAGCGGTCAACATCAGGGCACAGTGTCCCCTTCTATCGATTTGACATCACTGATTTGACACTCAAGTTCTGGGAGCTTTTGACATGCCACTGAGTTTGCCTCTGAGAATGTCTAACAACAAAATCCAGCTTTTCAACTGTCCAGTAGAGTTGTATAGTTGTATGGGATGCGACTGGCCGTATTGATGAGAAGCCTGCAGGATCTTACAAATAGTACAGGTGTTCACTTGCCAACCTGGGTCACATCTGCTCATTAAAGCAATGTTCTGACCACCGTCATTACTGAGGGGAATGTCAAGCCTCTATAAAAGGGACAGTTGAAACTAAAGCAATTTGACTGTTGAAAAAAATCATAAATATGTGCAAAATAGGGCTGCACAATTAATCGAATTTCTAATTGCGATTACGATTATGGATGCCACGATTACGTAATCGTTCAAAGCCGCGATTACAAAAGAAAATCCACTCTGCGTGTGTGTGTTTAGAGCATAATTATGTTATGAGAGGCGAATCACGACTACTTCAGAAAACCCAGCACAATATGACATACCAGGCAGTGACGTAAGTGTACGCTGAAATAAAAAGTTTTTCACCTCAGAAAAGCGGACTTTACTGTCCTGTCAGCCGTTATACTGTGCTCGTAGCGCGCACTCTTCAATTGCATGCGCAAATGCGGCGCTGTTTATGGCTTCACTGTATGAAGTGCATCCAACGTCGTTACAATGTAAATTACCGTAGTAAGTCACGAAATAAAAGTAAAATACCACTAAATCATTTGTTAGCTGAGAAGGATTTGCATGCAGGTATGATTTTCATTCTATTTACCAGGAGCTATTTCATTAACAGTTCTTTTTAGGATTGTGTATTTACCAAGTGTCGTTTCCATAACCCCAAAATGCCACTTTATTTTCACTTTGTGTTATTTTTTATATTTTTAAATGACTGTGGTGGCTCATATCAACATTGTATTAACAAAAACTAGTTTGGGACTGGTATTTAATTGCTTTAGCATAGTCCTAATGTTTTTCTAGTCTTTAGTATGAGTCATTTTTACAATTTATGTGTATGTTAAGTAAAGGGGGACAGTACATGTGTGTGTTAACAATTTTTGTGTAAACATGTATTATAATAGGCCTATATATATTCAATGCAAATTGTGATAATCGTAATTAATAATCGCAATTACAATTTCAAGGGAATAATCGGCAATTATGATTTGTCATAATCGTGCAGCTCTAGTGCAAAACAAATAAATGCCAGCAGGATCAAGGAAACTTTAGACAATCTTTTAAGAACAGCTGAAATTGATCAACTGTGGAGATTGTAATTGTGAAATACATGAACTGCAATAGGATGTTGCTTGAAAGATTAGTTCAATATGAGCGAGCAAAACTACACGAGTGCCCAAACTGGACAGATCAGAGACAGCCGTCTGCAAAGATGGACACCACAGCCCATCACTAACCGAATTACACGCTTCAGATCCAGGGAACGGAAAGCAGACAGGAGGCAGAGCTGATGAAAAAGAGAGATAGACTGAAATGGAATGAAAATTACTATGACTGACTGAAACTGAGTTACTTCCTTCAGCTCATCAAACATTCAAATAATGTGAGCGGTCATGTGAGGATTTTCCTTCACGGAATGTGACCATTTCACACCATGTGCAACGTGTTTATTTCAAGAACAAACATGACAATTTCAGGACTCAAAGTGAAGAATTATTTATTTATTTATTTATTCCTTTTTCAGCTTGCCAGCAGTTCAGAACATTATTTATATTATATAATATAATTGTGATATTTTTATATGAATATATATATATATATATATATATATATATATATATATATATATATATATATATATATATATATATATATTTATCCACAGTATTAATAGATTAATAAACCAGTATTAATAGATGTATCCACAGTATTAAACGGCCTTCACCAGCCAAGGGCTGTCACAGATATAGATTTGTCTGTGATTGCTGAGGACACTTGTTTCAACGCTGTCACAATAACCACAATATTGTAATACAGCGATACTGACAAACCAACCACGGAGGATGGCAAGCAGTCGCAACCGCGATGTTCATGTTTTTTCTTATTTTTCACAAGGCTATGCCCTTCTTGTTTTAATAAATGATTAAAAAAAAATCCCTAGTTATAATCAGGGCATTTGTCTGGTTGGGCAAGTACAATACTCCTTCACGTCCCTTAAAAAAACACACACACACGTCCCGGACAAGCATTAATGTCGAGCCCTGATATGTTTTCCTTGATTGGTTTTCCTTGAAGAGAATTACGTTGTTGAAAACGAAAGTAAAAGAGGGATGCACGTTCATTGCGTTTTAAAGTGATGAGAGTTCCGTGTCTTTATTAAACTCCACACATTATAATGATTTATCTGTCACCCACCCTCGATTAATTGCAATGTTATGTTTTTATTACTTGGCCCGCCCGACCCACGGATTATGATCCGTGCAGCACTATCGGCAAACTATGCGGTTTGAGAATGGACACAGGCCGGGAACCTGCAACAGAACCGTCACGGTGGAAAAAGTGTATCTGAGCATGTGACTGTCCGAGTTTTGTCGAGAGCCGGAGGCGGCATGGAATTTGACGGTGGCGCCCGCCTCGTAATTCTCTATGCAGGAAAAACCATGATAACAAGAGTGAAGAATGTAATTTTCCCACCAACTGGCTCTTTTCTTTTACTTATTAATTAAGGAGTGGGGGTTTAATCTTCAGCTGGCCGACAGAAGCCGCCACTGACAGGTCACGTGACCTGCCACTACTAGAGATCTATACATTAGGCTCATTAAATAAAAAAGTTACAATAATTTTCAATTTTCTGTGAATTGCTTAAAAAAATACTTAAAAAACAATGAATATTTATTTATTTTCATTCACGTCCAACTGTTTGGTTACCGCCACTCCCGGCAGCTCAGTCCAGCCAGTCTCCATTGAGCTCCAAGTTGACATGTCCCCTACCACTCTCGTTGCAAGCAATATTATATGCAGGGAACTACACTGCGACCAAAATGGTCGCATATGCGACCTTTTGAAATGCCATTGCGACCCTAATTTTTAATGGGTCGCAAATGTATCACTGACTATTTTTGTACCTACCTTATGTTTTAGGCAATATGCTATGATTTACTATGAGCATTTATTAAAACAGAAATGTGTAGCCTATTTTAAGTATACGTTTTTATAACGTGCTCTGAGCATTCAACACATCAAGTTGGCTTCAGCCCCGCGAGAGAGAGAGAGGCGCATGCGCGATCGAACTCTGTGTGTATGTGTGTGTGAGAGAGAGACGCGGGCGCGATCGAACAGTGGAAACATAAAAACATACTCCGTCATTTTGTTCATACAGGACATGATTCCCAATAAAACACAACATTGTGCTTTTGTCACACTCTAAACTCTTGTCAAACTGTCACCTACAACTGTAACCCAACCACACACACACACCTTTTTAAAAGCAAAACATATTTATCCAACCCCATTTAAAAACAGTCTGTGTGTTCCATCTTTTGGAGATTCATCATATCGCATTGGTTTTCATTTCTTTTCCTCGGAGTCGGAGCACTAATCTGTTTATTTTTAAGTTACACATTCTACATTGATTAAAAAAGAAAATCAAATGTGTTTTTAATGGTAATTATTTTATACTGAAATCATTTATTTATAATGCAGATGAGAATAAAGTTAGGGTTAATTAAAATTAAGGAAAACAATATATATTGATCTAAAATACAGCAAATTAATTTTAAATTCATTCAGGTACAATTACCAAACATATATCAAGGTCATTTTGTCTTTTAATTAATTTAATTAATAAACTAATTATATAAAACTATTGTCAGTGCACTACAAATAAACTGGTTCTATGCCTTTATTAATAAAACTTATACAACTTAAAAATACAAGGCTTAAGACATTTATAAAAATGCCTTCTGCAATTTTGTTTTGCTTTTCACTCCATTGTACCGAAATCGTACAGAACCGTGATGTCTGAACCAAGGTATGAACCCAACCGTGACTTCTGTGTACCGTTCCACCCCTAATGCAGTACAGTGTCATTATTGTTCATTATTATCCAGAGAGCGGCTTACTATAAATAATTTGTGCTACCAAATCATGTTTTGCGACAGTAACTGAAAAAGTTAGTAGTGCAAGTGCCACCAGTGGAAAAGGTTAGTGTAGTTCCCTAATTACATGAATTTATTAGTGTAGCCTAATTCTAATCAAATGGATGTTTTCTTTTACTGACCTTCGCTGGCCACTCAATACGGCCAGCCACTGTTGACTTAGTCTCAATTTTGTTACATTTTAAAGACTTCATTTTACATTTGCATTTCAAGTATATCAAGATGTTTAGATGCATGTTTTGTAAAACAGGATTACTGTTTTCACCCCAGGTTTTGCCATATTGTTAATCTTCAAGGCAACAGACAATCCAGCCGCAACACTCCCTCAAACACCCAACCCCCCGAACCAGTCATAACTGACACTAATTTGTAGCTTTAGACATATTATCAGCCAGCTAAGCCCCTTTATTTCCATATAGCTGATTATACAGTAATCCAAAAATAGAGGGTGAGTAATGGCAGGTTGCTGTGCAGGGTAATTACCGGCCAGGACAGTGTGCGTCTGACAGTTGTTTGTGGGGTCTAGTGCAGACAGTGCTTGAATCATCACTAAATCTAACACTGGCTCCAACGAGCAGCACAATGGATAAAAGGCACAGCGGTTTCTGTCTAATGGCTCTCATGCAAGGAGAGCTACGAGTGAAGAGCCAGCGCACCGTTCCTACTGCTGCCATATGCATCTAGCCGCTTGACTTGTTGCTTCAAATGGCTAATCATGAGGGGAGCACAATTTCGCCTATGAGAGGAAGCATCTATTGAGGTCACGCAATGCACAAGTCATTAATTAATGAAATAATATGCAAAATATTTATCCTCGCAGCCTACGAAGCAAAAGTAGATCCGAACAGTTGATGAAAACATCCCGGCAAGCTCATGTGGGTTTCCCTCACAAGTGTGTGACGTTTAATAGAGACCACACTGAGTCACTTGATACATCTGAGATACATCCCTAAAAGCGCCATATAAAGACTAATAATTTGTGCCAAAAGTCATGTGTTCAACTGAGAAACTATTTGTACTATAAGTCACTGATCAGATTTCTGAAATTAAAAGGAGGTAACATGTAAGATGTGTTTATAGCATGAACATATGTCGTCCTACCTGTAGAGCGCTGTTCAGGAAGCAGCTGTTCTGTCCCGGCTCGTTGATGAGTCCTTTGCTGGGGGCGATTGATGTCATGGTTCGTGGGGTGAATATGCCCTGTAACCCACTGCTGCCAGATGCAAAATAGTTTCTTTTCCATGACATGGTGGAGGAAATCTGCGCAAACTCTAAATCGTCCCTCCGCTTAATCTTATGTTCATCTTTCCAAAGCCGAGGGGAAATGCATTAGTGTTGTATCCAAAAGATGCAAATATTTCTTAAAAAAGTTCAATGGTCACTGTTTTTGCAATCATAAAATATATACATTTGTACTGGGGAAACGTTCATCCAAGGGTGTTGGTTTCTTGTTGTCCTCTTGCATCAGACAAAAAAGCAAATGCTGCCTCTTGGCCTTATTAACTGCTCTCTGGGACTTGGTTGTGGAATTTCACACTACTATACTTTTGGATTGGAGGTGTGAGGATCTTCACTACTGCGTTCTGCGCTACACCCTTAAACAGAAGCAAGCGTGCAGACTGACGGCAATAGTCTTGTCCTACTTGTAAACAGGTCAAAAGGCGTGAATCTTCACAAGACTGTATATCTGAAAAAATAAAAATAAATAAAGATGTTAACATCTCACACTCAATCAAATATTAAAGGGTTAGTTCACCCAAAAATGAAAATTAAGTCATTAATTACTCACCCCCATGCTGTACCAACCCTGTAAGGCCTTCGTTCATCTTCAGAACACAAATGAAGATATTTATGATTAAATCTGAGAGGTTCATCACTCCTCCATAGGCTCCCTAAGGGAATGAAACTTGACGGCCCAGAAAGTCATTAAAGAAAATGTTTAAATATTCCATGTCACAACAATAAGTTTATCAAGCGACGAGAATACTTTTTGTGCGAAAAAACAAACAAAAATAACGACTTTATTCGACTATTCCTTTTCTTCCTTGTAGGCCTGAAACGAGACTTCAAGAGATTTCCACGACGCATGCGCGAGAATTGCGATCTCCTTCAACTACTTCAGTTAAGTTCTCGCGCGTGCGCGTCGTGGAAATCTCTTGAAGTCTCGTTTCAGGCCTACAAGGAAGAAAAGGAATAGTCGAATAAAGTCGTTATTTTTGTTTGTTTTTTCGCACAAAAAGTATTCTCGTCGCTTGATAAACTTATAGTTGAGCCACTGTTGCGACATGGAATATTTAAACATTTTCTTCATTGACTTTCTGGGCCGTCAAGTTTCATTCCCTTAGGCAGCCTATGGAGGAGTGATCAACCTCTCAGATTTAATCATAAATATCTTCATTTGTGTTCTGAAGACGAACGAAGGCCTTACGGGGTTGGTACAGCATGGGGGTGAGTAATTAATGACTTAATTTTCATTTTTGGGTGAACTAACCCTTTAAGTTTAACACCAAGATCTGCCACAACAAAGTCACCACAAGTAATTCATTTTCAACAATAGTTGCTGATTTTTTTGTGGACAAATAAAAAGTTTGACTTATTATGGAAATAAGCAGCGACTTCTAATATGAATGAAGACACTAAAACACATAGGCCTAGATCTCTGAGATAATGTAGTGTAGTCAAGATCGATGAGAAGTTAATGTTACAATATCTGATTTTCTATTGATGTATGATTAAATCACTATAAAATTGGTTAGGGATGGCCCGATACCATTTTTTTTTCAAACCGATACGAGTACGAGTATTTACATTTGTGTACAGCTGCTAATAAAACAATCAATTCATTAAAATGTAACAGGTAAAAAGATTGATTCCTTCACAAATCTGACAATACTGTGGTTTGAGAGCATGTTTTACTCAACACAAGGGCAATACTAGCGTAACTGGAAGAATTTATTTACAATAGAAATATCCATGAAGTTTATGCTTCATTAATTTCCATGGCATGGAGGGGGGGGGGGGGGGGGGGTAGTTGTAATAAACAAATTTCCAAATATTTCAAGGTTTTCCCATGACCATAGGAACTAGAGACCCTTTTTCCCTTCCCGATACCGATACCTGGACTCAGGGTATCGGCCGATCCCGAGTACTGATCCGATACCTGGGTGTGTACAGTATCTATACAGCTGCAATTCATACTAGCACTGTATGAATTGATAGAATTATTTTATGGCGTGTTTCAGACTTATCCCTTAATTAAACATGAACAAATACATACAGTGAACTAGAGTATTTTTATTATCTGACATACATTTCACAGCAATATATTATTTATCTTTCTTAAATGAAACAGAACTTAAAATGCAGCCACACATCTAATATTGTAAAATGAAAAAGGTATTTTAGTTTTACTATATAACTGCGTAAAAAAGTGCAACAAATAAATCTAGGAATCTAAAAAATGATATATGAATAATATAAGAAAAATAATCTCTTTATAATTTAAAGTCCATAAACAATTTTGTTAAATAAACGGCATTTCAGTTTTGACCGCGGCTGGTCATCCAGAACAATAAACTCAAAACATGTTGTCGGTTATATTTATCGCTCGTTGGCTGTCTTTTGAAAACTTTTCTCTTTGTTTGAATGAAGCTTTCAGAGATGGTTGATTCTGGCGCGGCTCATTCTTCCCTGCCCTTGCCTTTGTGTAATCGTGTTCTGCGGGGTGACGCGTCTTCAAATGCTTTAAGTTAGTCGTGTTGAAGTTGCTAATACTTGTTCCACCCCTTGAAATTGCAGTATGGCATACGAGACATGTCGCCGTTTTCCTGGCTGGTTGGTTTAGTCTGAAATACTGCTAAACAGAAACGGCTCTGCAGCGGACATACTACTATCGCGCGCGCACGTTTTCTTCTTCGCGGCTCTAAACAGTGGTTGCTTGTGGCAACAGTACAACTACCTGTGTCGCCACAAGCAACCACTGTTTAGAGCAGCGAAGAAGAATTGATCTCCGATTTGCAGCGTTATGCAAAGCTAGCGTGCATAACTAGTAGAGATGCACCGATTGATCGGCTGGTGACCGGAATCGGCCGATTTTCACGTGATCGGCCATGATCGGCGACCGGCCGGTCAGTCTGACATAATCCGATTTTATGCCGGTCAAATGCACTCGGGCGCCGCATGATTAACATCAGCAACATCAGCATCACGCGTGCACACAGAACGCACACATGTAGGAAACCTCGTGAATTCAAATAGCAAGCGGGAGCAGCGCGTTTTTTTTTTTTCCGGCGTGCATGTTAATCAATGAGTGCATTCACACCGGGAGCCGGAGCAGCGCGTGAGCGTCGATCAGGAGCGTCGCGTGAGTAACAGTGAAGCGTGGGTTTCGGCGCCGTGTCTATTTTTGCTGCGCTCAATTTAAGTGAAAGCACAATTTTGCTGGACAAAATAAATATGATTTCATCCAAAAAGTGCCCAAAATGCAAAGAATTTGCATGTCTGGTGTGTTTTAACAAGAACTGAAGTAGGCTAGGCTATGTCAGATAGAAAATGAAGACTCAAAAATATTTATAGAAAATTTACCAATTTAAACTTGTTTTTATTTCCCAATCGTTTCCCTGCACATGCTCCACTTGTCCTGTTTAGCTTGGCTGGACATGTGTCAGATGAGAGAAGAACTGTTTGAGAAAAATAACTTGCCATTGATGTACAAGTGATTGCAATAGGCCTGTGTGTGTGTGTGTGTGTGTGTGTGTGTGTGTGTGTGTGTGTGTGTGTGTGTGTGTGTGTGTGTGTGAGAGAGAGAGAGAGAGAGAGAGAGAGAGAGAGAGAGAGAGAGAGAGAGAGAGAGAGAGAGAGAGAGAGAGAGAGAGAGAGAGAAATATCTTTATACTGCAAGGGTATATTTATTTTATTTGTTATTTGTTATATTATTTTATTGCCATTATTGCCAGAAGTTTAGTTTGGTAAATATATCAGATTTTATTAGTTGGATATTGGATGTGAAAAGGAAATGGTTCTTCCATAACACTGCACTTTAGATGTGTGTGAATTTCCCACACTAGGAGTCATTTATATAGTTCTATTTTATAGCGATTATCTGTTCAAAAAATGTTCTATGCAAAATGTTCTATTAAAGAGAAGATAGAAAATAAATATTTGTGTGTGCTATAAAGTGGTTTGAAAAATTGAAATCGGAATCGGCTAAAATCGGTATCGGCAGGTCAAACTCAAGGAAAAATCGGAATCGAGATCGGCCTAGAAAATTGTAATCGATGCATCTCTAATAACTAGATATTGTTTAAGAAAATGGTATCGGATTGGTACATGCGTAGAAGTACTAGGGCTGCACGATTTGGGCCAAAATGGTAATCACGATTATTTTGATCAATATTGAGATCACGATTAATTATCACGATTATTTGTTGATTTTAACCAAAACAAATGTTATCACATAGGCTGATTATATCTGCTGTAACGTCCATATTGTGCTACATTCCTGCTAATGTACAACTATGTGCATCAAAATAAAACAGGTCCTCTTATTCACCAAAGTTCAGTGCATCTCCTTAAAGAATAAATAAAAATAAATAAAACAAAAAAGAAAATGTAGCAAAACTTCAACAGGGCACTATTTTACATTTTACATTGTGTAAATATATTTTAAACTTGCATTGTAAAGTTATAATGGATGTGAATAAAACGCGCAAAATATAAAATTTTCTATCCATTCATAACAGAATGTAACCAAATGAGAACATTTCAAGGCAGAACTATGCACTATGGTTCGATTAATGGATGAAATTCAGAGTTATTGTTATTTGACGCTTAAGAAATGTAAAATGTTGTGGGACAAGTCTTACTGCATAAATTTAATGTATTTAATCCTCCATATGAAAGTTTATGTGCTCGCCTCAAATTATTTCTATTTATTAAACAATATAGTTCAAAACAAGACGTTTGTAGTAGCCTACTGATTATTGGAGTCCATTAATCAAACTTTTATGCCTCTTATATAGTAATTATGTAGTATGTATGTACCAATTTACTAATGCTCACACTCGGTCTCTCACTCTCTCTCTCGCGCAGACACAATCGGTATCTCTCGCGCGCTGTCGCTCGCACGCAGACACACTGTATTTCTCGGGCACTTTCGAGCGCGCTTTTGGACACTCGGTCTCTCTCGTGCACTGTCGCTCGTGCGCAGACACAGTTTCTGTCGCGCACTGGGGCTCATGGAGACACGTAATCAGACAGTGGTTTACGGAGCGCTAGATTGGCTTTGCAAAAAAAAACTTTGATACGGAGCATTCTGTGAACGGAATGACGCATTTTAAATATCGCTCGATCGCGCGAATTTGATCGTGGGAAGCCAAAATCGTGATCGTGATTAAAATTCGATTAATCGTGCAGCCCTAAGAAGTACTCGCCGATGCCAGCATTTTTATTGGTATCGGCGGCATTTTCGATACTAGTATCGAAATCGGAACAACTCTAATAGGAACCCATAAAAGAATAGTCCACCCAAAAATGAAAATTCTGTGAAAGTGAGAATAGACTCAAATCAAGTAAAACACAAACAGTGACGTCTTAACACCGTAGCTGTGAAATTTCCTATACAATCCGACTCAGATCTCATCCTGTTGACTAAAATAACACGTGGATGCAGACAAGGATTTATCTGTTTGTCCCACTCCAAGCCACCATAAAGAACATCCCTTAGCTGACTGTTGATGTCCTGCACTGACACATGACTTACAGGTCGACCTTCCAGACACAACACTCTGACATAACTCAACAAGTGATAAAATAATCACAGCTCTTAAACCACTCTCCCACAGGTAGCCTTAGCTATGTTAGCAGCACTCAGCCAGCCTGTGCGCTTGCATTAAGGTTAGGAAGACGTCCAAAGAGGACCGGATCCATTGCCTGCAACATTTACGTTTTACCTCGAGCTCCTGCCAGGAAGTATAAAAGCTGCAGCTTAGAGCCGTTCCTCTCAAGAGTTTAGCAAATTTGTCTTCGTCCATCACCGTCTGATGTGCTTTTAACGAATGCAGACATGAGGGCAGTTTTCGAGGAACGCAGAATAAAACAAGAGAGGGGGAAGACCACAGAGAAAGACAAAGGCCACAGACTGACAGGAAAATGTAGAAAGGAACAAAGATGACAAGGAGGCAACGAGAATGGATGAACAGAAGAAAAAAAAATATTTACAAAGAAAAGGGACTGATTGAGACTGAAATGGAGGAAGAAATTCTACCAGGATGTGTGTTTATCCAGCTGTGAGTCACCGGCTGATGTCACTGGATTCCGTGTCTGTGTTTATGGCTTTGAAACCACATTAACGCCCAAACCCGCTATTAAAATATGCTTTGCCTATAAACAACAGGGTATAATGTCCTCTTTCAAACATTCATCTGCATTAGTCTTTCGGACAGATTTGTCAAAGCTTTGATGTGATGAGTAGGAAAGCAAACTGATAACTCTCTCCAGGTATTACTGACCTCACTGGGCCATGCAAACAAGCCGAGCAATGTTAAAAGTGCCACAAAGCTAAGAAGTTTACTATGTTTGGGGAAATAGTAGAAATTACTTTAACACTGAAGACATCACAAAAAATGTGCACACACTTATAGTGGGTTCTTTATCTCAGGTAGGCTGTGCACTGTGCCTCTGCTTGGTCAGCAGGGGGTGAAGTAGGTCGAACGGCAGGTCAAGCAGGCAGATTATCTTGATCAGACGGTGGATTATCCTGTCTGGCAGAAAACAGAACTAGCAGTGTCTACTGTAAGGTCCTCATTAGCTCCCAGACAGTGGCTAAGACTGTCTTGCTGGGCACTGTAGTATGTTCTTGTAAACATGGTTTTGGTGAACCACAAGCTGATAAACAAGCATGTCTCAGAGATTCACTCAATATCCTCAAAAACAAACACAAAATATCGAAAAACATGAATATCGCGATATTATATTTGGCGATACTGTATCGATTCTCAAAAACACGGTCGAAATTTTTTTACATCCAAAATTCACGTCCGTGGCTTTGTGTTCAGTTTAAATCGACCGCTAGATGGCAGTGTAATCTCAGAACGTAACCTGAAGGGGAGAAGCGCAAGAGTGCATCGCTAGCGTTAGCAAACCCAACTCACAAGACTATAAAATTATACCAGCTCCCACCAATGTTCAGAGCTGAATGTGGATTCATTTTGCTTCCACTATAAAGGGACCACTAAAGAGATCTACAAGAGTCATGTTTGCAAAATAAGCCATGCCAAAATACAATACTCTGGAAATACATTGAATCTAAGAGCTCACTTAACATCCCGACACCATCTGTGGATTCTGAGCGTTTAGATTTTATGATTAGATTTTTTGCTCAGGTTTTATGCATATGGTGGTGTTATGACAGTTTAAAAAAAAGAAGAAATGTTGCAATATATAGCTTTTATTACAGAATTACAATATATTGTATCGTGATTAGGGCTGTAACGATACACCAAACCAACGATTCGATTCGTATCACGATTTTTGACCCACGATTCGATTCGTATCGCGATTCTATCACGGGGGCGGGGCTTGAGGGGGCGGGGCTTGTGGTGAAAAAAAGAGATTTTGAGAGAAGAAAAAAAATACCGGTATTTTTATTAAATAACATTAGGAAAAACCTGTATAATCTAAACACCAAAGAACAATAATAACTATGCAAATTATTAAACTATTTAGGCATTTATCTTGCCTAAATGTTTACGCTCATTGCATTTTTACAATGGGGTAATATTGTTGTTAAGAATTTACACATCACAAGGAAGCTTGATTTAAATTGTTTAATTAAATTGAAAGAAGTAGCACAAATAAATACAATAGAATAAAGATACAAATAAAGACAATTAAAGAGAAAAGTTTTTGAATAGGTCTAACACTAGTATTCACATACAGAAACTGAATAAAGTAATCAAATGGAAAATAACACTAGGTAGTATTTTAGTCCTGAATAAATTAAATACATAGGCTATTAATCCTGATTCCTTTAACTTAAAGCCGTCTTTTGTTTTTTTGACAACAAAATTAATGACAGACACATATGGCTTCCGTCACTTTAAGAGCTAGTGCACGGATCCTGTGTTCATTATACTGGCATGCGTTTTATGCCTATTAAAGACAAAACCGACTATGTTTAGAGTATAGCCTACTCACAAAGACCGAAATTGACAATTTTGCGTGTTAAAGCAATATAATCCGCGAAAAATAGTTACTGGCCAGCTGTTTTTGAGGCGGATTTTCTATGAATGTGCGCATAGAAAATAATCTCTCAGAGAGCGCGCGAGCACTGATTAGTTTAAAATTGCTTGAATGTTTAAACTGGTAAGACTTAAAGACTTTTACAGTCTATGGTCCCGACTCCAAAACGCGAGTGTGTATTATCGCCGCATGCAGCGCCTGCCTTGCACAACACATTATGAGAGAAGAGATAGAAGACGCGCGCGGCACCGCTGAACACTCAAGCTGTTTGTGAAATTGCGTCTGGAAGATAGTTGTTAAAAGAATGATTTGATTTTATCATCTGTGTGGATTACGATTGCGGGAATTTCCCGCATTATAAATGGGAGACCTGCGGGAATGATTAGAATTATGCGCAATACCCGCAATCCCGCGCCGAAATTCGAGCCCTGGTTCTGGACAGGAAGGATAACTCTGTTGGAAGGGGTGTGATCGCGATTCTGCCTTCTCACATCGCGATACAGGATCGTGGACCTGAGTATCGCGATTTCGATTTTATATCGCGTATCGTTACAGCCCTAATCGTGATGCATATCATATCACCAGATTCTTGGTGATACACGGCCCTATGATATACACGTGGATCGTAATTATAGAGATGTGTCAAAAATGCAAATCATGGTAATATACATGTGCCTAATGCAAGCCTCTAATTACATATGATGCTTTAGCCTAGTGCTGGGCGGTATACAGGTTCATACCGAATACTGGTGTTTATTTTTGTTATGATATGAATTTTTTATATACCACAATACCGGCATGACGCTTTAATAACGATCAGAACGCGGCGCGACACTGTTTGAGAGGGTCTCTTTTCACTCTTGCACTCTGTGGTGATGCATGTGTTACTTATGGCGCTTTTCCACTACACAGTACCAGCTCGCCTTGGCTCGGCTCGACTCGACTTTGTTTGCTTTTCCACTGTGTAAAAGTTGTACCTGTACCTGCTTTCGGGTACTTTTTTTCATACCACCTCCGGCGAGGTTCTAAGCGAGCTAAGGCGATACTAAAATGTGACGTGAAAACAATGCCGACTGCTGATTGGTCACAGAGAATCTGCGTCATCATTGCACGCGCCAGATGGAGTATCCAGAATAAATAACCCCGCCATTTTTAAATAGTTTGGCCAGAGTTACTAAACTTACTACTATTATTATGGAAACTCGGAAGAATACACCGTGGTCAAACGAGGAGGTGCAGACTTTCCTTTGTTTGGTTGCCGAAGAGAGGATCCAGCGAGAGCTTGATGGGGCAACGAGGAACGAAAGGCGTCGCTATGACGACCGGGTACTATTTGTGGCGGTACTTTCTGCAATGGAAAACGGAGCGAAAAGCAAGCCGAGTCGAGGCGAGCCAAGGCGAGTCGAGTCGAGCTGGTACTGGTAATGGAAAAGCGCCATTAGCGTGACTGTGAAGATGGATAGGTTAAACTATAATTGATAGCTGTCAAATTATATTACAGTGTTTCCCATATATTGGTTCACAATATCAACACAGCCTTTTGGAAAATCTATTTGTAGTTGTGGCATTGACATCGTTGAATAAACATGAGCAGCACTGCACGTTTCAAAGTCAAAACACGGCACCGGTGTTTTTATATGAATGTATCTGAAGCGAACTAACAGTCTTTAGAAAAGCTTCTTTGTTATTCCGATTTAATCTTTCTTTATCTTTCCTGATAAAGCAGCGTTTATGTGCGTTGCACTGCTTTGTGTACAGCCGTTACCGGGGAAACCGCTATTTCTGCCGCTCCTAAAGCGCCTCCTGTTGGCACCTGTTTGTAAACAGCCTTGCAAACCTGTATTAATACTAGTGTGGATTTGTTCTACAATATTCACTCATGACACTAAAATAGGGCATTCTAAGTCAATCTACTGCAGTATTTCCTCTCTCACTCAGTAGAAAATGTGGTTAACACCCCAGTCATGCTTGGGGAAAAAAATACCGTCATATACCGTGAAACCGGTATAATTTTATAAAATACCGTGATATGGATTTTTGGTCATACCGCCCAGCACTACTTCAGCCTGGCTTTAGTCCACCATCACACGACTCCACTCTCTGATCAACAAGCACTAGTACAACCAGCAGTTCACCTCATACAGACAATCAATGCTGAGCACCAAACAGCCTCTGCAGGACCTCAAGGAACAAGAGAGAACAAAGGTCAACTGCAGCAAATCATCATGCAAGCAAGGCCATTTCCATTTTAGGAAAACCACTATGAAAAGCCAAGAAGCCGAAGGTGATGGATCCCCCGACCAGATCTAACATAAGGTGTCACAGGATTATTCCTGCAATAATAGACTCTGCCGGGAACAGCGATGCCCATTTAGCCATCAGGGGTGAGAGAATTCCATCCCTCCCAGCCGCCACCTCTGACGCAGCTAGCTGACATTTTCAATCCAGCAGGGCAAATTTGTGGCACTAATAGAGTCTGTAATGTCTCACTGGCGAGAAGCTTCACACCTCAGTCTGACACCGACCGCTTTGCCAAACCTTCACTTGAACCAACAGTGAGAAAATATCCAACAGGGACAAAAGCTTGAGGGAAACATGTCGCCAGGCGACAGTGCAGTTGAATGAGCCTGATAGTCCTGGCACCCCATTTCTATTACTGAAAGTGAATGATAAACAAGCAAGCTATCTGGCCAAAGCTTCTCCACAGTTTACTTTAGTGAAAGTGATTTAGAGGCCGTTTCGGCAGAGGCTTTTTACCATCTTATCATCAGATGCCAAATGAACAATGCTGTTTAGACAGATAGTGCACAGGCTTGTATGCGGCAAAAGCTTTGTTTGGGATATTCTCTGTCCAGATAATTATATTAATAAGACATAACTCTGCTTACGCAATCAGCCTTAACCTACTTATTAAAGGCCGCTTATGAAGTGCAAAAGGACAAGTAAACCTTGAATGTTCACGCTAGCGGCTTGGGTTATTTTACCGTCTGAGAGAAATTTAGTAGGGCGATAGGAAACAGAAACAGGCCCATCCCTGAATGATACGCTCTCCACTGTCTCCATCAGACCCAGGCTGACATCATCCCGCAGCAGGAGCCCGGTGCTGAGGAAGCACAGGTCCAGCTTGAAACAGTTATTTTCCACTAAACAGAAATAAGATAGGGTGGGTATCGGTTGCCATGGAGACCAAGACCTGGTGCTGTTTTTGGAAGGATGAGGTGCAAGCACATAGGGTGGTCAAGCACAAGATACAGCCAGGCACAAACGGTGTCCTTATGTTTCTATGCACTATTCCAAAAATTACTTAAAGGTGCAGTAAACGATTTTTGAAACACGCTGTTGAAAAGTGGATCAGGCCGAGCACCAAAACACACTTGTAGCCAATCAGCAGCAAGGGGCGTATATACTCATGATAAGGGAGGAGAGAGAGCTCAGTGCACAAGACAGACATTCGCAGAACAAGGGAGATGGCTGAGAAAATACAAAAGAGGAAAGGCCACGGGAATATAACTTTTAAAAGAAGGGTTACGATCAGGCAAGAGGTAGGACCCGCGTAATATCAGAGAAGCTTAAGGAACGGAAAGGACTGAAAACTGATGCTGAGGTTGCTTTATTTCTTCTTGATACGCAACGTTGGATTTGCTGTGTTTCACAGAACTAAGACATGCTGTCTATTGCTTGAATATACTCATTTGTCATCTTCGCTTGTTTGTTCATTTGCATTATTAACATTATAAGCCTGGAATGTCTAAACCTCCTCCCCCATCTGTAGGGCTGGGTACCAAGTTCGGTACTTTTTAGGTACCGACCGAATTGCCTCGATACTACAGAGTATCGAAACATGTCTTGTTTTTCGGTACCAAATTTCGGTACCTAAGTGGTTAATCTTGTCAACGTCAGTGAAACAATAAGCATGCAGCATGATTGGCTGTGGTGGAAAAACTAGTTTACGCGGCTGCCCAGAGACTTGGCTCGTCGCACGTGAGGCTGTAGTGTGCGTGTGTGTGTGTGTGTGTGTGTAAGCGTCCCAACCCAGATAGATAGAAAATATGTGGAAATGATCCAAAGTGTAGGCTACCTATGTGCCAGACTCGATGCCAGAAGCACGCGATGCAATATTTCCGGTAACACGGTAAATCTGATAAGGCAAAGCGCACAGAATACACTTGAGAGTAATGGTGTGTTCACACCGAACGCAAATAGAGCGTCAAATACACGTCTAGTTAGACGCTTGAATCTTCCGCTCGAGTTCAAAACGCGTCGCCCAATTCGCGTCATTCGCGACGCCCGGCGCAAATGATCCGTCTATTCGCGTCTTTGCATTGACTTTGTATGTAATCTACTCACGCAAATAATTAAATTCGCATTCAGTGTGAACAGTGAACACACCATTAGTAAACACTTGTTCATTATTAAACAATTAAAATGTCTCCTTGCTCCTGTCTCCATGTTTCCCGACACATCCATAATCATTAGGCTACTTTTGGCAGTGCTTTGCGGCAAGCTTCATGTGTGCTGAGCTCGAGGCATATATCCCGCCACCCAGTAGCCTATATTTAATTTAATTCACATTTATTTGTATAGCATTTTTCACAATACATATCGTTTCAAAGCAGCTTTACAGAAAATACATGTGTCTAAATTACAATTTAGAGTGATGTATTATCAGAGGTGACAGTGTAATGCATTTCAGTTAATTTTCATTCAATTTCATTGTTAAATAATGCATTAAGTTAAGGCGGAAACAATGAGCTCATTGAAGTAAAGAATACATGTTGTTAAATAGGGATGTCAATTTTCACAAATTCCCCTGATCGATCGTCGTTTAAATTAACGATCAATTAATCGATTAATCGTTAGCCTTAATACTGCAATATGCGTCTACTGCAAATGCTGCTCAAATCCTCACCAAATTAATGCGAATGGTTTTTAATCTAAAGAAAGGGCTAGTAGGATTGTAAAATGTTTCGATGTGATTGATAATTTAATTAATTATTTAATAATCAAATATAACTACTAATACAACGTGTCACCAACGCGCTTATGTGTGACTGTTGTGGACGCGCTCATCCTGGAACAACTGCACGCGCTGAATGAATCTGCTACCGTTAAACTGGAGCACTTTGCTAGCACGTTATTTATCTGAAAGAAACGCATCCTATATGAGATTAATCCGATATATTCAAAATAAACATAATATTACAAATTATATCTGCACAAAATGACGCAAATTCATGCACAAGTGAACTTGAACTAAGTTGCGTGCCATTCATTCAGAACTACTCATGTTGTGGACGCGCTCTTCCTGGAGCAACTCGACACGGCAACTAAACCCAAATAATTCACAATGTTTTATTACAATATTGTTCTCTTTATAATGTTATGTAATATTACAGTCCCAATAGTCATTATTAGTCGTGCATTGCCGTTTGAGCTGCGCGCGCTGAAGCTGACGCTTCACTACAGAGTTCATTCCTAACCAAATGCATCCAATATGAGAAATCAGATATAGATAGGCATACACAAAATAAACAGTATTACAACTTACATTTGCACAAAACAAAAGGCTGCGAATGCACACGCAAACTTATAGTCATGATGAAGGTGTAAAATGGTCCCAAACATAACTCCGGGCGCTCGCTTTACATGTTTCGCGGTTGAGCAGCACGCACGCGCATGAAGACCTGCTTAATCGATGATCGATAAGTTGTATCGATTAAATGTATTATCGACAATTAATCGATCGTCGATTAATCGTTGACATCCCTATTGTTAAATGATTAGGAAACATAGAAAACTTGGTGCTTTTTTACATACTCAAAATATGAGTGTAAAAAAGTCAACAAACTGAAAAATACAAATAAAAATTAGGTAATGTTATATTGTTAAAACTGGTAACATAAAATTGGTATCGAAAAAAGTATCGTTCAGGAACCGGTATCGAAGTCAAGGTATCGGTATCGAACATTTTGTTACGATACCCAGCCCTACCCATCTGTTTTGAGCATCGGCTCCCAAACTGTGTACTAAAAGTGAGAAAACATACTGCCAATATGTTTTTTTCTTTTTGTTCTCCTTTTAATGACCGCTATAACCCCTTAATCTTGTAACATTTGTATTAAATTAGTTACTTGGACTGGGGGCTGTTCATGAAAACATGTTTGTTTTTTGGGATGGGATGACTTTGCCATTGAAGGAGTAGAGGAGCTAAACAATTAGACATTCGACATGAATTAACATTGTAACACATATTGCTTTCACTTATTGATGATATCATGCCCTTGAGCAGTAGGCACAGCAGATTCCGCTATAGTCATTGCCTGTGTTGAATAGCATATGCGTGAATGTGATGGGGGGGCGGGGGGGGTCCTTTTAGGTAGGGGTGTATTTGTTTAGATGATTTCAAATATCAACAATATCAACGTTCACCAGAAATCGCTTGCTGCACCTTTAAACATTTATATATATATATACATATATGTATGTATGTATGTATGTATGTATGTATGTATGTATGTATGTATGTATGTATGTATATATATATATGTATATATATATGTATATATATATACACATATATATATACAGATATTAGGGCTGTCAGTTAAACGCGTTATTAACGTCGTTAACGCAAACCCATTTTAACGCGATTACTTTTTTATCGCGAGATTAGCGGTCTTTTTGGCCTAGCAAACTTTGTAGTTTTTTTTTCACATGCTTTTGCAACAGGACACGGCATGCGCGGGGCTGCGCTATGAAACATATTGATTTCAATGTCTTGCGCCGTGCGAGGACGTTTTGTTGCTTTGTCGACCAAAGCGCAAGAGCAGCAGCGCGCACACCGCGGTCAAATTTCTAAATAGTTAAACTTTTGCCGCTGTGACGATTACCAGCGTGGCCAATAGAAACTTTTTGGCATCCAAAACAATTTGAAAACTGGCGCAGCACCGCGCATTCCGCGTCCTGTGCGCACCGGATCTAGCTAGACCGGAAACACACTTGTTGCGAGCCGGCCAAATAGTCCGTAACGTTAAGTTTTGAGTGGATGACGAGCGCAAGACGCCGAAATGGATACCAATAAGATTCTGAATTAAAAAAGTTTACTTTTAAAAAGTTACCAAATGGTCCCATTGACAAGACCAAAGTGATCTGTGTGTTTTGTCGTTGTGAACTGAGCTATCATCATCGCAGCGCGTCCAGTCTGAAATACCACTTGATGGCCAAGCACACACACACACACACACACACACACACACACAGCTGATGCGAATTCTCCGCCCCCTCGTCAATATCAGGACCTCGTCAGTATTTCTTTCACCCTTTTATTGATGGACAGTAGGGCTGTCACTTTTTATTCGATATTCGAATATGCATTCGAACATGACGTGAAATATCCGTAATCGAACTATAAATAAACTAACCGGTTTTTAAAGTGCCATGTTTAGCGCATTTTTTACAGTCTATGATTAGACTGTTTGTTTTTCATTTTATTGTTTGCCATCTCATCCAGTAGCGGGCACTCTAAACGTATTGTAGCGTAAACTCATGACCAAATCAAGCGAATAATAGCCAATAGCCACCCTGTTTTGAAAATGCAAGATAACACACAGAACGGCCAGCCTGAGCGGACAATTTCTACCCCAACTCATCTAAAAAGTAGTGTCTGGAAATGGACAATCCGATTGATGAATCCGAACAGGAACATGTTTACATGAACGATACATAAAGTAATGTGCGCGTTATATGTCACAAGATTCAAATCCGAATTGATTTTTTGACATGCGCACACTGCACGAATATGCCGCTGTTCGCGCATAACTATTCTCCTCTATTGGTTCTTTATTTGTTTTAAACAGCAGACTTGATATTTATCCGTCTCTGGTCATGATTTGGAGACGATGAGCATGATTTGCCGTGCTGCTTGGCTGCTTATATTGATCACGCAGTAAAACCCTGCGCCCAAAACCAGTCGTCCGTGGATGATAATCTGAAACAAGCGCTGGTGGGACGTTGTCCAGCTTCACTTCACAGACGCTGAGTGAAATAAGAATTTTTTAATAACGGAACACTCATTTATGACACTCTATTCAACAGGAAGAACAGCTCGCTCCGTACGTAATACGTCATTGCACATGCGCAGTCCTTTTAGTTTCGTAGATATTCGAATATATTCGAATACATTGCTTGATATTTGATATCCGTTCGAATTTGATTTTTCTCAAAAGTGACAGCCCTAATGGACAGTGTTACATTGTGTGAGAGATTATTTGCTCCAAGTGAGAATGTTTTAGTGTGAAACTGAACACAGTATATGCCAATGTTGTTTTCAATAAAAAACATTTGCACAAAGCAAGCTGATCCACTTTTCCATGTTGATAAGAGCATTAAAATTAGAAAGAAATAATGGGACAAAAAGAAATCAAGAGACATTCAGAATAGATAAAAATGTGCGATTAATTGAGATTTTGAGATTTGAGAATTGAGATTAATTGAAACAGGTTAACTATGACATTAATGCGATTAATCGCGATTAAATATTTTAATCGTTTGACAGCACTAATATTTATATATATTTGTTATACAAAAAGATACTGAATAAATGCATGCCATGACATGGCATAGATCACATACCAAGGGATCAGAAGATGTGACCCATGGTTGGAGAGTTGTCGTTCTTCTGTAAGCATGAGCTAGTGCGCATCACTTTGCCCTGGCACAAGCAACTGCATTTCCCTTGTACCATCTGTGAAGCTGTGAGGCCACCTGAATCTGGGCCAGTACGCTACAAACTCTCTCTTCACAGCACAGAGTAAAGCCCAATTTATACTTCTGCATCGACCTCACGCCGTAGCTAGGTCGTAGGCTGTGTGTAGCGCACGTACCCTTCGGCGTACCCTGACTTGCACCTCTCCAAAAATGTAACAACGCGTCAATTGTTCGCGGACGCAAGCGCCGTGATTGGTCTGCTAGAACCACTCCCTCGGGTTTCACATGTTCCCTCAGCATGCATCAACGCGAAAAACGACGCAGAAGTATAAATTAAAACCAACGCATAGTCTACAGCGTAGAGGCTCCGGCGTAGGTCCGACGCAGAAGTATAAATCAGCCTTAAGACGGAGAATGCAACCATAGGGTATATTTTGCCTATCAGTCCACCGCAGTCACATCAGGATTAGCTTCAGTGCTGTAACTAACACAAGTTAATTAATTCAACTGTTAGAAACAACAACTATTTCTTTTTTAATAATCTGGAATAATACTTGTCACTTCAACAAATCAATCTCCTTTTTCTGAATATGCATACATTACTGCTAAACAGCCTGTAAAAGCATAGTCAGATGAGTTGGGTGTCCCTTAAAGGGTTAGTTCACCCAAAAATGAAAATTAAGTAATTTAACCCTCAGATGAGTTGGGTGTCCCTTAAAGGGTTAGTTCACCCAAAAATGAAAATTAAGTAATTTAACCCTCATTCTGAATGGCACGTAACTCAGTTTAAGTTCACTTGTGCATTCACGTCATTTTGTGCAGATATAATTTTGTAATATTCTGCTTATTTTGTATATATCTGATTAATGTCAAATAGGATGCGTTTCTTTGAGTTAAATAAACGCTAACAAAGTGCTCAACGGTTATTCATTCAGCGCGAGCCGCTCAAGCAGAATGCACAACTAATAATAACGATGGTTAATTTGGGACTTTCATATTACATAACATGAGAACACTATTTTATTAAATGGTTGTGAATTCATTGGGTTTAGTTGCCGTTTTCAGTGCGTTGTTCCAGCACTTCCACAACAGTCTCACATTTTGACAAGCACGCATTTGAGGCGGAGATGGTGACACATTGTATTTGTAGTTATATTTATATATTAAATAGTTAATTTAATTTATCAATCACATCAAAACATTTTACAATCCTACTAAGCCTTTATTTAGATATTAAATAATTATTAATTTGGTGAGGAACATAGCTTTTTTAGCAGCATTTGCAGACCCTGTGCTGTTTGCCATTAATGCTAACGATTAATCGATTAATTGATCGTTAATTTAAACGACGATCGATCATGGGAATTTGTGAAAATTGACATCCCTATTTTGGATTAAATGTGACAGCTGGATCACTCCTCCATAGGCTGCCTAAGGGATTGAAACCTGACGGCCCAGAAAGTCACTGAAGAAAATGTTTAAATATTCCATGTCCCAGTGCCTCAACTATAAGTTTATCAAGCGACGAAAATACTTTTTGTGCGAAAAAAACAAACAAAAATAACGACTTTATTCGACTATTCCTTTTCTTCCTTGTAGGCCTGAAACGAGACTTCAAGAGATCTCCACGACGCATGCGCGAGAACTTAACTGAAGAAGTTGAAGGAGATCGCAATTCTCGCTCGTGCGCGTCGTGGAAATCTCTGACATTTTTCGACAATTATCCCCTTGAACTTTTATGGTCCAGTGGCAGAACTTTTGCCAAGTGTGTCAGAGGTTCTGGGCTCTAATCCCTACTAGTTGTATAGTTTATTTTCCTCATCAAAACCGATTGTTTATTAGTGATTGTATATCAAGCAGGGACACGTTTTTTTTTTGTGCATTAGGTTTTGTGATTTTACCGTAACAAATATAGAGAGTCTCTCAGTCCCCGCAACAGATTGAAGCACGTTCGTGTGAAGACTGTGCCCGTCACAACAGAACACTGTATCCGCGCCACTGATCGCAGCGGCAACAGTCTATGAGCAGCAAGCACTTTGGTCACTTTTTTTCAAAAACAACACATTTCAGATCGCCTCTTATTTAACAAACGAACGAAATGAATGCTCTACTGGAGTTAACTGGAGATGTTTTATTTGTTTGTAATGGTACATCCGTGCCGCGAGAGGTTTTAATGGGGACATATCACACCCGCAAATTACGCCTATGCTCGTGTCTGACTCCTCCGTCAGTCAGTCTGCCGTTTCCTCTTTCTCTGTTCCTCCGACAATGCTTTCCTAGCTTTCTGCTTCTTATAGTGTGCTTCTCAGCCATGACGATAGTGTGACAAACTCCATCCCTCTCTACCTTGTTCCTGGATGGGGGTCATGTCTATGGATGGGGGTGTGTATGTGTGCAGTGCCGTAAAGGAATATGTTACATCGCGAGAGCTGATATCACGCGATACTTTCTGACGCTGAGGCCGGCGTACCGCCGCACCAAAGTTGCAAGTGAGATTTTTCCGCTCACAGGCACCGGGGGGGGGGGGGGGGTTGGTGGGTGAGACGGCCACCATTCAACCCGAAAGAAGTCATTTAACAATTTCAATAACTCTGAAGCTGTTCAGTTAAGCTAAAAAAAAACACATAGAATCCCTTTAAGGCCACAGAAACAAAGGAGCCATCGAATTCAAAAAGTTGAAAAGCAATGGCAGAAAACTGCAGGGCAGGCTGGGCAGCTATTTTCAAGTCCAAGTAAACTGTTTTTGTGGTTAGTATGTCATAGGACTGGAAACGGAGTCCAGCGAGTGAATTTCGAAAGGTGGCGGCATTCTAGTTAGAACAGGTTAGATTTTTTTTTATACACTCACTTCCAAAAACCAATCCGAGCTCCGCACAATAAAGTACTGCAGTCTGCAATAAAAAAAATATATTTTATAATAAAAATGCAGAGGGATACTCTTGAGTCTATGGTTGGCTTCACAATGTTGACTTTCATGATTTGCCATTATACCTGCAGGATGAACCTAATGGACAGGCTTCTCTATCAGTGCACATCCCCACAGAACTGATCATCAGGTTTTAAAATGTGTCGAATAACCAGCAAAATACCGGAAGTAGGACACAGAAGAGAATCCATGAACCGCATAATCAGACTGTTTTCTAATGCAGCACAATATATTAAAACTAGGGCTGTCACAAGCGATTGTTTCAGTAATCGAGAATTCAGTAATTTTTTGTGGTAATAAAAATAGACTTTGTATTTTAAGCCATTATAATGGTTATTATTCACCATAGGTATAATAACAGAGGCAATACTAATTGGTTTAAATAAAGTATCAAAAGCAAGTACTCGGTTTATGTTAAAACCAACACTGTTTATATTATGAATGTTACATTGTGTTTTTCAACAATCAACTTACATTAAGTTTTATAACAACTGCCTGCAAAAGGGCACCAACAGCCTGGTGATTGTTGTTGTTACACAACAAATCCTTCTTTAATATTGGCATTTAATTTGAATGTCCACTTAATTTTAATTATTTGGTCACTTCTTTATGAAAGAAATGCTAAAGCCACTGTAATTTCTTGACATTCAACATCAAAACATGCAAACTTAGGTAGAGGGTTTAAACTTTAACAGTTTTCATATTTGGAAACAGTGATTCTCCTGTGTTGGGTCAGGTTTATAAATTAATTTTGTTACATATCTGGTGAAATACCCAGATGAACGTTGTAAGAAACCCAAACTCACAGCATGTGCAGAGAGGGAGTTTGTTAACCGAGCTGCTCATGCACCCCACGCATGTAAATGATTTGATAAAAGTGCAACACTTCGCTATGAAACACTGAGACGGAAGAAACTCGTTAACCTGCACGCGTGTAAAAAATGTAAATGTTGCCCTTCACCCTGAAACCCGCAGCACATATATTTAATTAACTGAATTGCAGACTTTTGATTGATTTCAAAATAGCACATGCAATATTGTGATTTTTAAATGGTTTTAATTAGGGATGCTCCAATCGATTACAAAGTTACAAACTTGATTTGCTGCCTCTGTTACCTGCTCTCTCAGTCTCAGGGCTCAAGAAGCTCCGCCACACACACACACAGAGCAGCCAGAGATAGGGAAACTGAGCGTGTGTGGTTACCTGCGTCTGTTCTTCTTTAGATCAATCATATTTGTGAAAAAATCAGTTTGCCATCAGTTGTCAAAAGTTGAAAGCGATATCTTTGTCGTAGTATTCTTTCAACATTTAAGGGGATTTCCCATGACTGGCGTCATGCTGTTCAATGCATTGAATCAATGCCAGTGATCTCTATGAAGTGAAACATTAGCGTTACCCAGGTGACGTGTTCCTCATCAATCATTCAACACCTTGTTTCATTCATGAATGAATCAGCATTTTAGTTAAATGAACGGTTTGATGACGACTCACTCATAGAGACAGTCCCTTGCTGCCACCTGCTGGGATAATGTTATTGCACTGACTGACAGCCTGCAATTATGTTTAGTTTTAAAGTTTTGTAGGCTCTTTAATAAGCCAAAGTATTGTGATATGAATAGTGTTTTGCATTAGGGTTAGGCATCCTCCTTACCTGAACCTTTACAACATTCTACATAAAACTCAGCACAAACAGTATCACAGCGATTGTTGCGTTACTGTGGCATTACTATCAACAGGATTTTTCCCAATGAACACTTTCTTTTGTGTGCCAAAGCCTGTTAGCGTGGTCTGTTTGATCTGAAGCTGACTCTGCCAAGGATTTAGCCAGATTTTACATCAGCGCAAAATAGACATGTGACTACTAGAGCTGACCTGCAAAGGTTTAAGTGATCCTTGAGCAGCCAGTCCACCTTTTTCCGAACGAGTCTACTAAATTTTAAATAATGGGTGGCACTTCCAGTTTGGGGAACTTCCACTCAAAAGGACTGAAACATATCGAATAATAAGACTGCAACAAATAAGGGCTCTCCCGAAGTGAAAGCACTACATTATATAATGTATAATGCAATGGGGCAATATTTGTGGGTCCTAATAAAGCCAAATGTCTACATTATTTATAGGCTATGCATAGTATAATTCTGTATTTTCAAGTTCATGATGAATATTTTTATTCTGGTGTCACCATTGTTTTACTGCTTTACCTGTTCTCTTAGGTTTTCAGCTATCTTAATTCTAATTTTTTGTCAAAATTCTGTTTTGTTCAGTAACACCCCTAGTCAATTTCCATACAGAAGGTTCAATTAAATCTTGAAATATTGTAAATTCTTCAAATTGTATGTACAACAAAGTTATTTAAAATTGTTAATGTTCGGAAATAAATCTGTTACATAGCCTATAACATACTGGCTACTTCAGTATTATAGACAAGTTCCTCATGTAATCACCACAGATTCATCCATGAGAAAAAAAATAACTAAAAAGGAAACGAGTAGAACAATAAGTAACTTGATACAATGATCTAGTTGAGGACGAGGAGGTACAGAACTATAATAACAACCACACACTATTTAAGCACTCAACAGGTTTCTAAAGCAAGACAGAGTTTATTTTCTTGGAAGGGTTTCAAGATTTCTCTCACATGAAATCACAGCACACACGTTCAAACGTTTAACACTTGTTATATTATATAGTCGCGTTCAAGTTTAACTTTCTCACGATGAACATAACACTCTGAAACATCGATGCTGCATTAAAGTTATTAACGTTACTGCTAACGTTAGCGCTGCCGTTTTCACCTTCTAACGTTAACGTTACCTCTAGTGCGCTTAGGTCAAGCCAATATATTTCTATTAAACAAACATTTCTTCACAAGTTTCAGGACACGCAGAAACACGTAACTATATGTCTTGAATGTGAAAACGAAATTTCTTCTGATTGTTTCTCTCTGAAGCCTTCGACTACATTTCCAGCTTTGCTCCATAGGGATTCAGGAACAATACTCTTCCGAACCAAGTCCTGTGCGGAATGCCTGAGCTATCTTCCTAAACTTTTCGTTAAAGAAAATATTTGTAAAACTCACCCTTTTCTTTCAAATGTACGTCCATACAAAGTTGTGAGTGGAAACCTCCGGTTTGTTACTCACTTGACAACGGGACCGTTAGTTTCAGTTACCGGTATCCTCTCGAGCACCGGATTCTCCTCAGCACATAAATCACCGCGCGCGTTCATTGAGCTCTGTGATAATGCAGACACAGACAGAGACCGGACGGGCGGGGGAGGGGTGGCGCTATTACCTGCAGCCCCTGCACCCCCCCGACACACACTAAATGGGGGCGGGTGAACAACTGAGCAATGCCCACCCATGAAAAAGGATGCGTTTAGGGATTTAAACACTCCATGAAATAAAAGCAGGAGTTTTATAGCTTTTAGTCCATATATTTTTAGCTTTGGGTGTATCTTTACCACAGTGTACACTTAAATACGCAATGTTGAAAAAACAAATTTATTTTAACATGCATTTAAAATGTAGCCTATAATCCTTCCCTTATATGAGAAAATACAAAACAAATCAATTTCTCACTCTGCACTACATATTTGTCAAATCAAATGCTCTTTGTAAGATTGTCCCTCCCACTAATAGGCTACATAAATCATGAACTGCATCCAAATTCCCATACTTTATGTAGCCTACTGAAGGTTTATGAATTATGCTGGAGTGAATAAATCATGGTCACAGAGCTGTCAGTCCCAATAGGGTCAGACAGAGAATCATAGAGGATTCATAGAGGGGTTACTCTTCAGAGACTAATGACAGGCACCATGCAACAAACACATCTTTCAAAAACAGCAAATTTACATTCCCCAAGCTGTTAACTGACTGACTGCTGACTGAATGAAAATAATGGTGTAGGGCAAGTTACTTCCTCCACCCAGAGATAATTAACAGAGCCATTAGAACAGTGTAACCTGGAAAGCAGCCAGCAGCTCCCATCAAGACTCATTATTAAAAACATACGACGAGTGTCACAGATTGAGAAACTATATTACACATCAGAAAACACTATTTATTCACAACAACACTATTTAACTCCTTAATGGCACTTCATCCAAAAATGTAACTTTCTTTTTTTTCTGTGCACATAAAAGAAGATATTTGGAGAAATGTCTTAAGTGTTTGTTTGTTTTTGTCTATGCAATAGAGGTCAATGGTCACCAAAACTGTTTGAATATGAACATTCCTTAAAAAAAAAATTAAGCAAAAGAACTTAACTCATACAGGTTTGAAACAACATGAGGGTGCGGAAATGATGACAGTTCATTTTTGGTAGAACAAACCTTAAATTCTCATCAAGTATATGCTAATAAATTTATGCTGTAATATTATCAAGATTTAAATGGATATCAGTTCAAAAATCCAAAAAGTTACATCTACACCCAGATTTTCCATTGGCTGATAAGAGTAATGCTTTTTCACAGAGAGCCAATCTAAACTCATAGTTGGTTTTCAGTGGCCACACAAAGGAAGGAAGGGAAGGGAGGGCCAGTCCACACTGAACTTTACATTGGCAGATGTTAAAGGCCTTTTCTTCTGAAAAACAGACTGATGTGGTGACTAATGCACTTTTAAGTATGAAAAAGATTTGACCACACCAAAGCATGACCAACAGAAGCCCATAAACCATGATGAAGGCCATTTCTGACATGCATTTAATATACATTTTGTCTCAAACAATCTCACTAATCATTTCACAAGCTTGCCAGGGAAAGGTGGAATAACAGGATAGTTCCAAACATGTTGTCAGAGATTTTTGAGATGTTTGTGCTGAACAAACCAAACCGGTTCTAGTCCATTCTATAACAGACAGAAACAAGGCTACTGTTCTTACACATCACTGCACAGAAATGGATTTTAAAATGTAAAATAAAAACATGTACCAAAAAAAAAAAACTGTATATCTCCTGCACAAGAATAAAACGCAGAGACACACAAGAGAATCCAACATAAACCACACACACAAAAAAACATTATGAAAAGAAATCCCACAATCCAACATAATCACTAACAATTTTTCACAGAAAATAACCTCCCTCAAAATAATAACAATAAAAAGGGAAAGAAAAAAAACCCAACAACAATATTTTTTTAGTGTCAATTTAAGAGGGAAAAGCCATACAGTTTCCCACAATGGGCTATTCACTGAAAAGACAAAAGCTCAAGTTCAAAAACAAAAGGTTTCATTCATAATGCTTGTACTCCTAGTTCCACCACTTGCTTCCTCCCCCGTCCCAAAGGCATGACAAATTGTTGTCCTAACTTCACAACTGCATTCATTAATGGTGATTGTCCCCCCATTATTGTCCCAGAAGAAACATTTGAGTTTGGTTAGGGAATTATAGCAAACGAGACAACATTTCAGCATCTTCATCTTCACCCATGGCAATAATGCTTGTATTGAACCAGTGACAAAATCATTACATTCTTCTGAGAATAGTGTTGATAATGTTACTGAACATATGGCACAAGAAAACTAACTGGCTCCAAAAACATAGTACCATATGAAATGTATATTGATATGATATTTTAGCAAGCAAAAATTACTTGTTGACCTTCTAATGTCCATTAGAGATGTTATCTATTCTTCCTGGTTGATATTTAAATGACAAACTACAATACAGTATCTCTGCATTTAACTTCAACATTTACAGTGCTTAAAAATCATGTCACTTTTTTATCACTTATTTAGTTTTGGGGCTCACTGGCTAGT
The DNA here is from genome assembly GCA_030578255.1 of Tiaroga cobitis. NCBI lineage: Eukaryota > Metazoa > Chordata > Actinopteri > Cypriniformes > Leuciscidae > Tiaroga > Tiaroga cobitis. The sequence goes on from CM060603.1 coordinate 31,910,130, forward strand.
GGCTACAATTTATTGTAGCCTAACTGATTTGCATAAAAATGTTTAACCCTATTTTTCTTGGCAAGAGGAAGAGAAGCGAGCGGGGAAACATGTACTTTCCTGCTTTACTTGATCTACTTCCTGAATGACATCATCTTCACTGAGTGACACCTCCCGGACAGAGAGGCATGCTTTACTCACTCGGTCATGTGATTACCCAACACAAGGGCTGTTGTCAAGTATTATCTCACACCGTAATAATGACATCAGAGGGCAAAAAGGCTTCTTGTGTATAAACTCATTGTCTGCCTAAAACTACACCTGCTCCATAAATACTACACCAGAATGGAAATATATAGGTCACTATTGGAATTTCATTGTTTACTTCTTCACCAGTTTTCATTGCAGGTTTCTGAGCCCTAATATATTTTAGCAATTTCCTGCATTAGATTCCTATCTACTCTACGTCTCATTTTTCATATTCTGAAAAAGAACAACAGCTCATGGTATTTAAAACAGATCTGAGCAAACAGGACCACTTTATGGCATAAAACACAGCTTAAATAAATCTGTGCGGTGACAAAGACCGAGTTAAACTGTCTAAAAGTAAGAACTTCACAGGGTCACAACTCCAAGGAAAAAGCCGAACTGTTAATCTATGATGACTTCCATACAAAGCCTAGGGCTGAAAGTATTGTTCAATATCAACACAAACAGAACCCGAATGTCCTCATTAAAGATGAGAAAGCCAGAATCAAGACACTAAATGTTTAAAACACTGCAATCGCACCTGTCAGCTCTCTGGCATACGGTTCACGTAAAACTGTAAAACAAACCCTCAGGCTGACAAAAGAAGTTTCTTATAAGGCTTTATCCTACTTACAGCGCCTGTCTGGCAGACATCTGTGATCCGGTCGGGAGCAGCTGGAATGAGTATATCTTGCTGACAATCATGCAGGTTTTTCCAGGTGATTCTGAAACAATGACATCATCCCTATCAGCACACACCTGTTTCCTCAGGAAGCTCCTCCCACCTTTCTGCCTTTAAAGGGACAGACAGGGTACCACAAAAAAACATGTGACAACTCATAAAGAACATTATCTGTTTGGACAGACTCGGTCATGTGAGCCGATGCCAAACAGTGCGTTTTAGACAAACATGACCTGACTCAGATAGCAAATATGACTTGAGACAGTTAACAGAGACCGAATATAGAGCCAGTCAGTCAAATAGAAAAAAGAATGACCATTAATATTATGTAATGTCTTGAGGTCTTGTTTTTTGTGTTTCATTTCCTATGCATCAGGATGAATTAAAAACAAAAACACAATGACAGATATTTTATATTAATCAGTTGACATTCTTAAACGACACAATTTCTAAATAGATATTTTATAAACATTGGCTTGTATCGATGCTTATTAATATAAGCCTTTTAGTAGGCCCACACGCTTATAAGATAAACCCCCAAAATGTCACTTAAAATTAGCAACTGAAATGTCATTCACAGCCAGAAACATCAATGAATGCCATATGGGACATTTTTGGCTGTAATCCTCTTTGCCATAATAGAGTGGCGCTGTTGCATGGATGGACAATAAAAGGGCGTATCGGTCTAATTTCATCACTAATTTGTCCTGAAAATCTGTTATTAAGAGATAAGCTGTTCTTAGAGATCTGCTAATTAGATCATTAAAACTAAAGTATTTAAACATTAAGAACCTGTCATCTGTAATCTTAATCTGCCATTCAAATTAAGACATTCAACAACCTTAACTCAAGATCTATCATTAGATGTAATTTGCATCAAAATAAAATAAAATGTAGGTGCCACTAAATTTGGCCTTAATTGTGGCTTTTATATTGGTGTGGGCATATATCCATTGCAACAGGTGTGCTTATGCAAGATATCAAATTTATTTTCTATTAAGCCAATTTAAATGCCATTTTCTGGAAAAAATAACCTGAAAGAATGATGAATAAATATGTACACTAGTAGAAAAACCTTAGCAGCACACTGTAGTTGAACAAAATTGGATAATGCACAAAATTGTCTAACCATAATTCTAAGATCTAAGAATTATCTTAAATGGAGGATTATGGAATAGAAATGACATAAAGTAAAACTTTTAAACTTAAACTAAAAAATTGAACATAATATCCAGGAGCAAAGATAGTTTTATCCCTGGCAAATAAACACAAAACCAGCCACATATCAATAGTTATCCTCATGGCTGACCTGTTCACATTGTCACTATGCAACAAAAGCCAATCAGAGGCTTGTTGGGGTTAGAGTGGATGCGGGGGTTAAATTTGAATTGCTCAACTGCATTCGTCAATATGTGCGCTGTGTCTCCTCGGGTGGTTGGTAGTACACACACAGCGCCAATGGCACAGACTACAGTAGCCATTCACAAATGTGTGCTGTGCTCCCATGGGAATTCTGGGGGAGGGTTAAAAATAGTCTGGTGTTTCAAATGGGTGCCTTTCTCAGAAATTCTGTCTCTCCGCATGTTTCCAAGCTTGAAGCTTGTCTGGGTACAAATCATTTGGGTTATGCTGTTCTTTTCATATCAGAAAGAGAGACCGTAGTTTTTAGCTAAGTAAAGTCTCCTGGAGGCTCTCATTTTTGGGTGGCTTAGGCATTCAGGGTGTGGACTTCCTTACAGCAACCCACAACTCCATGTCTTCATGGCTATGTAGAAACTTCAGGTTTTCAAGGAATGTCCGTGACTCAAGCTTTTTCAATAATACACAGAGATATAAGCAGAAACAGATGGCAGGGAGAGAGAGAGAGAGAAAGATTAAGGAGTGAAAAAAGAAATAAAAAAATCCTATTCAATGACTCACAGACGCCTATTCGGAACAAGGTCAACCAGTGTTTGTAACAAATTGAGTCTTTTTACCTGACATCATAATTGCCTAGTCAACATCGTAGCGTCCCTTACCAGCATAACGCCCTATAGGGGGTCATGTCATGGTTTAAACACACTGTGTAATGACCCTGTATGTCAAATACACTGTCAGCTTCAATTAATGTTCAGTTCGGTGCCTCCAAATCCAATTATTTGTTAAAGCTACTGAATCTTTTCTATGGGAACAGCAAATAGTTCACATGCACCCCACAATGAGACATTAAATAAACCGGCCAGCAGATTAAAAAGTGCAGGGCCTCCCTTAATTACATTTGAGAGAGCCTGTGGAAGTCTCTTGTGTTTAGACACCAGCCTTTAAGACTAGCTAATGTGCAACAGGGTTTTATAACTGACCAAAACAAGCATAAGCATACTAAATACAGTAATAATAGGAAATAAGTTTACAGGGAAAGCAATCAGCTGAAATGTTTACACTGACATTTATGGGAGGGTAATTCATACTTTTCAGTACAGTAGTAATGTCTACTAAATGTTTTTCCATGAAAACAATAGCAGTAATTATATGGTATTAAACATAGTATGTAACTTTCAAATATATTTTACACAGCATGTAGAAATAGGTAACGTGTAAATACCACTAACGTACTATGGCAGCAAAAAGTTCTACACTGAAACCACACTTTAAAAAGACCTTGGAACTTTGATACAAAATACAATAAAAAAATAAAAATAATAATAATAATAACAATAACTAAATTCACTACCGTTCAAAAGTTTGTCAGAACTTTTTTTTTAAAGAAATTGAATTATTTTATTCAGCAAAGACGCGTTAAATTGACCACCAAAAAGGTAACATCTTAAATGAAAATTTTACTTATTTTACAGTATTTTACAGTAATATTTGATAAATGCAAAAATAAATGCAACCTTGGTGAGCATAAAGGCCTAAATATACTTCAAGCAAAATTTAACTGGTGTGACATCATTTCGAACAAAATCAGGCAAAAAAAAAATGTTTGTTTGGACTGGAGTTTGTTTTGGGAGTTCGAAACAGCTTGCCAAAGCGAACTTTCCAGAAAGATTTGCTTCGGCATGTAAACACCTTTGAACTACCATTTGTCCGTGGTGCTTATGTAATAGGAAGGTGTGCTCTGCGGCTCTTATGTCCACGAGTAAAAACGTGAACATGCTGAAGAGACGCTTTGTAGTAAAAAAGTAGGTTGTAATTCTAGCTAAAAGAGCCACTGAGTTTTTGTCATTTTAATACTCTAAAGCTGCTGCTTTAAAGAAATCTATTGGAGATAAAGTGCTATAAAGATAAACGTGACTTGACTTTACGCCTAATTGCAGAGCTCGTGCAAACACATCAACATTGCTGATCAGATGCTTTCTTAACTACTGTTTTCTCTCTGCTGTCATTATTTTTTATTGTGTGTTTTTTTTGTTATTGAAAGGAAAGTGCGCAGCAAATATCTAAAAGCCACTCTCAGCAGTGTGGGCAGCGTCCGGATGTTCGCTAACAGTATACCACTGGTCACGTGTTTCGGACTTTGTTTTATCCCTAAGTGAAGAACGAAAAAAAGAACATCGCTGAGTATATCAGGGCTTTAAAGGGATACTCCACCCAAAAATGAAAATTCTGTCATCATTTACTCACCCTCAAGTTGTTGCAAACCTGTGTGAGTTTCTTCTTCTGCTGAACACAAAGGAAGATATTTTGAAGAACGATTGGAATCAAACAGTTGTTTGGCACCATTGACTTCCATAGTAGAAAAAAAAAATACCATGGAAGTCAATGGTGCCAAAGTTCCAATCGTTCTTCAAAATATCTTCCTTTGTGTTCAGCAGAAGAATTTTTGGGTGGAGTATCCCTTTAAGAGACTTAAACATATAAAAAAATATTACCATGAAACAATTAATTAAACAGAGTTCAATTCATTAAGTCAGAGTTCACTCACTCTTCATGCGGAACTTGACTTGCGTACAGCTGTAACCGGAAACCAGTGATTATTGTTTATAAATATGGATATTTTTCTTACAAAAACTAATTGCTTTGCTTTAGGAGGCCTTTATTAACCCCCAGGTGCCGTATGGATTACTTTTATGATGGAAGGAAGCGCTTTTTATGAGCTAAACATTTTTTTACTATTCTCTCTCATTATAAAGCCGGGAAGAGCCAGAATATTTTTTACATACCTCCGATTGTGTTTGGCTGAAGGATGGCTTGAGGGTGAGTAAATTATGGATAAATTTCATTTTTGGGTAAACTAACCCTTTAAGTGTAGCTTATTCAAATTTGCTCCATGCCTTTTTTACAGAAAGAACGTTGTACGTTTAAAGTTTTTTAAAAGACCAAATGTAAAGTGAGACCAAGAGGCATGTGGCTTCAGAGACTGTAACATAATGACTGATCCAGACTGTTACACAGCTTACATGTGAGAGGAGGCCCTCACTATCAGCTACAGGCCAGCAGACAGAATTTAATGAGAAACAGGCAGGTGCGTGTGAGCAGCACTCGAAAGACAGCTGGACCACTGAAAGCATTCATCTTTCTCCATTTCTCTCTATAAAAGCATTTCAACAAACAATTAATAAAGAATAAGAAACAAAAGGGCAATATGGACAAAAACTAGAAAACAGAGTAGAGCTGCACGATTCTGGATAAATTGAGTATCATGATTTTTTTTTTTCAAATAGAGATCACGATTCTGAACAGACAACTACATAAGCTAAATGTGAAATGCAATTTTATAGAGGTTCTGACAAAACGTTCATTTCTGCAGTCTATTTCTGCAGTCAGACAATATTTAATTATTTTGAATTAGTTATTATGAATGGTTTGAGTGAATGATTCAATGACAAAAACATTTAAGTCACTTGTCGCCCCCTAGTGGCGTAACAACGTAATCGAAACAATCGTTATTTGAGAAGCCAAGTTAATTTCAAAAGGTGATTTGCTCTATTTTGATCACTATGTTAAACATCAGTGTTTATATCCGAACTATAAACTTTTAAACCCTTCTGAGATATTGAATATTTGTAACACAAGTACACAACATCGATATGGTTGAAAACACTGTTGTGAAGCGGTTTTATACATACTAAACAACATGATAACTGTTCTCTCTGGGTCAGCGGCAATGCCAATCATAGCTTTGAATGTTCTGGTATGATATAGTCAAAGGTTTAATAGGCACAGGTGAATCGTTGTCATGTAGGAATAAGATTGAGTGGGTGTTTGAATCAACAGTGATCTTTTAACAATTAATCGTGAAGCTCTAACATAGGGCCATTTCCTAAAATGATGAAGACACAGTGGCCCCAAAACATATTTGGACAGTTAGGCTGCACTTGTTAGTTTGATACTTTATTATCAATGCAATCAAATTAATTAATTTTTAAGTGTGACTTGATATGTATAAATACTTTTTAGGGCAACTGCCCATTAGAAAAGGACCAGAGTTGTTATATAGACAGACTTGTATCACTGTGAAATAAGTTTTTTAGCTGTCTATCATATGCATTTGCAAATTAAGAGTTTTGTTCCTTTAATAAATCACAACTATGCGACTCACTTATTGGTGTTTACCCAACCATTTTAGATTCTATAAAAATGTATGCAAGTTTGTTTCTGTTATGATATTGTGTATTGACTGGCTATAACAGTCCAAATGTGCATGATTATTTATACTGACTGACTGCTGTGAGACTTGCAAACTGAAAAGCAATAAAGCAACTACATGTGGAATGCCAGCAGCAGTGTCAATCTCATTAAAATCTCTTCAGTGTCCATAAGTTTCACTGGGCTTCAGACTGTTCAAAAAAAAAAAAGATTAGTTTTATTATCATTAAACCCTCAAAGTGCAAATAAAGTAAGCAGTTACAGACATAAAATTAATATAAAAGCTGTTTTAATTATATGTTTCTACATTTCATTAAAAAAAAAAAAAAACATTGAGAATTCTCCATTGGGCTGCATGCAAGACCTGTGACTTATTATCTACTCTAGAGAGCATTGGTACCTAAATGGGATATTTCATTAAATAAAATGTCTAAGCCTGTAAGCCAAGACAAGACAAGGCACTTTTATTTCTAGAGCAAATTTAAAACAGCCACTGACCAAAGTGCTGTACAATCACTTCAGACAATAAAATACATAAACAAACAGGAACACACACAAATTCATAAAATTACATTGAACCAAAAGCCAGAGAGAAAAAAAATAAGTCTTTAGTGAGGATTTAAACCTATCAACATTTGAAGACAGCCTTAAAGGGTTAGTTCACCCAAAAATGAAAATTAAGTCATTAATCACTCACCCCCATGCTGTACCAACCCCGTAAGGCCTTCGTTCGTCTTCGGAACACAAATGAAGATATTTATGATTAAATGTGACAGCTGGATCACTCCTCCATAGGCTGCCTAAGGGAATGAATCCTGACGGCCCAGAAAGTCATTAAAGAAAATGTTTAAATATAGTTGAGCCACTGTTGCGAATAAGTTTATCAAGCGACGAGAATACTTTTTGTGCGAAAAAACAAACAAAAATAACGACTTTATTCGACTATTCCTTTTCTTCCTTGTAGGCCTGAAACGAGACTTCAAGAGATTTCCACGACGCATGCGCGAGAATTGCGATCTCCTTCAACTACTTCAGTTAAGTTCTCGCGCGTGCGCGTCGTGGAAATCTCTTGAAGTCTCGTTTCAGGCCTACAAGGAAGAAAAGGAATAGTCGAATAAAGTCGTTATTTTTGTTTGTTTTTTTTCGCACAAAAAGTATTCTCGTCGCTTGATAAACTTATAGTTGAGCCACTGTTGCGACATGGAATATTTAAACATTTTCTTTAATGACTTTCTGGGCCGTCAAGTTTCATTCCCTTAGGCAGCCTATGGAGGAGTGATCAACCTCTCAGATTTAATCATAAATATCTTCATTTGTGTTCTGAAGACGAACGAAGGCCTTACGGGGTTGGTACAGCATGGGGGTGAGTAATTAATGACTTAATTTTCATTTTTGGGTGAACTAACCCTTTAAGTGTTCCGGCAAGTCATTGCAATCACATGTAATCACAAATGACTGCGATTAGTTGATCATGACCAATGCTGATGAAAGCAACAGGAAAAACATGACGGCATCATTCTGAGTAAATCCAAGGACAAGAACTATCATTGCCACTTTATAAGTAGCCTATATAAAATATAAAAAAGTACATGAAATAGTAGAATTCTCGTTATGCATTTCTATGACAATCTGTATTGCCACTTTATAAGTAGCCTATATAAAATATAAAAAAGTACATGAAATAGTAGAATTCTCATTATGCATTTCTATGACAATCTGTTGTTAAATTCCATTCAGCATTAATGGACCGCTGCTTATTTGTGTCTCCTTTGCGGAGAGTGAATATAGAGAGAGGAGTGCATGTGAGCTGAGAGTGCATATCTGCAACCAGACACAACTTGGGGCTTGAAGCAGGAAAACCGCTCTCACAAGAAAAAGACCTTGGCTAATATCAAATAAAGACAAGAGTTTCATTTACACATGAATGTCCCCCACTCAGTTCAAATGTTCCTCTACCTTGAGAAGTTTAATAAAAGTTACCCTCAAGCACTTTTCTGTCCCTTCCTGTCATAGTCCCTTAAAAGCATGTTGTGAAATTTACAGGAATCCCATACACCCCCAACCAATTAGCCAGACTGAAAGCTCTGTCTGCTTATGAATACACGGGAGCGTAGGCCCTCGAGGTGTGACCATCAGTATGTTAATTTATTCATTTCTAAACTTTACATAACAATTAGTGGCCTTCTTTCGCATGCATGCCAGGGCTCTTATTTACTTTTCACAGAGAGATGGCTAAAGAAAGGGGTGATGAGAGAACATAAATGGAAGCTTCGGATGGAGGGGTGTCTAGTTTGATCACTCCTCTTCCCTGTATTAAGAGAGACACCGCCCCCTTGTTTATGTGTTTATGTAACATGTCACTGAAAACTGATTTTTGTGCACATCATTGATCCAACTCATTAAACTTCGGCCATTTTGTGATGAATGCTGATATTATGATTTTATGATGTTGCCATTTCCCCTGAACAGTAGGTGAAAGGAATACATGGATCTGTCTCTGAACAGTTAAAAACAAAACAAAAGAAAAAGTAATGAAAATGAACCAAGATAGATAGATAGCCTGGATAGAAAGATAGATAGATATAATTTATTATCACACCTGAATGACCTACACATCTGTCTCTCGCTTCTCACCTGCACAGCCTCTGAAACACCACCAAATGACATTGGCGTCTAGAGGACAATCAAGTGTATTGAAAAGATGAGAAACCGCTACGTCACTGAAAATGGTGTGAAGCATATGGTCTTTTTGTGTTTGTAAGTTAAAACGCACGAGACGGTGTCAGAAATAAATCACATAAAATATAGGCTACAATATCAATTTTCCCTATGATGATGTAGGCTGCATTACATCGGCATAACAAATGTAAAAATGCCATAAAATGTGAAAATGCATGCATTATTTGCCACACATGATAGAATTGATGCATGCATCGACACGATCGAGGCTCAACCATGTGGTTATTCTACTACGTGGCGAACTTCTAGATGCGCTCGTTGTGTCCGCCACAACGCACAGTGTGCACAGCTTCGTCAGCACATTACAGCATGTGAGATGTCGCGTCTCTCCTTCGCACTATGCCTGTGTTAACAATACAACCCTCGCGGAGAAGCATAGCATAAAAATAAAATGCTAATATGAAATAGCCTACGCCGTACTGCGTAAATTATTAAACCCATCTTTTCTGACAGTGATGCATCCCTATGTTTGTTTACTAGATCAGCACATGCCTGTGGAAGAGCAGCTACGTCTTAACTTCCCAACTCAGAGTGCAAAACGTTTTCTCTGCCCTCTTTTTATGTCGGAATAAGAACCGAGATGACTTGCTTCGATAGAATGGTGAAAGGTGGTTTCCTTACCTTACAGTGTGCATCCTCCTGGTCGGCTGAGCAAAATCTGTTATTTTCTGCCGCTAAACCTTAAACATCCCTCAGCGTCACTGTGTGCTGCAGCCAAGGCAACCAACTCTCGCGATGTTTGGCGTCTCAGGTGTCGACGGAGTGCGACAAGGAGACTGGGCCGCGGTAGGATGGGATGGTTGGAGGCTCTGTCTGTAAATACAGGGGTTCATAAGTACAAAGGGGGATCTAAACATTTCGAACGATTTCCTTAACGGTTCCATTAACGATTCTTTTACTACTTACAAAAAGAAATGCTGGTCCCATTACATTTAGCCTACCTCACTCAGCAGCAGTCTGATCTGTTGCCAAACTCATAAAATGTAGCAGACTTTTGAAAAATACCTTTACAGACTTTCTACGCAATGTAATAAACTGTACGAATGGCCCAGAAATATGGAAGCTTATGGGTAGCGATATTCAATTTGAAATGTAGCCTAATTTGAAAAATGGCAATGCAATATGTAAAATGGCAATGTATTTGAATTTTCATTTTCCTTATCCAATGTGCAACATTTGGAGCAAAATGCTAATTCAAATTCAATAATATAATTTACATTTTCTATTTCCTACACTCGTTTTAACATATAGGCCCAATTTAAACATATTTTAATTAATAATTGACCATAAATTGCCTAACTATATATTTAAAATACCTAAAAATTTTGACATATTGCATTCAAATTCGTTATATTTTATTATAATACAGTGTAGACCCAACATTTCTTGGTTTGTTTTGAGATATGATTAAATAAACAAGTAGCCATAGATTTGGGAGTCAGATTAATTCATTAATTGCTCCAACTGATTAATTTATTGAATTTGTTTTATTTAATTTTTATTATTTTATATATTTATTTTAATATGTATTCTCCTTCTCAATTTAGTTATAGACACAAAAGACACAGTATATTCACAAAAGACTGCAACAAAAATATAAGCAATTAATCATTTATTGAAGAATGGGCATGTAGTGTGAATACAGCTAGGAGTTTTTATTTTATCACCTCTTTTTAAGTATTTGCATTAATGTTTGGATTTGATTAGTATATTAATGTGCATAATGTACTAACATTTCATATTACTTGTTATGATAGTAATTTACTATAGCAAGAACAACAATATGTGCAAGGTGTCCCCCAGCTTAATTATAAGTACATGTTTTTCATGACTATAATCAGTACTTACTCATGTTAATTACATTATAATGAATGGAAAAGTGTGATAATATGTAATTTAAAGGGCGGTTTCAGATTATGCAGTCAAAACTGTTTACCTTTATCTAAATTGCAGGAAAAACAGCAGTGTGTCCCAAGCAGTTCATCACTGAGTGAAAATCGGACATTGTTGCCCGAGGCACGTTATTCTCATTTGTTCACTTCTAAAGTGCAACATCCAGACAAAATATCAAGCGAATCAAAACATTCTCCACCTGACACCTTCGTTTAAATTGATATAATTCCTCCATTTAATTCCTCCAAAAATACATACATATTTCTTTGTTCAAAGCTCACATTCAGATGCAGATTTAGAATCAAAGTTAAAAGTACAAGTAGAGACGTTTGCCATTCACATTTTAAACGTCTTCCTGATGGATCTACAGTTTGTTGCATTGTGACTATGTGTGCATAGGTGTGTTTTTGGTTATTATAGTGCAGGGAAATAAGGACAGGCATAAATTAGGTTTGTTTAGGGTCGTAGGTTCACAGGTCGTCAGTCTCCCCATCAAATGGTATAGTATCCAACTCCATGTGAATGCTGCCTGGTTCAGCGCTACCCCCCCAACCAATGGGTGTGCGGTTAAAGGAGGGTCGTGAGCCGATATCATGCTGGTACACCACTGCTGTTTCAGGCTCCTCAACAGCCACCTCGATGTCTGGCAGCTGGAAGGTCATCAGCTGAGAGGCCTTCTCAAAGCCTCCATAGGGCATAGCACTCCTAGAAAGGTTGAGAGATAGTAATTAAAGGCAAAAAAGAGACCATATGACTGAAAAGTACAATTGCAGAATGCACAGGAAGCGAAGAAATGCAACGGCACCTGTTAAAGCTCTTATATTTGCTCAGCTCCTTATAAGAATAGGGTCCTGGCATTTGAGCCTTCATTGTGGCTAGAAGGTCTTCGTTGCCCTTCATAGCCCGTTCCCAAGGCGAAACGTATGTCCTCCCATATGCATCGATCTTTTTAGCCTTTTCCAGAGCACTTTCCTCACCTATATAGAAATAAACCATAAACTGATTGAAAGTGATCGATCAAGTCACATAAGTAAAAGTGTTCAATTAATTAAAAGGATATAGTTTGCCTAAAATTTAAATTCTCTCTTCCATCATTTACTCCTTTTGTGTTGTTCCAAAACTCTATGACTGGATTTGTCCATTCAATGAAAGTCAATGGAGTCCAAAATAACACTGGACCCCATTGACTTCCAATCTATAGACAAAAACAAATGAAACCTTAAGTCAAACATGTTTGAAAAAGCATGCGGGTGTGGAAATGATGACAGAATTTTCATTTTTGGGTGAACTGTCTCTTTAACAACAGTGTTATTTTAGTATTATTTATAAACTATTATAGTTTCGATTAAAATTCTTAAATTATTTTAGTTTATGTGCTTTTATCATTTTTATTAGCTTTTGTTCTTTTAAAATTTTACTATGTATGTTTATTTATTTTTATTTCAGCTTTAGTTTTAGTTCAGTTTCAGTTTTCATTTCCGTTAGTAATTTATTTTAGAGCTTCAACTTAAACTTATTTTAGTTAGTTCCAAGGCAAGATCTGTCATTTTCTTTCAGTTTAAGTTCCTCATCTAATATTTATTTTATTTTATTTCAGCTTCATTTCAATATATGGTAGGATTTTTTTTATTAATAATTGTTGTTTTAATTAACGAGAATAATTCTGTTTAACACAAGTTTCATTGTGAGTCTCCATGGCAGTTTCTAGTGTGGGTGAACAAGCTAGTGTATAAAGGTCTCCATCTGGGTTCCTACTCACTCTGTGAGGCATCTCCTGACACACCATCCTTCCCTCCCGCTCCTCCAGCGAGCCCACCTGCTAGCAGCCCACCCCCTGCTCCCTTCCCATAGCTTCCGGGTTTGGGAGGAGGCACTGGTGCTTTGCCGGTCCCACCAGCCTGACCAGCCATCTGTCCACCAATCAGGCGGCCACCAACATCCATCATCTGGCCCCCCAGGCTGGGCACGAACTTCTGGAGGTTATCCTTTACACAGAGTTACATGGTAATTAGTGGAAGAATCTCCAAATCAGCATTCAAATCATGTTCAATTTAAATAATACATAAGAAAATGACCAGAATAAAGAATCAGAGATGAATGTAGAACGTTGACATACAGAAGATCTGTTATTTAGGAATAATGACAGGCATATTAGGAATAATATACACAGACGTTCAGAGCTCTCTGCCTTACCATGGACTCACTACTGAAGAGGTCGGGGTTGTTCTCATAGATGAACCTCTCCACACGAATCTGCCTCATCTTGAACATCTTGGAGCCTTTGTTCTTCAGAAGGGATAGTTCCTCCAGCATGACGTCCTTGGGTACCCTGATTTTCTTCCCCAAGTCAAACTCTGAGGCCTCAGGCTCAGATTCATACTCTATTTAAAAAAAGGCATTATTTGCTAAATATTTTATGTTTATAAATCATGTAATGAAAAAATCTGGTCAAAGTCTTTTATAAAATACACTCTTAGAAGAAAAGGTTCAATATAGACATTAGAGGGTGTATGAATGCTTGAATCTGACTGGTTGATGAACGTTCTAAGGTGTGCAATTATTTTCAGGGAAAAAATATATATAATAATGCTGTCAAATCGTACATGTGTGTGTGTGTGTGTGTATACACACACACACACACACACACAGACATATATATTATATATATATATAAATACACACACACACACATATATTATGTAAACAAAAACTTATGTCAGATCGCGATTAATGGATTTGACACACACACACACAGGCTTGGGGTCTATCTGTGCACATGCCTGGCAGCGTAATCAATTTTATCTATTGGTAAACTTGTATTTTAACTGTGCATGATATTATTATGATGAGACTATGCTTGAAAAGAAGGTCCTGGATTCTCTAATATCAAGTGTCGTCATATTTATACAGATATATCTATTTTTCTGCATTGTAATCAGTAACTAACTAGCATTAGTCATCCTACCACCCACTGTTTGTGCTGGGAAATCACCCACAGTTCCTTGGAAATGTTCATGACTGTTAATATAAATATATTTTGAAATGTATCAAGTCTATTTCTGCATTAGATTTAACATCCCTCATAGCTTTAACAAGGAATAAGTGTTTCCTCACATCAAAATAATGTTGCCTATGGAAAAAACAAACATGTACCAGGATCACAAGAGTCTCTCAACAGTCTTCACACTTCATTGGCTAAATTTTCCATTCTTTCACAACAATACTTTTTCACTCACGTTCAAAGCTTGAAAAAGAACATATCGATTTCATTTCATTTTCCGTTGGAGACACTTATGTAATGTTCTTTCAGTGGACTATGTGTCCCATGATTATAATGATGAGGGGGAGGAAGAGGTGCTCTGGTAATAATCAGAGACACAGCTGACATTTCCGCTATGAAATCTGCAAGATACATGTTGTCGCTGACATATTACTCCTCATTAAAACATATTAAATCCAGACGCATGAAACCTTAGTGACAGGCCCTGAAATTAAGATGATGTTCCCAATAAACAGTTTCAAAGTGACACCTTATAAGACAGGCTGTCTACGCAGACGATTGAGCAGGTTGTATACTGTCTGCATTATGGCATGGTCGGTCATAATCTAATCTCTTTAATGACATCTTTCAAAGAAGACACCTTCACACCTGTCAGGAAGGCTAAACAAACACACTCTTTAATTATATGAAGCACAAAAGATGGGAAGAAAAAACAACAACAGTTATTTAGTCCTAGATCCCAACAATCAAGGATAAAGCTCAAATTGTGGGTGTCTCACCATCTTGGGTTATGTGTGACAGGTCAGTGATGATCTTGGAAAGCTTTTTCCTCTTGTTGGGTGGGGCTGGTGTTCCTAACAGAGGCATGATTCCAGACTGGGAAAACAGAGATCAGAGTGGATTTGACCATAATAAAACACATTCTTGTCTTGTCTGTTTGCAGTAGTTTTTGATTGATGAACAGGTATTATTTTCGTGTAGTAAGCAAACTCTGTAGATGACACGGTTAGTCCCTTGGGAATAATGGGGAAGAACAGACACTTGCTTAATATCAATGACCTCACGTTCCTCATATTGTAAGGAAAAGTAGATATCTGTAGATGCTTGTATAACAGTGTTTGGTTTGTTTGGGGTGGTATTTTCAGACACTGTTTCCAGACACAATTGATATGACATTAAGACATTTACATAAAAGCAAACTCTCTATTCATAACAGCAAAGAAATAATGTATAGTTTATGTGGATGGATCATTTCTACTAGGTAAAACTGCTCACTAAAACTTTATTTTTTTTCAAATAAAACAATACAAATATTGTTAACTGATCAAGTGTTTTCTCAATTTCACTTTCCATACAGTTAGTCTTTTATACAATTCCTTACAAAATCGAATTCCATAATGACGTCCTCCTCCAGGAGGTGACAGCATTTTAAGCGGAGCATCAACAGCCCAAATATCAATAACTAAGTAACTGATTAATATGAATTGTGTAATTTTTGTGCTATTAATTAGTTTGTCTCACTTAAAAGCATTGCGTTGTATTATATGATATCTGTTTAGTTCACACAGATCTGAATCAAACACTAGAATATCCGAATTTAACTCTTTATTTCAATTCCGTTGTTTTCATGCCATATAAAATCAAGTTATAATTAATAAAGTTTAACCTAATTTTCTACTTTCAAAGTCTGAGCATGGAAGTCCATTAGTAGAGTGCAGTTTGGGCCTATTTTTAATTTTTAATTTCATTGGCTTACACATAGTATATCTGCTATTTTTTCAGGGCTCTGTTAATGGCAAACACTGCATCGACTTGACTGTAACTCAATACAGTATGGCTATTTTTGAAGCGAGACCTTTTAGTGACGAGTCGTGGCATTGGATTTATTTATTTATTTTGTTAGATACTCTGAATTTGTAACAAACATACACACATAAACGATGACTTATCGCATTGTAGAAATTGGAAATCTCCCTCAAACTAATTCGACATCACGGATTGATGTGTGGTGAGGAGGGGGGCGCACTGACCCACCCTATAAAATAATCACAAGCTGGGGTCCACTAGGCTTAAGTTCCCCCAGCTGGACAGTATGCTTTGCATTCCATATAAAATCGTCAGCCAGTGGGTGGGAGTGTTCAGCACATTCCCACTTTCTGGCAACAAAAAGGCAGAGGGCAAATGGAGCATTCGAGCTGGATTATTCCAATCAATGCAAATTTACAATGAGAAAATGCTGTCAGTGCTTGCAAACTATGAGTGGGTATTATCACACCAGCAACAGGAGTTATGGCTGGTCATGTTTTCATCGCCGTCATGCAGCTGTTAGTTGAAATGTTTGTGCGGTTAGTTAAGTGACCGAAAAAAAATCACATAATTCACTTACCAAGGCTCTAGACTGCTTACAAGACGTGGTCTCAAAGGTACAGTGAAAATAGGAAAAGGCTTGTGGCTAAGAAGTTTGGTACCTTTGACCTGTGTGGCTGGACCAAGAACCCAAGGCGTGCAAAATCCAGTCGGGACTTGGATGGCAGATCTTCATGGGGGGAGGGAGAGTCCGGGTAAGAAGGGGGAGTGAGGGGTAAGGGGGGCCCAATTGGTCTGCACAGCACTTTGCTGATGGGAATATCAAGAGACTAATATCTGTCTTGCAGATGCTTCCTTGGCTAAATATAGAGAGAACGAGAGAGACTGGGTGATTGCACATAGTTATCAAATAGCTACAAGAGGCAAAAGGACTGTGGTAGATTTGCACTTTTTCTTCTTTGGTTAGTCACCTTCCACTTGTCAGAGGATTTTCACTTTTTAAATCCAACAGCGGGCCCCCTGTGCTAAATTTATTTTTATGATAATGATTTAAGCACTCAGAGGGGTCAACTAACTTCAGTCCAATATAACATGGTTCTAAATAGTTGTAGTGTGAATGAGACAATTAGTGGTGAAATTCACAAATTTGCACAGAGTGCAATCTCACTAGTTTGACATAACGGCCTGATTTGAAATAGAACCTTGAAGGTGTGTGTGTGTGTGTGTGTGTGTGTGTGTGTGTGTGTGTGCGTGTACACACATACACACACACACACACACCTTAAAGGTTCTATTTTTCTAACCTTAAAGGTTAAAACCTAGGTTCCAAGGTTCTAACCTTAAAGGTTCTACACACACATATATATATACACTATACAAAAATGTTAAGCCTTTTTTTAGATTTACGTATTTCAATAGTAAAATTACCTCAAATTGAACTGAATAATCCTTACATATTTTAATTGAATAAAATAACAATCCTTAATCAATTATTAAAATATGTAAGGATTATTCAATTCAATTTGATGGAATTTTACTATTAATTATAATGCGTAAAATATATTACAAATAATACATATATTCAGAACAGTAAAATTACTATAAATAATATGATTCTCTTTCTTTACTCCATAATGTCTCTGCTAGTCTGGAAGAATTGACATTTCCCACCTGTCTCAGGGACAATGCTTGTTATATCACTTTCTCACCCACATCATTTGCACTGAACCTGAGAACTCGTCATATCTCGCTATCTTTGTCAATTCAGGAAGGATCCACTCAAAAATGGAATCTAAGCAGGGAAAGTGCCATAAAAAGTGCCTGAACATTATCAGTCCTAAATATAGGAGGAGAGCATATGCATGAGAGTGGTGCCAGGTTCAGCTGTAGTCGTCTCACCAACAGTGTGCAATACCACACTTCACCGCTACTAAGTTTTAGAAGAAAGACTGTTGATTATAGATTTGGCAGTTGGCACTATATAAATCTCAATTATTGTGATTTAAAATTGTAAAGATAACAGCAAGTGTTTTTTTTTGTTTTGTTTTTTTTTAAATAAGAAAATGCTGAAATGCTCACTCTAATGTTCCATTACATACGGTAACTTGATTTAAATGATAAAATGTGAGACAATGAGACATTAGCGCCACCATGTGGTGATTAGTCACCTTCATTGCCTGAACCATGTGGTTTTAGTCTTTCTAAAAGGTACACATCGATACTAATATATTTTCTTTTTCTTTAAATACATTAATCAACTATTAAAACATGCCAAAGACTTTAAAACGAAAACGAGTTTGGCCCTTTTCATAATGGCTTTTTTAAATAATTCACACACCATTATGCTTGAGAAGTGAGGCATTAGGATCATGTCTGAATTACATGCAATGGTTTGACGCTTACCATGAGACAGAGACACTGTGTGAAATTTCAGGTTTTATTCAAACTATTGATTGTATTAGAAATACATGAAACTTTCAGTTAGAATCACATATGTCCTAAAGTTCAGCTGAGCTCATTAGGCCTATACATTGCAAAAACAAAATCACCAGAGACATTAAAGGGTTAGTTCACCCTAAAATTTTAATTCTGTCATCATTTACTCACCCTCAAGTTGTTCCAAACTAGAATTTATGAATTTATTTCTTCTGCTGAAGACAAAAGAAGATATTTTGAAGAATGTTGGTATAACAAAACAGTTGTGGGGCACCATTCACTTCCATAGTTGTTGTTTTTTCATGCTATGGAATTCAATGGGGTCCATCAACTGTTTGGAAACCCCTATTCATCAAAACATCCTCCTTTATCTTTAACGGATCAAATAAATTCATACAGGTTAGGAACAACTTGAGGGTAAGAAAATGATGACAGAATTTTCATTTTTGGGTGAACTATCCCTTTAACCACAAAGTGTTTACAAAGACAGACAAATTGATCAAATGATTTGTACAACAGCCAAAATAAGGAGAACTGAACAATTTAAAACTTTAGTCTACAAAATAAAACATGATAACAAACGAACTGGGGAGAAAAACAAAATTGTGGCTCAGGGTTTAAACACCATATCTACTCAACGTTTTTGTCAACTTCTAATTCAATTTAGAAATGTTGCCTAGTTTTTAAAAAAGGAGACAGTTTAAAAACTAAATTTTCTCGCCTGCCAGTATACTGCAATCATTATTTATTCATCCTCTCTGAGTCTCTGTATATCTAACACACATTTATATAAACTGATTTCCTTTCTTTTAACCTCAAATCATTGTTCCCTTAATGTTACAAGGCCTCAGATTTTTTTTCTCTAAAGACGTTGAAATATTTTTGAGGAACACATTCAAAAACAACCACAATTATCAGCCTCACTGCCACAAATGCCATTCAAATGTCATGTTGCTTTGAGTATTCTGACTAATTCTAGTAAAGCCAGTTGGCTAATAAACCTTCTGATAATCCAGGACAATGCTAGCTTTGCACTTTTTACGCCTGTCTTCATGCGACAGATTTGCTTCAGTGCTCAAATAGCTTATGTCTGTCTCTAGGACTCTTTCCAACACTGTATCTTTCCAACACTTACTAATTTGACCACTTGAATACGTTTCTAAAAAAAAATATTAAAAAGATTTTCATTAATCTTACCCCTTTAAAATATAGGTACAGGGATATAAAGACTACACATCCAGCCAGAGCACACTTTAAAGAACCAGCCTAGTTTCCCTGTTTACTTTGCTCCAACAAATATGCTGTGACCCTCATGCACCTGTTCAGTTCAGGCTCTGCCAGGAGAGATATCATTTCTGATTGACCTAAGAGCATACAGCAAAACAATGCCTCGTCTTGTCTCATTTTCTTAGGGAATTTTTCCATTCTTAAAAATGTCAAGTAGATCAAGGCTTTGCAAAGCGATGACACTTTTGTATGTAAAAGGTGCCAAAAGTCAAAACTCACACATGTCTTGAAGAAATTTTGAAAGAAAATATCTCAAAACACCTCAGTCAAATCCATGTTCTATTTCAGTCCAATCCACGTGAAATGTTTGCACCATGTCAGTTTTCTTCATCCCTATAAAATTGGGAATCTTGCACTGCAAAACCCTGTTGTCTAGCAGTCACTGGTAAATAAGTACTCTGACACATTGTCAATAGCTTTACAATAATTAGTATTACATTTAGTATTTAACTTGTTAGGACCCTTTTTACTGCTGTAACCTGATGTGTAAATGTAACAAGATATGCAATGAGAAAAGAAACGATACATTACGCAACTGATTGGATTGAGAATAGGCATTACACACCACTAGGGAACCAGACCGAATGTGAGTTTGTCTAAACAATGCCTGAGTAGCTATTTGGCTATTGGTTAATATCCAATTTGCCCACACTTTGATAGAAGTTTACAAAGCCAAACAATGTTTTTATTTGCAAGACCAGGAACATGCATTGAGAAATGCATGCATGTAGGTTTTTTTTTCTTTTTCAAAATGGGAGGTTTAAAAAATATTGATGAACATTTTGCAGAAATTTTCGATTTTCAGTTAAGTACTCTCAAAACAAAGTTAACATACTCCACAGCATTTTCATATGAAATGAAGAATATCATTTCTTTGTTTCTTCAAGTTATATTAAAGAGACGTTAACACATTGATCATACTTTGATCACACTGTATCATCAAAGTAGGAATTTTGAGTCTGAAACAGAAGCAGATGGTTTAGATTCTTTTGCATATAAATTAATACTGTCAGTGAAGTAGGGTTCCAGGCCTCCAGACGCAGGGCTGGATACCCCCTCTTGTTGCAATAAAGCGAGGTTTGGGAACTTGAACATGAGGCTTTAAGGGGTTTGGTGGTAGGGCACTTAACTCAGGGGCACTCTTAAACTGTTTGGCAGCTTGGAACCCAGAGTAGCTTAGGCTTGACACACTTGACATGGGAGCTAGGGGTGAGTACGGCATGGGGTGAGGGATGGGGACAGCTGAAAGTTTGGGGAGCTCTGGGAGGCCTGGGGCCCGTAAAGGTGCTGACGTTGATTCGGTCACAGGTTCAGGTGGAGGGGACGTCAGGTCCGAATGAGAGAAGTGTTCGCCAAGCGTGGTCCGTGAGCGTGGTACAATCACTGTGGGGTTGAGAGTTGGTGCTGACATTGGGGTGGGAGTGGAGAAACGTTTGATTTCATACACACGTGCCGCCTTTACTGGGATCTGCTTGGGTGGTGTCAGAGTGTGGCCCTCCTTCTGTTGCCTCTGGTAGGAGGGGATTGAAGACTGTGTGCCAATGCCGCCACCAGAACTGAACATTGCAGAGTTCAGTTGGTAAGGCTGCCGCCTCATGAAGTCCAAGACCTTGATACCCTCTTTTGGGACACCATAAGTACCCTTACTTCCTTTGAAACTTCCCTCAGACACCTTGGTACCTCCACGCTGAACCCCAACAGGACAAGAAGGAGACAGCAAGGGGTTGTAACCTATTGGTGGAGGGGCACGAACATTAGGGGAATACTTCCATTGGGATGGAGTTGGTAAGGGTTCCAGTGGTTGGATCAAGTCTATGACAGATTGGGATTGCTGGGGTTGTAGAGGTGCAGGCTGCAGATGTGGAGAGTCTACAACAAACAAACCCATGCGACTCTGCCTACGAGCAAACAGCTCTGCACCTTTTCCCTCTGCTTGAGGGATCTGTGACATTTCTGGGATGACCCGTGGCTTAGGAGCCACAGGCGGTGGGACCCTTGTCCTATTGTCATCAATGTTGTGGGTAATATCTTCAGGTTCAGAATATACACACCTGGGTCTTTCGTCTAGGTTCTGCACCATAGACAATAGTTCAGGGTTTGGTGAGTTCTTCTTGCTGTCAGGTATCTTAAACATTGGCTTGTATGCACTACGGCGTTGGGACTCTCGGAGAATACCAGAGCGGCCACCAGAGGAAGAGTTTTTTTCACGATAAACTATTGGTGACAGCGAAGTAACAGGGCTTGTAGGGGTCTCATAAGTTGTCACCATGTTGTCAACAGGGATTGCAGGAGGAACAGCAGTTTCTTCGTTTATAAGAAAGGTAGGTTCTTTGGTTTGAACTATGGGAGGTGGCACTGATGCAACCTGGATGTTTTCCACTGAGGAGCAGTGAAGAGCAGGTTGAGAATATGATTCCATGGATACAGAAGCAGATGGAGGAACAGACTTTCCAGGCATAAAGGGCTGTGTAGGTATAATTTCAGAAGGGACATATTCACTCATTTGATTCATTGTGACTTGGCTTACAAAGGAGACAGGGGTGACACCCCTGGCATGCTCCTCTGATGCTGCTGAAAATGATGGTACCACCACAGCCACCGAAACAGGTCTGGGTGTCTTTCTACTGACTGCAGGGCGAAACACGACAGGAGCGGTGGCTGCCCGATTGATAACGCAGCCTGGGGCAAATGGACGGGCAGTTCTATTTAACACAGAGCTGGCAGGTAATTCTGGTAGAGGAGTTGGTGGTGGAACCATCACAGTTTCAGCAGAAGGTACTGAGGGATTAGTTTGGAGCAAGACAGAGGGGGCTGGCACCATTGTGCTTAAAGTATCCCTGCTAACCATAGCAGGAATGGCCTTAGGTGTGCTCATCTGTGTCATGTTTTGTGTTTCTGCTGGTGCAACCTCGTGATGTAGTGTTTTTGAAAGTCTGGCAGGTTTTGGAGCAACAGATGGTGGCTGGAGATTGGGCTTTATCAATAAGTTTGGTTGTGGTTGAGGTTGCAGTGTCTGTAGTTGAGGAAGTGATTGCGTCTCTTTCAGTACAATGCCCAGCATTTGGCTTTGTAACTGTTCTTGCGCAGCTTCCATTTTCTTTGCATGTTCCTCAGCCCTTCTCCTCTGCAGCTCAAACAACTGTGCCCCCTTCCCAAAAGTATCACTCAAACCAGGACTGAGAGCACCACCCTCTCCTTCCTGACCTCTGGAAGCAGATCTTTTCTCTAGCATCTCAAGATAGTCGCTGTCCCATGTGGGGTCTGGTGCAGCAGAGAAACCTTCCTCATCAAATTCTGATTCGCTGCCAGGAAATATGCCATCCTCTTCTTGAGAGTCTTGCCTCATATCCTCATCAACACTTCCAAAGCTGGTTAGTGTGTATTTCTTGGAGCGTTGCCGGCGCTTTTTAAACATCAAAACACCCTTTGAATGAGGGTTTGGTGCATCCGTCAGTAGTGAGGCGATGGTGCGGCACTTGGACCGAGCTTCTTTCACCTGTTTGTCCATGACCGTCTCTCCACGGTTCAATTCTGCATAACATGAGATGAAAGGTTTCAGACAAAATTTTATTATAAATTGATTTTTATGGCTTTACACCATTCACTTTATTCAGTCAGATAGAGTATTGAATAAAGTCAGTCTCATTATTCAAATAATACTCAGTCCTGTATTATTGTGCAAAATCAGTGCCCATCAATGTCCATACACTTGCTAAACTTTACTCGTCTGTTAGGAGGAGTTAGGATAGTTAAATATCTTTTAACTGTTCTTTTAACAGTTTTCACATCATAACTCAGTAAAAATGTGTTTTAAATCAAAGCATTTAGCATCAGGGCCACTCATTATATGAATCTATAGCAATTAGTGAAAAAGAGCATGGTGCCAAATTGATTTGTCTACAATGGGGACATGCATTATTTACCAGTGCTTAATTGTGGTCCCTGAGAAGAGCATGAGAGTGTTTAGAGTACAGATTAGAGTTGTCTTTAGATGTGTGACTGTTTATTTATGCTGTTGCTTGAAATGTCAGTGCTTCAAATAGCTGTAGCTCTGAATATGCTTGCATACTTTATAAAAATGGTACTGTGGCACATGACCCAAACCTAAAACTAAGTCTCACCACTAACTTAATCCCTAAACCCAACTATTATCATAATAGGGAATTAATTGAACTAGAATGAATGTAAATCATGAGGTGTAGCCATTTCGTTGGATTTAATAAGTGTTGAATCTAATGTTTTCACTAAATGAATGGTTATCATCGTACATATTTTTCATACATATTTAACATTAATGTTCTATTAATAACACATTAGATTCCACAATCTCAGCATAAACACAGATGCCAATGTGTTGTTTACCACCTGATCTGGGATCAACAAACACACATTCCGCAGCTGCAGTCCAGGATCAGTGTCATACCAGTGCATGTACACTGCATTACAAGTGTCCAGGCACTGGAATGTAAAACCTGTGTAACTAATGTTGCGCATCTCATTTTATGGACACTTACCTGTCTTCTGAAGTATGCTAATTTGTAACTGATTACATTTAAGTGACACTAAATTCCTTTCCAGCCAGATTCTGGCTGTTCATGTCTGAAAACAATACTGAGAAAACTAACAATATTGTCCAGCATTTCAGCTGAGAATATAGGTGAAGAGAATGAGGCCTGTGAGGCGCACTGTCACCTGATATGAGCTAGCAGCTGGAGATGCTTTTGCCAGCTCATGCAAAGCAGTGCTCAGGTTATCAATCCTGCGAGCCTCAGGACAAATATAGACACTTGTGGGGGCTACTCAGTATGATCAACCCTTTTCTCTTCAAGGGTTTACATGCAGGCAACCACAAACAGTGACTTTAAGAACATATTTACAAAGCAGGTGTTCATGACAGTAAGCCAATCACAAGAGCAATAATCTCAATATACTCACTTGCTTGTTTTGCTTTATCCATGTATGTTAATGTGAGTTCCTCATCCACTGGATTGTCAACTGGACCAACCATGGGAACCAACTGACTACGAGAGCTCAGCGTAAGAGCTTCTTTGGCTCTCTCTAGAGAAAACAGAGGGGGAAGGTTTGAGGGCTCCTGAAACCCACTGTCTTCTTCCATTAGCGCTTCTCGTGGGTTTTGGTCATCCGCACTCATGGATGAGGTCTCGGTTGAGGTCTGTGAGGACCAGGCTCCATGGGGAGGGGGCTGATAAATCACTTCTCTGCGGGCTACACCAGGCAATGCGTCTTCCCTCTTATTAGGCCCCAAAAGATTGTACATTTGGGCATCCGAGGCACTGTCATACCCACTCATTTCTGAAGTCTCTGCTCCCTCTGGTGAGGCTCGAGCAGCCTTGCCTGGTGAATTGCTGGGACTGCGTCGTTTTGGTTTGCGTTGCCTCTCATGAGCAGCCACGTCCGCATCACTGTCCGTTTCTCCGTAGTAGGCTTCACTACCCGGCGGGGAGGTCAGTCCACTGCGTCCGGTCGGGGAAATCAGGGGTTCACGGTGTATCTGCCGCACACTGGACTGGTGCGGTCGGGAGCTGGATGGTGACATGGCCCTAAGGGCAGCACGGTACTCTTTATCAATGCGGGGAGAAGGAGCTCTAGCAACAAGAACCACCGACTGGAAGCCAGCTGGTGCCCTGAGAGAAATGTGAGGGGGTAAAATAGCACAGGGGTGGTCAGAAACAATATCTGGCTTGGAGGTCTAAATACAGTCAATACAATCGTTTACTTTCAGCTCCCATTTGAGTTAAACAAACATAAGCATTGGCAAAGTAAAAGATAGTTTACCTCCTAACTCGGATGTGTAGTGTTCCTGGCATGCAGTCGATCAGGTTCATGACCTGTGCATGCGACAGACTCCCACAGGAATTCTCATTGATGGACACCAGCTCATCTCCCTCACGTAGTCCGGCCCGACATGCTTTACTTCGCTTACGCACCTACAGGATAAATGTAAGTTGATAATGTATGAATAGGTCAAATTTGAAATGACCTTGGATATTTAACATAGAAAAGGCAAAGACTAGGTATTGACATAACATTTCAAATTCTCTTTAAAAAGTAGACCTGCAAGGAATCACAACGAGTAGCATGAATTTGGTCATATGCATTTACAAAGTTCATAATTAGTGTCTCCAGTTCACCTATCCTGCATGAGTTTGAATTGTAAGGGAAACCAAAGCGTACACATCAACATTGCGAAAACATGCAAACTCAACATCGAAAGGCCTCCTGACACAGCCGGGACTTGAACCAAGGACCATCTTGATGTGAAGCAACAGGACTACACACTGAGGCATTATGTCACCCATAAATGCAATACAAAATACATTTCGAAATAAACAATATAGTTCTTAAACAATCAATAAATGTCTCTGCTACTAAGTGAGATGAGCCAGCAAAAAACAGTATGAATGATGTCTAAATCAGAATGAAAACGACACCTTAGGCTGGCATAAACAGTTAACAGACACTGCCTATGTGCCTGTGTGTTAGTTTTGTTTCTCAATTGGACCTTCAATGCCATTGCTCCAACTCCTGTCCTGTCTGTCATCTTACTCAGCACAGGACGATGGGCTCTGATTTCAGTGGTGTTCACAGTGACAGGTTGCACGTATTACTGAAGCTGCAATAATCAATCTATAAATACTTATATTTATACTTTAAATAAGAACAATGTGATGTGTTAATGACATTTTACATTCTCTGCTCTTTAATACTGTGAAAGCTCCTGAATCAATATACCTGACTGTTAAAGCTAGGGTAGGCAATGTTTTTCATAAACACTTTTTTAATACTGGTTGAAATGCTCTTCATATCCTGATAGCAATCTATAATAGAAGTGGTCTAAATATTTAAAAATGTACATCTTCTGTGGAAGTCTCAGGACCAAAAAAATTTTTTTTAAATATTCGGTCCGAATGCAATGATATGTCAAACAACAAATGTATTTGCATACCTTCGCGCACTCTGCTCATGCAGACTTCACACGTCATCAGCGTGTTCCATGAGTCTATGGCTAGTTGTAGACAGAGGCTGAATCCGAATTCTCCCCCATAACCTCAAATAGGCATTATTTGAGGGGGCAGCCATTTGTAGTGGTGTCCAAAACTATAGTGGACGTTATCGAGTGCACTCATTCTTTTCCCACATTTCACTTCAACGGCTGTCCGAATTTACTCCTTCAAGTAAACTGTATTAGTGGACTAAAGTAGGGAATAATGATTGAGGATTTAAAGGCTGATTTCGGATTCAGACAGACAGTCGTGTGCCGCAAACAAACAGCACCACATTTTACAGTTACTTTTTAACCAAAACAACGAGCTTATGCTGTGTTCACGCCATGTCATCATAATTTCAGTAATTCAGAAACGGAAACCCATCACGTTGTATTCAGAGCTGTTCATGACCGACTCGGATTTATGCGTTAGTACGATTAAAGGCAAAATGAAGTCAAGTACAAGTCAGAGCTCTTTAAGTTGTTTACATTCATTATATTGTAATGTTATGTGCTTTGATATGAGGTAAATTAACATAGTTTCTCGTGATGCTTTGCAGCCTATTCTCTGGCTGTGCGCAATCATGTGTTTTGGAGGCGGCGGGGCTTTGGAGACGCTCTGAAGGGACGGTAATGCTTTTAAAGTTAGCTTTCTATTACTGGCGTCTCTGAAATTGCCTACATCAGCTTTAACAGAACATTTTATAGTATGTGTGCTCCTTTGGCCATTGATTGAGCAAAACAGACTAAAGCAACATGGAATATGGGTCAGTGATATGGTTTTCCATTTCGGATCCTTGTCCTGTTGCCTGTAGTTTTTGGGATACAGGTTGTAAATGCAGAGGTACAGGTTCAGGACCTAGTGGTGAACTGGATCTGTAAACTGCCCTGTCTAAACTGCAACCATACCATTAGTTTAATCTAATTCCCTTTTGATGACAAGCAGCTACCAATAAAAAACAATACTTCTCATGATAGCCCAGATTAATAGATACATAAAACTACCATAAACGGATAACATTATTATAAAGATAGACAGAAAATAGTCCATTAGCACTGTTGTTACTCCTGGCCTGAATTATCAGATTCGGTATCATATTAAACTAAAATACAAAATCATGCCCATTTTTTATTTCCTATACAATTACAAACATCTATGACATCAGCATGACCAAATCAAATCAAATCAAATCAAATCAAATAAAGCACATTTAAAATCAACCTTGGTTGGCCAAAGTGCTGTACAGTAGAGTAGAAAAAAACTAAATAAGACAAAACAAAACAAAAAAGAACAAGTTATGGTACACTGAACGCACTGGAGAAAAAAAATGCGTTTTCAGCAGAGATTTGAATTTGGCTAATGTGGAAGCTGATTTAATATGTAATGGAAGGGTGTTCTACAGCTTAGGGCCGATTACTGCAAAAGCACGATCGCCTCTACATTTTAGGCGGGATCGTGGAACAACCAAGAGATGTTGGTCTCTTGATCTGAGTGATCTGGAAGGATTACGAGTAATAATTAAATCTGAAAGGTATTTGGGGGCCTGGTTGCTAAGCGATATATAAAAAAATAATAAAATTTTAAAATCAATTCTGAAACGGACTGGTAGCCAATGCAGAGAACGTAAAATTGGGGTGATGTGGTCTCGTTTTCATTTCGTTTGCATTTTGGACCATCTAAAGACGAGAAATAGAAGCGAGAGGTAGCCCAACATATAGTGAGTTGCAATAGTCAAGACGTGTCGAAATAAAAGCGTGAATGGTTGTTTCAAAGCTATTTCTATTTAAAAATGGCTCGACTTTAGCTAACCGGCGTAAATGGTAGAAACTAGCTCTGACTGTAGCAGCATTAATTTGTTTGTTTAGTTTGAGACTACTGTCAAGACAGAATCCTAAGTTTTTAACTTCGGAAGTGAGGTGTGGTGTGAGGGTTCCAAGATCGGTACAGTATCTGTCAGAGAGCTCATTTGGACCAAATTGGATGATTTGGGTTTTATCTTCGTTGAGCAGCATGAAGTTGTTAGTGAGCCATAACTTGAATTCATGAAGACAGTCTTGTAGTCTCTCAGATGTGGTGTTATCGTTATGTTTTATAGGTATGTAGAGTTGGGTATCGTCCGCATAACAATGGTACGACACACCAAGTCTACTCATAATTGACCCCAACGGAAGCATGTACAGTGAAAATAGTAGGGGTGCCAGAATCGGTCCCTGGGGTACCCCACAATCGAGGTGAGTCAGAGAAGAGAGATGAGTACCTAATCTAACAGAAAAACTTCTGTTTGATAGGAAAGACTGGAACCATTTCAGTACCGTACCTGAGATACCGATAGAACATTCTAGCCGAGATAGGAGACTCTTGTGATCTACAAAGTCAAGAGCTGAACTCAAGTCTAGAAGCACTATGTCGCCAGCATCTGTCGTTATTAAAATGTCGTTTAGAACATCAAACAGAATAGCTGCTTTATGATTACTTGGTAAATACATTATACTGTCAGAAATAGGGGTACAGTAGGAGTCCATTTCTGTCCCCCAAGGTACAATCTACACTAACGTACCCCAAGGGCTTATTATTGGACCTCAAGGTACTTATATGTACCCAAGCATTAAAGGGTACATATATGTACCGTTTCTTGGGTTAAATTAACTCTCCTGGGAGTTTATATGGCTCCAGACTCAAGAGTGTTAAAGTGATTCACTAAAGCTAATTTAAGTGATTCATTGAGTGATGATTGACCAGAATTGAAGACACCTGATGTTAACAAGCAGAATCACTGAAGGAGACGATCTAATTTTTTAAGACACCATTATGGTGATCAGTGTTTGCTTTAGTTTGGCTCGTGACCCTTAAATGTTAACTTCAAAATTTTTTTGGCTGTTGTATCTGAGTTAAAATCTCCAGATGAACAAAGAGAAAAGTTGATCAGGTGGTGTTGGTTATGTTATGGCATATTTTCACCTGAATCACAAATCTCATTTAAAGAGTTATGTCTACCTTGTTGATTACAGCAGCACTGTGATTCTACAGCAACTGATTTTCAGCATATTTAATATAATCTAAAATATTTCTTAATAGTAGTTCTGATCAAAACATTTTGAAAGTTACTTTATTTAGACACACAGACATCAATAATCAGCCTGTGAATATCAACAATGGTGACAATAATAAAGCATGTTGCAGTGCATTCTGGGTGCCACCAATAAAAACTCATTCATGGCTCCCATCATGCTTTGCGGTATGAATAAATTATGATCTGAATATTATGCTGTAGAATCACTGTGATGCTGGATTCCACAATATACATTTAAGTCAGAGATAAGATCCTAAATTAGTTCAGTTATTCAGATCAAATTATGATTATGTCAAAACATAACCAACAGAACTTGGTTAACTTTTCTTGTTGTTCATCTGGCTGTTATAACACAGATACAACAGCCAAACATAATCTATTTTTAACAGTTTAAGGGTCAAGAGCCCAACTAAAGCAAACACTGATCACCATAATGGCATATTAAAAAATTAGATTTTCTCCTTCAGTGATTCTGCTTGTTAACATCAGGTGTCTTCAATAATGGCCAATCATCACTCAATGAGCTCATTAAATGTAATTTCGTTGTTCATTTAACTGCTAATCCAATTTTTTTTAAGTTGTTGTTTAAAGGTTTTAATGATACCTTAATTATTTAAGGTAGATTTGAACTTATCACTATATTTGAGTAGCCTTGAAATAAAGGAAATAAAAGTTTTGTCACAAGGGTACAAATATGTACCCTATACCAAGGGTACAAAAGCTGTACCCTTGAGGGTACAGCCCCAGTGACAAGCCATTGTACCCCTAAAGGTACAATCATGTACTTTATTTTCTGAGAGTGATATATACAGGACATTGTATCCTTTATAAAGAAAACAAATTCTCCTGGAATTGGAAGAAAGTAGACTAATTTCTTTGAGAGATGACAAGCATGGTGTGGCGTGGGACCAAATTAGATTTAATTAGAGCAAATTTTATTAAATATGACCGGAATCCTGAAAGCCTGAGGACAGTCGTGAACTAAAACAGTGTGCGAGAGTATAAAGTTCAACATCCTTATTCACTAACATTACAATGTATAATCTGCTATCTACTAAGTAATTACAAAATAACAGCAGAACTCAACATCACAAGTTTAATACATGTACTATAGAAACGCTTGACACAGTAGCTTCTCATGAGCTACTACAGTCATAAATTGCATATCAAATATTTCAGCTAATTATCATTCTACATATGAAGATTTATTCTACAAGCTTGGCTTGCTACTAGTAATATACCCTTGAATTATTACTATAGCTACATTTACAGTTAGTGCACTTTCTATTTAGGACTCAAAATGTTAAGGAGTTTGTCTGCAGTTCAGATAGTACTTGCAAGTTCACAGCTCTATGAATCATTTTGCTTTTTTGGTAAAGGATCAGTTCCACACCACACTTGGAGTGCAGGGGCCTGCGCTTCTGGTGTCCATTACATCTTAAGGCTGCTTTAAACAACTTAAGTTTCTTTACAACTGAATAATTGTAGACAGACATAACGTCCACCCCCCCGTTTCACAGACTATTCCAGACTAAAATGCATGTTTGAGCTGTTTTAACTGAAGGCAACTTGCACTGACATATCTTAAAATGTCACTGTCAATGTTTTGTCTCAAGATCCACACCAATAACGTTTTTTTCTACGGCACGTTTATTAAACCTACTTAAATGTCCTAATTGAACTAACTAACCCTGGCTTCGTCTAAGCCCTGTCTGTGAAACCAGGCCTAAAAGTCTTAAAGTGATGTATAGTTCACCCATTTTAAGTTAATTTTA
The DNA here is from genome assembly GCA_030578255.1 of Tiaroga cobitis. Classification (NCBI taxonomy): domain Eukaryota; kingdom Metazoa; phylum Chordata; class Actinopteri; order Cypriniformes; family Leuciscidae; genus Tiaroga; species Tiaroga cobitis. Next base: position 31,941,622 of record CM060603.1, read on the forward strand.
TTCTTATGTTTCCAGCAATCATACCTTGGCGACCTGCAGAGGCTTCTGGTGCTCGAATCCTCCCTGTAGTCGGAAGCCCCATGGTGCTCCTCCGGATAGGGTGATGATAACCTCCTCAGCCACCATGGTGCGGTCTGTGCTTGCGTCTATGGTTCAGTTTGTTGGCCTGGGGGGCCCTCAGTTCGCACGGTCCATGTTATTACAGGGCCCCCTCTGAGAAGACAACTACTACTGGAACTATGTCCTTCTAGTAGCCCACCTGAGCTGAGTGTGTCACACGAATACACACAGATCCCCTCCCACACCCTGAGCTGGAGATAGGGGCACAGCCATAAAGGAAGTTAAAATAGAGAGGGAAAGAGAAGAGATACCCACCATCTCCCTATGAAGTGGAATCTCGTGTTGGATGAAGGTAAGAACTAGTTCATCACAGCTGCGCTGTCACTCAGAGCTGGCGTGAAGGGAGGGGGGCAACATCGCTGATATAAAAATAGCCCTTTGCCTCTTGCTAAGCGGACAAGCTTTTTACCGACTTTAGAATAGCAACACGTTGATTTGAGTCTGAAATTCAAATCAATTATTTATGTATACAAACTACCATTGAAAAATATCTTATAATCTAACCTTTGTTTTTTATAAAGTGTGGTTAAGGAATTAGACCGCTGTCAGTTGAGTTTGTGGTTATTCTTTTCTAGGGGTTATATTATAACATCAGGACCTTCTAATTTTGTGGCATGGAACAGTGTGTTTTATCATTGCATCTGTACACACACTGACAGCAGACCTGTTCTCTTGGCGGACAAACTGGGACACTTGGCCAATCAATCTTTCTTTAGACAAGCACGCACACACATACCTGACCTCAGTGGGAAATTAAAAAAGACTTGGTGACAATTTATTTCCACATACATGAGTAAGACTTTGATCACTATACATTTTAGACATAAAAGATATTATATTACATTCCCAAGTGATAATTCAGTAAGGTTCAAAAGTCTGGGGTTAGTACGATTTAAAAAAAAAATATATATTATTTTTGCATTAAATGATCAAAAGTGTCAAAGACTTTTACATTGTTATAAAAGATTTCAGTTAGAAATAAATGTCTTTTCTATTCATCAAAGAATATTTAAGTTTCATCAAAAAACTGAGCAGCAAATCAGCATATTAGAATGATTTCTGAAGGATCATGTGACTGAAGACTGGAGTAATAATGCTGAAAATGCAGCTGTCATCACAAGAATAAATGACATTAAAATATATTCAAATAGAAAACTTTTACGGTTTCTTTCTGGTTTTTAGAAACAGCACATGTAATGTAACTATAGCAATGTGCCGGTTAATACAACATAACACAAACATAAAGAAAGATGAAATAGTAACATACAACTTTTCCCCTTCTTATTTGTATTTGACCACATGAAGCCATAGCATATTTTTACAGAATAATAGAAACATACAACAATAATAGAACATACAAGTTCTGCCATACTTTGCCAACAAATAAGACACGCCCCTTCCTACGACCCCAGTTTTAAGTGATATCTGTCAGGGAGTAAGATCATTTTAGAAACTTGCCTGAATAACAACACATCTGGTTTAAAGGTGCAGACATTTACCTCTAGGGTCCCCTTGAGTCAGTGCGGGCCCTAAGCAAAACTCTGTGAGGGGGCCCCCATCAATCCATTCATAAAAAGACTCCCCACCCCCTAATCTGTTCTTTCAGAGCAGTTTTGCTGTCGAAAAAAACAACATGGACGGATTTCAATAAACATTAGTATTTATTACAATGGTATTCAGTAGCTATAAAATGGTGGTATATATACCATAATATGGTGCTGAAGGTGCACTACCAAAATTCTATAATAGAGGAAATAGACAGTATAGTAAGGAAATAAAAATTAATTAATTAAATAAATAAACTAAAAATAGAATTAATTAAATAAGTCTAAATAAAGACTGAAAGACCAACAACCAACAACAACAACAACAAAAACATTAAACTGACAGTAAGAACACTGAATCCAAATTTTGGTTGACTATGCACTGGAACCATGTAGCTGTCAGAAAAAGTATAACAGAGCTGAAATGTATTTCCAAATGTGTGATTTACTATCAAAACTAAATAATAATATAGTTTATCTAAATACAGAACGCAAACTTTAGCCCAATTGGCATTTTTTTTAAAGCACTGATGTCATAGCACAACTTGTATGACTGAACAGAAATGTGTTTATTTCTAAGAACGTTTTGATTATTGATGTGTACTGACGCAAACTGAAATTTAATTTCATCATGGGGCATTTCTAACAAAACACAGTAGACCAATACTGAATCTGGAGGTCTGTACAAGCCATAGCCATACGTTAAGATGTGTGTCATGTTATTGCCTGCCGCACTGAGTCCAAAATGGTAATTAAATAAATACAAATCATAGTAAGGTATATACTGTAGTAAAATGTGTCCACATGACTTCCACATTTAGATAATATAACATTTTTATTTACACTAAATGACATATTTACACTATCTTTGAGAGCAAGGGGGCCCCTGGTGGTTCGGGGGCCCTACGTAACTTGCGTAACACAGACACCGCCTTGAGTACTTTGTCTTGTCCTCGTGTAATCAGGTAAGCTTCAATTGCAAGCTGAGCAGGAGAGAAAGACAGCGATGTTGAGATTATCTTTTATTAAATGCTTCCAAATGTTTCAACAATAACAAAGCTATGATGGTTTAACAACATTCAAACAAACACTTGATAGATTTAAATTCATAGTTTTATTAATTGTATGGTCATGCAAAAAAATCCAGCATCCAATTAAACCTCAGAGTATAATCATATGTAGTCCCATCATATATGGTTACAATGCAAAAAAAAAAACTGACAAGAATGGGGCAACATAGCAAGCTAAAGCTTTGTTAATCTCTTTTAGTCCATTTCTTAAAAAAAAAGAAGAGCATTTTAGCATTGGAAACCATATCTCAGAGCCACATGTCATTTACCTTGAAGATGCAGGTAATATACACATTTCAAATTTAGGTAACACAGACAGTGAAAATTATTACAAGAAAGTTACACATGCATATTTTCCTTCTGCTGAACTGCATATATGGTTTGGTTGTGAGAGTTATTTAGTTCAGGAATCATTCACTTATCATACAAAGGCGTTTGTGTCCATCTAACAGTCATAAAAAATACAAGAACTATAATCTCCTGCATCTGGAAACAACTCTTTACCAGTTACATTTTTTATGGAAGTTTAACAGACTAAACTGCACTTTTTTCATATCTGAGAGGACATACTGAGTGGAGGAAGTGGCCAGGCAGAGACTAGGACTGATCACACTGTTAGAACACACACTGCAGCAGAGAGCGCTGGATGAAGGTATGGCAGACATCACAGTGCCAGACGGTTTCATCTGTAGACAAGTGAACTCACTAACAAGATGCCGTAGGGCAGGAGTACTCTCTTTCCTCCCTTTTTTTCAACATATAAACTTGGGTGCAACATTTGCCCAACTTTAAAAGGTAATGTGTCACAAGAAATGGCTTAGCACAGAGTAAAGGGGGGAACGGCAAGTCCCCTAGGCATCACAATTCACACACAGGATTCTACATAATAACACAGTCAAGAACAGTGTTCCAATGTATGACAGTCACACAGATCAAATTTAAAGGGAGCACAATGTGTCCATGTGCTTTAACCGACATTTTTTAACTACGCATGTTTACTGAAAGTTGGATGAAGACGACTGGCTAAGAGTTCGAGTCATCCCTCATCAATGATCTGCATTAGTATTTACAGGTTACACTGAAAAAAATAAAATAAAACAAGACCTTAAAAAAAAAAAGATTCTGCCACAAAATGGACCCCAAAACACCCTGGAACTGCATTCATCAAGTCATTTTCATTTAATAACCAGCCTGTGGATGCTCAGGTGATCACTGTTTTACCAAAACCACACTCAAGTCACTATATATGATGATGAGACATAATCAGAACAAGTGTACAGACACTCACGACGGAGGGGTAATGTGACAGTTTGGGTCTTCTTCTAAAGCATGGACCCCTATGGATGGATTTCATAACCTGAAGTTGCAAAGCAGTCCACAAAAAAGTGAACAGAACAGCATAGAGTCTCAAGCTTGTGTGCAAAACAGTACAGGCCATTTCATTTTTTAAATTTTTTGACATGCTTATAGTCTACAAAATGATATGCACGCAGCTGGAAGCCTAAAAGAGTGAGCAGAGTAATCGTGAGCGTGTTTGTGTTTAGTGTTTAGCGCCCCCTGCGGACCAAGAGACATACAACAAACTTGAATCAAAGTGAGTGAGCGTTCTGCAACTTCAGGTTCAGAGAGCCAGGAGGTTAGGGGTGCAAACATACATGAAGGCAAGTAAACCAACCCAACTTGAGTTTAGGCCTCATGTGGAAGTGTGTGGAAAGAAAATCTACGCAAAACACTACATAGCAACGAGCATCTTGAACCCAAGAAAGAACATTTATACTTACACAAACACACACATCTCCTCACCCTTTTCCCCCAGACACCACAGACTGTTTTGTCCTTTCTCGTTATAAATATCTATTTATGCATAACTATATTAAATCCTGCCCCAATTTAAAACATTTGTCTTGAAACCACAAAATACTTTCAAATACAGCATCATTCAGGAGATTAAAAACCAAGAGTTCCACAAAAACACGACAGAAAGCCAGAAAGAAAATCTTCCCCGACCCCATTCTCCCCTCTTAATAAAAATTAAAGCAACATTAAAACATCCTCTACACTTTGGTACTCTGATAAAATTTTTCGTTCCCTCTGATATGCCATGCCATCACATTCTATGCGTAAAAAAAGAGGACAAGAGGACAAAATGCTTTCTTAAACGTAACAAACACACCATTTACCCTTCAAACGGCGTGTGCTCTTCAAAAAATTCACATTTCTGGTTCTAACTTCCATCTCTACCAGCTGTTAATTACACATGTGAAGATCTCAATATTTTACAATATATTATTAATACTTTAAACACCATTTCCGAATGTTGGGCAGCAGAGATTATGGTTACAGACAATACAGCGCCCCGTGTGGGCATTAGAAGCATGCAGCATCCAGAAGGCAGGGCTGCTGCCGTGGCCGCCCGCCACACATCTAGCTAGAGTTGGACTAAAGTGGTGGCCACTTTTAAATATATTTCTTAGTTGTGTCAATTTTTTCCCTCACGTTTTCGAAACTTCAAGAGGTTCTCTTCTGGCCGGGCTCCAGGCGGCAAGACGTGCACGGAGAAGAAATGCTCCAATCAGCTTTAGTATTCAGGCATGCTAAGGGAGAGAATATGAAGAACACTAAATAATATTTCACTTGTTGTGACACCAAGATGTCTGTCAATCAGTATATACCTTTGCCCTGAGTGGTTCACTGTAGAGGTGCGGCAGGCGCTCCGGAGCAGTGGAAGTGGATGTTGAGCCACTTGGCATCTCTGCGGTGCCACACACGCGTCTCCTCAGATTGGCTGCTGCGTGGCCGGCCCTGGCTGTCGATGTACTGCGTCAGTCGGATATAAGCGATGCAGGCGGCATCCTCTCCGATCAGGTGCACGTGAGGATTCAGGATGGTTGTGTGCACAGGCTTACTGTTCTTACTCAGCACTGTAGTCAAACACAGGCAGAAGACAAAGGTACCATTCAACTCAAGGGAATTTGCTTACAAATACAACAAACTTAAACAGCTTTACTGCACTTTAGCACATTAAAAAGCATGAGGCCTACAATTCTCAAAGTAGAACTTATGGAAGTCCATTCCCTCGACCAGGTTTCCAAGTGCCTCAGGCTCAAAAGAGGTCAGGCCAGGGTCACAGATTCTCCTGGAACAGTAAAGGTTACAGAGATGACAATGCCAAACACTTTTCAGTTTTGACTGTAGGGCTTTATGTGCTTTCAATACCTGCGAGTCTAAATATCTATGAAAATACCATAATACAATTCAATAATTGTTCCCTTTCATCATCATAAAACATTGACAAAAATACGGCAACATTTTTTTTGTTTAACTTTACCTTTATATATATATATATATATATATATATATATATATATATATATATATATATATATATATATATATATATATATATATGTATATGCAAATGGGCATAATCGTATTTAACATGCACACATTTGCAATATATTACAAAAGTTAAACATTCTACAGAAAATGATGAGATACAGAATGATACAGAAAGTACATGATGTAGTACAGAATGATACAAAATGATACAGAAAGTGATCTTAACAGGTTGTTTATTTAAACAAAATATTCCATAAAATGTTTCATTTATGTTTTAATTAAACACACTAGTGCTTTTTAAGATATCTACCAAAAGTGTTGATAAAACAAGATTTTCAAAATGTTCTCTTAATTACCAGCAATATCAATTAAATATGGGGTTTGTTCCTATTAATAAATATAAGATATTCTATTTTCTATATGCGCAACATTAACATTTTGTTGGCTGTTATTTTGTTTTTACCAACAAAAATGATCACAATCCATAAAATGCTCACAATGTTTAATCAATGATATATGAAAACAGCATATACAAACAGTACTTACGTGTAAGCTTCAAAATCTCCGTTGTTGATGGCCTCAATCAGCTGCTCCGTGATTTTAATGATCTCCTGCTTTCGTGCTGGTGTTTGGAGAGACAGGAGGAAGCACAAGGACACAATCAAGGTTTAGCCACATCCATTATTTGAAAACTGCAAACCAACGTTATGCTCCTAGCAGCCCCACAAACCTCATTCAGCTCATGATTCAACAGGAAACTGCCTTTCAGTATCTACCCAAGCATCCTGATTTTAGCACAAGCAGAGGTCTTGAATGACTTGTATTCAATGATTATTAAACGCTTATGATTTCAACCAGCTCAGTAACCATAAGCCAACCATAAAGTACAAACAGTTCACACTCGCATGAGCTCATAATTCCTGCGGATGGATATGTTTCGCGAGAGGACTGTAATACTGTGATGAATTGCAGGGACTTTTGTAAAACCAGAGGGAATGTCAGGATGTCTATTTAGAAAACATCAAACTCACCATATCTCTGTCACTAAATCAACAGTCTAAGACTTACACTGGCGCCTGTGCACGCTGCTGCCCCCTGGTGTTGTGGAGGCTGGAGCAGGTACAGCAGGCTCTAAATCAGGACAGGAGCTCTGACCTGAACTGCTCCAAGCAACATTCTTAACATCATGTGGTGGTTCGGCTGCAAGACAACGGGACACATAAACAAAACTGCAACTATGCCACAGCAAAACAAAAGTCTGACAAACACAGTGAGCACTAAACAGAGACAGGCTGTGTTCGGAATAGTATACTACTCTACTACTATTGCTACAGCTGCATGTATCCTGTGCACAATATGCACATTTTCTGTATGCAGAGCTGAATGACCAGTTACACCTGACAAAACATGCAGTATTAAACAGAAATGACCATGAAATACTACATCCCACAATGAAATGAGCTCAAATTCACCTTCCGTTTCTACCGTGATAAGAAATTTTATTGACTTAATTTTTACCATCCATTTCTTCACAAAATGTCTACAAAAATGTCTGCATAAGACACATTTTTATACCAAGTATGTATCATTTTATATTTAATTGTATTTTATTTCCATTAAAAATAAATATGTTTTTAGTAGGCATTATACAGTGTATCCTGTGTAATACTAGTTAGTAGTACAATAGTATTCTATTCCAATCATAGACACAGTCACTAATTCATCTAGATCAGTGGTTCTCAACCAGGGGACCGGGGCCCACAAAGAGGCCTCAGTAAATTTCCTGGGGGGGGGGGGGATTCAGGTTGACTTAATACCTTTAAAGTCATTGTGTGTGCATTAAGAATTAAAAATAAATGGATAAATTATTATTATATTAAAATAATCAAACATTAATCTAAATTAAAAATCTAGAAAAACAAAATCAAGATGTAATTGCAGAGTTAATAAAAAGTTTGAAAACAAGCAGCTTTGTCATACAGCAGAAATACCTTATATATCCTATAATGTGGGGGAAAGGGGGTTGAATATTGTTAGAGAGCCCAAAAGGCAGAGAACCGCTGATTATATTGCATGCTTCATAAAACATCAAGCTACTGCAAACCATGCTTAAACCACTGCATGTCACACAGAAAACACTGCAGAAATAACTTCAGTAATTAGATTATAACTGAATTTGAATATTGAACATTAAACACACAATAGCAGACGTGATAAATATGTATGTATTACAGCATGTTCAAGCAACTGCAACAGAAAGCTGGCAGTGCTTGTTTAAACAGTCCAGCAGATGGTGGCAGATCTTAAGGTTTTTTTTTTTCTTCTTTTAAACAAAGACCTGCAGCAGTCTGGTTCAGTGGTTTGAGCAGTCGCTGAACTCAACATGCAGCCAAGAAAGAGCAGAGATGTATAGGCAAGACGGCCTGTGTTATGACGGTGGCAGTAATCTATATACTGAACTGGCATAAGCAGTAGGAGTAAATGAAGAACACAAGAGTAGTAATGGCCATACTGAGAAGATCTAGGCACAGTGTGTGCATGTGTTGAGAGATGTCTGGCGTGTACAGTCTCAGCACGGGCCCTCTGCTCATCTGTCACACTCAAAGTATTCAGTGTCACAGATAAATAAATAAAAAGGTCACTCTAAATGAGAAGGTCAGTGCAATTCTTTCCATGTCAGAGGTGAGGACGTACATGAGTAAAAGGGCAAAGATGGTGGACTGCGAGAGACTCCAAATCAGGTAAAGTGACAATCTCAGTCCTTGATTGCTGTGCGGAGTACAGTAGATTATGTGGCGTGCATTTTGTTGCAATGCCATATTATTATCTTACTATTGTCAATAAAAATGCCATATTATTGTCTTAAAGGGGTCATATCATAAGGAATCAAATGTTCCCTGAGCTTTTGAGATAAACTACAAAAACACTCCATAGCATTCATTTGAACTCCTCAGTACAAAAAGAGAATTTACTGAAACTAAATAGTAAATATGACACAAATTTCTGACATCACACTTTAACACAGTATTCACATCAGAAAAACGAGCAATGTAAAAAACATCTGAAATCTGAGTATCTTAAGTTTATTTTTACCAAACGGATCATTTCAATACGACCGTAACTGTTTATGAATCACATTTAATCAATAAAACTGCTGCCTATAATGATAAATCAATAATACAATTAAAATGTATGATATGACCTTTCATATTGACACCAAAATACAAGATTAGGGCATTTAACAATGTATATGTCCAGAGAGTCCATCTCAGCCAGATAAATTAGAGTAACATAATGACAAGCTTAGAAAGGTGAAATACTCTAGGTTAGCAGTGGGAGCAGTGGAAACGGAGAGAATGTGAGGTAGAGATCAGATGAGTCCAAGAGGGAGTTGTAGGAGCCGCTGATAAGGTCACTGCTGTAGCAGTTGACTTACTGGGTAGTGGGCAGGGGGGAGAAGCCTCGGTCTGAGGAGCCGGCTCATCGGAGCCACTGCATTGGCTGACCACTGCACTGTCATTGCTAGCCCCGCCCACCGATACTGACACAGACAATTCAGGGGAAAAATGTGACATTTGTTGTGGTAAGTTATACCACAAGGCACAAACCTTTTTCCAGCTTGCCTTTTGTGCTGACACAATTTGCATGATACTCGTCCAAAAATATCAACAGCACACACTACACAAAAAACACTCATGCTAAGACACAATGTGCATGCAACTTAAGAGCAGAAAATAATATAAAGGTAATGTTATGTAGAAAAAAACAACAACAAAAAAACAAAATAAGCAATATTTTTTTTATAAAAGTTTGTTTTAGAAAAAGCTAAAATACTTCTCTGTCGGGGACATGTTTGCACCCTAGTATAGAATGTGAGATCTTTGGGCCTTTCTGCTATGACGCAAGTGGATCATTTCTAACGTTTAACCCTCAGAGACTTACCGTTGGAAGAACTGCAATGGTTATTTAAATAAAATATCTTCGGGATAACACTAGGTAAAACATCATGATGACAAGAGGGATTAATTTGATTGATTCAATTTTTTAATATTATGATTTTTACTTAATTTAAAATAGCATTTTCCTATTTTAATATATTTTAAAATGTAATTTATTCCTGTGATAGCAAAGCTGAATTTTCAGCATCATTACTCTAGTCTTCAGTGTCACATGATCCTTCAGAAATCATTCTAATATGCTGATTTGCTGCTCAAGAAACATTTCTTATAACAGTAGTCAACATTTGAAGTGGATCAAAACCTTTCATCAAAGTTATACATGAATTTTGAACAATACCCGTTCTTGACTTTGATCAACTTTTTTAATCCACTTCAAATGTTGACTACTGTATTATCAATGCTGAAAATAGTTTTTAGTTTTTTCAGGATTCTTAGATACATTTACAGTTCAAACAGAACAGCATTTATTTAAAATAGAAATCTTTTGTAACATTATAACTGTCTTTGCTGTCAATTGAATGCATCCTTGCTGAATAAAAGTATAAATTTTGAACAGTAGTGTATATCAACATCTGTGCTTAGGTCTCTGAGGGTTAAATCTCAGTATATTGACTATTGAGCGTACCTGACCATCAAGCTTAGATTAGTGTCAAGCTAGGAATGATCCTAAAGCTCTACTGACTCATTAAACCTCTGCTTGTGTTTCCCAGATTGAATAGAAATGATTAAAGTATCTTATTATCTAACAGCCCTCAAAAAGCAATATAGAAGCTCAGAAAAGCTCAGAATTGATCAAAAAGGCCAATCAGATGATGAATGGTGCCATGATTATATGTAATTGAGTTGAACCCATTGTGCAATATTGCTGTGTGGTAATGAACCACCATGTGACTCTGCTAGACAACATACTGAGATGTGATATGGAGGCTCAGTAATTCTCAGAAGGGGTATTTGTTGCCAGTAAAGGTCACTGCTGTAAAACGAATATTCCCTCAGATATTGTGGACACTCATTATGCGAACACAAGACTTTGTGATTCATCAGTGTCATGGTAACTGGCAATCACAGCATGGCTCCTTTTCATAGCAAAGTTTGTGCTGATTCATGATAGCAAATCAGTCAGTCTGACCCTGTTTTGGTCCTTTATACTACACAATAGCTGAAGCTGTAGTGAACAGCAGCTGACAAGCTGGCCGTCAACACACGCAAAGCAATTATCATACCATGAAGGTCTTTTCACCACATAGGAATCAATCTCACTGTCAATCTCTCACTACCTGTATAATATTTATTCCCTCTGGCCTTCATTAACACTAGTATTTGGGAAAGTGTACAAGCCTTGACCCCATTCACATCTGGTATTAATGTCCGTCCAAAGCAATTTGTGATCCTTTCATTGAAACCACATTCAGAGGTAGTCAAAAACACTACATAAAATGCATTCTTGACAATTTTTCTGTTAATATAGAAAACAAAACAAAAAAACAACGCAAATATGATAAACAGAAGGTCAACCGTACTAGCTTGACGCGACAAATATCCTTGGTTCATATTTGATGTGCTCTATGTATGTGTGTTGAACAATATTTATATGTAAATAAAAACCTAAATAAAATCTGTTCATCATATTAACCAATCGTGTCTCTTCAGAAGACTTCGATTAAACCTCTTGATTCATATATTTCTTTTACCATCTCTTTACAAACTTTTAATTAAGCATCAAAGTTTTCATGTAATGGATTTTCAATGGAGGGACAGAAATTTCTCATATTTCATTAAAAATCTATTTATTTGTGTTTAGAAGATAAATGAAAGTCTTATGAGCTTGAAACGATTTTGTTTTGGCAAATTGGTGGCAAATTCAAATGAATTTGTACAGTCTCATTCGTACTTTTCTCATATGATTGGTTTGGTAAATTATAACAATTTTCACGTTTTGGGTGAACTATCCCTTTAAGTACTCTTGAAAAAAAATGCGAGGATGTTCTTTTATGGATTTAGACAGTCTGAGTTGCTTCTGTTTCTTTATCTAATCCCAGACAAACTCAATGCGGATCTCAGATCTCTGTGTAGACCATATACCATCTGATGTTGGACTGTTTGGTCATACAAAAATCTCACTGGATAATAACAATATTTGCAAAAGGAATGTTTGGAAATCTAAAATGGATTTGTCCTACTGACACACTAAATCAAAAGAGACAAATAACCATCTTAAAATAAATGTTTTTGTGAAGCATCTTTTGCACAGTACTGCATGTAGTCAGAAAATCAGAGACTGTGCTCACGAAACCTGTGGTCACAGGACAGATCTAAATATCAGGTGTAAACATGGCCTTTGATTCTAATGACGCGTTTAAGAAATATTTACATTTTGAATGAACTCATACACATACACCCTGTTCTGTAGATCCCAGAGAACAAAAGAAAGACATGCAAAGTACATGAGGAGTTGATAGTGTACCTTTCTTATCTTTCATGTCCTCCTCTTCTGTGGTGTTACAGCTCTCTGTAGACCCCTGTGATACGAGACAGAGAGAGAGAGAGAGAGAGACAATATGCAAGATGGAGGGGTGGTTATATAAAGGTGGGAAGCCCGAAAAAGAAGTACAGAAACAGGTTTGCAGACAGGGTCTATAAACCATGTGGAACAATATATGGTGCACACACTGTAAACCAGCAAACACACACACATAAAGAATCACCCGCAAGCACAGATATACCCCAGCACACCCTCACACACACAGACCCCTGACAGGAACACACCGAGCCCTGCACAAACCAGCCAACCAAGCATGAGGGCAAGACCCATTTCCTTGAGTGATATATGTGAAGTTTGGGGTTGTGGCTTAGGAAGTAGCTCCAATGACCCGTGTTCAATGGCAGAGCTAAAAGAGGTGGCTTACCTTGATGCCATCGGCTGGATTGTGCACGACAGTGGTCTGTGATTCCTGGGGGAGGCAGGAGAGAGTTTACCATGCGGGGCAGAGGGAAGAGGGTGAGGGGACCCTGACTCCACAACTAGCATGATGTGACTGTACAACTGTCAGGAGCATTGGAGACTTCTGCGTATGTTCCATAAGCTAATAATGCGTATACAAAGGCCCCAACTTCCATAGTATTTTTTTCCATACTATGGAAGTCAATGGCGCCCCACAACTGTTTGGTTACAAACATTCTTCAAAATATCTTCCTTTGTGTTCAACAGAACAAAGAAATGTATACCAGTTTGGAACAACTTAAGGGTGAATAAATGATGACAGAATTTTCATTTTTAGGTAAACTTATCCCTTTAAAAAAAATGCTACATATAATACAATGACATTAAATTGTGTTTAAGTGTGGGTTAGGTATCCAAATACATTGAGGCCCCTGTATACAATAACTATAATGTTTTGTAAAGAAAGACATTATACAAAGAACTTGAAGTTCAATGGAAATGCATGCAAAGATTGGGTACTTCTAACCACAGAGAGACCGTGGAAAAGAAAGTAGTCAATAGGCTTGAGAAGTCTCTCTCCAAGACCAACCCCAGTCACCAACAGCACACAGACATAACAGAAATGATTAACACTGCACAAACAGTTATCTTTCAATGCCACTGTATGTTATTTCTCCAGAAAACACAAAGCATTGATCCCACCTTTGCACATACACACACCCCACATATAAACAAACAGTCTTGCGCACTAGATCCTACTTTATTTCCACCACCAGTAACACAACACCCTCTAATAAGCAACCTGTCAACGCAGACCTGAAGATGCAGTCCCTACGTGCTGAGAACCAGTTACAATTTCATTCCCTTTGATGCATTACTGAGAGAGAGAAAAAAAAAAAACTCATCGCCTGTGAGCCCAAGCAACTTCCAGGTCTGGGCAAACACTAAGAAATACTGAAAATAATACTTAAATAATATTAATTAAATAAAACATTACATATCAATTAAATACTCAGACTCACATTTTCTTGCTGATACAATGATGTTCAACTTTTAGACCCCCCTGTTCTTTGACTGGGTGTGCGTGCAGTTGACAAATTTGTTTGTTGACAGAACTGAAGTACCTCTGAAGTAGCACTATGTCCTCTGAAGGCTGTGAACTGGGTAAACGAGCAATTACCCATAATAATAAAAGTTAGGGACTGCATCTTCAGAACAAACAGAGCAGCTCTGCTTCCTGACATAAAATCATCCTTTTTTACCCTTGGAGACTCGACTGTGAGATTAAGAGAAGATGCAACCAGGGATTATCTACATATTACTCGCCTAAGCAAATGTTATCTCACTTTAATATGGTTAGATACTGAACAAAAAGAAAAGTTTTTGAAACCGTCTAAAGCACAGGGGTTGTCTACTAAGCTGTCAAACTTCTCCTGCGAGTTTGTTTGGGTAAAATAGGAAGTCAGAGAGAAATCCACAGGCACAAACCAGATGTTTTAGTTCAACTCATCAAAAACCATGAGTAACGTCACACATCTTCATCTGAGTGGATTGAGCGATGAGTGGTGGAAGTCAATAACAGGTATGGGACAAACTGATAAAGCCTTTTACTAAACAAAGACTTAAGAATTAAGAAAAGGAAAGATTATGAATGAAGGAAATTAAAAAGTTAAGATGAGGTACCATTGGTGCAGTGGATGACATGCTGCTGTCTTTGGTGCTGCTGCTTACTACACTGTTTTTGTTGTTGTTTGTCTGTGACTGGGGCAAAAAACAAAACAAAAAAACAATGACAACACAAAATAAACAGAGCCATTCCAAAAAGGTCCTCGCACCATCTGTGCTCGGGCCCTAATGATTTCTGTTCAGTGCAGTTCAAGAACTGACAACCTCAGCTCATTCTAGACATGAAAGGGGATCTGTATGGGTAAATTAGCTTAGAAATTGGCCTAGAGCACTTTTAACGATACACTTTCATGAAAAAAAAAAACAACAAAAAAAAAAACAGGTTTTAGCTGTCAATTATTAAAAGGGGTGTTTTTGTGAAACGTACGTTTTGGCATTACAGATTCAAACTACTCATGGTCGGTAATACTAGAGCAGAGTCAAAAATATTGATATCTGTAAAATCACATTACAATTCTTGATAAAAACAAAGATAAAACATGGTGGGCTGTACAAAAAGAGACAGTAAGATTCCTTTACATGGTTATGTTCCTTGATATACAATTCGGTAGTGTTGTTTTGGAACGGTTCAATTATCCTAAAACATGACTGCAGAAAATAAGTATATTTACAGAGAATAAGTATATTTACAGAGAATAAGTATATTTTGTTGACATTTATTTAATAATAATAAATTCATGTATTGTAAACATCTTTCAAACTTTCATATTGAGAGACATTGTTACAGTGCTGATAAACATGTAAATATACTAACAGAAGATGGATACAACGGTAAAAAACTAAAAACACAAAAAAATTCTAGAGACTATAACAGTATTCATTTGAAAAATTGAAGGCTACAGATAAAATATTTGGTATTTACAGAAATATTTAAATATGCTATTTTGCTGGCACAGTAACAATTAGAGGCCAATGTTACTGTCAAGGAGTTAAAGGACCCTGATAGGTCACTAGTGCATGCAGTGAAAAGCTTCAGCGAGTAGAGTTTATGCTCAAACCTCAGACTCTGTGAATCAATTCAGGGTACAACTAATGATTCAAAAAGAACAAAGGCTGACTATAGGAAAGAAAGAAGAGAGGCGGCAGTAAAACCGATTCTTGAGAAGAATGTTCAAGAATCCTTACAGAAAGATTAGAACAGGTTACACACGGATCAAAAATACTGAAGCAGAACAGCAGCCAAAAGTTGTTCATCCCAAATATTAATCAGCCATAAATAAAAAGGAGAGATATATTTTTTAAAGAAACTGCTTTATTTATGCATTCAGTCTCAGTTAATTGACGGTTATTTTTCAGTATTTTTCAGGAGTGATAGAGGTAGCTAGTTTGCAAGTGACCCGACCATATCAACCCTGAAAAACGCTAAAAAATAACTGTCAATTTTCTGTCAATTCATGTTTTAGATGCTTATGAAGAAAGAAATACAATTAAAATTTATATTATATTTTATTGTAATATTTTATGCTAATATTAAAAAAAATATATAAATACATTCATATTAAATAAAATATTATATTATTGTATTTATTAGGGCTGTCAAGTGATTATTTAAAAAAATCTAATTAATAACAATGTACTAATTGATCCCACATCAAATTAGAAATTACATACAAAATACTATTTAAAGTCATTATTGTGTTAAACGAGAAAAGCATCAAATAGTCATTACAAAAAGTATCTTTAGAAAAAAAAAAGTTTTATTTGATTCAACATAGAATTTATTACACAAACTTTTAGGATTCAATGGCTATGAGGGTGAACAAATTAACAAGTTTCATTTTTGGGTGAAGTAAACCTTTTTAATGGGTTTTACATTAATATGGAAATACGTTTTTTTATTTTTATTAAATGGTACTCTAAATAAGGTAGGTGGCGGTTAATGTCTAAATGATTAAGTCATCGAGTCATTCATTCGATTTGTTCAAACGGCTGATTCATTCAGGAATAAAGTAAATGGCCCTCTTTATAAATAGGCCATTGAATCATTGGTCCACCCAATTGATTGGCTTAAAATGCAGATTCATTCAGAAACGAAGCACTGCTGTGTGTTGCTCGGAGATGCACAACAGTTCTGCTGTGACTTTACAGGTAATATTTACTTTGGCAAAACTGAGCAAACACAGACAATATCGTGTCTAAAATATAACACAATATTAACTTCTTGTTTATTGAACTGTTGTATAAAATCAATATCACATTTGCACTCGTTCGGGGCAAAAAAAGCACTCTTGTGATATTGCTTTAGTATATCATGATATAATTATGAGACAAAAACTCCTACAGGGGATTTTTTGCCCTGATATCCCGAATTTTTGGGGCATTCCAAATGCATTGTATAGGCTACATCACTCAGTGAGTTGTTGGTCTGCTTCCTGTTTGTCACCACCTGTATGAAAAGTAAGAGGAACTAGGTAGGGCGGGGGCGTTAAATGCAATAATTCTAACGCGTTATTTCCCCCCAAAACTAATTAATTAAAATAACATGTTATTGTTTAATTGAAAGCCCTAATATTTACAATACAAATGTTTTATAACTTCATACAACTTCATTGTGTCCAAGACTATAATTGAGATCACTGAATCAATTGAAGGCTCCTTTAAGTTTATTATTAGATTTTAAGACCACATATTCTCAAAGACTTGGCTGGAAAATCCCAAGCTCTCCTCAATAATGGGGACAATGATAGCCACGAGCAGGAGTAAAACTGAGGAAAGGGTGTGCATTTGTCTGGACTTGATGGAGAAACTCAAGACATGAAAAATGGGTATCTATGCACAACGTCTGAATGATGTTTGTTCAATATTAAAAATGTCCCTTTGTGACAAGGCTAAAACAGAACTGCCATGTCTAACTCACAGAAATCAACTGCTGCTGCTCTCATTTACTATCAATGCCTTGATGGATTGGAAATCCATGATATGGTTAATTAAACCATAAACAAAAATGAAAAACAACTAAATAAAGGTGCGTTTTGGACAAACTCGATGTCACAAGCACTGCAGCTATTGCCATGACAACAGAAATCGCCTGGCAAACTATGGACTGTGGGATAAAGGGGAGTTCCATTGAGAGAAAGGCTTGTTTGTCTGTGTCTTAACATAGTCTGTTCCAATACCATTTAAACTCTCTCTTTCCTATTGAAGAGCACCAAGTAAGTCCCTTGGTCCCACCCTTTGTCCACTCCGAGCAAACCTCAGCACTGGTTATTATCAGTGGGTACATGAAAGCGGAGACTGTCGAACTGGAGGAAGCTCACAGGGTGTATCAAGGGCTTGCAGAGGTCGAGGAGAAACCTCTTAGACAAAAGGCCTGCTCTGAGTTACAAAGAAAGCACCAAGATGCAATGGAAATGAAGAATGAACTTCAAGGAGAATGGGATTCCAATAGGAACGTGTGTATGTAATAAAACAGCGCTGAACGGGTGAACATGACTCTGTTAATGTTTGATGATCCCATGACTCACAAAACCCTACGATGAGACAAAAAAAGACCCAAACAAACTCTCGAGCATCTCAACCAAGAAAAAAAGAGAGCCAGAGAGTGAGAAAGTGTTGAGGGAGAGTCAGAAAAAGGGGAGAGACACGGAACAGATCTCACCATCAAATAAACACTGGAGCTTGACTTCCTTTTCTGAACGGAGTGAAACAGAGGAGGGCAAAACAGGGAAGCATAGAAAACAGGCCAGTGAACACAGAAAAAAATAAAGCTGCTCGTTAGATCTCACAGAGAAGAAAAAGAGAAAAATAAACAACCACAAGAAGTTGCAAAGCCATGTGTGACATGACAGGGGTGTTTAGTAGCAACAGTTGAAAAGTGTTAAACTGCTGAAATTGAAATTTATTGATAAGACTTGTTTCATTTAGAGAAGCTGTTGCTTCACAGTTGCTTGGTGAAAGGCTGACGATTCACTGCATGCACAGAGATGGCACAGGGTTGAGAAAGTCTCTCTGCTTCAACAGATTTGACCATGACTCAGGACTAACAAATGGGCAAATATCCGTCTAAATATGCTGAATGGGTTTGATTGGGCCTCCTCAGTGGGATATTAACACACTGAAAATATATCATATAAACAGCTAATCATTTTAAATTAGAAACAGAGAGTGTATTTAATGTCGTTGAATTATGCCAGCCATTTGCTGGTTAGCTTGACTGTCAGTTCTGTTTATAATATGCCCTTAAAAGAAGGAAAATAAATATGGAGGAAACATCATTTAAACATAAAAACTGTGGAAGAACTGTGCATTTGTTTATGATACAAAAACATTTTATTTTATGATGACAATGCTGATTCAAGAACTTAATGAGAAATAGGTTCATAATATGTGTGCGGGCTTACCTTCACGCCGTCAGACTTTTTGTTCAGTAAACTTTTGCATGCTGAAAGATGAGAGGAGAAAAAAAATTAAACACTTAGAAATGCAAAATCTTTTGATGAACTGACTAGTTATTCTTGCCTAAAACTATTAAAAATTGTTTTGGGTAATTGAAAAAAAAAAAAAAATATTAGATGAAAAACTTAAACTTAAACTAGAAAATTAAAAATAAAAATGAAATGATTAAGTTTAAGTACTAAGATTACTAAGGGCACGTTTACACGTCAACGATGTACAGTACTAAAAATGGCGAGGTTCTTCCTTTGCATTTTTTTTGCATACAGACAAAACGTTACAAAACAATCCCGTTTTACACGGATCCACGAAAACGATTAAAAACGCTGTATTATGCATGTCAGGCCAGTAGTTGGCAACTTAGTAAAGAAAAACTATGCGCCTATAGAATGAGCATGTAATACGTCACCGTTTTCACAAATTCACATTTTTGAAGTTTAGAGACTATAACGGTAGCGTTTTTAAAAACTTTGAAACCCCTTTTCAAAAGTTTGCGTTTTCAGGCCCCCAAAATGCCGTTGTTGTGTAAATGATCGGCTTAAACGCATAAAAAGTTTTTAGTTGAAAACGGTGTCAGGTCAACGGCCCCTAAAACTATATAAATCAAATTACAAAAACTATATAGAAATATTTTTCAAAAAACTTAAATGACAAAGCACATGAAATTACTCAAACTTAAATTAAAATGAAATTTTTAAATATATATATAAAATGTCAATTCAAAATATTAATGGATACAATAGTACACAAATAACAATGCCACATGACACGGAATACCATCCATAGGGCAGTAAAAATGCCACCTAGACCCATGACACAAGCAAACACCAAAGCACTGGCATCAGATAAAGTGGCGGCTAGAAGATTCTCTCCACCAAGAAACATTAAAGACCACCTCAGTTTGGTATTAAACACTTTCTATGAGGACATCCTATCCTGTGTTCTCATAAACAGAAACGTGGTTTAAAAGGCGAAACAGATCAAATCAGACACAATGCCAACAAATATGTGCACACACAAAAAAAAAAGAAAAAAGAATATGAGTAGACTTTATAAGTATGATCTTCAAATTTCCTTACCTTCAAAAGTAGATAGAGGTAGGAAAGAATGCAAAAAGGGAAAAAGGTAAGATAAATCAATCAACGGATTATTAAAAAGAAAAACAGCTGTGGCAAACAAAGTAGTCAAGCAACTCAAAGCAAAACTAGAGGATTTTTTGTTCATGCTGGGTCCATGCTGTGCAGAGCCATCTCCTGCCTGGCCTGCTGTCATCACTGAAGGCATCACTCCTGCACACGACTCCATGCAGATCTGACAAACCAATGCCTATGTCTGCTTCAGTTCACTCTAGCACTCTAGAGCTGAACTGCTGATTCATGAGAGGACAGAGTGGATGGGCGATAAGGCCTTTTTTCTGATCTGTTCAGCTGTTGTGCTCGTAATTACAATGGTCTCGTAATTGAAAATGTATAATGCATCAAATGAGTTTGTGTGCTGCACCTGTTGATAGTGTGAAATTAATAAGAAACTAATTTAGCATGAGTTAGAGAGGGTAGCGGTGGACTGATAAGAGGTTTTTTTAAATGGTCAGTGCCACTGCCAATAGAGAGAACAGGGTGGATGATGGCCGAGTAAGTGATCATGTACTGTACACAATACTGTTCAAAAGTTTCAGGTCAGTAAGATTTTAAAAAAAGAAAAGAAAAAAGAAAAGAAATTCATACTTTTTATTAAGAATGAATGCATTAAATTGATCAAAAGGCCCAAAGACTTTCAGAAGTTACAAAAGATTTCTAATAAAAAAAGAAATGTATTTCTATTCGTGAAAGAATCTTGAAAAAAATAGATCACATTTTCCAAAAATATATTAAGCAGCACAACTGTTTTCAACATTGATAATAAGAACTGTTTCTAAAGCAGAAAATCTGCATATTAGAATGATTTCTGAAGGATCATGTGACACTAAAGACTGAGTAATAATGATAATGAAAATGTACATTTTTTTTTTTACATTTTAAAATAGAAAACAGTTATTTTTAAATTGTAATCATGTTTCACAACATTTCTGTTTTTACAGTATCTTTCGAATAATTCGGTCTGAGTGAGCGTGGAAGGCTTCTTAAAAAAAAAAAAAAAAAAAAAAA
This sequence comes from Tiaroga cobitis, assembly GCA_030578255.1. Classification (NCBI taxonomy): domain Eukaryota; kingdom Metazoa; phylum Chordata; class Actinopteri; order Cypriniformes; family Leuciscidae; genus Tiaroga; species Tiaroga cobitis. The sequence continues at coordinate 31,962,817 of CM060603.1, forward strand.
CACGTTTAAAATTTGAGCCCAAAAATACTGACCCCAAAATTTTAAATGACGGTGTACAAGTATAAATTGTGTGTGCTGAAATTAGACAAATTTGCTGAAATTAAATAAACTCACAAGTGGGCATGGTATCGGCAGTGTCTTTCAAAAAAGTCAAAGGGCAGCTAATTAAATGGCCTGGCTGATATATCACATTGTAAACAACTGCCTCTGATTAAATTAGATGTACTTGTGAGGCTTAAATAATCTGCTGCAGCTGTTAACGATGCAGTAAGCGATTTTTGAAAAATGCTGTTAAAAGTGGATCGGGCCCAGCACCGCAACAAACTTGCAGCCAATCAGCAGTAGGGGGTGTATACTAATGATGCGAGAGGAGAGACAGTGAGCTGAGCAAGAGGGATATTTGAAGAAAGACTTTAAGTTTAGATTACAAAAGAGAAAAGCTCACTGGAAAAAGAAGGGCTATGATCAAACAAGAGCTTTAGGACCCGTGTTAATATAAACACTGGTGTGTGACCTAAGCAGGAAGGCCTGAAAATGGATGCAGAGGTTGCGATGTTCCTGCTCCATCTGTGAGTAACATTATATACTGTATATACTCTTGTATACTGTAGGTGATTTTTTTGTGCTTCCTTGTCGTCTGTTTGTCCTCTTCACTTTTTTTTTTGCAAAGCATTATTTTGCTTTGTTTCTGCTCTGATAAAAAAAAAAAATCACTCTTGCATTGCATGTTTGTGCATATTGGGGGCAAAGTAATGAAGGGAGGGGTGTGTTTGTTTGGGTTGATTTCAAATATCAACAGTGTTCAACAACTATATCAAGAAATAGCATACTGCACCTTTAAGTATCATTGTAAAGCAACAGAAGCAATTGGCAAAGCGTTCACAGACATGCCACTTTCATTAGGACATATACATGAAGAGAGGGGCAAGAAACTAAGAAACAAACAAAAAGCAAGACAGAAGGACATGTGGATCCCTGCTGCTTCGTGTCCTCCATGCACAAAGACACCCGAAGACATGCTGAAAGGTGCTTTATAAGCACCACACAGCGATCCCCGCTATGAAGACTTCAGTACAGTGGTTCTTCTCAGTAAGTCTTCCCTTAAAACCATGCTATTTCTAATACATACATGATGTAGACATTCATTCTTACAACAGGCAAATGCATGTCAGCATCTACCCACAATTTCATACCAGTGCAGCTGGTTGACCGAAAGCCGACCTGACTGTGACTGAGGTACAGTATACAAGGAGAACGAGCCACCTTAAGAAACCATCAACATAAAAAAAGGCCACTTAATCTGTAATGAAAACCTTGAATATGATGCTGTTGCTTAAGGTGACTCGGGTCGAAATACCTCCACCGGAGTATCCCTGGACCATCACCAAGAGCGCAAACCCATAATGCATTATGTTTCCAGAGAGACACCATTTGGAAGACATACTACATGTTTTTGTGATACTCTTCTTACCATCCCAACCCGCTGAAAATGACACAAAACATCTTCTGACAAGTTCACAGCACTTCTGTAAAGATGTTCAGTGCAGACTAAAAGGCAAAGGTCGCCTCTGACAGGACAGGGCAACTTCATCCTAGACTTTGGTCAAAAGCCACAAAGCACAAAGGGTTACGAATGCGTCTCAGGGTTGGGAGTGACTTAAGTTTTATACACATCAATTTACTTAAATTTTATTACTGACAAGATATGCAGTCACGCAAGATTTCTATTGAATCAACTTAGAATTTAAATATTCTAAATTCAGTCAACGAACCCAAACCCTGGAGCGTGTGTTAAGTATTCTCTGCATAGCGAATGGCCTCTCAGAAGAGTTTCAGTGCCCGTGCGTTGGCAGGGGTATAGCAGGCTCCCCTTGGTCACATGCTGAGGCTGAAAGTGGGCAACGGCCCCCTAGTGCCCATTTCACATACCTTCCTGTGCCATTGCAGCTGTGCTGGTGGTGGGGGTGGCGGGGCTGGTGTGCTGCCGACCCACTATTGGACAAAAGAGCATGTCGTTTTGGAGAGGCTTACTCAAGGCAGAAGCTCAGCCTCTCCAGGATCACAGAAAAACTTACCCAATTTGTTTCATAAAGCAACTAAAAGCAAAGCCCAAATGCCTCTATGCAGTCAGGAAAGTGAGTCCAGATTATAAAATCAAAGTTTTGAAAGAAACTACATAAACATAACATACTGTTCTCAATGTATGATCACAAGTCTTATTCATAATTCAGAAGCTAATAAGGCATTCACCTGAGAAGTTCCTTGACACCAGCATGGTGGTCAAAATGGCCCCCTGCAGGAGACACAAGCGCTACTTTAGCAATAATGATGGCTATGGAAAGTAACCTAGATTAATACAGTTTTGCACTTATTCATATTAGCCAGTGCATTAACTAATGTTAACAAAATAGAACCTTATTGTGGTTAGCAATGAATGATTCAAACCTTGAGTTTTCTACGGGCGTTGAACTTGCGCAGACACTCAACGGTTTCTTGGCGATGCATCATGGAGGCGACAGTGGAGCGTTGCTAAGTGTGAGAGAAAGATGTCAGTCCTCAGGACAAATCTTTATACAGATACAGTATGTTATGACAGATTGTATATAATACAAATTGCATATAAAGTCTCATTTAAAGTTTTTCATCAACCAAACAGGCTAGCAAATGTTTATTTCATTGCAGACTGGAACTGTAAGTTCTTTGACATTATGCCAGTTGGTGCATGTAATCGTGACAGGCTGGGTTACGAAATATAAACCAGCCCTGAAAGATACATTGAAAAGTGCTTGGGGTTTAAGTCCAGGACACTTACGCAGATCCATGGATGCTTGATTGCTTGGTCAGCTGTGATCCTCTTCGCTGGGTTGATGGTCAGCATCTGGTTGATAAGGTTTTTGGCCTCTGGGGTAACAGTGTCCCACTCTGGAGAGGGAAACTAAGACATGAAAAAAACAAGAGAGGAAAGATGATTGAGTTTTCTTGGTGAGATATAGTCAGTGAGGTCTACACTGAAAACCTGAGGTTTGTTTCATTTTAAATCTGAAAACGAGGGTGTGCCTCCTCCCGGAAATTCGTTTTTGCACGGTGGGATGTCTGATATTGTGTATTTAACATGGTAACAATAGTTTCCATAACCTTAACCGAAAAACCCAAACGTTTTTTTTAATAGCCTTTCCTTATCCTGTTTATTCATAAGTGTTAGTGATATTCTTACAATTTAGGTGTATGTTAAGTAAAGTGGGCATGGTGCGCTAACCAGTGGTGGACGAAGTACACATACCATGTACTTGAGTAAAAGTAAAGATACTCAAGGTAAAATATTACTCAAGTAAAAGTAGAAGTGCTGCCTTTAAACATTCACTTGAGTAAAAGTACAAAAGTATTTGCCTTCAAATGTACTTAAGTATCCAAGTACTCTGATTTTTTTATGGCTATAATGTCCTATTATAATTTGTCACAAGACTCTTTCTTAACTCAGTCTAAGTGAAGACTAATGTCACTCTTGGCATACCAATCTATTAATGAAATGACATTAATTAGTCTGATTAGTCTGATATATATATATATGTATACATATTTTAATTGAATACATTTTTTGTGTGTTTAATTTTGGAGGGAAGGGGACTGTCCCCATGAGGTATAAAACTTTACAGTATTTACTGTATATATTTTTCTCCAGCGCCTATGGTCATAATTATTAACATCTTAATGTTATGATACATTCACATAAACCTGCACAACGCCATTAAATATATATATATATATATATATATATATATATATACACACACACATACATATATATATATATAGGCCTATATATCTATAGAATATTTATATCTATATTTATATCTATATCTATATATATATCTATATCTATATATATATATATATATATATATATATATATATATATATATATATCTATATCTATATATCTATATCTATATATATATATATATATATATATATATATATATAAATATTCTATATTTTATGTTATGGGAGCAGCCAATTTCACTCCAAAATTAAACACAAAAACGTATTAAAGGGTTAGTTCACCCAAAAATGAAAGTTAAGTCATTAATTACTCACCCCCATGCTGTACCAACCCCGTAAGGCCTTCGTTCGTCTTCGGAACACAAATGAAGATATTTATGCTTAAATCTGAGAGGTTGATCACTCCTCCATAGGCTGCCTAAGGGAATGAAACTTGACGGCCCAGAAAGTCATTAAAGAAAATGTTTAAATATTCCATGTCGCAACAGTGGCTCAACTATAAGTTTATCAAGCGACGAGCATACTTTTTGTGTGAAAAAACAAACAAAAATAACGACTTTATTCGACTATTCCTTTTCTTCCTTGTAGGCCTGAAACGAGACTTCAAGAGATTTCCACGACGCATGCGCGAGAATTGCGATCTCCTTCAACTACTTCAGTTAAGTTCTCGCGCGTGCGCGTCGTGGAAATCTCTTGAAGTCTCGTTTCAGGCCTACAAGGAAGAAAAGGAATAGTCGAATAAAGTCGTTACTTTTGTTTGTTTTTTCGCACAAAAAGTATTCTCGTCGCTTGATAAACTTATAGTTGAGCCACTGTTGCGACATGGAATATTTAAACATTTTCTTTAATGACTCTCTGGGCCGTCAGGATTCAATCCCTTAGGGAGCCTATGTAGCAGTCATGAACCTCTCAGATTTAATCATAAATATCTTCATTTGTGTTACGAAGACGAACGAAGGTCTTACGGGGTTGGTACAGCATGGGGGTGAGTAATTAATGACTTAATTTTCATTTTTGGGTGAACTAACCCTTTAATGCAGTGTTTCTGCTAGGCTACTGCCCAGAAAAAAAAGCTATTATATGCAAGTCATTTTAGTGGCAACGTAAGCAATGTACATTATGCGTCAATACTTACCGATAATTGCTGCAATAATAGCTGCTGCTCTCTGTCCCGCTTAAAATCATTGTCAACGCGATTTGTTTGGAACTATTGAGAGCTACACGAATAACGTGACCGTGTGGCGGCTAAATCACTGTCACAACCATCTATGTTTGCAACTCCCATATTTAACGGCTCTGGTTCACGCTTAGTAGATACCGCCAAGGCAAGTTCAAAACAAAGCGCGCGCGCTGTACTGTGATTGGTGGCTCGTTTGACCATTTACGTTTTTATCCACTCATAAATAAAAAGGAACGACTGATTTTGAGTAAAAAGTACGATATTTTACTTTGAAATGTAGTGGAGTTAAAGTAAAAGTCTCCCAAAATTTAAAAAGGAACGACTGATTTTGAGTAAAAAGTAAGATATTTTACTTTGAAATGAAGTGGAGTTAAAGTAAAAGTCTTCCAAAATTTAAATACTTGAGTAAAGTACAGATACGCAAAAAAGCGAATTACATTTACTTCGTTACTGTCCACCACTGGCGCTAACCATTTTTGAGAAATAAATTTGCTTGGTTCAAATTCATAAATATTTGGGTCACAGCGTAATGACAATGGGAAAATGTGGGTCCCATGACCAAAGCAGTTGAGAACCACGGGTATAGTTTATTTATTTATTTATTATGGTAGATTCCTGGTTCATTAAAGCAACATCAAGGAACTTTTCCCCTGCGGTCGCCCTACAGGTTGGAAGCAGAATTGTCCATTACCGCTGTCGTAAATAATTTAGCCTACCGCAGCCTTCTGTCGCACACGCACGCTCGCTGTTTATCCAGACGTGTCATTTAACCTATTATAAGTCGATGTACCATCACAAGGCTCTTGGAAATATATTATGAAGGTTGAAAAACTACATAGTGTTACTTTAAAGCCCAATGCCATTTTTACATTTAAAGATGCATTTTATGTATAGCTACTTTGTAAGGAAATGCATTATGAAAAGCCCTACACAAATAAATGTGAAGTCAATATTTCAAGATCACTAATCATAAGTAAACTTGTGATATTGATCATGTGATTTTGTACAGATGGTCAGATGTTCTTCCATTGAAGCTCAAGATGCTCTTTATATCATCTTAAAGGGATAGTCCACTTTTTTTTTTTGGAAATATATTTTCCAAAAAAACTAATCTCACTATTATCACTATATATATATAAAAAAAACTCACTATTTCCAAAAAAAGTGGAGTATCCCTTTAAATCATACTGGAGAACACGATCATCAGGTTTTACACAAACTTGAGTTTATGAAGCTTGAGCACTGCTGACATCAATGCACACATTTCCCACATTTTCCTGAATTCAACAATGTTAATAAAACTTTGCACCCTAGTTGCAACTAGTTTTGCTAATACTGATAATATAAACAGTAATGAAAATTTGTACTAGAAAAGAATGAAAAATAGAAGCATTTTCACTATTTCAGACTTTTGTATGAAATTGAGAGCTGAAATGTATACTGACATGGACAAACACACAGATCAATGGCTTCCGTGGCCTGTAATGGATTTTAATAAGATTAGAGCAGAGTATCTAAAGTGATGGCTGGAATTGTTGTTATCCACCTGGATGGCTGAAAATACTGAAACCAAAACTGGCCTTCATAATCACATCTCTCCCACACTGCAGCACTCCATCAAATGGACAACACCACTATGCAACAAACACAACAAGCATGCTATACTTCCATGCACTTAGTGAGGCTACTTAAGAGGGATTTTGAAAGCACAAATTAAATTAAATTAGTATGAATCCATACTATGATCATGCTGGAATGTTTACAAACACTGCACTGACAGACAAACGTATGACACGATGACGATGCTATCTGCAAGACTGTTGTAACCTCATATAAGCTATATAGAATAGTGATAATGGGAAAGATCCCACTGTAAACTGTTTTCCTCTGGGGTTTGAGGAGATGATAATGAAGAAGACTCCTCGGTTATATGTTCCACTGCTGAGCTCTAGAGGAGGGGGCTGCCATCATTTATTATTGAGTAACTTGGCTCTCTTTCCCAACCAATTAAATATTAACAAAGGCTTCAATCTGGGCTCGTCACTCTTGGGTCGATGAGGTGGCACTGAAATCTCTGTATGAGGACGGCCATGAGAGCTTCTCTGTCAACAAGTTGATGGGTAATAAAAGACTAATGAAAGGCCCTTCACTTTCTGTTACTGATTGAGTCAAATGCCGCTTAAACTGGGTTACAGTTACTTTTTCAAACAAACAGGCCTTTTATTTGACATGCTTTTACTGTTCGACTGTTTACTAAACGTCTGCTTTAATTAGATCAGATATGGGTGCAGTGCGGAGCAATTTTGCCTGGAGTGAAAAGTAGGCGTTTTGAAAGTTGAATTTCTTCCGGCACTGCTCCATCACCAAGCTGGAGAATGATGGAGAAACACAACTGGGGAACCATAGGTTTGTTTTGGAATTTTAAAAGACTTGTGATGTGAAAACAAGAAGTTTTTCTTTCACACATGTACACTAGCGTGCAAAAGTTTTTAGAAAGAAATTAATACTTTTATTAAGCAAGGATGTTTTAAATTGACCTAAAGGGACAGTAAAGACCTTTACATTCTAACACAATATTTCTATTTTAAACAAATGCTGCTTTTGCTGCTCAAAATTGTGACTTTCTAATTAACAAAAACTGAAAAATATCACAATTTTCACAAAAATATTAAGCAGCATAACTGTTTTTAACATTATTAAGACATTACATTAATAAAATAAGAAATGTTTCTTGAGCATCAAATCAGCATATTAGAATGATTTCTGAAGGATCATGTAACTGGAGTAATGACTGCTGAAAATTCAGCTTTGCCATCACAGGAATAAATAACATTTTGAAGTATATATTAAAATTGAAAACAGTCATTTTAAATTGTAATAATAATGTACAATGTTACAGATTTTACGGTATTTTGATCAAATAAATGCAGCCTTCATGAGCAAAAGAGAGGTCTTTCAAAAACACTAAAAATATACAACAGACTTCCAAAGTTTTGATTTGGATCTACTGGGTATGGATCTATAGGTCTACTTGACAAAAAGTAATGAGAATCCAACATTGAAAATCTCATATTGGTCAACCATTGATCTGAATATTGGGGTGGATGTGTTTCCTTCAATGGAACGGGCCTGATTAGATCTAAAACAGTGCCATTACATTATGAAGCAGTGAGAACTCATTAAGGGAAACAGTGTGTGTGATCACTCACGTCATAGGCTCCAGCCTTGATCTGTTGATACAGTTTGTGCTGATCCTCATCCCAGAAAGGAGGGTAACCCACCAGCAGGATATACAAGATCACACCTGCCCAGGACACATAAATTAATAACTATTCAAATACTAATCCACTCTTCTTCCAAAGTAAAGAGACTGAATCACATATTTAGTACACCGATTATTCATAAAAGTGGACAAATACATGACACTACAGGACACTAGAAAAAACTGACTTTTTAAATGACACTTTAAATAAAACCGGTGAAAATCTTACCACAGGCCCAGATATCCACTGGCTTGCCATATGGATCCTTTCTCAGGACTTCAGGCGAGAGGTATCCAGGGGTGCCTGCAAAACCTGTAAGGCCATATTGTGATTTACATACATCTAAAATGAACTGATTTCACTCACAAAATCTTCAACAGGCAACATCATTTCAGTTTGTATTAAACACTAAATAGTTTGTGAAAAAAAGATGTGCAGATGTGCTTGAGATGTGCATAAAAATAGATATTTCTTAAAGGCTGTATAATGTGAAAAAGCATATAAGAAATTCCCACAATTTTGGAAAAGCTTATTTTTAATTTGTTCACTGGCTTTGTCATCTGTGACCTCTGACTTGGTTCAAGTGAGTAGTCTTGACTCAAAAAGAACATTAAACTCCATATTTCCCATGAGCACAATATAAAAACACAAGCTGGCTACTCTCCAGAGTTCTCCAGTCCCACAAGAGCCAAAGATGCCATAGAAAGCAAACCGAGCAATAAGGGAAACACTGCTTGAAAATCAGCGAATGTTTTAATGTATGAGAAACCAGTGAAATTCATTTGGTCTATTGAATTTAATTCAATCTTGCATCAAGACGATCTACAATGCCTTCAAGCCAAATCCCTTTAAGAAATCAGGCTACCAACGAGTTGAAGGAAAAGCAAAGGAGTCTTACCGAACCAGGCCTGCTGATCTCCCTGCACCTCGATGGCAAGGCCAAAATCAGCCAGCTTCACTGCCGCCCCCTTCATCTTACTGGCCAATAGCAGGTTCTCTGGCTATAAGAGAACACATGAAAGAGAAAAGGGTAGGAGACAAGAAAGGAAGGAGGAATAGTGAGAAAGAAAGAAAATGAGAGAGTAGACATAGATCTAGAAATCTCCAAATGCTGTGAATGTTACTATAAAACATAAAGGTGTAGTGTGCCATTTTTGAGGCCAAAAGTTAACTTGAGTTAAGTCGAGGCCACAGTAGCAAAAATGTGCGCTCAAAAAAGGTCCACCGTCAATGTATGAAGCACAGCAAACAGAAGTCACTTTTTTTAAAACCAAGCTACTTTCTGTTGGACATTGTGGCGAATCAGCATGACCAACTTGAACCTGGTCCAAAATCTGAGGTGAAATCTCACAAGAAATTCCCAACCGGGTGGATTCCTGTTGATATTACTGTTTTCGGCTCACAAACATTCTGCACCTTTACTATTCTACACAAGTTCATCGAAATAACTTAAAAATAAAACACTAAAACAACATTATAGTGTACAGTATGAAAAAACTAAATGTGAGCCAAAAGAATTATAAAGTGTGGTCGACAGGCATTCCCTCCCATACGGCTGCTCACTTATTCTGTGCATGAGAATGCTAAAGGTGATGATCAAACATACCGAGGCTGAGTTTAATCAGCTGTGATCTGCATTAAAGGACAAAAACGTATCCAGCATGTTCTATGAGGACAGTCTTTCATCACCACACTGTAGGAATACTGAGATCCGGTCTCGAACTACAGAGGGAATCAAGTCAGAGAGACAGAAATAGTGTGCATGTTTGTATATGTGTGCGAAAAGAAGGGAGAGATTGCACATGGTGTCTTTATCTTACTGGTGTCTGTGTGTAAAGCGGACCGATAGTTATGACAGCACACCCATTGCTCTGAGCTGTATAATTCATGAAGAGACAGAGAGGAGGGCTTGTTATCTCATGCTACGAGAGCAGGGGTGAGCTGCTCTCTCGGCCCGCTGTCCCACACACCCCGCTGCCTCTGTATGCTGCAGACACAGCCCTGACCCGGACACAGCGCAGCCACCCTACAACAACTGCCGGAACAAGTTTTATAGTGAGCTGCACACAACAGACTTTCTGTGACATCATGACATGGTGAGGGCTTGTTATAATAAATATTACTTAAAGGGATAGTTCACCCAAAAATCATTTACTCACCCTTAAGTTGTTCCAAACCTGTATGAGTTTCTTCTGTTGAATGCAAAAGAAGATATTTTAAAGAATGTTGGTAACCAGACAGATAGCCATTGACTTAGTATTTTTTGTTTTCCAACTATGGAAGTCAATTGCTACCGGCGTCAACTGTTTGATTGCCAACATTCTTTAAAAAAATCTTCTTTTGCGTTCAGCAGAAGAAACTCATACAGGTTTGGAACAACTTAACAGTGAGTAAGTGATAAAAGATTTTTTGGGTGAACTATCCCTTTAAATCATACTGACAGAAGATTACTTTCCTAGACTGCCCAATGATGTAAACTAAGGAATATTCATAAGCCAAGCCCAAAAAAATGTCTAAAGGTCAAACGTTTGAAATGCTAGGCATCACATCCTCCTCCTCATCTTTTTTTTAAGAGCTCAAAGATTTTTGAATCAGTTTTTAGCACTTGAAACTGGTATCAACATAATATCGTATTTGGTATATATCATACTTGGTATCAACAAATAGCAAACAATCAACACTGAATTGCAGATAATAGATAAATTAGTAGAAGAATATATAAGATAAATAAATTGCTACTTTTCTAGATAAATAGAAGGTCAACCTTACATTTGTTGGAACAACTGTTATTTTCACTTAATTCAAGGGCACAAAAATGTGACAATGTTATTATTTTAGTATTATTTATATAAATATTAAAAATAAATTATTCTAATTATTCCTAATAGAAGGATAAGCACTGAAGTGAATGGTCTGTCGGATCTGTGCGCTAGCACAGGTTAAAATTTCAGTTTATTAGTATTTATAGTACCTAACTTAATAAAACAGGCTGTGTGACTATGAGGAATGATTACTTCAAAATGTAAGCCTGTATGCAAGTTTGAGGGAATTAAATACATACACCTCTTTAGCTATTGTCATGTGCCAATGTGCCATAGGTTGCTGACCCCTGTACTATATAACATTTATTAATATTTTCAATGACCTTTTATTTTTATATTTTAATTGTAGTTGTTTTAGTACTTTATGTACTTTTATAATTTTTTAATAATTAAAAAAAAAATCAATTTCGTTTTTCCCCCAGTTTTAGACATTTTAGTTATTCATATTTATATCAGTTAGTTAAGAAAGGCAAGCAACATTTCTATTTTTTGTTTAAGTTAATGTTTTTAATCTAATACTTATTTTATTTCAGCTTTATTTCAATTACCAATTAAAAAAATATAGTTTTACTTAACAATAACATCATCTTCTGTGAACTTTTTCTTTATACTATATAGCCAAACCAGCCCCTCTGTCCCCCCAGTTACAACCTTTTTTTTCTTCAGTCTAGCTACTGCTCGACTGTCCCTGTTCGGTTCTTACGTCCCTGTCGTAAGATTCTCTTGTCTGTCTGACTGTGTTCAACAGTCTCTTTTGCTCTGATGAATTAGAGGCGGCAAAATGAGTTCCTACCGCACACGCTCACCACCATGCCATGGTTCTGCAGCCTCTGTGACATCACACAAGTTTCCATAGCAACCAGCCTGCCTTCAGCACTCCTCTGTCTGCCTTTACTTTTGAAGAGGTGAACTAATATGGAAAGGGCCGGTTCAGTTGGAGGTTCTGGAGGGGTGGGGTTAGAGACATTTTTGTCCACCACATGCCACTGATCTGTTTTTCATCAGTCATTATTGTAGGAAAAAAACCCACCTCCACGCAAACACACGTGATTTCACCTCCTACACAGACTCTACTACATCTACTCGTAGGAAGATGTGAAGATACAAAAGAAAAATTGCTGTAACCTCTGACAAGCAACAAGGAAGCACTGTTTAATTTCAATCCAATATGAAATTCAGACTGAACGATGGCATTTAAGCAACAAATCTCTACCTCTGGATTCGTCACAGCCAATTGGCCACTCTCTGACGTCAAGAAACACAAATAACAATCAAACAGGCAAGAAAACGGCCATCCATGTTCTCCAGTGACAAGATAGCAGCCAGTGTTTAATGTCACAAGCACATGTTTGAGTGTGTGTTGATGACGCCACAGTGTTGCCAAGAGGAGGAGGGTTTGGATGACGCAAGCTCCAGGATTGGCACATTGCCACACTGACGGCATGACTCACCTTGAGGTCCCTGTGCACAATGTCATGCTGGTGGATGTGGCAGACGCTTTCCAGGATCTGATTGATGCAATGACTGAGAGAGAGAGAGAGAGAGAGCGAGAGAGAGAGAGAGAGAGAGAGAGAGCGAGAGAGAGAGAGAGAGAGAGAGAGCGAGAGAGAGAGAGAGAGAGAGAGAGAGAGAGAGAAGCAGGGAGAAGGAAAAAAGGGACAGATTAGGGAAAGAAACCCAGGCATTAGTACAAGGATCTAACTCCAGATAAAAGATCAGGCACAATAAATCTAGCTGAAGAATCTGGCCTCTGCAGAGAGACTGAGCTTTGTATAAACAGGTAAATACTCTGATTTGTTTTATGGTTGTCAAAGCTGCCAGAGTAGCTCTCCAGGATGGGAATGAAGATACATTTACCATGTCATCCAAATGCCAAAACATTTTTCCCGAAGCTGAATAAATACAGCAAATACACTAATATTGTTGTTTTTTTTACAATTTAAAATAACTGTTTCTATTTGACTCCAGTCTTCAGTGTCACATGATCCTTCAGAAATCATTAAAATATGCTTAAGAAACATTTATTATTATTATCATTGTTGAAAACAGTTGTCCAATTTTTTTTTTCAAAAAAAGAACAGCATTTCAAAAGAACAGAAAGTTCAAAAGAACAGCATTTATCTGAAATAGAAGGCTTTTGTAACATTATACACATCTGTTCAAAGGTTTGAGGTCAGTAAGATTTTTTTGGTATATACAGAAATCAATACTTAATTCAGCAAGGATAGATTAAAGTGATCAAAACTGATAGTAGATACATTTATTATGTTACAAAATATGTTTATTGTCAATGTCTCTATTCAGCAAAGAATCCTGAATTGTTTTCCCCCCCCACAGTTTCCTCAAAAATATGAATAGCATTTGTCTCTCACACTCTCTATAGGTCATTTGTTGCTCCGGCAGACTTGCACTGCAGAGAGACATTTCAAGAAAGACTTCTATAGACAGTGAGGCGACATAAATAAGCACCGGTGGAGCTAGAAAGAATGTTTATAAATGCAGAGAGTGGAGCAGCTCATTACAGAGCTCTGAAACCTGTTCAAAAGGTCATGACCCGAGGACAGAGGAAGGGTTGGGAGGAGATGACATCTCTCTGAGGGAATGTTTGTTTGTTTGGAAGCATACTTAAACCAAATCATTCAGAAATGTATTTTTTCATGTAAAGAGAGAGCAAAAAAGAGAGAGCTTGCAGAAAGAAAAGCAATGGCAGTTGCGGAAAGAAAGAGCCCCATTAGCTATTCCCTAAAGCTCTCTTGAGGAAGGATGGCGAGGAAGGCATTTCTTGTGTCCAAATTTGGCAAAATCTGTGGACTGCATTCCATTCCATCCCATTACGGAGGCACTTTCCAGCAAAAACTCTCTCTGTTCTCCCTTGAACTCTCAGAAGCAGTCTTTACACTAAGTCTGGGGAGTGCCTTCCAAAAGTAATTGGAAAGTGACACTAATTTTGTTGTTCTGGCTTAGTGCTGAATATGAAGTGGATATGGACTGAAGCTTAAATTTAAGGGGATGCCTATTCAGGCAGCAGTTTAAAAATAACATCACATTTCAGGCCAGTTTCCATCCCTGTTAAAGCACAGAGTATTTACATAGCTTGACAATATTTGAAATAAAAATATCACGTTTAATAATCAGTTGCGTAGCCCTGGCATTTAATGATTGTCTCACTGTCTGAGACCAAAGGGCAGCATTAGAGTCAGAATATCTTCACTGAGGCCGTACAATAAAGTACTGCGGTGGTGCCATGGTGCAGTGATGGCTGCAGACAGTAATACCATGGTACTATGCGTACATCAATAAATAACTGCAATAATACACCCACACACAACCGCTCAAAAGTTTGGGGACAGTACGATTTAGAAACAAAAAAAAATTATATATATATATATATATATATATATAAGGGCTGTCAAACTATTACAATATTTAATCGCGATTAATCGCATTAATGTCATAGTTAACTCGCGATTAATCGCAATTATTTTTATCTATTCTAAATGTCTCTTGATTTCCTTTTTGTCCCATTATTTTTGCTCATTTTAATGCTTTTATCAACATGGAAGAGTGCTTTGTGCAAATGTTTTTTATTGAAAACAACATTGACATATACTGTGTTCAATTTCTCACTAACATTCTCACTTGGAGCAAATAATCTCTCAATGCACTGTCCATTAATAAAAGGGTGAAAGAAATACTGACGAGGTCCTGATATTGACGAGGGGGCGGAGAATTCGCATCAGCTGTGTGTGTGTGTGTGTGTGTGAGTGCTTGGCCATCAAGTGGCATTTCAGACTGGACGCGCTGCGATGATGATAGCTCAGTTCACAACGACAAAACACACAGATCACTTTGGTCTTGTCAATGGAACCATTTGGCAACTTTTTAAAAGTAAACTTTCCATTCAGAATCTTATTGGCATCCATTTCGGCGTCTCGCGCTCGTCATCCACTCAAAACGTAACGTTAACCAACTATTTGGCCTGCTCGCAAGCCCAAACAAGTGTGTGCGGCGCGCCTGTTGTTTTGTTTCCGGTCTAGCTAGATCCGCTTGCGCTTTGGTCGACGAAGCAACAAAACGTCCTCGCACGGCGCAAGCCATTGAAATGAATGGGTTTCATAGCGCAGCGCCGCGCATGCCGCGTCCTGTTGCAAAAGCATGTGAAAAAAAACTACAAAGTTTGCTAGGCCAAAAAGACCATTAATCGCGCGATAACAAAAATTTATGCCGTTAAAATGGGTTTGCGTTAACGGCGTTAATAACGCGTTTAACTGACAGCCCTAATATATATATATATAATATATTTATATATTTATACATTTATTAAAGAAGAAAACGTTAAATTGATCAAAAGTGACTGTAAAAACATTCAAAATGTTGCAAAAAAAATCTATTTTAAATAAATTATGCTCTAATGAACTTTCTTTTCTTGCCCTGAAAAAAAATCACTGTTTCCACACAAATATTAAGCAGCACACGTTTTCAACATTGATAGTAATACGAAATGTTTCTTGAGCACCAAATCAGCATATTAGAATGATTTCTGAAGGATCATGTGACAGTAATGATGCAGAAAATTTGCCATCACAAGGAAAAATTACATTTTAAAATATATTAAAATAGAAATCAGTCATTTTAAATTGAAATAATTTATTTTTAAATAAATTGAAATATTTTTTATTAAATAAATGCAGCCATGGTGAGCACTACTTTCAAAAACATTAAATACTTTAATAGACCCCAAACTTTTGAACAGTATTGTTTATATATATATATATATATATATATATATATATATATATATATATATATATATATATATATATATATAGAAATGTATATATATAAAATATTACAACTAAACACTGATATGGTTTTAGCTGAATTTTTTAACATACCTTGCATCTGCTTCACTGTAATATTCTCTTGCGACAATGTCTTCAAACAGTTCTCCACCAGTCACACTACAGGAAGAAATACAGGCTTTATCAACAGCTCAAGGGAGGAGAACTCAAAACTATAAAGAGCATGAGGCCTGTAGAGGAGTGTGTGGCTAATGGAGGAAAGTTTTATCACCGTAGTTCAGCACTTAAGTGTTGGGTTAGCGCTATCAGAGCCTTAATGACACAAGAGCCCTGAGAGAGGGCCATACAGTTACGAATCTACACAAACGTATGTCTCGCCCTCACACAATGCAGTTACACAGAGGACTCTATACCTCAACATTTCAGACTCTGATAATCGTTCAACACGATGTCAACATAACTCAAGCAAAGGAGTTCAGTAATAAACCAAAGTATTTTAGACTATATGGTAGGGATGCACAACATGTACATATATACATGTTAATTTTTAATGTTATTGGCCTGGTAAGAAAATTTACCTGATATGTTAAAGCTGATAAATTATGGATTGTTTCTTTCAGCAGAGACACTTCCGATGTGAACTGTTTGCCATGATGCTTTTGAATTGCTTGAAATATGATTGGAATTACTTCAAGAAGGAACATACATTTAAGTGCAACTTGTGCAGCGCAAGTCTGAGAACATTATAATTGTGTGCTTGTGACATGGCTTTTAATGTCGAGACTTTTGTTTTTGTAATCAGGCTCTCAAAACTTTTTGGATTTATGTTTATTGTTTTTCAAATATAAAGAATTATTAGTATCGGCCAAAATGTTCATATCAGCGCATTCCTACTATATGGTAAAGAGAAATGGGCCTACAGGCTAAAGAGAAAATAGTTTAACAGTCATACATCAATTACATTTTCCTGTAATTTAATTACAGCCAAACAGAGCTGAAAGGAAGTGGAAAGTGCAAGTATACAGGCTTCATCTAGGATCAATCTTGTTTAACAGCTGAAGTAAGACGGAAGATCAGAGTGTCTGACTCAGATACTTACAGGTCAAAGACCAGGTAATGAAAGCCTTCTTCTGAGATACTGTCATGGAGACGCACTGTTGAGGGAAAACAGATAGAGAGAATGAGGTAAGACAGAGAAACAACATAAGCAGGATGAACAGAACAAGTTTTTATCATTTTCTTGACCTGCCCATGAAGTCATCCTCATTAGCTCAATTACAAAACCCCAACCTTGCTGCCTAATGCCTTCTAAGGCAGCATCGTAAGTGACCCATTTGGAACGGTGCACATAGAGAGCAACTCCACATGCCACACAAATAGAACTCAGCACAGGACAGTGGTTCTCAACCTAAAACATAATATTCGAATGCTATACACCATATAAGGTAAGATATTTTCTGTACTTCTGTAATTGTTGTAATTATGACAATGCAGCTTGTTTTCAAAATTATTTTATTAACAGAAACTGGGCATTGTCCACACGGACACGACTTTTTTTACGCGGTTCGGCCGTTCGTCCACACGGAAACGCAGTATCAGGTCACTGAAACTGAACATTTTTGAAAACTCCTGCCAGGGTGAGGTTTTTCAGAAACGCCGGTTACAGTGTTGTCATGTAGACAGTAAAACCGGGGTTTTTACCTTGCGACGTCAGAGTGTGCGCCGTTATTCGCTGTGCTTGACGTCAGATTGTGCGCCGTTATCCGCCTAACGGTAATAACTTTTTGTTAGGCTTCTAATTGGCCAACGTGGCTTTACGGTTAGGGTTATATCGCCGCCTGCTGGTGTGGCATGCTCTTGACAGCGCTTGATACCGTGTTTTTGCATTTTCATGTAGATGTAGATTTTTTTAAACCGAGCATGTGTGGACGGGATTTTTTTTTTCAACCGCAGGAGGTTAAAAATACTTGTGTCCGTGTGGACAAGGCCTGGGACTATTTACATATTAAAGGGGACCTATTATGCCCCTTTTTACAAGATGTAATATAAAGCAGCATTTCCACCACTGGAACTTTCCACAGGAACAAGTGTGTTTCGACCACAGGTGGTTCCTGGGACAAATTGTTCCGGGTAATTTAAGTTAATAAACCCCATTTTTATTAACCACAATCACATGGGAGACTGATAAGACTGACACTAATAAGGATACATGACATACAAATATTGGGCAAAATTAAATTAAATATATTTACATTTTTATTTGGCTTACTCACATTTTAATTTAAAGGGGTCATATAATGGTACATGCAAGTTGATTGTACTGAAATGTGTGTTGGCAGTGCCTGTACACAACCATCATATAATGATAAAAATATATCCAGTGTTTTTGTTTTAATGTCCTTATATGTTTTCCCGTCTCAAATCGAGCCGTTCGACCGTGTGACCTCACACGGTTGGACGCCCCTCCCACGATTGTTGATTGACAGCAGCGTTTCAACACATCCCCGCCCTGAGCGTGAGCGAGCTGTCATCATAGTCCGTCATTGTTGATACACTGGAGCAGAATGGAGTCTAGGCGTTTGTGGTGTTCTGTTCTTGGGTGTAATACCGAACACAGCAGTCATTTTGATGTTCCTAAATCCGAACCGCTGAAGACACCGTGGCTGAGTTTTGTTTTCGAAGGGAATATTCCCCACGAGCAACCTCAATGCTTTCATGTTTGCGCGATTCGCGAATCTTTTCTCACCAGACTACTTTATAAACGAGGGTCAGTATAAAGCTGGTTTTGCTAAGAAGCTGCTCCTGAAAAAAGAATCGGTAGCAACTATTCGTGTCCCTGCTGCACCTCCAGAAGAAGGGAGTGTAAAATTGTATTAACCTTTATATTAATCTTTGCAAATCGCTTGCACACTTCACGATGAATGCGGCTAAGGTTTACACTCAGGGTACATTACGGCATGTTTTCTATACAACGTTGTCAATATAATTCATAATCCCACGTTTATAATGAACAACGCGTTATGGTTATTGTGTCCTTACAAACTGAGTACGTATACATCAGTAAACACATAGCATTTGTACATCTCACTAAGTTACTCTAACGTTACCCTGCCAGTACATACAAAGATAGATCAAAGTAATATTATGTTAACCAACCATTCAGAAACGTCCTGTTCTAGCCTTAATTGTCAAACTTGTTCCGGGTCCGACTCCGGTTCAAACTGATCCGATTGCACCACAGATGTGTCCTCAGAGACTACCGCTGCCATTCTTTCTCCAAAATATACCCTCAACTGTTGTCAAGGCAACACTCCACATGCATTGTGTCTAAACGGCCGCAGAACAGAGGGGTGGAGTGAGCGAAGCTCATTATCATTTAAAGGCATAAGCACTGAAACGGCATGCTGAAAACAGCTGTTTTTGACCAGGTAAAATTAGTGTTTTCTTACAATACTAACGAGAATTTTTAATTAAAAGTCTATTACAAACTTTTCATTTAGACCCTAAAGAATCAAATTAACTTGTATAAAAATGGCATTATATGAACCCTTTAACATTTTTAATTACACTGAACTATTTAGAACTGAATGAATTATAAGTTTATTTAAAGACAACATTTTCTCATGATCGGCCAACATCTAGGATTTTTTTGGTATTTGTTGCAATGCATTATTATGAGATTGTTTTCTCTTCAAAGGATACAAGTTACATTAGAAGGCAATACTATCGCATTTGTTTTTCTTTGAAACAATGTGCCTTGATATATTGTGCACAATAAGACCAAGCTGTGAAAAAAGAAACACTGACTTCATGACCACTTTAAATTAAAAAGAATCACAGCTGACATCATTCGTGTCAGAGGAGGTACTGAGGTTCACATTACTGAGGGAACGGTGGCATTGCAAGTAAGGCAAGGAACATTTGTTATCCTGATTGAAAGTAATGAATTTGTCATTGGTAGTTACAGATTTGAAACCGTGCACCTGCCAGATCTCACACACGCAGGCATTAAGAGACCCCTCGGCTCGCTCTCATTGTGTGTGGGTCTGTGTAAATGACAGCGAGCATTAATCTCAGACATGTGAGAGGTGGCTGTGCTAGAGGAGGGCAGAGAGGACAAAGCAGAATTATATTATCTCCACATACACCCAGGATCACCCGCGGCGCTGACACAAACACACACATTCTGACAGGAGGACTGTGTTTTAACACAATTCAGATTAATGGTGCTGTGAACAGTGTGTGAGTGGAGAGAGCTTTTAACAGGTTGGCCTGAGAGAAGTGAGGTGTGGATAGAGGTGATTTGTGTTGTACTCTGATGGAGATGACACTAGTTATTGCTCTAGTACTCTAGAGCAATAAAACTTGCCCTAATACTTTTGACTTGAACTAGAGTACTGGCACTTCACTGGTCTAAAACTAAAATGGAAAAATAAAGCAATAATATTAGTCAGGTGTGTGTTGTAGTAATGTAGCTGCTGCAGCTGCAGATGTGTATAAAACACACAAAATACACAATATACTAAATACTTTTGGTCAGTAAATATATTTTTTTCCTCGAAAGACAGAAATACTTTTATTCAGCAAGTATGTATTACATTTATGAAAGTGACAGTAAAGACATTTATAATGTTAATGTAAAAAAAAAATTTATTTGATAAAAATGCTGTAGATTTATCCTGGTTTACACAAAAATATTAAGCAGCACAACTGTTTTCAACACTGATAATAAGAAATGTTTTTTGAACACCAAATCAGCATATTAGAATGATTTTTTTAAAAACTGCCATCACTGGAATAAATTACATTTATTTTAAATTGTAATAGGATTTCACAATATTGCTGTTTTTACAGTTTTTTTTTTGGATCAAATAAATGAGGCCTTGGTGAGCATAAGATGTCAAAGCATTAAAAAACACATTATCGACCATATAAAATGTTCAGAGCTGTGGGTCCTAGGACCAGGATTGAGAAGCACTGTTTTATATTACTTTATTATTATTATATTTTCAATATTTCTGAACATTTATTTGCTAATTTATTTTGTATCTTTGTTCAGTTATCTTTATCAGTCTATTGTTATAACTCTACACTGAACTGACCATATTGAAAGAAAAATCTGACTGACCAATAAAAGTTCCTTTTTTATTAGCATAGTTTCATGATCCCTTGATATCCGGTAATATCACAAATCTTGACATCTTTTTCGAATATCAGTACCGGACACATAAATCAAAATCTTTTATTTTATTTGTAGGTGAGTTTTTTTTGCTTAGCGGAAAAAGAAATTCTGCAAAAACACCAGTGTTGGGTGAATTTTCACAATCTGTTGAAGAGCTCCACAGGGATGCATTGTTCCTTTCTTTTACATTTTGTTGCACTGAAAACGCATGCCTGAAGACGCAGCTCTGAGTGAGATAACATGAAGAATGAATGTAGATGCATGTGGGCCGTGTGTGTGACAGAGCTTATGTCACACTATCTGCTCTAGCTATGAGTCTGTGGGCCAACGGCAGTCATGTGTTCACTGTTCATATCTGCTGTTTTTTTAGAAGAGGGTTTTTAAACAACAAACCCCGCTGTTGGTAACATGTACAAAAGCTGTAAGTTACCCTGCATGTGTACAGTCTATGTGTTCAAGAAAAAGGAAGCGGAAAAGAGCGAGTTTGAGTCTTTGCTGCCATAGGCCATGTGCTCCTTGAGCATGCTCTCTCTCTCTCTCTCTCTCTCTCTCTCTCTCATATACACACTTGATTGCTCTTTTTGTTAGGAGTTTACTGGCAGTCCATGCAGAAAATATGACAATCTGATCCTTTGAGAGAGAGTGAGAGGGAGAAAGAGTAAAAAAAGAGAAAAAGAGAACATGACAGAGAAAGAAAGGGCCATTTAAGGCGGTTAAACAGTAAAGGGTACAAAAGACAGATTTAGGCCACTGGGAATGGAAGGGAGGGAATACAGGAGAAAGAGAAAAGCGTGAGAGGAGAGATGAGATAAGGGGGTGGGAAGGAAGACAATTCCTAGAAAGAAGAAAAATGAGCACTACAAAAAAAAAAAACACAAAAAAGAGAGACATCAAGTGACGATTGTGGCTACTAATGATTATCAATGAATAATGACACACATTTCAGATTGTCCCTTACATAAAGGTATAGTATGTCTTCAGAAAACTTGGAATGCCAAAGTCTTATGGTCTAATTTTATGTGGCATCTCTGTCCTTTTTAGAGTTTAAATTGCTTTGGTATAAAAAGGAGCAGCTTGAACATTGCGTCTAAACTCTAATTTTGAGTTTCATGAAAGAAAATAATAACATGAATAAACATGAAGGAAAGTAAATGCTGCCAAAATTGCAACTTCTGGGTGAATATTCCCTGTTGTGAATATTCCCTGTCTAGTGTGAGTCATTTAATCACGGTTAAAGGATATTTTCTCAAACAGTTCCGACCGTTTTCTTTTAATCCTGTTGTATTCCTTCAAGTCCTCATAACATCAGATTCCACAAAAGCTTGATCTTGAATTCACAAACTTTCTAACTTTCTCTTTTGCACCTGGTGATAACCTCAGTGTCCTTTATCACCATGCAGAAACATCTTACCACAGCACTCAGCTGTTCACACACACTGAAGTTTGCCTGAAGGGACAAAGCCTGAGACATTTCCATGATTTTGCATATGCAGGAGATTTTGTCTGTGTGATCTGTCGTGTCAGCCACATCCTTTCTCATTCCATGCAAATAATCTTGTGTTGACTGTGAAGCATGTTTGTACAGTATGTCTCACTGTACATCCACTATTATCCTTGATTATTGAGGGGAGAATGGGATCAGGACATGTTGCATGCCGGACTCGAATCTGCACCCCCTGCATTGAGCATATTGAGCACACGCATGTTGTTGAGACTCACCTATGTTGGGGTGTTTGAGGAGACGGCAGATCCGAGCCTCTCTCTCCAGCTTCTGATGATCTGAGGGTTAAACACAGAGAGAACAATTCAGCACATTTAACCCCTGAACCTCCAACACCTCTCAGAACACAAACATTATCAGTGAAGAACCACTTACACTACTGTTGAAAAGTTTAGGTTTTTTTAATATTCCTAAAAAAGTCCATATATATTTGATCAAAAATACAGAAATCAAAAATTTCTCATTCTCACACAAATCAATTCTGTTTCTCCTTTGGCTTCAGAAGACGAACTTTTATGACGTTTTTAAATGGTGTTTTTTGGTCATTTGGTTCACTTTCATTATCTGGAAATGACCGATGTGCTCAAATCACCCTGAGATGGATATCAATCCCAGGTGTAAACAGTGCCTGTGATGCAGTCAATGCAACCGTTTAGTGACATAATTAATTGCAGGCATTCTGCCCTATTATTAGCAAGAATATAGTAAATGACTCTGGGCGAATGCAATGTGCATGAGATAAAGATGTCCACTCTAGAAAGAAAGCGTCCGAGATTAATATAACTGTCCATCCTGAAATAACGAGCATCGATCTCTAAAAGGATACAAGGGTATAGCCTCTATGGGAAACCTTTCAAGATTTTTTATTGCAGGGCAATCAAACAGACACACAAACAAACTCCTTCTGCAGTGTAAATATATAATATGAATACATAGGTCTTCCCAGCCTATAAACAATTATGTTACGCACCACCATTCATGGTAGAGACCTGATCATGTGACAAAGAATAAGCCAAGAGGGTTTTGTACTCTTGACTATGTGTCAGCATGGAAAAGCATAGTTTCTAATGCAGGGCTGTTGGTATTGGGTCTTGTGTATACTCCATGTCAAGCATCTTAACTAGAGTTGTCTGCATGACGCCAGACAACACCCTAGTTGAAAAGAATGTGCACCATACACACAGTCATCTGCAGCAGCAGTTATCCACTAGTATGAATTCAAATCATGAACTCAATGCAGTGTGTGCTACTCGTCTAAAATGAGCCAGACCTCAAACTGTAAGAAAATATTACAAAATATAATAAAGACTGAAAAAAAAGTATAGATGTCCCAGGGTGTTTATGTATTCGTGCTTCTATGTTCCTGTCGGAGACCTTCACTAACCGCATGTGGACCTTCTACCAAAAAGACTTCAAATTCTCTGACAGCCCCAAAGCATGATTCTCAGAAATGACATCAGCTTCAATCTTAAAGGATCAAATATTAATCTAAAAACATCACCACCACACTAACATCACACAGCCTTAGCATTCACAGTACTTCTCATGAACACACACACACACACACAAACACAAAGTGATGATGTTTTCAGCATATTTGTTGAAATACATGTGGGTGTAGGATCACGGGTGGCTTAAAGCTTTTCTGAGAAGTGCTACCTAATAAACATCCCTCTGAAAGAACGAACGGTGACCGCTGTGAGTGATGTGCGTGTGCGTTCGGTTTATGGCAGCAGATGTCTTTATTACCTAACAGAATTAATACAGGACATTTAATATTCGGCTCCCTACAGAACAGTTAATCTGATGGCTGAGCCTGAGAGACAGCCGTACAACGACTTCTGGTATGTAGAGAAAATAAACACACACATAAATTAAACACTTTGAGTATGTGTAATAAAACATTTTGTTTTTATCATTTACTGCATCTTCCACATGTAATCTATCCACTGCATTATAAAGTTTAAATTGCACAAGTTTGAAGTAGAATAAACACAAATCCACTGATGGCTGTGATCTGATAAAGGCTTCGAGAAAGAGAAATGGCTTTGAGCGGCTCCCCTTCCACTTTTTTTTTCTTCTTTTTTTTCCACTCACACTCCTCCCTTTGTGCGATCTCTCTCGTTTTCTCTTTTTATCCCATTACTGAAGAGATAAATAAATGATGTGCTGTTCAGTGACCATCTCTAAAATCCAATTGGGCTAAGTGCTGCTTTCTCACTGTGCGGTCAGGTCCATGATGTCATGGACTCTCAAAGAGAGAGAAACAGAGAGATTCAGAAAGCAGGAACACTGGATTGACTGCCATGAACGGTTAAACGATCAACAGGTGTATAAGAGTCCTGAGATTGGATCAGCATAAACCTTTGATGACAATGCGCATTCTAGACCAGCAACTGTATGGTTTAAAACAAATTCCAATAGATTCCAATAAAATTCCAATAGATAGAAGACCCTTTCCACAAAACGAACACAATAACAATTTATATTTCTGTTTCAGCAAACGGTCAGTGAAAATAGAATTTAAAACCACTATTTGTGTGATTTTTTGGGGTCGGTATTTATGTTTTTTAAAGTTTCACCAAGCCTGCATTTATTTGAGTAAAAATATACTAAAAATAGTAATATAGTATAGTAATATAGTGCAATATTGTTTTTTTTATCAACTAATAGTAACTGTTCTATAATATAATACAGTAATTTCAGCATTATTACTTTATTTTTCAGTCACATGATCCTTCAGAAATCATTCTGATGTGCTGATTAGCTGCTCAGAAAACATTTTTTTTTATTATCAATGTTAAAATCAGTTTCACAGCTTAATATTTTTATGAAAATATGGTAAATCTTATCAGGATTCTTTGATTAATATAAAGTTAAAAAGAACAGATTTATTTGGAATAGAAATCTTTTGAATCATTATAAATGTCTTTACTGTCACTTTTGCTCAATTTAACGCATCCTAGCTGAATAAAAGTATTAATTTCTTTAACAAAAAACTTGCTGACCTGAAACTTTTGAACTGTAGTGTAGTGTAATAATCAGACAAAATGTCCACAAATGAATATAGTTCATTGGTCTAGCTGTAGGGTGTTTATGTCTGCAAAGCAACGTAGAAACTTACACATTAATATTGAATGTGCAGTAACACATTCAAGATGTTTATCAGCTTTTACAACAGCAACATGGCTCATCCAATCAGAACTGTGTGTTTTATAATGTATCATAAATATCAATCCAGCTGGAGCCATTTATGTATGTTTGCAGGTGCTCTTTCCAAGTTCCTTAAACTATAAAAACATCAAGTTAAATCAATAAGTTTCTTTCATGTCTATCAATGGCTACAGCGAAATAACTTCTGTAAGCAAGTCAATACAATGATGACACTTTAGCATGAGCATGAGCAGATGCATCATAGGCCGGTAACCTTAAATGCACCCATTAGAGAGAGTGTAAATCTCTGTAGTCAAGCTCACAGTGCAGAAAAAACACATGTAAAATTAGGCGAAAAAGTGCAAAGGGGAAGGAAACCTGCTGCCAGAATGCATTACTGCTTTTACAGTTACAATACAAAACCATATACCACTGTACAATCGCAGTACTTTTTTTTGTAATAGGTGCCATGGAGCTCTATAAGTCTCATTTCTGTTCTGGTTTTACTAACAGATGCTACACAGCAAAAATGAATTGGCTTAATTTAATTTAGTTGAGTCCTACAGCTCTGAAAAACACATTGAGAAAATGTGTGCACATATGCGCAAGCTGCTCCTGCTCTCACAGATCCCAACACGTCACAGGACACGAAACTATGTATCAGCACTTAGTCAGCCCAGACTCTAAACAGACAGTAGGGTCACTCCTACACATTGGAAAAGGTGAGGGATTTCATTAATTGTTCATTCTTCTCTCACATCTACTCTGCACTCCAGAGAAGTGCCCCTGTTGTGGCCTTTTCACTCGTTCTGTCTGCTTGCTTTATTTTTCATCCTCTGTTGGCTCATCAACCTTAGTGTCCTCACTGTTTACAAATCACAGGCTACCTCCAGGTGAAGAGTACTGACTTTCATCTCGTTCTCCATCCCTTCCTTTCCTTTCCTGCTGGTCAGTTGTTCTTCCGTGACAACAGACACACGGTGGAGTGTTATCATCATCTTGACTCATTTATCACAACCCTGCCCATCTCTTTGACATGTACTGCTCCAATCTGTCCAGTCATGCCCTTTTCCTGATGTTCTCTTGCTTACTATTCTTTTGCTGTCTTGCAAGTACTGGCAGTTCCTTCAGGAAATGCAAATGTAGTTCAGCAGCTGCTATTCCACAATGTTCCAACCGCAGTGATTCAAAAGTGTAGATATCCATGTCAGTAGTGGTCATTTAGCAGACAAAAGCGCTTAGAATGCCACTGGAACAACCTGGAGTTAAGTGTTTTGCTCAAGGTCATAGGTGTGATAACTCATGTTTGAACCAGGAACGTTTTGAATGCCAAGTCCAGGCCATCTTTCTATCTAACATTGTCAAAAGTCCAAGTTCAGTTACAGATACAGTTCTAGAGATCAAGGTTGGAAATAAGATACAATTGACAGAAATGATGAAACATAAAAATGGCAAACACTTTTTTTAATATAAAATTTTACAACAACAAAAAACAACAAAACAAACAAACAAACAAAGAAAAAACATATTCGCACTGTTCATTGTCAAGGCTGTCAGATAATTCCACAACTGACTTGAGGCAGAATCTTGACTGACTACTGTCAATCATCCAAATGGGAACTGGCAATAGTTGGTATTATTAATCTCAAAATGGCCATATATCAGTTGATGAATTATGAACTACTGGACAGCATTTAGATTTTCAGTCCAGCAATGACGCAGCAAGTTCTCTCTCAGCAGTGGCATCACACGCTCAACCCAGGCACAAAATTTAAAAAATATGTAGGAAAATATCACTTATTATTTTGTTTGTTATTCCTGTTCATTCCTTGCAGGTAAATACTGTACTGAAAAACATGTCTTGATTATTGTATACATATTTTACTTCTACAATAATTGTTGACTGTTTGGTAAAAACACTATAAATGAACACTATAAATATCAAGATATATCTAGAACAATATTGGCCAAAATATTGATTATTCTGGTATTTGCAATGATGTTTTGAAAGACTGCAAAGTATAAAGTCAGTGAGAGCAGAAGAAGGTGTGAGACGGTTGTTTCTCACTCAACAGAGTGATTTTGACAGGGTGACACTGCTGGAAGGGACAGTCACAAGGAAACAGCTTCTACCTGGAACCAGATCCAGTCGCCTCTTATTAATGCAGTAGATGCAGAATGAAACCGATCCTGGAACACCAGCAAAGCCCGAGGGGAAATGTGTGTGTGTGTGTGTGTGTGTGTGTTAGAGGGATGTGTGTAAATATAAAGGGAGAAAGAAAAGAAAGTAAACCTTGTGTATATGAATGTTTTTTTTTATGAAATCCAGGCCCCTACAACATCTTATCGCTGGTTCAACGAAAGCGCGTTGTGAGCCAAGCTGTCAGAGAGCAAATAAAAAAGGTTCCAGTGAGACAGACACTCCAGTAATGCAGGAAAGTAGCTCAGTTTGGTTCTTCAGCTCATACCAATGAAGCATCGTACTGCCAGAATAAACAACCAAAAACAGCTCTCAATATCTTAAGCATGAGAAAACACCACATCTCAGCCTGCCCATCAAATCGAAAGCCTGCAAATACAAGACAGACAGGCAGCCTCGTCAGCCTAATGTCCTCCAAATAACGCACACTTCCAAAAACGATAGGTCATGTTCCTTTTAAAATCAGCTTAAGGTGCTGTGGTAGGGATGTCTGATCCCTCGCCATCCTGCGACTAATCTGCAGTGCAGAGTTTTTCTTAGATAACTGCAGGGGGACGTGGACGAGCACATGATTGAGTACGCACACGTTTATTATAGCATTATATCCTCTCCTGCCACCATGGTAACACTCACCTGACTTCTCTTTCCAGCCCACTGAGCTCTTTTTCCACCT
Source organism: Tiaroga cobitis (assembly GCA_030578255.1). Classification (NCBI taxonomy): domain Eukaryota; kingdom Metazoa; phylum Chordata; class Actinopteri; order Cypriniformes; family Leuciscidae; genus Tiaroga; species Tiaroga cobitis. The sequence goes on from CM060603.1 coordinate 31,991,373, forward strand.
ATATGCCTTCCTCCACATATTTCTATCATTCAATCTGTCTCAGGAGGTGTGTGTGTGTGGCGTTTTTTCTTTGGCTAATGGAAAAGCCAATCAGTTTATGTGCTCTTGAGGCCTACGGCCCACTTGAAAATAACTGGATAATGTCAAACAAAAATTGTGAACAAACAATTGATAAACGTGTCAAAACTGACTAATATCGCCACAGATATATGCATGAAAATTCACATATACACACCAAACTCTACTGGCTATCACATTTGTTTGGTGTGTGTGTGCATGGGAGCAAGTCCTCTCTGATTCCAGACACTCCCTGCGTCATACCGGCTGCAGCTGTTGCATGTCGCAGCCTCGCAGGACTGGGTCCAGTCAGTGTTCTCCACCGCTCCACACACGCCAGGAGACACAGCTTGTTTGACAGATGTGCTACATGTTGTTAATCTGTGATGAAATTAATTGTCTGTTTTCTACTGATGAGGAAGAAAAGATCTGTCCAGGAGATAAAAACGTCGTGGTTGTTAATAGCCAGCCCAGTAGCATCACATACTGACTCACCACTTTACAAAATAAATAAATAAAATATTGACTATGTCAGTTACAATCAAATCAAGTTGGCAATTTTTTTTTCTTTAAGCTAATTTATTTGTTGTTTATTTGCTCAAAAGAGACACTAGACTTAAAAAATATCTGTAGCCATTTGAAATTAGAGCCAACCACTCGTGATCCAAACAAAGATGCTACACGCATGTAGCATGAGCGGTTGTTTTGTAATTGAATTTGAAAATTTAATTTCAATATTTAAATCAAAAACAGAATCTGTTTTTTAGATTTGTGAAATTATGCTACAGAAGACACACCTACACAAAAGAAAAACAGCAGACACTGAATGATATGCACATTATAGTAGAAGGCGCTAGGCTTGCTGCTATAGTCGGTGTTCCCGGCGTTACACGGTGTTCAGCCGCACACCGATTATATCACTTCCCCACCGTCGTTTTGTTTTTTATAGTAATAAAATTATTTAGTTCAGTTAGTGAACAGATTCTACAATTAAAAACTAAACGCGTCTGCTCAAGGCAGTGTGAGCCAAACGAGTCGCAGCACAGATCAGCAGGAGTATGCCGTGCTTATTCATTTTGTTAATAAAATGTAAGTAAAATTCGCACAGCCGCACAGTCATTCTTAACGTTGCGTGTCCACTGGCGGAGAGCGAGCGTTTTCAATTTTATGAGATTGAAGGTCAACTTCCATAGGAATGAACTGAAAACGCTCACTCTGCTCCGCTCAGTGTGGATACGCACTGCAGGAAAAACTCTGTCTTCATCGTATTTCGTTTCTGTGTTAATGCAGCCTACTGTTTACATACTTCGTAATATTTCCACACAAATTACATTTTGGGAAATGATTGCATTGTAGTTTGTGCGCAATTCCGGAATAGAGATCGGCCAAAATAAAACGAAAAAGCGTCCGGTTCTGATTTATGGTCAACCGGTGCATGTATGGTTGCAAACCTGTGACCAAGATATTCTGTCATCATGTGCTACAGAAGACAGAGATACAGGTTTGTGATTAAAGAATGAAATAAATGTTTCAATATAAAATTTAATTTTAAACAAAAGTGCATCAGATGGAGACTTTGAAAAGGGGAAAAGCAACTGTAGAATCACTACAATATTTACTTTATCCTAGTGGTCTTGATAATCTTCTATATCATAATCATGATGATGCCAGTCATGCCACACTGATTAAAACTGCTCGTTTTGCATGCCTGGTCTGGCTTCCATGACACCAATAATGCCATAGAAATATACAGGCAGAACCAACAATTCTACTTTTTCAATCAGTTAGGCAGGGAGTCTTTCACCTGCAGCACATTAATAAAGCACATGGGGGGCAGAAGTAGTAAAAAACTGAAATTTCTTAGAATAAAAGAAAAGGACAGACTCACTACTAACTTGGCATACGCTAAGCTAAGAGAGCCAAGCCTGCTTCCTCTTCCTCTAGCTTCCTCTTTCAGCTATGTGAGTCTGTGGTGGATTGGAAAAGGCCTGGTGTTGTGGAAAGGCAGAATTGTTAACTTCAGGTTAAGGTCGAAGGATGACAGGCCCGGAGATGATTCAATAATTACCAGAGCAAAACAAGTTTGCCAGCTTTCCAAGCGTTCAGAGGCACAGCAAATTCTTTCACTCAGGAAGGTTCACTAGCTGTGTCCACCAACTGACCATTTGATTAGTGAGGTCCTAGTTTATCTAATTTTGTTTTAGCTTTAATGTTTAGACTGCTTTGTTTTTTACAATGACAGTATGCTATACTTTAGCATGTTGTTAGACTGTCAGGATGGTAAACGCTCTTATATAAGTTGCGACTCTAAATTCATCCCCTTTAAAGCTACAATATGTCATTTTTTTCGTTGCTAGGGGTCGCTAATCTCTTACAATAACAAATGCATAGGTTGATGACACATAAGCGGAATTATGGAACTTGTCGTCATGCTGATAGATCTAATGTTTATGGATGAGTGAATGCATTGATGTTTTTTTAACATGACTGTGGTATGAAGCAGGTCGCGATTGCTAATAAGAGACAGATATCAGCGCCACACACGAGTCTCACGGATATAAAGGAATAAGGACATTTCATTCTACCGAACTACCCGCAAGTGCTGAATTAATACTCACACAGGTCAGTTTATTGGACGAATGAAGCTTGTGAGATAACGCAGCGCTGTTTCACTTGGTCTTCACAATCACACTAACATGCATTTGAGTGTGTTGAAAGTTATTCTATGTGTTAGTTTGTCTGTATGGGACTAGCAGTAAGCTAGATCAACATTAGAATAACATACATACTGATCATATTCTTATATCTCATGTTGAGCTATATAACATTGATAAGTTTTATGTACATTTGCTCACCTGTCTAATAAAGTACATGCAAGAGTGGCGTCTCTGTCAAACGTTTGTCACGGACGTGGAGCTCTCGGCATCTCGAAAACGCCACGCAGATATTGATCCTCGTTTTAGTTCTCCTTTTGTCCCAAAGTCTGCTTGCCATGGTCCATAATGATTGAACGAAACAACAACAGCATGAGCGAGCAGCTAGACGTAAAGACGTCTGTCGCCATGGTTACTATGGCAGTACAAGCAGAAACCAGGGATAACGCGGATATTACGTCATTGACAGGCGACAAGTGAACATGGACGAGCCATTATTTAAGATTTTAATTTTTCTGAAATTAAAAATCTTTGGGAACTTTTGGGATGTTGTAAGTATACAACTGCAGGAAATAGATCACACTGTGCAAGTGATTTTTGGACTTTTTATTACAAAAATATTACATATTGTAGCTTTAAAGCAATGCCACTACAGCCATTAAAACACTTTGACAAACAACTACACCTCCTTCTACAATAACAAACGGCAATTACTGTCTGACTTCAAAACAACTGCTGTGAACAAAGTTCTTGTTAGCATGTATAATCTGAAGGTCTTTATTTTTTTGGGAGAGCCAATCACATAATGTCTCATGATGATAGTTTTGTACTTCTTTATATGTCTTGTGGGAATCAACCTACCTTGGCTGACTATAGTTGTCTCTGCATATAAAGCTGGTACTGGAAAGTATATGTACTTATATTTACTTACATTTACACGCCATGAGAATAAAGTCAGCATAAAATGAAATTTTCTAAATGCATACTATTGATCTTATGAATAATTCATCAAATGCATGTCAATCTTTTTTGACCATTTATTTTTGAATGAAAATGTCATAACTTCTCGTGATTTACGCCACTAAAACCCCACCACTTACAATTGACTGCAAGCTCACATACAGATCCAATCGACATCATACAGATAGAACCAAGAATGTACATCACAATGCGGAAGAAAAGATCTATCGCACCATCACAACATGAACATCTGAGAAAAATATAAAATTCAGACAACCACACGACTGGTAAATTATCTGCTATTGCACATCCCTTATGCTCATTCAAGTGGTTTCAGGTCAAAACTCTTCCCTCTGATTCAATTTCAAAGTTCAATAGCATACTTTTGTGGAGAGGCATGGAATGAGAGCAGTCCAACCACCAACAGCATTGTCACCATCACACACTCTGCCATCAATCCACCCACGAGAAGATAAAAAACCCTTTAGATAAACTTCAGTCTTTTAGGAAGGGTGTGTATGTGTGCTTTGTACAAGTTTATTGACAAGCTATGATCAAAGTAAACATTCAACAAAGGACAGTAAAACTGTCAACCAGAATTGCCCTACTAATGGACTCATGAATTTCCAATAAGACAGCGCTCACAATACACGTGTATAACCTCTGTACTGAAACTATGCCCCCCACACTCTCCCAAAAGGGGGGAAACATCCTATGGGCAGACAGAGCAATCACCTCAAAGGCTCTAGGCAGTTATTTCCTCATTAGGTAACAGTTTAAAATCCCAAACATCCAAACACTGGCTAATGGAAACAATGATTACAATGTATGCAAACTCACAGCCCCTCAGCTCAAGAAAGGACAAGCATAGCTGCTCTGTGTTAAGTGGAGGGAGTCTGGCTTTGTACGCTGACATGCTTCTCGTGTGTAAGTGTGAGCTTAAGCCGTGCGTCTGTCCCGCACCAGACCATCTGCTGATCCAGGGTGTCACTACATCTCTCTCGCCGATCCAACAGGGATTATCCTGTTACGTGATTTAGACCCCTGCAGATTCCCAGCAGTTAAAACAAAGCAGGTATGACAAATCCTTATGACCACTGCATGACAGCGTGAGAGAATAAATAATGACCTTGCTGTGAATTCACTTCCCGCTCAATTCTGTCAGGGTCAAGTGTTTGTTCAAAATTGTTTGAACAAAAAAGTGTTTGTTCTGACTTGTTCAAAATTAAATGAACCTACTGTAGGCTTGGTGTAGCCCATCAATATTATTCTAGAAAGATGAAGTTAAAATAATTTTAGCATGAAAAAGCAAAATTAAGTAATATCAATGTATTTAAAGCTACACTGTGTAACTTTTTTAGTTTATTCTTAGCTAAAAACACTTAGTTCTTTCAAAAATATATGTGGTCATTAATGTATATTTACTTCGTTCAAGTAATAAAGTATTCTCGTGAGTGTATAATATGCCATTGAAAATACACACGGGTAAGGGGTTCTAATGTCGGTCGCCATGTTGCCCCTCCATCTTGAAAGTACATTAGCCAAAGAGGGACATACCCGTTAATTCAAGCTTCGCCTTTCACGTTTTAACACTCGATGGCACCGTGTCGAATGTGAAGAGGGGGATTGCTTGAGACTGATATATAAAAACCTGAAAGCCTTTTTTAAAGTCTGTTGCTGATGGAGGATCACTCTTATTCTCGAGGATACGTATCAGAGTCGCCAAGGAAGCGAAAAAGAGTTAAAAGTTAAAAATAAAAGTTACTTTACTAAGATTAGCTTGCATTCGTATGGGAACCTGATAACTGATGTTAGCAATGAAATGGTAAAAAAATTACGAAAACATAAAACTATTATTCATTTTACATAGATGTCATAACCTATATGTTACCTGACTAATTCAATTACTGCAAATTATAATAGTTTTCTAAAATAACCTCATCACTTGAAGGAACACTCATGGACAAGGTCGAACTGGAAGCCATGTTAATCTTGGACCACCGTAGGAGTTAAAACGAAATCGGAATTGAGAGGAACAGAAACTAATATTCACTGGATGGTCATATACCTTTTCACCGCTAGATGGGGGTAAAAATCACACAGTGTAGCTTTAAGTGAGGCCAAAATAACATCACTAAGTAATAACACAAAAGCTTGAGAATGAGGTCACTACTTGTGAATTAAAATAAAAAACAATTCTACTCTGTAAACTGTCACTAACATTCACCTTGTAATGTTAAATACAAGAGCATCTAATCCCTAAAATATTATCTAAGATCTAACTCTAGTCTAAACACTGTTCCAAAAGATCAATAGAGATGGAGCTGTTGAAATGGAAAAATTCGTAATATTTACTAAATAAAAAAGAAAATTCCCGCTTACCAACTGTTGAGCTTTTTTATATATAAAATGGTTTGTATTGCAGGATAATAGAATACTGTCCATGACAGAAAATTGTTAGTGCTTAATAGATAATTCTCAGTTCAGTGAACATTACCAGGTCAAAAACTTCTTTCAGCTCTCCTTCGACACAGCTTGGGGATAGTGACTTTAGCCTGAAATATGAATCAATTATTTAGACCCTTGCAAACAACGAGTCAGCCACCTGAATAATGGTTTATCTGTGTCAATGTTTGTAGAGCGTGCCACATGGTACAGACTTATGCATACTGTATCATCGAATACATTATGTCCTTTTAAAATAAATACAGAGCAACATTCATTGGTTTGAAATGAACAGAGCATGCAGTGTAAATAGCATGACAGACCTGTGTTCTGGTTATGTGGAAGAGGAAGGTGAGCTTTTGTGTTGATATCAATTGTGCGATAAATGTAGCTCATTACTTGTTGGTGGTAGGTGCAGCATATTTTATGATGTTAATCTAAAAAAATCCCTAATGCTGGAATCCAACCACTTAAATGAAAATCCATTCAAACTAATGTTTAGTTGCCACCAAAATTCCTCGCAATTTTATGAAAATCAGCAAGAGTCGTAATGAAAGTTTATAAAGGTGCTGCGATCATTTCAGGGCACCTGCTGAACTAGAACTACAAACAAACTTGAAAGTGTTACATTTATGGATTACATCCAGGAAACAACTTTTTTTTGTTGTTGTTGAGTCCAAACTTTAGATTATTTTAATTCCAAACTAACTGAATAGTAAATATAACTTTTCAGAAGTGAAGTCTTCTGCTTTCAAGGAAACGTGCACAGGAGGCTTTCCTTTAAACAAGACTACTCAAACTCCAGGGTAGTGAAATGATGGCTTCCATATGCTCTCAATTGCAAAACAAAATAAGCTGTCTTTTTTATTTTTAGTTCTACAAAACAAATATTCATGTAATAAATCAGCATATCTGCCATCTTGCAAAACATTCGAATATCTTTCAGCACTATGTGACAGTTAAAATAAATGCAAATGTTTATATAGCCAAAAAGTGTCAGAATTTTGTCGTTAACTATCATAAACTACATACACAACTGATCTGGCTATACAACCTCTATCGCTATGATCACTAGAAAATCCTTTTACCCCTCAGTAGTTAAATGAGCTAAAGCTAAATTTCAGCCAAAAACTAGGACTTGAGATGAATCTCCTACGATCAAGAACATTCCTTATAACCTATGGATGTGGTCAAGGTAAGTAAACATTTGGACACTGAAGAACTCAACACTGCTAATCAGAAATCCTGTTTAATTAAGATTACAAGTGATACTGAGCAAATGAGAAACGTCACCCCTTCAAACTTGCGAGACAAATTAAGGCAGTTTTCCTTTCAGACACCCCTTTCTAAGCTATTGTAATTACATTTTAGCTATGAGTTCATCTAAGGTTACAGGAAAGATTGTGACATCATCAAAGTAAATTCAAGGCATCTGAGAAGGGTGTGACAGGAGATTGGTACATACATCGACTGACTCAGAGCTTTAAGGTGTAGAGAGGTGAATGTCATGCAATGTTAATCAGGAACCAGAGTGTCACAGACAACAAAGACTGTACTGTATGGGGGGGGTCATTGACTATGTAGACATTTGGAGTTTCTCTTCTGACACCTGTTACACACTACAGTCCAAAAGTCTGGGACAACTATACAAAATTAGGGGTTGAGCAATATGGGTTTTTCAGTGGGCGATATTGATATTTAAAAAGCGGGGTGGCTAGGTTGATACAATGTCACTGTATAAATTACCTTGCATCAATTCTTCAGCAAGGTTTTTTTTTTTTATTTTTTTTTTTTAATAAAATACTTTTTTCAGCAAGGATGCATAAATGGATTGAAAGTGGCATTTATAATGTTACAAAAGATTTGTTTCAAACTAATTATGTTTTAATTAACTATTAATTTAATCAAAACTATTCTATCCTAAAAAAATGCATCACATTTTCCACAAAAATTTGAAGCAGCACATCGATTTTAAACATTGATAATAATAAGAAATGTTTCTTGAGCACCAAATCAGCATATTAGAATGATTTATAATGAGTAATGATGCTGAAAATTAAGCTTTGCCACCACAGGAATAAATTACATTTTAAAATATATTAAAACAGAAAATAGTTATAAAATGTAAGATTTCACAATTAAACTGTTTTACTATATTTTGATTAAATAAAAATAGATGTCATTTAAAAACATTTAAAAAAATCGTATCAACACCAAACTTTCGAATGGTAGTTTATACATTGGCCAAGTGGACATGGTTATTGACCAATGGTGATAAAAAAATAAAAAAAATATCCAAAATTTACTGACAATATCAAGAAAGATGGCTAAATACCAAAAGATTAATCAGTCTATCGCAAGTGAAAACGCTTGCATTTTGTGAAATATTACTAAAGTGATACATGTTCTCTTACGAGAGGTTCTCTCATATTGCGTAAGTTTAGCTTACGCTACGGGAAAGATTCATCTTCTCGAGATATTGAAGCCAAAAAATTATCCTCAATTTTGTATTCATTGTCAACGCAGTGCAGCAGCTAGTAGACCTAGAGCAGGCAGTCTTGCGTGCTCATAGGCTGCCCTGCGGGCATCTGCTGCAGCCTACCAGTGAGCCCCGCGCGACGTCACGCCCAATGAAGGGCGTCCGCGCCTTCATAGCGTCATAGCCCGCCAGAATGGACGTGGCTTAGCGTATTAAAAGAAGGGGCTGTAGGCTGAAATCCCTGATTTTCGTCTCTTCAGCGAAGCCCTTCGCATCGCTGGACCTGAGAGAAGCTGCCGCCACCGTCGAACAGCGAACAGCCAGCTTAGGACAGCGCTGAGGAAGCCGGCCGTCTTTGCCACCTTCAGCCATCCGTGCGACGTATCCTTTTTAAATTGCTATAAAATTGTATTCTCTTACTTCTAAAAGAGCAGCGAGAGTCTTTTTCAAGATGCCTCGCACTTCCTGTGGCTCGTGCAGGGCCCAGTTCAGCGTCAGAGACCGCCACGTGATCTTCGCTCTCTGCCTGGGCCTGGAACACGCAGAGCTCGCCCTCGCGTCCGGGGGCTGCGAGTTCTGCGAAGCTCTTCCGCTGTCGACCCTGCGGGCTCGACTCGAAGCCTTCAACCCAGAAGCAGTCACTCCGCCCTTCGTGGGACCGCGCAAGAAGAAGCGCCGTTCCCAGAGGCAGCCGGAACCCCTGGCCAGAGCGACGTGCTCGCCGGATAACCTCCCTCGAGCCTCGCCCTCGCCTTCCCCGCCTCCCTTCACCGACGCGCAGCTGCCGCTCATGAGCCTCACTGCCGTCGCGTCTGAGGATGAGGCCGAAGGACACGCCACAAAAGACTGCTGCTCCATCCTGGCATCGGATAGCGAGGAGTGGTCGCAAAACTCCGCCGCCTCGTTGATCCAGGAATCCGGCCGTACCCGCGCTGGAGCTGATGCGTCTGCTGACGCAGGCGGTTGACCGACTCGGGCTCGAGTGGTCGCTGCCGAAGGAACCCGCGCCGAACAGGCTTGACGGATGTTTCCTGCAAAGTCGCCGTCGTTCAGCCCCAGCAAGCAGGCCCGCTCCGTTCCTACCGGAGCTTCACACGGAGTTGACTAAGTCGTGGAACACACCCTTCTCTTTGAGGCTTCAGCTTCAGACCTCCGCGTCGCTCTCCCAAGTGGACGGCGCCGCCGAGAGAGGATACTCTCCACTCCATGGCGGTTTTACAAGTTCTGCAAGCCGACCTCTTCCGTGAATGGGACGAGAAGGGCCAGGACCCAGCTGCAGTTACAGATCTGAGAAGCGTGACGGATCTCTCTCTCCACGACCGCAGCTCAAGCCATCGGACGAGCCATGGCCGCGTTGACCGTGATAGAGAGGCAACTCTGGTTAACGCTTGCGGGTATGAGAGAGGCTGAGCGCGCCACCTTCTTGAACATGCCGCTCTCCCCTACTGGTCTCTTCGGCCCAGCGGTGAACGGGATCGTTGACCGTTTTTCAGAGGTACAGAAGACCACGCAGGCCATGAACCTCTACCTGCCGCGACGCTCGAGCTCCGCCACAGCCCGCTCTCGCCAGAGACAGAGCCAGCCTCCGGTGCGAACCAGCACCCAGCGTCCAGCACAGCTCCAGCCTTCGCAGCGACGCCAGGGCGGCCGCCCTAGGTCGCGCTTAGACAGCAGTCACAGACCGCCGCCCCCCAGAGGGCCTCGGCAAAAGGTTACGTTGAAATCTGAGCACACGAAGCCGTCCTAACCGAGAGAGAAAAAAGACGCGCGCGTCCCGCTGCGGCTGGACCGCCGTCGAAGGTTATTTACCTGACAGTCCCCTTCAAACATGCTAATGGAGTGGTTCATTTGGCAGCCAACGAGCCGGTTCATTTACCCTCTCACCTGCACACAAACGCCGTTTTCACGGCGACCCAGAGAAATCTCAAAAAGAGTATAATGTCTGGTACGGCTCACGCCGTTGGTGTTTTAAGTGTAGTGAAAGTGCCCACGCCCCAGTGTTCACCCCTACACACAAGCACATCAAATCTCGTGTCACTCACAGAGCACACTCTCATAAAGCGCAGAAAAGCCGCTCGAGTGTTGAATATAGGAAATGTGTCCACAGGTTTGTGCCCACTATCTGCCCACTCTGTTACACGGTCGATAAAACAGGTTATGAATGTAAGTCTCGTGCCCGCCGGAGAGCGCTCACGCTTACTAACACACACCTCCCCCCGGGCGCCGCCTGCGCGTTTAAATGTTATCACAAAACGCAGGGCATTGATAAGACGCTCCCCATCCGTTATGATCGGGGCGTCAAATACACTTGTAAGTCTCGTGCCCGCGCACACGCGCTCACGCTTACAAAAGGTTTTTCCGCCCAAAGCGCTGCTCGCGCGTCAAAAAGTGAGAATAAAACGCTCCCCATCCCTTATGATTGGGACACCTCACATAAATCAGACGATCTCGGTTTTCAGCGAGCAGCCATTGCCCAGAACCGAGAGCGAGCGCGCCGCGCTTTCGGCTCCAGCTCAGTTTCACAAGCCTGCAAATGGCGGCGATCTGAACCCGGAGGCTATTCGCCCCCTAGCGGCTCACATAGCTGCATGGGAAACTATCCCCGGGATTTCAGAATGGGTTCTGAGCACAGTAAAGCAGGGCTATACACTTCAATTCATTCGCCGTCCCCCGCGCTTTCGAGCCCGGACCGCGACGATAGTGAACGCGGAGGTAGCACACCTACTTCATGCAGAAATAGCAAAGCTGCTGTGCAAAGGGGCTATAGAAAAAGTACCGCCTTCTCTGAGCGAGTCAGGCTTTTACAGCCGATATTTTCTCGTACCCAAGAAGGACGGAGCTTTCAGACCCATCCTAGATCTGAGACATTTGAACAAGGTGCTTGCAAAAAGACCGTTCAAAATGCTTACGACCAGAAAAATCCTCGCGCACGTTCGCCCGAGGGACTGGTTTATTTCTCTAGATCTGAAGGATGCCTATTTTCAGATTCAGATATTACCCCGTCACAGGCAATTTTTGAGATTCACCTTCGACAGTCAGGTATATCAATACACCGTCCTGCCATTCGGCCTGTCTCTAGCACTCCGTAGATTTACGAAGTGCATGGACGCGGCGCTCGCCCCCTGAGGACTCAGGGGCTGCGAATAATGAACTATCTGGACGATTGGCTGATATTGGCACAGTCAGAGACGGAACTGTTTTCTCACAGAACAGTGCTTCTCAGTCACCTGGAAAGCTTGGGTCTCACGGTCAACTGGACCAAGAGCTCATTAGTGCCCAGTCAGTCAATTTCCTTTTTAGGAATAGAACTGAATTCTGTGGCCATGACGGCTCATTTGTCGACAGCGCCCGCACCGTGTTCGCCGCGTCTTTCCAGAAGGGCAGCTTTCTCCCTTTGAAAACGTTTCAAAGGATGCTGGGCTGTATGGCTTCAGCGGCAGCGGTGCTCCAGCTGGGCCTACTGCGCATGCGCCCGCTCCAACGCTGGTTGAATGCTCGCGCGTCTCGCCGAGCCTGGGTTTCTGGCGGCCAGAAAATCAGAGTGACTCAGACCTGCATAGCGGCTCTGCAGCCCTGGTTAGTAGCCGACTGGTACCAGCAGGGAGTGATGATGGGAACCATCTCTAATCGGAAAGTCATTTTGACAGACGCGTCCAACTCGGGTTGGGGCGCGCTGTTCGAAGGCAGACCGGCCTTTGGCCAGTGGTCAGACCAAGAGAAGTGTTTTCACATAAACTGTCTGGAAATGATAGCGGTCGAGAATGCGCTGAAGTGCTTCCTCCCGTTCATACAGGATTAACATGTTCTCGTCCGCTCGGACAACATGTCTGTGGTTTCCTATGTAAACCGTCAGGGCGGTGTCAGATCCAGAAACCTCTGCAATCTGACGGAACGCATCCTTATTTGGTCCCAGATGCACCTGCGCTCGCTGAGGGCGGCGCATGTGCCTGGCCATTTGAACGACGGCCCAGACAAACTGTCCAGGGACAACATTCCCCCAGGGGAATGGTCCCTGCACCCCCAAACAGTCCAGAAACTGTGGCGCCTATTCGGTAAAGCGGAAGTAGACCTATTTGCGTCAAAGGACAACGCTCATTGCCCGATGTTCTTTTCGAAGAACAAGGACGCGCTGGCCCAGGTCTGGCCCAGCCTCTCACTGTATGCTTTCCCTCCAGTCTCCCTGTTACCACAGGTGATCAAGAGAATAAGGGAAACGCGCCATTCGGTGCTCCTCATAGCTCCGCACTGGGAGAATCAGAATTGGTTCCCGGAACTAGCACGGCTGTTATATGCAGCTCCGTGGCCGATTCCGGTGAGGGCAGATCTCCTCTCTCAGGCTCACGGCTCGATCTGGCATCCCCATCCAGAGCGCTGGTCTCTGCACGCATGGTTGATCAACGGGTACTCGTTGCCCTGCCAGAAAGAGTGGTGAACACGATCACGCAGTCTAGAGCTCCTTCCACGAGAAGGCTCTACACGTCTAAATGGTCGGTGTTCTCCAAGTGGTGCACCGACAGAGATCTGGACCCGCGGACGTGCGAGGTTGCACATCTGCTCACTTTCCTGCAAGAGCTGATGGATAAAGGGAGGTCCCCATGCACGCTCAAAGTTTATGTGGCGGCCGTTGCGGCGTTCGCAGAATCGACGCATGGCCAGTAACTGGGAAGACATGAGCTGGTCATCCGCTTCCTTAAGGGAGCTAGAAGGATGAATCCGCCGCGCCCCCCGTCGGTTCCTATGTGGGATCTTTCCTTGGTCCTCGAGGCCCTGAAAGCCTTCTCATTTGAGCCACTAGACTCCGTGGAGTTGAAATACCTATCACTAAAAAACGTTTTTCTGACCGCGCTGTCGTCAGTCAAACGTGTGGGGGACCTGCACGCGCTGATTGACAGCGCGTGCAGGTCCCCCACACGTTTGACTGACGTGTCTTGAGTTCGGGCCGAATGACTCTAAAGTCATCCTCAAACCTAGACATGGCTATGTTCCAAAAGTGATGGGTACTCCTTTCAGAGCGCAAGTCATTTCACTGTCGGCTCTGCCAGCGTCAGACAGTGAGTCAGACGTGAATCTCCTTTGCCCGGTCAGGGCACTGAGGTTTTACACTACGCGCTCCGCCTCCTTCAGGCGCACGGAGCACCTGTTTGTTTCGTTTGGTGTGCGCTCCAAGGGTCTCGCTGCCTCGAAACAGACTCTGTCCAGATGGATAGTGGACGCTATAGCGGCCGCTTACGCGTCAAAAGGTCTGCAATGCCCCCTGGGCATTAGGGCTCATTCCACTAGAGGCATGGCCTCATCGTGGGCGTGGTCCAGCGGGATTTCTATCCAAGACATATGCGTAGCGGCGGGCTGGAGCTCCCCGTCTACCTTTGTCAGGTTCTATAACCTAGAAGTTCCCATCCTGCAGGCTAAACTTCTGTCAGTCTAAGCGAGTTGTGCGTTCTGCCCAGATATATCATGCTCAGACCACTCTCACGTGATTCAGCTCTCCTGGTTGAGCTGCACTAGTAGGGATGTGCTATATGCTTATACAGACCAGTGCTCTGCTCTGTATTCCCTATGTGTGCTTATGTGCAAGTGATGGCCCGCGTGGCAGGCCAGCTTATTTTTTCCACTTATTGGGTTCCCAGAGAAACCTCGGCGACTCATGGTAAACTTACGCAATATGAGAGAACCTCTCGTAAGAGAACGTACTCGGTTACTAACGTAACCTCGGTTCTCTCTAGAGAGGGAACGAGTATTGCGTAACCGACCGTCCTCGCGCCACGAGCGACTTCGCTTCAGTCGACGAAAACCAGGGATTTCAGCCTACAGCCCCTTCTTTTATACGCTAAGCCACGCCCATTCTGGCGGGCTATGACGCTATGAAGGCACGGGCGCCCTTCATTGGGCGTGACGTCGCGCGGGGCTCACTGGTAGGCTGCAGCAGATGCCCGCAGGGCAGCCAATGAGCACGCAAGACTGCCTGCTCTAGGTCTGCTAGCTGCTGCACTGCGTTGACAATGAATACAAAATGAAGGATAATTTTTTGGCTTCAATATCTCGAGAAGATGAATCTTTCCCGTAGCGTAAGCTAAACTTACGCAATACTCATTCCCTCTCTAGAGAGAACCGAGGTTACGTTAGTAACCGAGTACGTTTTCATTACAAACTATGTTATCTATGTAACTCACGCGTCAAACTGCACTCCTTGAGGTCCACTATCATGCAGAGTGTAGCTACAACCAGCTGCAAAACACCTGCCTGGAAGTCTCTAGTAATTCTGAAGACATTGATTAGCTGGTTCAGGTGCGTTTAAATGGGGCTGAAGCTAAACTCTGCTGGACAGTGGCTTCCAGAAACTGAGTTTGACACCCCTAACTGAATTGTTTATCTTAGTATGATTTGGTTTGTTCTTGTTTTAGTTGAATGTAAAACCTGATGATAGTGTTATCCAGCATGATTAAAGAATGATACCTCATGGAATCATATTCAAACCCAACACATGTATGCATGCTTAACTTACAAGTACATACAAATCTAACGAGTGCACCGCAATTTCTCCCTCCCTTTGACACCTCTGGCCCTCACTGGTACTTACACACATACATCATAAACATGGACACAATTGTGTCTTTCCTTTAAATGTGCCCCAATACACACTCAGCCAACAGCCACTCTCTTTCCGTTGTGCACACACACCATTTGGCTGGGATTCATTAAAAATTTACAGTTTGTTCCATTAAAGATTCACCACAGCAGTGCTGTTACGTTTATCAGGCCTCTGCCAGTCGCCCTCCAGCGAGCAGTGAGGAAGCATTCTAGGGCCCTGATAATAAGACAAGGCCACGATGCTGAAGCTGATCTGAGGGAGGTCAGAGAGAGTGAGAGAAATGTGGAGAGGCAGAAAGTGGTGAAGGTCTTAGCCTCTTTTTCCATTTAGAGCTACGGCAGGCTGTGGATCTCAATTATTCAGCAGTGTTTCACGCACCTCCTGACATCACCACTGCATGCTCTTGATGCCTGCGTCTCAGCCACAGGCTCCACGCTGTCCTGGATTACACCACTGACCACCATCACACACACGCACGCTACAAGCAAGCATGATTCCATTAGTATGATCAGCCAAACCACAAATGGCCACAGAACTGTCAAGGCAAGCCACCTTCATTTATATAGCGCTTTTAACGATATAGATTGTTTCAAAGCAGCTTTACAGTTATAATAGGAAATTAAAGTAACAGAGATTGTTTTGGCTTTACAGGTTCCTAACCGACGATGAAGACTTGACAGAGCAGCAATCAAGTGTTAGACAGTAACAGTATTCTAGGTTAGTATGTGAGGAAGTTTTCTGTCAATAATTAGAATCTCTGTTTTTTTCAATATTAAGTAGTAGGAAATTACTAGTCATACAGTTTTTTTATATCAGCTATGCATTCCGTTAATTTTGTGAATTGGTAAGTTTCGTCAGGGCGTGAAGAAATATAGAGCTGAGTATCATCAGCATAACAGTGAAAACTAATGCCATGCTTCCTAATGATATCTCCTAAGGGTAGCATGTACAGAGTGAACAGCAACGGTCCTAGTACTGAGCCTTGTGGTACTCCATACTGAACTTTTGATCGATAAGACATCTCTTCATTTACTGCTAAAAACTGACAACGGTCAGATAAGTATGATTTAAACCATGATAATGCAATTCCACTAATGCCAACATAATTTTCAAGTCTATTTAAAAGAATGTTGTGGTCATTGGTATCAAATGCAGCACTAAGATCGAGTAACACTAATAGAGAGATACAACCACGATCGGATGATAAGAGCAAATCATTTGTGACTGATGAGAGCGGTCTCAGTACTATGGTACGGTCTAAATCCTGACTGAAAATCCTTGCAGATACCATTTCTTTCTAAAAAGGAACATAGTTGTGAGGATACTGCCTTTTCTAGTATCTTTGACAGAAAAGGTAGATTCGAGATCGACCTGAAATTGACTAATTCTGTAGGATCAAGTTGCTTTTTTTTTAACAAGCGGTTTAATCATAGCCAGCTTAAAAGTTTTTGGTACGTATCCTAATGACAAAGATGAATTCATGATATTAAGACCTCTGGAAACATCTCTTCCAATAGCTTAGTCGGTATAGGGTCTAACATACATGTTGTCGATTTAGATGATTTAATGAGTTTAGAAAATTCTTCCTCTCCTATAGCAATGAATGAATAAAATTTTTCCTCAGGGAGACTACAATGCACTGCCTGGTGCGATACTCTAGTAGACGGTTGCATAGTTATAATTATCTTCCTGATATTATCAAACTTGTAGGTTCAAGTTCATTAAGTCATTACTGCTGTGCTGCTTGGAAACGTCTGGGGTTGAAGCTTTATTTTTCGTTAATTTAGCCAGTTTCAAATAAATATCTAGGGTTTTGTTTATTTTTCTTCTAATAGGGTTGAAAAATAAGCAGATCTAGCAGCTTTTATGGCCTCTCTGTACGCAACTGTGCTCTCTTTCCATGAAATGCGAAAAAAAACCCTCTAGTTTTGTTTTCTTCCAGTTGTGCTCAATTCTTCTGGCTGCTCTCTTAAGGCCCTGAGTGTGCTCGTTGTACCACGGCGTTTGACTATTTTCTTTAATCTTCTTTAAGCACAAAGGAGCAACTGTGTCTAAAGTGCTGGAAAAGATGCTGAGGAGATGAAACTGATCAGGAAGATTATTAATAAAGCGATCTTTAGTGGCAGAAGTGATAGGTCTCACATATTTGTAATACGGAGTCAACTTTGTAGCCTTGGCTAAATGAAAGTATACACGAGATTAATAATGTGAGATGTGTAAGAATAATGTTACATCTGAGGTCTTCAACAGGGGTACTGGACGGGTCTCAAATAATTTTTGTGAAAAATAATGAAAATATGGATTAAATTGAATATTAATCGTGTACTGTGTGTGGATGACTGTGTTTGTCCGCCACCACCGAAGACCATTTCTGACCATATGAAAGAAAATATCTGTAGCTGGTCCATTACAGTGACTTTAATGCATTAGGTTTAATGAAACAACAATGAACAATTTTTGCAGCATTCAATTTGCGGCATAAACTAACTTTAATGTTAAATTATACTTAAAACATAAAAAAATGGTTTAGCACATTAAATGGTTTAGCACATAAATTAACATTAAGTATTGTTCATTATCAGTTCATGACCCTTTAATAGTTTCACAGCAAAAGTAAAAAGATCGGGCATGAGATGAGAGCAACAAGGAACAAGTTCATGTTATTTGTTCTCAGTTACTTTGCTCTACATTTACATAATATTTACCTTTGAATTTCACTGGATTAATCTGAATTTTACAGGTACAAAATATTTAAGCATTACCTTCAAATGAATTCAATATAATACGCAACTCAAATTAAATCTTAAACTACACAATGAACAATAAGAATATATCAATAAGAATCTAACACACCATTTGGAGCACTACCATTAAACAACAACCATATTGTGGCACTCTCAAAATACAAGAGTGTACTGCACTCTATATACTATAAGACATAAACAACATTTGTCTGAGCAATTGCAGGCTGTCCTGGCCTTTGCAAGATGACTCAGAGATGATAATAACTTATACATGTCTGTTAACAGGTTGCCATGTCGAGAGATCTCTCTGGGCTTTGATTAAGGCCAAGGGAATGGGGAGATTTCGTGGGAGGGGGCTTTGGCACTTGTGTGGGCTCCACCGGATGAATAGCACGGTTGCTTTTTAATACAGTGCCAGCCAGCATGATAAAGAGTTTGAAGAATAACAGTTGCCAGGTTCCTTGAAAAGAAGCCTATGAGAGTCGCCAAACTATGCTGATCTAATTACCTGTTGCTTTTTGTCCAAGGATCTTTTAACCCTCTGGTTATCTTCGGGGTCTTTTTAACCCGCAAATGACTTTTGGTCAAATTAAAAAAAATGTTCTCTTTGTCCAAATGGTATGAAACTTTCTACAGCTCTTAACACTTCATAGATCTACAAAAAAAAAAAAAATTTGGAATGATATCTGTTATTATGTTGGCGTGAAAAAAATAGTCACACTTGTTGTCTTCGGGGTCCCTAGAGACCCCGCATAGTAAATATATAATATTCATCATCAAAATCAGAAACAACGCAGATCACATGGACAGAAATGAAATGGCACACTTCCAATAATGTAAAAAACATCCACAATGCAAAATTATCATGCACACCACACACACACACACACACACACACACAGAGAGATAAAAACAGATAATTGAAATAAATGATAAAATCTAAAGACTCCAACATTTCTCTTTGTAACATCTTGTTCAGGTTTGATTCTAATCATAAAGTAACATTATTGAAGAACTTTTTTCAATACAAAATATGCTAAACTTTGACCAAAAGTATATAATTCTTTTTTATAATTTTGATTTTAAAATATTTATAAATGAATCCAACTCAATCCAACTGAATCCAACTTGTGAAAAGATGTATTTTGGTTAATCAAACAGCAAATAGCAAATAATGGAGCTCTATAGCAATATAGTGGTTAAAGTTAATTTTTTTATTTTAAAACTGCATTTTCCAAAAAAAGGGCAAAAGTCTTACATTAAATCATGTACAATTATCCATGTTATCCCCATAAATGAAAGTTAGAAATCTGGGTCCTTTATAAAGTGAATTTTACATAAAATGCTGTTTTTTGTAAAAAACCTATTTATTTAAATTTTTATTTTTTATTTTTTAGAAATTTAAAAAATATCAAAAATCCTCCAAAAACTGCACAAATGTTGAGTAAAAACATTAATAAACAGAGTAAAATTACATTTGTAAAAAAAATATATATTATACTGTTACAAAATGCAATGTTATTGTCTGGGGTCCCTGGAGACCCCAAAGATAACAAGTGTACACCCTAAATGAAGATAATCAGAGGGTTAAATAAATCTGTTGTTTACTCGTCATCCATGGGGACCGTAGCGCACACAAATGCATACAATGAGAACAGAATCTGTTGTAATTCAACTTGAAGGTCTACAGAGAGAACAATAATTTCTCCAGCTCAGGCCATGTGTCCACTTACACGTTCACCCTAAAACAGCAACAAATGCTGAAGGGAACTTCTTTTACATGAGACCATGTTTACAGTGACCGTAAGCAAAAAATAAATAAAAAAACCCTGTCAGGGGCTATTCACACAGAATGCATTTTTTCATTCCATTGTTTTTCAATGCAAACGTGCAAGACACACATTTGGACCGCTGCGCTCACAGTACAATGAGTGGAGAAACAGAAGCGCATGCTTGCACACAAGTATGTGATTGTGAAATGACTCCAGTTCAGAAGTTGACCTGTTGACATAAAAGAAAAGAATGCACTGTATTTCAGCTTTATTCATATGCGATTTCAGGACCTAGCGGCAACACAGTCGGATCTCACTGAATTATCTGCATAGGACAAAGTCAAAGACAATCGACTTTTTGTCGGTTCAGAAGGAAATAATTTGTCAGAAACAATTTGTCAGAATCACTTGTGGGTAATCACAAGTGGGTAAAAAGCAGTCAATCTATTTCTGAATAATATAATATATAAAGCAACAGCAATAAACTCATTATCTAATGAGTTTATTAAAGAAAAATGTAATGTTCTATAATAATAAGTCAAAAATGAGTTCATGTTGTTAAGAAATATTTGACAGAAAATATCTTATATTTATATCTGTATTTTGTCTTTTTTATTTTGTGCCTCTCTTACAATGTTGGCCTGCTGAATGTCAAATGGATCCAATCCATGTTCAACGAAAACAATTTGATAATGCATCAATAATATATCCTCATCCTATTAATGTATGTGTTTGCTAATTCAAAACATGATCAAAACAGTAATCTATTTTAATGACAAAATTAGTGAGCAAGTGACAAATATCGGTATTGGAATTGGCCAATAGTTGTTTGTAAAAATTGCTATCGACCAAAAACATCGGTGCATTCCTAACAAAAACGCATTCTGTGTGAACGACCCCTAATAAGTCACAAGATTTAAAATCAAGCCCCATTTTGGCACTTTATTGTTACTGGATTTTGGTCTGTGTGAAGAGTTCACACAAAGTTAATGCAATTACTTTGTTATCAAGATCAATCTTTGCTGCCACTTCTGCGTAATCATTCCCATGCTGACAATCCATACGAGTCATTTAATTCAAATTTATTTCATTTAATTCAAACCTAGACAGCCCAACCTGATACCATTTGAAGACAGGTACACAAAGTGTCTGCTTCCCGAAATAGATCTGCTGCTTTTGTTTGTGATGCAGGTGAAACAGTGGCTGAGGCTCATATATCCCTACCCACTTCACCAACAGCATAATTAGCACTGATGATGCTGACTCAACTGAGATAGAGAAAGAATTAATGAAAGTAGTAGCATCAACAGGTTCACTGCATTAGCTGGTACACATTTGAGAGCACAGCACAGACCCATCCAAAGTGAGACAAATTACCAATATTGTTCAGTCTGCTTGATGCAGAATGGGAGGACTAATATTTCATTTCTGTGCTCCCTGTTAAGCGTTTGTGGTAGGTTAATGTACCTCAAATTAGCATTTGCTCAAAGTACAATCAGACAGCAGTGTCTGCCACTCAAAAAAAGGACAATCAGGCATAAGTGACCAGTCAGTCGCCAGTTACATAAACCGCTTAGAATAATTTTATTAGTCATCTAATTTTTTTCTTCAAGACTGGTCCTAGCTATTTCAAGTCAGTTACATAAAAAGGTAGATCGGTCTATTTTGAATGGGAAAAGTACAACTCACCCCTTTGTTAACTGTAAGTTGGTCTAACTAACTACTGTAGTTCTTAAAGGGACACTCAACCCATTTGCATTAAGCTTTCCATTGTTAGAAACCTAGTCATACTATTGAATGGTCGTGCAACACTCTCTCATTTTCCCCTGAGATGAGAGAAATCCGCTATTTACCCTTTTCACTTCCTCCTACAATGACGCAAAAATCGTCATTTTACGTCATTGTAGGAGGAAGTGTAAGAAGGGGGGATTTCTCTAAAGACTACAAGCACTAGATCCCACCCTTTCAAACCCGCCCATAGGTTGGACCTAATGCGCTAACAGAGCTATCACAGATCAGTGGGTGGGACTTCACTTGTAGGTACTGAAATCAATATCAGCCATCTGGTTTATAAGCTAAGCTAACAAGCACTGTGAAGATAGGAAGTTATGACAATGACGGAAGAAACTAAACACAATATGGAAGAAACTAAACATGATATGGAAGAAGAGGCTTTTGAAATTCTGCTGCTCGAATCCGCTGTTCGTGGCTATCTTTACGAGCCGCAATATAGTGAAGAGCAGCTGAGGCTGCTGGAGGAACAGGAGGCGGCTGCCTGTCGCGGACGAGGAGCCCGGACTGGCTCGAGCTGGGCGGACTGCTGGTGCCTGTGCTCTCGCTGTGCGCTATGGACACAGATAGAGTCCGTCTGCTGCAGAGAATTTCAACGATAGCAATTTCTCCTGGACGAATTTCTCCTGGACGAAATCTCTGAATCAGACGAGCACACGGACGTTTGTGTTGTGATGTGAACCATCCTAGTGTCGCACCGCATATGTTCTGACTGAACATCCAGGTATATCATGGAATAATTCACCATATAGAAAGAAATACAAACGAGGAGTAATTCACTAATGAGTTTGCTAATGTAAAGGGGTTCGTTGTTGTGGGAAGGAGGCGGGAACCGGCGAACATTTAAACATTTTAATAGTAAAATAAACAAATACAAAACAAAAGTATAAGCCAGCTGGCCACACACAACAGAAACAAAACATAAAATCATTCCTGTTCCTTTTGTGCTTCCGCTCCTCCGTGAGAGATATGAGACCGCTGCGTCTCACATAGGGATGGGTATCGTTAAGGTTTTAACGGTATTACTACTCTTACTGATACTGCTTATCGGTCCGGTACTTTAACGGTATTCTTATCGGTTCTTTTTGTTGTTTTTTGTTGTTGTTTTTTTTTAAATTCGTGTAATAATTAACATTTGCTTTATATTTTGAAATAAAATAAAATATCTATTTGTTATGCAGCAATGTACAGGCTTTTTTGTTTTATATACATGAGATAGGATACGATAAGCAAAAACAAGTACAAACACATGGTGAACAAACAATTAAACAGACAAATTATATACACAGTGCTTTAATTTCAGGAAGGTCTACTAAAATTACTTTTCAGGTAAGTGTTTCTGTCTGAAAAGAAATTGAATTTAGTAATCAAATGTAAAATAACACTGCACAGTTTATCATAGATAGATTAATGCTTATTAAAGTTTAAGTTATTCATTCAAGAGCTGTGAGTGTTTTCTCTGCCTTTTGTTGCTTGATTCGCATTAATGGCTCAATCGTCACAGGTTTATTAGACTACTGCCCCTTTAAGACCGAGTGCAGATCTGACTAACTGACCAATTATGTACGTCCTTTTAAGACATATGAACTGTGTTCAGTGAATCTCAGAGCTGGTAATTTTTATATTTTTATGTATATTTGATAGTTTAGATGCGCACATGAAGCCCAAAGTTACTTTTCTTGTCTGGTTGTAGTCCATTTCGGAGCGTGCGTCGCCTTGTGAACAGCGTCTCTTGCGCATATTTTTGTGCTTTTAATAGATATTTTAATGATTAAACGCGTCGGCAATTTAGCAACAGTAGAGACTGCATTTTACAACAATCACAGATTGCGCTGACTCTGACAGTACGTTTGGGTTTTAGGTAGAAATGACAGCGCATTGCTATGAAGGGAAGGAAGTTGCTCTCTAGACAGAATGCGTATAGTTTGTAATAGTTTAATCTCAAATATCTTCTTTTTATAATCTTTGAAAGGCGAAATCTAAAATAAAATTAGAATAATATCCCAGATCTAAAGTGTAACTAGGGCTGGGCGATATGGCCAAAAAAATTATCACGATAACTTTTTTTATATCAGTCGATATTGATAATTATCACGATAAATGTCAAATCTTTATTTCTTTCAAGTTTAAAGGCATATCTTTGCTCCTAAGTGAAAGTTGTATAAACCAGAGCGTTAATTGTGGTTTTAAACTAACGTTACTCTTTATTGTCAGAACATATCATGACAAACTCTTGCCAAACAGGTGAAAATTTCACAAATCTGAGGTAGAACATTCAAACATTTGTCATTTTTCCTTAAAATAAATATCTGAATAGAAAAATATTTCTTCAGCACAGTTTGCAGTGCTGGCTGCAATATTCAAATTACATGTTTTGTCAGTGAGTTGAAAGTAAATCTGCATCCTAACTCAAGCTAATACTACTTTGTTAAATTTATGTTCATTAATAAAAACAGTAACATCTGTTTTAAAAAAAATGTAACGACCACATTTTTTATTGGTAAAATGTAATATTCTGACTGTTTGAGTTTTATTAAAATTAACCATTGGTCATCCAGTATCATGCATTTAGATCATGATAACCACAGATAAAACCAGGCATAGCCTATAGCACCTCACTATCATGGCAAACTGCAACTTTATGGTTTCTATGGTATTTGTATGAAAAACAGTAGCCTAACAGTTAAATACATTATTAAATACTGTAATTATATTCCATTAGTCATTTAATACATTGTCTACATTAATAATATTATACAATTCATATGTATATCCCACATTTCATGGTGCAGTTAATATTACTAGGCTAACCTTACAGTAAATCCATGGTAACGTTAGGCTAAATGGATTCAGTATCAATTCAGATTCTGACTGTATCGTTGCGCGCAGTGTTTCTCCTGTTTGTCAGCGGTGTTTCATCTGCCTTTAAACTGGTTTAAACTGGACATTTGTGTTCTTCGCTGAACACTGGATCTCGTGAGCGAGACCGATCAGAGTAAACGCGTCTGCTCTAGTGAGCTCGCGCTGCCGTTTGGACTTTGAGCCGAGCGGATAAACATTCTGTGAGGCGCGCGCGGTTCAAATGAGTTTCGTTCCGCTTTTTGGCGCATAAACGTTATCGAACATTTATCGACCTCTTGATATCGTTTTATCGAGAAAAATGATATCGCGATAATTATCGTTATCGTTTTATCGCCCAGCCCTAAGTGTAACCACGTTTTAATGTTTAGTTCTGTCCTCATTGTCACTCATTAACCAGGGCTGTCGTGTTGTGCGCGCTGTGGCTCCGCGTGAGAGATCGCTCTCTCTCTCTTCTGGTCTGCGAATAGCAAAATTGCATCACAGACAAATGGTTTAATATTATTATAGAACTGGCTGGCGAGATAAACATGTTCAAGATTACGTCTTTATGGCAATAATAAGTAGTATGTGTATTTTCTTAATTTCTTCAGTACCGACAGCAGAACCGATAACGTCCGAGCTTATCGATACTGCGGTCTTTCAAAATTCAGCCCCGGGGCCCGTTTAATACCGGGTTTCGGTACCCATCCCTAGTCTCACAGGTGTCATTCATTATCACTCGCGCCGTCCTCTCACGTCCCTCGTCCTGCTCGCCACAGCCAACTAACTAGACATTTTGTGTGAAATGAATTTCAAACTCTTTTGGCAGCTAGCCTTGTAGACGAAAGAGTGATTTCTCTGATGTTTGCGCGCTGTTCTGGATTAGTGGGAGTGGCTTGCGGAGCTGTGCAATGTGGTGCATTGTGGGAGTTGTCGTCTTACATACAAATGCGCCCTAAAGTTATTTTCTGTCTTTTCTCGGTCAAGAGGGCACCAAATTCTAAATTTCTTTTACATTTCGACTACATATATAACCCACTTTCAATAAAGATTAATGTTGAAATGGGTGGAGTGACCCTTTAAAACACAGTCTTACCATAGTGGCTTAGACCATAGGTCTGACAGTGTGTTAAATCACAAATAATGCATATCTGGTTAAACTGAAGAGAAAAACCCAAGTTAAAAATTATGGCATATTGAGACAAATGGAAGATGTAATATTTGATCAAAATTAAGGCAGATCAAAATGCATTAGCCCAACTAACAGGACAGCAAAAGAAAAACCTTACCTCTTGCTGACAACTTTTTTGTGTTGATGATCTTAGCAGCATATTCCTGGCCGGTTGATTTCTTTACACATCGCCGAACAACAGAGAAGGCTCCCCTGTTTAAAAGAAGCACAGCACAATTTTACATAAATATTTCCCATAGGTTTTTATTTTAATTTTATTTTATTATTATTTTTTAAGTAAAGCAAAAACCTCTAAGTCCATCTGACATTTGTCATTTAAAGGGGCTATGTGTAGCTTTTTACTTAAAAAAACTTTAAGATAGAGTTTTCATTTGTACATTTATGAGCCAACCATAATGTAATAGAAAGAAAGACACCTTTGACTGTCCACCACGGTTGCCTCTATCAGCTTGTATAGTCCATTGTGTGTGGAATAATCGGGTCCGAATTGGCGCGAAAATTCACAAAATGTGACGTCACGCGCGTTCTCGTCTACTTGGGCTTACATCCGGCAGCCATTAGTAAGCAGCGGCAATCGCTAACAGTAGTGTTTCAAATGGACTCTGTGGACGGAAAGAAGCGACCAGCCTCCAGCACAATCCAGACACCCACGGAAACTCCTCGTAAGTAAAAAAAAGCCTTATCTAGTGCAGCCAACGAGCATGCAAGCGTGTGCACCGAGAACGAGCATGAGACTGGCTGCAGTTTCTCTAAAGGCCACTGGTGTCAGTAACGGTTAGAAATTTTAGAACTTCCGCAATGCTCCTTTAAATTAGTATTTTTATGTTTTTAATTTTATCAGTGAAAATTTTGAAAATAAGGCATTTCATTAAACTCACTAATAACCTTTTCATTGCCATTAAAGTGAAATTACTGAACATAAACATAGGAGCCTAATGAAAATGCTCATTTAAAAGAAAAATGTCAGACGGACTTTTGCACCTGAAGTCTTCATTAAAGCGTTAACCAAACCAACCAACTACGAAAAGAATCGGAACCTTACAGGTTTTAATTTGAAGCAAAAATTGAAAACCGGACAAAAAGACAAAGATACAAGTCTGTGCACTTAACGATAATGTACATATAAACAACATATTTCAAGTTTATTGCAAAATATGCATATAATGTAGCCTGGGAAAACCCAGACAACTTCCGGCAAATTTAGATTTGCTCTGAAAGTAAGTCTGGCAAAGAGCTCATTCAAGCCCATTTCCAATCCGTCGAAATCGAGGCACCAATCAGAAACGTTGTGGCGGGCTTTACACGATGACGACAGCGCTGGGATTTTGAAGCAGATTATTTTGTAGCCTACATTACAAAGATGGATGCCGCCGTCGAACATCACTCGTTTGAATCAGCTATCGCGTCTGTTTTAAGCGATTTAAACGTTTCCTTTTTGTTAAAAACCGAGCAAAGAACAACACTCTGCATACGTCATCTCCTTCATTGCTCTGATTGGTTTTAGGCCTACCCGCGACGTCCGTTGGTGACGCCCCTCTGGAAATGATTTGTCTATGACGTTTTGCCAGACCATAACTCAGTTACAACTGAGAATGGTCTGGTTTTAACCAGGCTACATATAATGCATACAAATATTTGAAGTAGCTTGAGAGTGTAGGGAGAGTGACTATGTAACATCATTTGCGGTGCTTCATGGGAGTGGGTGGGCTCTAAAGTGTTCTTTCTGTGTGATTTGCTTGTTTTGATTGGTGGAGATTTATTTGCACAATCATGGGTAATCTTAGCCTGGCTAACGCCAGACCCAATCTCGTTGAGAATTGGGTCTGGGAACCACATGCGCAATTTCTCGTATTTGAGGCGTGGTTTCAGAATGCCCGTCGCAGTTTATTGGGTGCTAAGAATGTCTATCAAATATGCCTGTACGTAGCTCATAGCCAATCGTTTCAATTATACCAGATGACGTATGTCTACTATGACGACTGGGGTCTCGCGAAGCCCCATTGCCTTAGCCACTAACGGGGCTAGTTGATATATCAGACTTTTTCCAAAGCCTGTTGGTAGCAGGGCAAAAACATCATTCTTGTTTAAGAAATGGTTTAACGCCGAAAGCTGTTCTTTTTTCAAAATGAACTTGCATTCTAAACTACTTAGACATTGTTCTAAGGCTGCATCAAAGAGTAGCTTCGCGTCTTCAGCCATGTTAAATAGATATAAACAAACTGTTTCCGTGTGTCACATAGATGTCGTCATCGTCTAGCTGCTCCCTCCCCGTTCTGTGATTGGTTCCCTAAATGAGGCGAAAAATATGGCCATGGTATCCAGACTGCCTTTCAGCGTGAATTGAATCGCGCTGCGGTAAGGCAGTATGGGGAAACCCAGGCTAGGGTAATCTAGTTTTTCACCAGGAATTCCACTATTCCAAAAATAACTTGAAATAATGAGGTCTGATGGCTTCAACAAAAGCATTTACTAGGGGTGGCACGGTTCACAAAACCCACGGTTCGGTTTGTATCACGGTTTTAGGTTCACGGTTTTCGGTTCTGTACGGTTCTTGTTGTTATTTTTTCTTTTAATCTTAAACACTTCAGAAATGTACTTCAGCATATGATATATAGCTTAATTATCCACAATTTAGGATACAGTATTAACAAAAATGTTATATCATGCAATCATGCCCAACTGAATTTGACTTGACTTTAAGCACATTATTGGGAGCATCTCACAGGAAAGCTAGGTGAGATTTTGATACAGCAAGAGAGAAGACATTGATGACAAGCTTTTCGTTTTTTTGGCAAAAAAAGTAGAATGTGTATCACTATCTCTACAGGAACTTATGTGCATTTTTAGCACACAAAGCTTGAAATTAACTTGCATTTATCAAACTGCCAACTTAAGTGTAGCTCTTACAAAAATTGTATCTTTTAAAAGAAAAAGAGAGGAACTCTTAAAACTCTGTCTTTTAAATCAGTCAAAATACATGAAACATAATTGCCTGTAATTAGGCTATAGCAATAGCAAAGGCCATAATTATAAAGTGAAACATAAGTTCAACATCAACACATAAACAGTATCAGCAATGCTTCTATTCCCTGAGAGTGAGCAATGAGCATACACTTTTTTCACTTGAAATTAAAGTGCAGTACTTGGAAACATATGACTGGAGTTCTTATCTAAACTTAAAGTGCCACTGTAGCTGCTATATATTTAAATATCATAACATGAAATCCAAAATGTTCCCACACACCGGACTTATACGACGCTGGCGCATCCTCCAATTCCTGTTAGCCTTCCTTATCTCTCCCACTTGCCACTTCTCGCGTGACGTGTCCTGCAGCGCTCCATACTCCACTCTTACTGGCGTGTTCGAGTTGAACCGGCGCTGCACAGAGCGATCGGTAATTATGAGGCGCCGGACTGGACAAAAGCGAAGCGAACTGTGCGAGAGAGACCGAGTGTGTCAGTGCGCGCGAGAGAGACCGAGTGTGTCAGTGCACGCGAGAGAGACCGAGCGTGTTCGACAGTCCAAGCATAATTGGTACGCAAGTAATAAGAGGCATGGAAGTTCGATTAATGGACAACAATATAAATAAAAAAACAACAATTAAATTATTACCACTGAATTAGCACACTATTTCATATTATATCTTATTATTCAATAAACCAAACTCCAGTGTTACTCGTCCCTAAATAGAACCTAGTCTCTCTCGCACACTGTATCAAGTTCAAGCTTCATTGGCATGACATTTGGAGTAGACTATATTATTGCCAAATATAGCATTGCTATAGTATTGCCATTTTAATATATTTAATATTATAAATTAGCATGAGCATTTTAATATATTTAAATACAGAATTACACCATCAAAGATTTGATATTATAAATTAACATGAGTCTCTTAAACATAGGCTATTTAATTTTTAAGCGCAAAAAAAGTATAATGTTTAAAAATTATGAGTTAGAGTATCAGCAGGTAGGCTAGGCTATATTCGTGAGCCATGGAACAACATTGAGGTAAAGGGCCAATATAAAAATATAACAACACAGGTAATTTCGGCTGAAATCATTTTATTAACAGTAAATTGACACTGTTGTCTTTAGTGTGATATAGCAACAACACAACAAATGTATTTCATTAAATATAGGTTTGTGTTTCTGTGCATTGGTGTCTTTTGTGTGCATGTATGTGTGCTTGTCAAATAACGTCAAACATTTTGTTAAAGATTATAACATCTTTGACAAAAAACAAAACACAAAAACACTTTAACATTTCCTGTAGCTGTACCAGTCAGGCCAGTTCGATATTTTGCTGCATTCTCTTCGAAGGCAGTCTGCCGATATAACCATTTTTCTCACAGATGCCATCCTATCCACAGCTCTCGTGGTAACTACTTGCACAGACAACATCCCGATGTCGTGAATAAAATTCAGTCATTGTTATTTGACGCTCAAGAAACGTAAAACCTGGTTGTGGCACATTGATTTGAAATCTTACTACATAAATTCAATCTTATTTAATCCTCCATATGAAAGTTTATCTGCTCGAATTATTTATATTTATTAAACAATAGTTAAAAACAAGACGTTTGTACTGATCATTGTTGTCCATAAATCGAACTTCCATGACTCTTATATAGTATATATTACTATGTACCAATTAATTAGGCTACTAATGCCCGGACACACTCGGTCTCTCTCGCGCGCACTAACACGCTCGGTCTCTCTCGCGCGCACTGACACGCTCGGTCTCTCTCTCGCACAGTTCGCTTCGCTTTTGTCCAGTCCGGCGCCTCATAGGTAATGACATCACCGCGAGAGTGATTGAAAAAGCATACGGAGCCGTCGCGCTCGCGGTACTTTGATGTCATTACCGATCGCTCTGTGCAGCGCCGGGTCAAGTCGAACAAGCCTCATATGTATGTCCACATGTCTATTTTCGCGCGAAAAGGAAACACACGTCTGAGGTCACATACGGGCTACATTGCGCATGCGTCGAACCGTGAGACGCACACACGCTCCGAACCGAGACAAGCGAACCGAACGGTTCGGATGTTTTTTCATGTACCGTGCCACCCCTAGCATTTACCATTGCTTAACAACGTTGTAGCTCACATAATGTTTGTCTTTAAAGGTGTATAAATTATCGTCATCAATTCCCCTATAGAGAACTGATCAATTTCCCTTCAGGACCCAACTGTTGTATTCTATTGGAGAGAAAATCAGGAAAAATAATTAGATTTTTTTTTTTTACTGGCAATAAAAATGCAGCATTAAATGTGCTACTTTCATTCTATGCTATTCCAATAATCTTAAAAAAATATTATTTAGAGACCAATGACTGTCCAATGAGGAAAACTGTAGTTGCATGTGATGGCCACATAAGATAATTAAAGCTGCTTTTAATGATTAATGCACAACACATACTTGCAGAAATGTCATCTTTTCTCATAGGCAACTATCATGAGCTGTGACGTCGTGACCGGTAGAAAACAGGGGAAATGACTATTTCTGGCTTTTAAAGAGCTCTCTGAAAATGATTCGGCACTGGTTAAACATCTACAACAATATACTGAAATATTTACAATTTAAATTTTGGCTGAAAAAATGTACTCATAAAACACAGCTACAATGGAAAAAGATGCTTTTTGGCAGCAGAATGGTGTGGGTATGGCATCTAACAGCAGGGGCTAAATTAATCATGCTAACCAGTTAAAGGGTTAGTTCACCCAAAAATGAAAATTCTGTAATTAATTACTTACCCTCATGTCGTTCCAAACCCGTAAGACCTTCGTTCATTTTCGGAACACAAATTAAGATATTTTTGATGAAATCCAAGAGCTTCCATGAAATTGTTGAATAATGTCATTATTTTTGTTGGGTTTTTTTGCGCACAAAAAGTACTCTCGTAGCAACTGTAGGCACATGGACTATTTTAACAATGTCTTTACTACCTTTCTGGGCCTTGAAAGAGGCAATTACGTTGCAGTCTATGGAGGGTCAGAAAGCTCTCGGATTTCATCAAAAATATCTTAATTTGTAATAAAACAGTAATAAATGACAGAATTTTCCTTTTTGGGTGAACTAACTCTTTAAACTCTAACCCATTATGATACATTCACACTGACAGTATTTAAATGGCGGGAAGCCGTGGAGTCGCTGTATGTTAAAGGGACACTCCACCCATTTGCATTAAGCTTTCCATTGTTAGAAACCCAGTCATACTATTGAATGGTCGTGCAACACATTTTCCCGTGAGACGAGAGAAATACGCTATTTACCTTTTTCACTTCCTCCAACAATGACGCAAAAATCGTCATTTTACGTCATTGTAGGAGGAAGTGTAAGGGGGGGGGGGATTTCTGTAAAGACTACAAGCACTAGCTCCCACCCATAGACGCTCCCACCCTTTCAAACCCTCCCATAGGGGGTTGGACCTAATGCGCTAACAGACCTATCACAGATCAGTGCCAGTGTGTTTAATTTCACCGGCAGAAACTTTTTGAAAATTTGTAAACAGACAAATCATAGGAGATGTGTTGCTTTACAGCAGACGACTATGCCAGTGTGTGTTCTCAGTAGCCACTAGCTGCTAATAGAGTCGAGTCAGAAAGAACCTTTCCGCCAGGCAAATGCGTTTAGTGCTACTAGCACTGCAAGTTCCAGACGTTCCTGGCTGTTCGTCGTCATCTGACAAGGTAAAAATCGACGGAATTGCGGTTTTCACAAGCGAGGGTCTCTTCAATCCTAATGGTGTGTTCACACCGAAGTTAGGCCAGAGAATGTCTAATTGAAGAGAATTGGCACTCTCTGGTTACTTACGGTTTCTGGACTGGCTGCAGTAACATGTCTCTGTCCATGCGGGGGCGCTCGCAGGCGAGTGCAGAATGAATGGGAGTCTATGGGGTTTCACCCCCAGAAATCCACTTTTCTCAGGATGTAATTTTTTGTCAAGTAATTTGAAAGTTGTATTCAAAAGGTAGGGCTAAGATAATACACTCAGCTGAAAATTGCATTTTTAAGTTCACTTATCTGTTCTAAAAATCCGTTCAAAAATGTGATGACGTCACATAATAGCAGAATGCTAGCGTGTTCCGGCCAACAAAATCCTAACCTGTAAGAAATCGAAAGGACATAAGTACTTGTTCATTCGACTTTTGGCCTATAATCTATATTGAACTTGCAGAATCAACAATAAAATCTATGTTGATTCAACGACAAGCAGGAGAAAGAGATCCATTTAGCCGTTTAGCTCCATAGACTCCCATTCATTCTGCACTCGCCCGCGATCACCTCCAGTGGAATTCTAATGGAACTGCAACCAATTTGATACACAATGGGGCTAATAGGAAGTGCCAAGGCTCTCCGTTAGACGGGCTCTGGTTAGACGCTTGAACATTCGCTCGAGTTCAAATTTTTCAACTTGCACGGAAGACATTCGCGGCAAACGCGTCGCGGCAAACGCGTCGCCCAATTCGTGTCATTCGCAACGCCTGGCGCGAATGATGCGTCTATTCACGTCTTTGCATTGACTTTGTATGTAATCTACTCGCGCAAATAATTAAATTCGTGTTCGGTGTGAACACACCATTGGTGCTTCAATGGCTGTGTCCTCTCCGAACTTCGGGTTATTGATAGCCCGTAGCCACTTTTTGCACAAGTCCAAATCTTTGGGTAATCTATGAAAACTTACTGCGTGTATTTTCCTTGTGCTGGCTGAACATGCCGGTACTATGCAAGTGCACACCATTTCGAAACAAAAACGAGGAGTAATTCAATAATTAGTTCGCAAAGTAACTCTTTACTAGAAATTGTGTGAAATGATTTCCAGGCGGTAGAGGTGGGAGTGGCCTGCGGAGCTGAGCATTGCAATGCACTATGGGGATTGTTGTCTACAATCCAAAAAGCACTAAAAAGTCATTTTCTGCCTTTTATCGGCCAAGAAGGACACAAATTAGAAATTTATGCTACTATTCTACTACATATATCACCCAATTCAATACATATTCATGTCTCCACCGGTGGAATTACCCTTTAAGAAGTTAGTTTCTAGTAAACTCTGTTCAGCTTAGTCGCTTTGCGACTAACAGTTGCTAACAGTTGCTGTCAGTCATGATGAGGAAATCGCTGTCAACAGCGACACAATCTCATTCATTTTAATAGAGAGCTGGCGGTTTTCGGCTAAACAAGTGACAGTGACTGTTGGTGACAGGATGAAGGGCTACGACAGAGTGTGTCCAGCGACGCCACAAATGTGAGCTATAGGTGCGTTCATGCCATGTCGTAATTACTGCAATTACGTGTTCTCTTTCATAGGTTCACTCAACGCTGCGGAAAGCGCAGTGGGATATTCTCTGAATGTGCCGATTGTCTGAAGCCTTATAGAATCACGCCAATTCATTGGCTGATGGCGTCCGCGCGATATGGCTCCGCCCCGACGCTCTTACGTCGCATCATTACATATTCGCGCGCGCGCCATCTGCTCCTCAGATTTCTCTACCTTCAGAATGAAGCGGTCACGTTTGCCCTTCCCTATTGATTTTTCTGAGCTACAAATACATCAAGGATTATTCTCGGCGCTTCTGCGACTGTTCAAGCGGAACTCTGTTTCTCCTTACGGTGAAGTTGCCATGGATTACAGACGCTGTACTCCGCCATGTGCTCGTTACATCACTAACGACGACCCACACAGTAAGTGCATTAAATGTTTGGGGTTTTCACATGCGCGTGAGGCAGTTATAGGATCGTCTAAATGCAAATTCTGTGAAAATTTGTTGCTCAAAACCCTTAAATCGCGACTCGCGGTCTTTGAGAGGGAATCATTCGTCTCCCCCTGTCGCGCTCCCGAGGCCTCTCGAGGATCCGCGACTTGGGGTTCGGATGTAGAGCTTGAGGATGTGGAGTTTGAGCAGACGAGCCCCGCTCTTTCTCTCCCTCCGTCCCCTCGGCACGCGCGAGGCATGCCAGTCGAATTTTCACACGACTATTTGCGACCCAGCCCGGGAGCACGCGACGCGGTTTCTTTCGGGCTGGAGGATATACTTTTTACCGAGGCTTCCGACTCCGAGGATTTCGGGCCTACTCTCGCCGACAAGGTTATCCCGCCGAGCGGCCAGGAAGCGCGGCCTACTGCGGTCTACGCGGAGCTCGTTGACGTGCTTTCGCGCGCTACGGAGAAGCTCACTATTGATTGGCCCGACGAGCCACGTGAGTCTCAGTCGTCGAAACTCGACGAAAGGCTTCTCAGTGGCCCTAATTCTAGGCCTCAACGGAGGAAGCTGCCATTTTTCAGTGATCTGCATCATGAGATCTCCAGATCCTGGAAGCAGCCTTTCTCTTCGCGCCTCACTAATGCGGCTGCTGCTGATTTCACCAACCTGGTAGGCTCTGTGGAACAGGGCTATTCCTCCATTCCGGCGATTGAGGAAACTTTAGCCGACCATCTTGCTCCGTCGTCTGCGCCGTCCTGGAAGTCGCGCCCCCTCCTCCCCTCTAAAGCATGTAGGACTACTTCCTCTCTCGTTGGGAAATCCTACATGGCGGCTGGGCAGGCAGGCATGACCCTGCACACTATGGCCATTCTTCAGGCCTACTAGGCGGACGTCCTGAAGGATATGGACGAGGGCGACGGCGTGACCCCTGAAGCGGTCAAGGAGCTTCGTAAGGCTACGGATTTAGCCTTAAGAGCCACCAAGCATACCGCACGCGCTATAGGTCGCTCTATGGCTGGTTCTGTTGCGGCGGAGCGCCAAAGAGAAGGCAAAGAGACAAAGGGACAAAGAGAAGGTTTTCCTCTTGGACGCCCCCATTTCTCAAACGGGGTTGTTTGGTGAGGCGGTCAACACAGTGGTTGAGAAATTCCGCTCCTCCAAATCCCAGTCGGCTGCGTTCAGACAGTTCATGCCCAGAAGGGCTAGGGAACCTTCTGCTCCCACTCAGGCTTCTGTACTTCAGCAGGAAATCTCTTCCCTCCTTCTCAAAGGAGCAATAGAGGAGATTACTCCAGGGGAAACCGAGCGGGGCTTCTACAGCCGTTACTTCCTGGTCCCGAAGAAGGGCGGCGGTTTGCGTCCAATACTGGACCTCCGCCGACTGAACTTCGCCCTTTACAAAGGGAAATTCAAGATGTTGACGCTGAAAGCTATCATATCTCAGATTCGGCCAGGGGATTGGTTCGTGACGATAGACCTAAAGGATGCTTATTTTCACATCCAGGTTGTGCAGCGACACAGGCAGTTCCTCAGGTTCGCCGTTGGAGAATGGGCGTTCCAGTACAGGGTCCTTCCCTTCGGCCTATCTCTGGCCCCGAGGACATTCACAAAGTGCATGGATGCAGCTCTGGCCCCATTGCGGCTCCAGGGCATCCGTGTTCTAAATTACCTGGACGATTGGCTCATTTTAGCCCAGTCCAGGAAGCTAGTGGCCCACCACAGAGACATCGTTCTGAGTCATATCCAGTCTCTCGGTTTGAGGTTGAACTCGGAGAAGAGTGTTCTTGCTCCGGCTCAAAGCACCGTTTTCTTGGGGGTGAACATGGATTCCGTTCTCATGCAGGCCCGCTTGGCCCCTGCACGGATATCCAGCTTGACGGCATGCTTGGCTCGTTTTTTGCTAGGCCATCATGTGTCTGTGGGCACTTGCCGCAGGATGCTGGGCCTTATGGCCGCGGCCTCCTCCGTGCTACCGCTGGGCCTACTCCACATGAGACCCTTCATGTGGTGGGTGAAACTCTCAGGGGTTCGACCCTCCGGGTCAACCCTTCGCCTACTGAAGGTATCGCGCAGTTGCTTTCGAGCCCTGTCAGTTTGGCGGGACCCTCTTTTTCTTCGGAAAGGGGTCAGCATGGGTGAGGTATCGCGTCGCCAGATGATTACGACGGATGCCTCTCTCACCGGCTGGGGAGCGGTTTTCGAGGGCAGACCAGCGTGTGGGGTCTGGACCGGTGAGGCTCTCTCTTGGCACATAAACTGCCTGGAGTTAAGGGCTGTTTTTCTGGCTCTGCTTCATTTCCTCCCTCTTCTGGAGGGTCATCATGTCATTGTCAGAACAGACAACATGGCAGTGGTGTCTCATGTGAACCGGCAGGGAGGTTCTCGGTCGCGCACCCTAGTCAGGCATGCGTGTCACCTTCTCCTGTGGTCTCAGAGCAGATTCCTATCTCTAAGAGCGGTTCATGTCCCAGGGGTTCTGAACCTCGCAGCAGATTTTCTGTCGAGACAGAAACTCAGATCGGGGGAATGGATGTTGAACCGCCAGACGATGGCCCTGATCTGGAAGGTTTTTGGAGAGGCGGAGGTGGACCTCTTTGCATCTCAAGAGTCGTCCCAATGCCCGCTTTGGTTCTCCCTGAGTCCCCCGGCCCCATTGGGGATAGATGCGTTCGCTCACCCTTGGCCAACGCAGAAACTCTATGCCTTCCCGCCCATCAAATTGATCCAGGCGGTCTTGGCCAGAGTGAGAGAGAGCGGAGTCCGCCTCCTCCTGGTAGCTCCGTTCTGGCCATCTCAGCCATGGTTTTCGGAGCTAATTCCGCTACTGGAATCTTCCCCCTGGAGGATCCCGGTCAGGGAAGATCTGCTGTCCCAGTTACAGGGCAGGATATGGCATCCTCGCCCAGACATGTGGAAGCTGTATGTTTGGCCGATCAGAGGCCGTTAGCATTAAGCTCTGGTCTCCTAACTGACGTTCAGGAGACCATTGCGAGTGCTAGAGCCCCTTCTACAAGGAGATTATATTCTTCAAAATGGAAGGTTTTTGAGACTTGGTGCTTAGCACATGATAGGAGCCCAGTTAACTGCCCTGCTGGTTCAGTACTGGAATTCCTGCAGGAGAAGTTTGCGGCTGGAGCAGCCGCTACCACACTCAGAGTTTATGTCGCGGCTATTGCAGCGCATAGGGAATCGGATGAGATTCCCCTGGGCAAATTAAGGTTAGTTTCTGCCTTTATGCGTGGTGTGAAGCGCCTGAAACCGGCTCGCTCCCCTAGAGTTCCCTCATGGGATCTTTCTGTTGTCCTAGAGGGTTTAACGAAAGCCCCCTTTGAACCCTTGGAGTCAGCTCTGGAGAGGATTCTGACTCTCAAGGTTTCTCTTTTGTTAGCTTTGTCCTCATTAAAGCGGGTAGGAGACTTACAAGCTCTTTCTGTTAGCGAGTCTTGCTTGGACTTTGCCCCTGGCCTGGTCAAAGTTTCCTTGAGGCCGAGACCAGGGTATGTCCCCAAGGTTCTTTCCTCAACTTTCCGCTCACAGGTAGTTAACCTTAACGCTTTCCACCCTCCTCCATTTTCGTCTGAGGAAGATAGGAAGCTTAACTTGCTCTGCCCAGTTCGTTCTCTTAAGATATATGTAGACCGCTCAGGCGGTTGGAGGAAATCTAACCAGCTTCTGGTTTGCTTCGGTGCTAGCCGCCGTGGGCTTGCTGCATCAAAGCAGAGGATTTCTCACTGGGTCACAGAGGCTATCTCGTTGGCTTACGGGGTGCGTGGCTTGCCTTCACCTCTTAGCATTAGAGCGCATTCCACCAGAAGTGTAGCATCTTCTCAAGCTCTTTTCAGGGGAGCACTTTTGGAGGATATTTGTGTTGCGGCAGGCTGGTCCTCTCCGCACACTTTTGTAAGGTTCTATAGCTTGGATCTTGACATGACCCCAGGTTCCCAGGTTCTTTCTGTTTGAACTCGTTTCGGTCGTTGTCTCTTATCTACCAGTCATAAAAAGCGCTCTAGCTTGGCGAGTTTGGTAGTCCGTTCCCACTGCGCTTTCCGCAGCGTTGAGTGAACCTATGAAAGAGAACGTCTCTGGTTACTTGCGTAACCTATGTTCTCTGAATAGGGAACGAGACGCTGCGTTAGCGGCCAAGCTCCTCGCGCTGCTGACAGTTTCTTTTCGGCAGAGAAATCTGAGGAGCAGATGGCGCGCGCGAATATGTAATGATGCGACGTAAGAGCGTCGGGGCGGAGCCATATCGCGCGGACGCCATCAGCCAATGAATTGGCGTGATTCTATAAGGCTTCAGACAATCGGCACATTCAGAGAATATCCCACTGCGCTTTCCGCAACGTCTCGTTCCCTATTCAGAGAACATAGGTTACGCAAGTAACCAGAGATGATTTCAACTTTTAAAAAGCAGTCATGTCCTCGTAGAGCTCGTAATTACACCTTGTAAGATGGGAATTATCTGAGATCTCCTATTTGTACCACTTGACCGCTGCAGATTTATTTAGGCATTGATGATAGTGGTGCCATAGAAACACATAATTCGTAATCACGTGTTGACATCTTAAGACTACGGTAATTACGACATGGCATGAATGCAGCATAAATGTAACTTTATGCAAATGTAGAGTGACTTTCGGGAAAAACAAACAATAGGAGTGGAGGGCACGTGATCCGCCAATATATCCTCTAGTGGAGTGTCGAGGCAAGATGGAGGGGAAACTAATTTTAGAGGTCAGTAACTTTACTATAATTTATAATATGTCTCCGTGGTAGGCTACTTGCCATGATGACTCGGGGACTGAATGGTTTCATGAAACCAGATAGACTTAGACCAGGACTTGTGCTAACAGATAAATAGGTGTGATGGCAAGGAGCACTCGCTGTTTCTTGTTCATCTTTAATATTAAGCATTTTATGTACTGATTCCATTTATATTTAGTCTGTTCGTTCCAAAATGTTTGCTTGTAGCGGCAAGAAAACCGATTCGCTGTCTAGAAAATGGAGTAACATCTGTGAATGTCATTCACAAACATTCCTAGGCAACCCGTATTGGGAACGCCCACTAGCGACCTCACCACCAGCCACTGGCGACATGCAGCAATAAAGTCGTTTATAGAGTGAACGCAGCTTAGGTCAGATAAAAATGTAGCCCAGGCCAAAACTGACACCATTGGCACAGAGTCGCCTCCAACTTGTCTGATTGACTAACATGAACAGGCATGTACATTTTTGTTTTCCTGTTTACAGAGACAAATGTGATTTCTCAGAACACCAATCACAGTGATATCTGTCATAAGGATCTAATGCATGGTATAAGGAAAAACAGTAGCTTTATATTTATGTGCCACAACAGCAAGAATTGCATGTCAAATGCTAATTTGTACATTTCACAAACAAAACAGCACTAAAGCAATTACTACGTTATCATATTCACTTCCTTTCAGTGCAAGCTGTGTTTTTGGTGGCTGGTTAACAACTGTCAACAAATATTACCATGTGTGATATATGATGCTTAAAGATACTGATGGAAAATCTAAATCATTTCCACAGCTAAGTTCTTTCTATCAGTTTGTTTAACAGGTAAAAATCAATTCAGCAGGACCTCGCATCCTCATGTGGACCCTAATGTCTTCAATGTGTTCTGAGTGCACCTCCAAGTTTCTTCTATAGCTATTTCATAAAACCAATTGCCAAAACTTTCATACAATTTAATCGTAAACATATTTCCAGTATGTTTTAGTAAGATTTCTGCTATTCAGCAGTTTTTATAAAGCAATTTTTATGCTACGTAAATCTAAATGGTCTAGTAGCTCATGGGTTCGGATTAATGAGACAGTCAGTTTTTGATTTAACAACAGTTTAAACAGATTCAATATGATAAATGAACAGGACGACACAAATTCACTTCTTTCATTCTGTTTTTTGATGCTTTTGGTTGCTGGTAAATAACTGATGATACGCAACACTAATACAGTGATGGGAAAATCTGAATTATTTCCACAGATCTGTTCTTTCTAACAGTTTCCAAAAAAATATTCGGCAGGTCTTTATCTCATCATGTTCTAAAATGTTTTAATAGTTCAGTCATATATATATTTTTGTAAATAAAGTTTTAGGCTCTATTTGCTGTGTTTATTTACAAAGCTATACAGCTTTTATTAAAGCCAACTCGGTGTTGTATGTGTAGACAAAACTGTCATACAATCAAAACGAAAACCTTTTCTGGTAGCCTATGTTTTGTGTGTAATATCTGCTATGCGACTATTCAAGTAATTTGCATGAGTTGTTGACTCGAAAACATCTCAAATAGATTCAATACGATTCACGAAGAATCGTGCAGGCCGGTTTTCTATACAGGTTCAATAAAACAATCCTACAGCACAGAAATCTTTCGTTTACGAATTGGACAACGCTAATTCACTTCCCTTCCTTCATTCTCGCGGTGATGTTTTTGGCGACTGGACAACAAACGTAACCGACCGCCCAATGACTCTGCGATATATGACGCCCAAAACAGCAGTATTTTCCATAACTATCGTTACACAAGTCTGCAGCAAACCGTAGCCTATACTATCACCCTGCGCGGCAGGAGTCATCGGTGATATCCGATCAATGCTACTGAATGCTGTAAAAGTTTAGGTGTGCATTCAAAACACGGATGCAGATCACCTCACACTAAAGGATTTCCCTTTCTAACGAATGTCCGTTCGCATGTCGATAAAGTGTCTATAAAGTATTGCATATTGCATCACGACAACACGCAGGCTACGCAAACACCCTGTGGCGCGCGAGCACGATGTTAGGAAACGCATCTAAAGATAAACAAAGAAACGAGCTTTGTGAACGACGAGGCTTAATAATCACACCGACTTGTTCAAATCGACTCAATCGGGCTTTCCGTTACCGGGCTGCACTGGCTTTTCACATGCAAAACCGATACGGCTGTGTGTGAAGGCTGCTGTCAACACCGAACTAGACACAGGCAACACGATGAGACACAATGCAGTGAGTGAAGAGAGAGAGTGAGTGTGTGTGTGTGTGTGTGTGTGTGTGTGTGTAGCGGGTCACACAAATGCAGCGGTGTGGTCGCTTACTTTCCGAGCTCTTCGTACAGCTGATATTCGTCTGTAAACCTGGTGGAGGTTACAATTGTAGCCATGTTGCCTCTCTGGTGTCTCCGGGACCGCCTCGCTCAGGTTTCGGGAGATCTCTCGCTCACTCAAAGGGGGAGAGAGAGAGATAGAGAGGAGGTGGGGGAGAAGGAAGAGAGAGTTGCTGGTAAGTGGTGTGTGTGTGTTAGTGGAGGTGGAGAGAGAAAGCAGCCAGTCACGCGAGATTTTCTCCTTCGACGTCGAGAGAAGTGACAAACATAGCCCGAGCATGCGACGCGACAAGACTAACGACGTCTCGCTCTTACTGAACTGACAGCTGTAGTGTTTTTCCGCGTAGAGATGTCTGAACGTGCACACACACCGTTTTTGGAGTCGGAATTGTTCCCCAAAACCGGTTTGAACAATTTGAAGCCAACAACTTAGGATATATGATCATATGATCTATCAGGCGAAATGAACCGAGAGCTGATGTTTGGAACGAAAGGATTTGGCTTAGCAAAAGTAAGCTTTTATAATGAGACGAATGAAAAAAAATTGTGTTACAGATAAAACATATTATTGAAATCGAATTACTAGTTTATAGTGTACAAGTTTTATAATAACACATCAGAGTTAATTTGAATATTGGCCTACACCCTTTATCTTTTCGGTTTAAACTTTCGATTAAAGGTAGCCCAAATAACTTGAAGTATACGTAAGTGCAGTAAACAGAAAAACTGTTTTTTTTTTGTGTAAAACTAATAAAGCAGCATAACTACCCGTTTTTGTAGCCTATAACTGGAAGCGGCTGACACCAGAAACCTTACACATTAAAGTTTAAATGGCCACAGCTGCTCTTACATTAAAATAAGGTGGATAGCAATGTAAAATGTAACTACAAGAGATGTTGGCCTAATACAATTTACCATTGGTCGGTTATTTTTCTTTGGCATATGTTTAACTGAATCATAAAATGTCAATTTTACAGTCCCCCTAGCTCGTATTCATAAAATATTTAATATTTAGCTGAATAAAGGGCACTTCATTGGCAGTCTGCATTCTAGTCTGGCAGTCTGCATTCTAGTTACCATGCTTATACATTGTTGACGACATGACATATATCATCACAATCTTAAACACTAATGTAACTAA
This sequence comes from Tiaroga cobitis, assembly GCA_030578255.1. NCBI lineage: Eukaryota > Metazoa > Chordata > Actinopteri > Cypriniformes > Leuciscidae > Tiaroga > Tiaroga cobitis. The sequence goes on from CM060603.1 coordinate 32,033,849, forward strand.
AAAACATTTGAATCCATCCCTCAAAGACTAGATCTACTTCCTGGAAGAAACTAACAGACAACTTTTGTTTCATTGTGGGTTGTCAAAGGTGCCCAATCCAGTGTAGCAAGGCCGAAACATACTCTTTGCAAGTAAATTTTAAGTAAACTTTTTATCTACATCTTTAACCATTCAGTTAGGGTAAAGATAGTCAAATCTAGCCTAAACCATAAAGTACCCACCCACCCGCAGGTTGAAGTTCAGAAATGACATAGAAGACTCCCTTTGTGGTTGTTCTTATTTGGGGCTCACTTTGTATAAGTTCCACAGAAGGCAATTGTAACAATAAAAACACTTATTTTTTTGGTTACAATACAAGTTAATGCAAAAAACAGACAAACTTAAAAACAGCTAAGAGCTCTATAATTAAGCTCTAAACAGCAAAATAAGTGTTTTTATTGTTACGATTGCCTCCTGTGGGACTTTATTTAGAACTACAAACTGAGTCTCAAAAAACAACCACCACAAGGGAGTTTTCTACGTCATTCCTGAAGAACTTAAACCAGGGGACCGGTGAGAGTACTTTATGGTTTAGGCTAGATTTGACTATCCTTACCCTAACTGAATAAACATAGGGTTGAAGGTGTAAGATAAAATGACACACTAAGTAACAACATAAATGCAGATGCTTCCAGCTACACAAACTCAATTCCATGCGTCATTGTATGTCAAAATGCCCAAGTAGATGTATTGTTGATGTAGTTCCTAATAAGATAAACATATCTCACACTAGCGTCTTGTCAATAAATAGACCTGACAACACAAATAAATACATATTTCAATCACTGGTAAAACAACAATCATACATTTAAATATAACAATAAATAGATTAACTCATTTAATGCAAGACTGCTTCAGGTTTGACCCACTATATTAGTCCATTATGTGGACTTTTATTGCTTCTTAGAAAAAGAATGTAACAATTCACTCACGGCCTCATGGCCGTAAATACTCTCTCTTCTTTCATGGTCAACCTTGTGAAGCAAAACAGTCCGATTAGGAATTAATGCATAAGAAGTGCAGGGACTGTAATTACACAGACGCAGGTTGATATGAAAGCTTAATTGGAGTGTAGAGGTGGGTGGTTATTAATTGCAGTGTGCATGTAGTGATGTTGCTGTTTATGGCAGTGTGTCCTTGCATGCTGGGAAACGCCACATTTTGGTATCATCAGTCCTTTGCAAAAGCACAGCAGCAGAGGGTGGATGGCTTGCTGCCAGACAGTGTCAGTTCTTCAGGAAAATGTAGGGCTTTTGGTATTTTAGACCATATTTTGGTATTTTAGACCATATATGTTTGAATTATTTGTGTGATACAATGTGCCATAATCAGGCAGTTTTGTCTGTTAGTGTTTGTTATAAAGTTATTTTAAGACAAATGAGTGATCAATGTTCGTTTTGCATTTAGAATTGAGCTACAGTAAAAAGAAAGAGGTATCAGCACTGTCATGCTCTGACCGCATTATTACTTCATCTGTGTAACTGAAGATTAAATGAAGCGTCACAAAACGGGCTAAAATATCAAAAACAGTCTGTGGGGCTTAAAGTGCCCCTATTATGCTATTTTTATAGGTTCCCAATTTTGTTTTGGAGGTCTCCTACAACAGGTTTACATGCATCAAATGTCAAAAAGCTGTTTCATTTTCTCATAATATACACTCACCTAAAGGATTATTTGGAACACCATACTAATAGTGTGTTTGACCCCCTTTCGCCTTCAGAACTGCCTTAATTCTACGTGGCATTGATTCAACAAGGTACCAATATTCTTTAGAAATGTTGGCCCATATTGATAGGACAGCATCTTGCAGTTGATGGAGATTTGTGGGATGCACATCCAGGGCACGAAGCTCCCGTTCCATCACATCCCAAAGATGCTCTATTGGGTTGAGATCTGGTGACTGTGGGGGCCATTTTAGTACAGTGAACTCATTGTCATGTTCAAGAAACCAATTTGAAATAATTCAAGATTTGTGACATGGTGCATTATCCTGCTGGAAGTAGCCATCAGAGGATGGGTACATGGTGGCCATAAAGGGATGGACATGGTCAGAAACAATGCTCAGGTAGGCCGTGGCATTTAAACGATGCCCAATAGGCACTACGGGGCCTAAAGTGTGCCAAGAAAACATCCCCCACACCATTACAGCACAACCACCAGCCTGCACAGTGGTAACAAGGCATGATGGATCCATGTTTTAATTCTGTTTACGCCAAATTCTGACTCTACCATCTGAATGTCTCAACAGAAATCGAGACTCATCAGACCAGGCAACATTTTTCCAGTCTTCAACTGTCCAATTTTGTTGAGCTCTTGCAAATTGTAGCCTCTTTTTCCTTTTTGTAGTGGAGATGAGTGGTACCCGGTGGGGTCTTCTGCTGTTGTAGCCCATCCGCCTCAAGGTTGTGCGTGTTGTGGCTTCACAAATGCTTTGCTGCATACCTCGGTTGTAACGAGCGGTTATTTCAGTCAAAGTTGCTCTTCTATCAGCTTGAATCAGTCGGCCCATTCTCCTCTGACCTCTAGCATCAACAAGGCATTTTCGCCCACAGGACTGCCGCATACTGGATGTTTTTCCCTTTTCACGCCATTCTTTGTAAACCCTAGAAATGGTTGTGCGTGAAAATCCCAGTAACTGAGCAGATTGTCAAATACTCAGACCGGCCCGTCTGGCACCAACAACCATGCCACGCTCAAAATTGCTTAAATCACCTTTCTTTCCCATTCTGACATTCAGTTTGGAGTTCAGGAGATTGTCTTGACCAGGACCATTACCACTCTCATTACCATAACTGAACTGCAGCTCCACTGTAAAGACAGTAACGATTTTACCATATCAATCCTAGCTATTTAAACTGAACCTCCATCGCAAGGACGACATGAGCAGGACGTTTCTCAGTGATGCGCTAATAATTTTGAGGTGAACATTATGAGATGTTGCAACTGTAAATCCTCACCATCAGCATTAACAAATGTATGTCCAACAACAAACCGATAACACGTTTTTAATTTATTGCGGTGCACATGTGGGAACTATCAATAATGGTGCATATGTTCAACCAGCGCTAACGTGAATGACTGATGTAACAAACGTCTTAAAACAAATCTTGCTTCATCCTTTATCTTTACTTATAGTAGTAAGAGCGACAGACTATCTGCATTAATAGACACAGTTTTAGGTAATCAGTGGCCCACAGCTGATTAGCAGAAGTATTTCAGTAAGGCAGTGATAACATGAGTTAGCTGGTTAGCCAGAAACGGAACACCCGGTAGAAAATATATTATATACATAAATAATTATTCATACTCACAGATTGTGATTCTGAGGAGCAAGCTGGTCCAAATATACTTTTTGTGAATCCCACATTGAACTCCAAGATTTGAGAAGCAGAGAAGACGTTTGTGGGCTGGTCAAGTTGTCCGCGGGCATACAACATAGGCGGGCATTATGCAAATGTCTTATACTGATGTAGAACCGTAAAGCAGTAGGATTCGAATTAAAAACGACTCTTAAAGGCGGTTTAGAGTCTACTCTTTCTTTTGGGAGACAACATTCATTGTGCACTTTCAACTTTACAGAAAGTTTACATTCACAAACAGCTATATTACACCCTGCATGAAAGGGAATATTCAAAAAGCCATAATAGGGGCATTTTAATACAAATCTATTGTATTATACATGACATCTTTACATAAGCATAATTACCATCTTAAAGGGATAGTTCACCCAAAAATGAAAATTCTGTCAGTAATCACTCACCCTCATGTTGTTCCAACCCCGTAAGACTTTCGTTCATCTTCAAGACACAAATTAAGATTTTTTTTTATTAAATCTGAGCTCACTATTGGCCGTAGTGAGCATACGTTCTGGCGTACAACCCAGAAGCGCTGCACTGTTACACTACTTGAACTCACGTCAGAGGGCCACACAGAAGAAAATGAATAGTTGAATAAAGTTGTTATTTTTGTTTTGTTTTTTGCAAAAAGTATTCTCGTCGCTTGATAAACTTAAAGTCCCCGTAAAGGCAATTCTACAAAAAAATTCTAAACACATTATAAATGTTACAAATGTATTGCTAAAACATATTACAAAGACTGTGAACTGTGAAGTACTGAAATGCGGAGTTAGACCGTTAAACAGTTTTTCACCATTGCTATTTTACGGATTTTTTGGGCGGGGCTAAAACAGGGCTCGATGACGCACTGGAGCCCATGAGCTCGTGGACACGCCCCTACTTGATGACACACCGAGGCCACTGAGGCTGATCTCTCCCGACCCCATTCGCATTCGCCGCTCAAACCAGTGTTGCCAAGTCCGCTTATTATAAGCGACTTTGGGCTTGTTTTTCTGTAAAGTCGCTTTCAAATATTGGTAGTCGCGGGTCGCGTTTTTTTTTGGGCTTGTTTCTAAAGTGTAGTTGCTTATTTGGGCTTGTTCCCAGCTCGTTGTCAAGCAGATATTTTCTATATGTTATTTATACGTAGGAGTTTGTCTTGCCTGTTCCCTCTGTCCCTCCCCTTTCCCCATACACACAGGAGACAGTAGCTTTTTCCCACCCACATCCTGCTTCTAATTGGCTCTGACCCAGATGGCAACGAGTACTAGCCAATCAGAGGCAGAGCAGGGCAATCGATTTTTTCTGGTTAGGAAAACGTCAGTGAGTGACGTTTAAATGAAAATACGTGCGAGTCACGACCGTCACGACTGATGGTGACTGGACTGTAGGAGAGTTTTTATATATTAATTATATTTTAGATATAGATATAGATATTATAGTTAAATATTGTTTAACCCTTTAACTGTCACTCCCCCCTTTTTCGCATAGACATGAAAATCACTATCCAAACTTAAATGGTTGTAATTCAAGAATGCTTTGGAATATAGACCTTTGGTTGGTCTTGTTTTAAAGAAGACATTTGACATATTATTGTTGAAGTGAAGTATTATGAAATTATTAAAGTGAAACAGAAACAAAGTTATACAAGTTTGAGGTTATGAAAATGAACAATGTAAAATATAATCATTTATATTTTATATAAAATATATATATATATATATTACAAAATATATTTTACTCTAAAACTGCAAGAAAATGTAAGCCACAAATCTGAAGAAGTTGTATTCCAAATTTTAGGGTTGGTCTAAAAAAAATTGCTTTCAGCTTTGAGATTTTATTTCGGCGCAGTACCAACATTTTTCACTAGATGGACAGCCAAGCTTCATTACTGAAGAAAAATAAACTGTACCGTGTGCACATTTTTACACAACTGCGCACAGTTTACCAATCTGTCCACATGGATGTAAATTGACAATCTGTACCCACAGTTTAAAACCATCCGTCCCCACGGATTGTAAAACCGTGCACACAGTTTATTTATTTTTCTCTTCCCGGAACCTAGGGGTGCTCCGTAGAAAAAGCTATTTTACTGTCTATGAGAAAAAGTCGCTTGTTTTGGGCTTGTTTTCAACGGGCCTGGTTGCTTATTTGTCTCGCGAGATCTGGCAACACTGGCTCAAACGCGAGTTACTGTCAATACTGGCCCAATCCCAAATGGCACACTTCATGTGCACTTTCGGTCTTGTGGACTTACAATGGCTGCCGTGTGCGCGTGTCCGTTAAGTCCGTGAGACCGCAGTGTGTCCCATTTGTCATTTTTAGATCTCAGAAGGGTGCTCGCGAGCGCCCCCTCTGCGGTCGATTTGCGCCCTTGATGCACACTTTTGCCGAGCCCGCGCTGATGCGGACTCCACAGCAGACTTCTTCCCGACATTCAAAGCGGCGTTACGTCGCGAAAGTGCGGACTCAGAGGAAGACCGCGAGTGCTTAGGGTTCCATTTGGGACAAGGCAACTATAGACCATGGGTCACCAACCTCGGTCCTGGAGGGCCGGTGTCCTGCAGAGTTTAGCTCCAACCCCAATTAAACACACCTGAACCAGCTAATCAAGGTCTCACTAGGCATAATAGAAACTGTCAGGCAGGTGTGTTGGACCTGGTTGGAGCTAAACTCTGCAGGACATCGGCCCTCCAGGACCGAGGTTGGTGACCACTGCTATAGACCAACGCTACTTTTGCGTCATCGAAGGGTAACGCCCCCTTTTGAGGGAAAACAAACGGATTCCCCTGAGAACATAACTCGCTCTAGATCTGCAAAGTTTCTTGATAGCAAAAATGGCACAAACTTAAAGAAGCTACTGGATACGGTGTTACAGAGATGTCCCTTTGAAATGGTCAAAAACTGGATTAATGACCCCACGCAGTGGCCAAATATGGACTATTTAGACATCTAACGTTACCACTATCTCGTGGAATCACCAAGTAAGTAACGTTAGCCTATTTTTTGTCATTAACACACTCACAGTATGACAAACTAGACGATGAGGCCATGTCACTTGGATCATATTTAACTTGATTTAAGCTATTGACATAGTTTTGTTGTCGACTAGCTATACTAGTTAGAAAGACGAAGCTGCTAGCAGCTAACGTTACGCGATTAGCTCTCACTAGGCACGCTACTTTGGCTGTTAACTGATTTTACTGTTGAAATAGTGGCAGGCTAGGACTAAAGTGGACTTGGCTGGTTTCTGCTTGTGTCTAGAAAGTGCTTTAGGCCTAACTGTTATATGACTTTTCGACGACCACTGCTCTGGGCTACATGTAACAACACGAACGGCAGTAGATCAAGCCTTCTAGGCTAGATAGGATAGCGTAATGTCACAACATCCAATTTGATAGCCCCATACATGCATACATTGGTCCTATACATATTTTGCCGTACACTGTAAATCTTTTTACAACTTTCAAAGTCCTAGCACTTTCTAGACACAAGCGGAAACCAGCCAAGTCCACTTTAGTCCTAGCCTAGTCGACAACAAAACTATGTCAATAGCTTAAATCAAGTTAAATATGATCCAAGTGACATGGCCTCATCGTCTAGTTTGTCATATTGTGAGTGTTAATGACAACAGCAAAAAAAATAGGCTACTTACTTGGTGATTCCACGAGATAGTGGTAACGTTAGATGTCTGAATAGTCTATATTTGGCCACTGCGTGGGGTCATTAATCCAGTTTTCGACCATTTCAAAGGGACACCTCTGTAACCCTGTATCCAGCTCTTCTTTAAATACCGCTCACGGTCCTCGGCCGGCAAAGAGAGTGTGTATGTTTGTGCCATTTTTGCTATCAAGAAACTTAGTTAGCGGGGAATCCGTTTGTTTTCCCCCAAAAAGGGGCGTTACCCTTCGATGACGCAAAAGTAGCGTTGGTCTATTAGTTACTACAGCCTACTGTTTGCTAGCTAGCTATGCCTTCAACACCGAAATGCATAGGCTACTACCTGGATGCGATCATGTACAAAACAGATCGGTGTCTTTATTTAAATTTACTAAAAACGATCACATCAAGAAGAGGTAGATTAATTTTGTGTAGAGCCAACCTTGATGAAGAGCCGAGGATCACCGCCAACACCCGCCTCTGTGGTGATCATTTTACACAGGATCGTTTTATAAACTTTCCTCAGAGACAACTGGGATTCACTGATAATACGCTGTTACTGGTGAACGGGGCCGAAACGACTATCCCCCGCCAGAGTTCATCCTCCCGTCCCGAAAGCAGTATCACCTAATATCGCCGTCAACAGCTTTCCCGCGAGTGGGCGTGGTTTCAGCGCAGCCAGCGGACACGCCCCCAGCGTTTGAGAGCAGAGAATAATGCTCATTTTTTCAAGATTTTGATAGCTTATTTTATGTACTTGCCGGCTTTTTTTTATCATTCAAATTTGGCTGGATGGCTAATAACACATTTTTCTGTGGTGTGACAAACTCAGAACACATACTTAATTTTGACTTTACAGGGACTTTAAGGTTGAGCCATAGTCACTTGGACTATTTTAAACATTGTCTTTACTAAGTTTCAATTACAGAGAAGCCTATGAAGGAGTGATCCAGCTCTCAGATTGAATCAAAATATGTTCATTTGTGTTCCGAAGATAAACGAAAGTCTTGGGTTAGAACAACATGAGGGTGAGTAATTACTGACAGAATTTTCATTTTGGGGTGAACTATCCCTTTAAGAATTATAATTTGCCTTTAATGAGTTCACTGCTGCCCCTTGTGGCGATGATTGTGTTGCCACGCATTATGTTGCTGTATTGATTTGTGAAACAAATGTGTAATCCACAACTGCTCTTAGTTGTGACCATTAAATGAGGATGAATTTAAGATGCTGTAAGCGATTTCAGTAATTTTGCTAACTTCCGCCACACTCACTGCGAATTAACAATCTGCCCTTTCTCCAAAACCCCACCCTTCAAAGACTAGACAAACTCAAACATCCTAAATGTGTTACAGTAAAAAAAAAAAAATAGTTACGAGTGTGTCCTAGAATTACTATTCTGTATCTATTTGCTGTGTTGTGCTTGTTGGATGCCACAACGAATGATATTTGGCAACAAATGAGCTGATTCTCTTTTACAATTTAATCAGTAAAGATTGGCAAAACGGTCACAAGCAAATTAGTGATTTGAATCAGACAGTAATCAAGCCATTACAGATTTCACAACTTTGAACAAGTATCGTGTTTTGGTTATGTTACATATCTATCTTTAAATGTGTGAGACTTACATCAGACTTGTTGAATGATTGTTCGTGCAATTTAAGATACAATTTTAAAGAGTTTGGCAGTAGTAAATCACAATGTTTAAAAAAAAAAAATGTTCAGGTTCAATAAATCAGGTCTAGCATAGTTAGGCTCAATTATAAAATTGAACCAATTGAGGAGCACTTTGTTTGGGAGTGGCATGTGACATTGGAACCATAAAAAATGCAACATTTGACTTTCATAAGAATATTTCTGCTAGTTTTAATTAAAACAAACGTATATGGAACAAATACATTGAAATACAGCCAAAAAAACATTACTTTATATAACTAAAACATTACTTTATATAACTACAACATTACTTTATATAACTACAACATCCCTCCATCTCAGAACATAGCATGACTGGTGATTTAAAGGTAAACAAAGAAGCTATACACTCAAACTAATTTATTCAATGAACTTATTTGGTGTATGTAAAAAAAAAAAAAAAAAAGTATGTATCCCCCTGAAGATTCTCAACCACTGCAATAGAACTGTAAGCGTGGACAACAGCGCTCTGAACAACTAACTGTATCAAATGATTCTGTAATTTGGCAACTAAAACATAATTTGACTCCTAAATATAACATTTTTGGAGCCCTAAGTATTTTTTTTTAAGTCTGAGCAGCTGTATCTGTCAGGTAGTAAGGACATTTTATGCGTGGTATTTCAAAAACAAATCGCTCATAGCACCTTTAAGAGATGCCAAACTCAGCATCTGTTCAGGATGACTCACACACTGTGAGGGAGTTAGTTGGATTGCCCATTGTGCATTCTTACCACAGTTGAAGTCTTTCCAAAGTGGGTTGAAGCTGTTTTGAGTAGTTTTCAGAGATAAACAGGAGGAAGTGTTTTTGTTACATTGGTGAAATTACAACACTTACATCTGCTTGTATGAAGGAATAATAGTTAGTTACGTAATAATTAATCCTCTTGGTATATAGATTCCTGAATTTTCTTCACTTCTTTAGAATGGACACATAGAAACAGGAAATAAAAATGCCCTTTGGACTATGACCTAAGATAAGTATACAGCAGATTTACATTAGAGATTGTAAAGGTGTGGTCACTAGACCCTGTTTCCAATCTAAGTCTGAAGTAAGTTTAAAACTGTATTTCTTACTTTCTTCTGCTGAACACAAAAAGGATATTTTGAAGAATGATGGTGAAGGGTTGGTCAAAATCCCTTGCCTCTTCAAATACATCTATAATCATAAATCCTTTTGGATGCTTATATACTTCCTTATAAAAAATCAATAATCAAATATATTCATTATCACATACTCATTTTTATATTCTTTGTGCTTGTAAAATTATATTTTCTTAAATGCATGTGATGGAAGTAACCAGTTTCTTTTACATGCATTCCAATCTTACTTTGAGATTGCACGTAGTACACGCAGGACACGAAGGCCATGTAACCCACAAGGCCGTTTGTCTCTTTCTCTGGTATCAGAAGAAAGGTTAGAGGGTCCTAAAGGCAGCGTGGACACATATGATCCTTCGCTGGACAGATGGTCAAGCTATATTGAGCGTTACTATTGAACTTTAATTGTTGTATTAAAGTGTATTCTTTCCAGTATATTTCCTTCCTTGGGAGTAAATGCCAGTTATCTGTTTTTCTCCCAAACGAGTGAATGTTTTAGCATTATGTTTTGGTATACTTAACTGATAGTAAGGAGCTCAGACTCTCTTCAGCCTTGATGGGAGCTGTTATTTGCTAGTGTCTGTTATTTGTGTGTGTGCGTATGACATTCTATGTAGGTTCTGGACGTTCGGACCAGACAACCCGGCGCCCTGCTCTAACCGGCGAGGCCACCACAGACCTAAATCTATTGAGTGGACGACAACTATCTTTACTAATGGCGATAGGCACTCCTATCTCCTCACATGTGTTAAATTGTTTAGGCTCTTAATGTTTCTTAGCCAATGAGAATCATTCAACCTGTAAGCAATGACGTAGCTTAGACCTTGGAAATGGTATAACTGCTGTGATCTTTGTAACTGTAAGGGAGGCGGCCTACGAACTCCTGTGTGAGTCTTGAAGCTGACTTCTGCTGATGAAACTGCAAACTATCTTCAGTAAAACTTTTCTTTAGTTGTTTATAATTCTGACTCCGGGTCTTCATTCTTCATATCTGGTTCTGGGTCTTTAACTGTACACCCCCTTACAGTTATGGTGGAGGATGCGGCAATTATTCTTTGGTGACATCCCTGGCTAATCAACAAACAAGGTAGTAATTTTATTATTTGGTTAGGGCTATCTGATTGGGAGAGATTTTGAAGGGGAGCGGGAGAGCTTCACTCCGATGAGGAGAGTGAAGATTAATTATACTGAAGGTTAAAGTATAAAAGGAAGTCGCTGATAGCATTGTTTAAAGTTTTAACAAGAGCAGACAGCGCAAGCGAAGCGTGCTCTGTGGGGGCCCCATTGGGCATCGTTGGTATAGCAACACCCCAGCAGAGTACGTCCCTGGATTGTAGGTCCAGTGGCACCGAAAACCTGCTCAATCTCTTCCATCTCAGATAGGGGATCCCCGAACTTAGTGAAGTGAATCAGGCAGTTAGGGATACTAACAATAATAGGGTTGTTTGCCAGGGATGCATCAGGAACGATTCCGAGAGAGAAAAAAAAAAAAAAAAAAGAAGTTGTGACCCAAATTGGCGTGGACCAGTATATGTAACTGTGATTTTGGAGTATACTTTGCAGTTTCATCACGCAGAAGCCAAGCTGTGTTGTTAAAAGATCGCCGCCTCCATTTCTGCAATAACATCAGGTGAGTATGAACCATGATTAAGATATGGCAGTCCTGAAACAAATAGTGAGACAGGAAAGCAAACGCTGTTAGCAGCTGTGCTCTGAAGCCCTCACTTCAAAGAAATTTGCAGAAATTTTTAAGTAAATGGTAGTCAGTATTTTGATTCTGATTGGAAATTTAAACAACAACTTGACTGGCTACCAACAAACAAAGAAACTGAAATATTTAAATGTTTAGCCTCGTATTGCTTACGATGATTACAAAAAGCAAGTGAAGTAAATTCTGGGTCGGGGATAATTTCCCTCGACAAGCGACTAAAGTTAAAAGGAAACTTTGTGAAAACAACTTACAATATTTTGAGCATTTCCATGCAGCTTATGAAAATTAATGTTCTGCCAATGATAATGATGAAGATTATGATTTGGCTATTATGATTAAATCCGTCACTGGTGGACTGTAAAAGAATACAGAGAACTGCTTATCAGGGGCTCTGTTTGCATTCCTGAATGGGACACACGCTGCTTCAAGAGTGTGCAGTAAGTGGAGCCGACAGAAGGTGTTTAAAAATGTGATAGTGACAAATTCCTGGTATTAATGTGGGTTTGAAAGTTGATCAGTGTTTAAATGAAGACATTAACATTTTTCGTCTGAAAAATAAGAGATAAAAAACAAGGTCAAAAGATTGAAGTCTTAAAGTGAATCTTGTTGAAGAAAAGATCTATAATAGTAATTTTTACAAGTGAATTGATGAACACTAGTTGATGTAAAATTAATGACTCCAACAAATGTGAGTTGCAAAATATATCAAAGTAACTAAAAGGATGATTGTGTTATAATTAAACATTTTAAAAAGGTTTTAGATGATATAGAGAGACTTATCTCACAGATGATTTACAATAACTGCAAAAGTATCACAAGCAGATAGGTCTAGCCTCGTCAAAGTTAGTGTGAATCCTAATTGGAGATGCATAAACTCCAAGAGAAAACTTAAGTCAAATATTAAACTATGGTTGAGAACTTGACATTTAAATTGAGATTCAGAAATGTGAAACGTTATTGAGAACTAAAATAATTATTTTTATTGAAGATCAAATAAGCAGAAGCAGGACTGGATTAACAGTTGCTGAATGCTGATTAAACAAACAGCTTGAAAAGTTGACCATGAAAGAACTAGAAGCTGATGTTTTGCTTTCAAAAGATAAGTTTATTATTGGCTGTAATGAAACAGTTTGCTTATCTGGATCTGATGTGTACTGTGGCTGAAACTGCCAGTGCAACAGAGACTCAATCTGAGTGGAAATTTGTAATGTCTAAATAAAGACAACTATAAAAATTATGTTTATTTGGAAACACATGTAATTTCTGGCAAATATGCCTTAAGCTGGGATAGAGCTATAGGATGGTAGATAAAAGTTTGATGTTAGAAGTTTATGAGAGTGCAGTGTGCCAATCCTGAATGTCTCAGAGTCTCTCTCATTCAATGTCAGCTAAAAGCTGTTATCTGAGCCTGTCATTAGTGATAATAAGCTATTTGAATTAAAACACAGTGTTTCAGTTGAAGAATCATAGACACAGAGATGTTTAAAGAAACAATTGCCATAAAGGGCAATTTGTATTTGTAAATGTTTTAAATGTAAAACTGAATGACTTTAAAGAAGTCTTTAAAATAATAATACAGACCTTAAACTATAGAAGTGACATCTTTGATTAGGTTATTTTAGGACCAGTAACTTCTTTGTCTGATCTTAGTCCCCACCATGAAACGGGGGTGGGCCGACGCCTTCGGCTACAGAAACTCTACACTGAATGTACGGTTGTGATCTAAATCCACTGAGTAGCTAGGTTGCTGCTTTTAAGATGGTTAATGGATTTAAGTGATTAAATACTGTTGTTATTAACCTGTCTCCCTGTGTTACAACTATTAGGCAGTCCGAATGGCCCTGGTGACTCTTGATTGTGTCTTTCCTAAGCTCCAGAGAACAACAGATTTTGTTGAAGAAAACGGTCAAAGATTCTGTGATGGAAAAAAAGCGGTCACCAGTGGGCACGAGTGACCATCTCTATGACGGGTAAGACCTTCTTTGGCCAGACAGGGGGCAACCCAAGCCAGAGTGGATTCACGTAAAGTCACTGGGCATTTCCTGAATGGAGATGTTTTATGTGAGACAGGTATGAGAGTTGAGCAGGAGCTGTGAGGCCAGCAGCGTCCTTATGCCGTTAAGGGGAGATGACGCGGTGACGAGTTACGGCATGTCTCCCCAATAAAGCAAAGCTCCTCTATACCACTCACCAGAAGAAACCGCATTAGTTGTATGGCTTGTTTTTCATTGTGACAAGCGTCTGCAAATATGCCAGGGGAAAAAGGAAACACCCTGAAGGAGGTTATAGATAAAGAGCTAACAGGAATGGGCTTTCGGGGTTCAGTCGGGGCCATGAAGTGATTCCCATTAGTTGTTGTGGAGACAGTAATAAAACTTTTTGATGTCGGTTGCCTTATGGGCAAGGAAAATGTATAGAAGTTGATTTAGAACTAGTATGTCTATAACATGGTTTTTAACTCCTGAAGGTCGTTAGACATGGTGGTGACTAAAGATGAAGACAGCTTTTGTAGATTTAAGTCTGGATAACAAAGGTGGATGGTCAAAGGTTATTGTAATGAATTTAATATTACATTTTGTATAAGAAAGGTTCATAGTGAGAGAGACTGCTTGAGTGAAGGAAAGGATGGTAACTGTGTCTGTCTTTCTGTTATCGGCCTGCTAGAGCAAGCTTAAACAAAATAATGTTAATGAACCAAAACAACCCAGCTGACCTTGTTAAAATCAAATGAATAATGAACAGGCATGCTTTGAAACTGGTTTAGGGACCATGTAAAATTAGATAGAAGCTACAGGAAAATGGAAAGATTAAAATCTTATTTAAAATTTAAATCTTTTAGCAACAATATAAAATATATGAATATGAGCAGTTCATAGTCAGGTATGAATGTGTTGGTGACTGTGCGTCATGTCTTGTATGTGTTAGTTTGGGGTACTATTATTTCCTGATTTTGAGGGTATTGTGTCATTAACCTCTGGAATTAGTGTTTTATCATTACAGATGGGTTAAGTAAAATGACAAACTTTAAAAAAGTTGATAATTCTAAATCAATCTGATGAAAAGACAATGCAGAACATGGGACGAGCTTTAATTGGAGTGGTTTTCCAGCTCTGTCTGCTATTGGTAATTATGAATGCTTTTGTCATTTATGATGTTGAACTGAATTACTCTCTGGATTAGTATTTTATATAAATTGGAATTGTAAAGAAGATTGCCGTCCATTATGGGGTAAAACTCTTGTCTAAATTCAACTGAGGGTCTAAATTTAAATAGACAACTAGGTGGGATCATAAGGATAAACGTAGGAAAAAAAATATATACATATATAGACTTGACGGCAGAGAGACAAAGTGACACATTGGCTAAGTCACTATCCAAATTATCCAGAGTGAGCTCCCTCATTTTTATTGAAAGCCCGGAGGGCGAACAAAGGAGGAGTGAATATAACTTCTAAAAAGAAAAGGTTTTATTTCTCAATCCATTAAATGGATGTATGACATTAGATGTCTAAGAAAACAGCTATATGGCTGTCTTAGGGGTTGGGATCTGAGTAACATAATATTTTGGTTTCTGTGAAACTGTAAAGATAAGTGGGACTGAGACAATACTGCTAATATTATTATTTTTTTATGTTTGTAATATACTTACAATGTTCTAATAATCTTTAGACTAACTATTTGATAGACAAATACTGTATGGAAGTCAAATTAAGTTTAAATGGTATGAAAAGTGAGTTTCAAAATAAAAATAATAAGGCATTGTATGATTAACAGGGATTAATGTGATATAAAGATAAGGAATGAACAAAAGCTTTATTAAGCAGAATGGGGAACAATTCTATATTTTAGACTGAAATGATGATGTGAATTTGTTTTATTTTATTTCTATTTTTGAAACAAACAAAAAAGGGTATAAGATGTTATACAATTAAAAGGGTACATGCTATGTGACCGTAAACTGAAAGATGATTTCAGTAAAGACTTAAAGTTCTTACATCGATTATTATGGGTCTTAATTATTAATATTTTATTTTTGTTGTTGTTTATTTTTAGTTAGATAACCATTGTGTTTTGAACCTAAAGGGTCTATAAAAGGGGTAGTGAAAATAATGGATTCACCATCCAACTTTGTTTATAATAAAAGGATTTGGAAATCATAGTTTTATAAAAATAAAAATAAAAACCTAGTGCATATATTCTGGTATTCATGATTATAGACAATGTCTTCATTTAGGATCTGAGTAGTGACTGTGGATCTAGGCCATGCTAGGAATACAGCAACAGTGCTTGCTTATGTAGCCTGGCTTCCAGAGAATAAATATGTACTTGTTTCGTAATCAGTTATGTGTTTTATAAAAATTTTAACCTGACTGATAAACTGAGGAAGAATTACATTGATGTCCTGTTGTGAGTGGAAGGTGGGAGAACCTCTTAATGGGGACTGGAATTTTTAGTAACCAGCATGTCCGTGACGAGGTGAAGAGACAAGTGTGACCCGTCAGGGGAGCATGCGTCACCACTCCTCCCTTCCGTAGTGACCTCACTGGTTAGACCAGACGTGGCGGTATTGGACCCCACATTGGTCTAAAACGGGGGACTGAAGGGTTGGTCAAAATCCCTTGCCTCTTCAAATACATCTATAATCATAAATCCTTTTGGATGCTTATATACTTCCTTATAAAAAATCAATAATCAAATATATTCATTATCACATACTCATTTTTATATTCTTTGTGCTTGTAAAATTATATTTTCTTAAATGCATGTGATGGAAGTAACCAGTTTCTTTTACATGCATTCCAATCTTACTTTGAGATTGCACGTAGTACACGCAGGACACGAAGGCCATGTAACCCACAAGGCCGTTTGTCTCTTTCTCTGGTATCAGAAGAAAGGTTAGAGGGTCCTAAAGGCAGCGTGGACACATATGATCCTTCGCTGGACAGATGGTCAAGCTATATTGAGCGTTACTATTGAACTTTAATTGTTGTATTAAAGTGTATTCTTTCCAGTATATTTCCTTCCTTGGGAGTAAATGCCAGTTATCTGTTTTTCTCCCAAACGAGTGAATGTTTTAGCATTATGTTTTGGTATACTTAACTGATAGTAAGGAGCTCAGACTCTCTTCAGCCTTGATGGGAGCTGTTATTTGCTAGTGTCTGTTATTTGTGTGTGTGCGTATGACATTCTATGTAGGTTCTGGACGTTCGGACCAGACAACCCGGCGCCCTGCTCTAACCGGCGAGGCCACCACAGACCTAAATCTATTGAGTGGACGACAACTATCTTTACTAATGGCGATAGGCACTCCTATCTCCTCACATGTGTTAAATTGTTTAGGCTCTTAATGTTTCTTAGCCAATGAGAATCATTCAACCTGTAAGCAATGACGTAGCTTAGACCTTGGAAATGGTATAACTGCTGTGATCTTTGTAACTGTAAGGGAGGCGGCCTACGAACTCCTGTGTGAGTCTTGAAGCTGACTTCTGCTGATGAAACTGCAAACTATCTTCAGTAAAACTTTTCTTTAGTTGTTTATAATTCTGACTCCGGGTCTTCATTCTTCATATCTGGTTCTGGGTCTTTAACTGTACACCCCCTTACAATGGTAACCAAACAGTTTTGGTGCCCATTGGCATTGACTGCTATTGTATGGACAAAAAACAAATTCATTTATCAAAATATCTTCATTTTTTATGTCCCACAGAAGGAACATCATACAGGTTACTGCCAGATTTTTTTTTTTTTTCGAACTATCCCTTTAACATTTAAAAGAACACAGCCTTATTCAGCAATAACAATTCAAAGGAACTTAGGAGCAGTTTACTCATTTTGAATCATGGTTTAATGAATCTTTAACAACAATGGCCTTCAGAAACAAAAGATACACAGTACGTCTTGCTGTGTAGCTCTTAAAGTAAACATGTTTTGCATTATCTTAACTATGTACTAACGTTACTTTCAACTGTGTATTGACTTTTACCTTGCTCTTGATTCTTTATCTTCTGACAACGAAGCGTTGCGTTTCCTACTGTAGGACTTAAGGAAACATTCTCCTCATTTAATTATTTCATATGAATTGTGTTTAATACAGGTCACTTCTTTGCAGCTTGATATAGGTTACCATTTATGGTTTGTGACTATATTAACATCTTTATGGGAGGACTGTTATTGTAAACAAATCAGATGGATGGATTGTTTTCTAGGAACGCAGAGAGACAACATAAGAAATACACACAATTACAACAGAGTAAAAGCATTTACATAGGAGATATAATGTAAAACTACACATTACATTGAATACAGAGAACATTTCATCACTTCTTGTGAATTGTATTATATCTCTTGAAACCAGGAGATGAACAGGCCAAGAATGTCTTGTATAAAAGGCACACAGCCTTCATACCCAAGAGTGATCCTCCTCCTCCTCAAATAGCCTTTATTTTACATACAAGAAAATACTTTTCCTTGCTCTTATATGCTTGCTTCTACATCTGCTCTGACCTGATCTACTCAAACTAAGAAGGAATGCAAGAGGACAAGAAACAGGTGGAGGAGAAAGTGCAGAAACAATAAAGAATCATGCGTTATTCTAGTTGTGGTGGGCTATGTCAGAGCGGATTTGGATGGAGCAAGCATAAAAGCAAAAGGTAGGAGAATAAGAGAGGCGTGAGGAGGAGTGCAAGGCAGAGGCATGTCAGAGAAAGAACAGATAGATGAGAGAAAGTGAACCAGGGGGTGGATTAGAGAACACTAGTCCACACACAAGTGAAGAACAATTTAACTGCTGTATTATTCCCTATTAAATCATTGCCACTACTTGCATTATTTTATGTAGTCAAATAACTGGATCATCTGATAAAGATCCAGTAACATCTACATTAAGTGCTTAAGGAGTCACATGTGATCAAATTCATTCTGCTCTTGTCTGGACCCCATTAACAGTAGATGATCTGAACTTTACAGTAAAATCCATTGCATCCTTCAGATGGGAACTTATGTGTAAAAATCTTAGTTCACAATGCAGGCAGGACATCAAGAGTTCCTGATGTCAACATCGCTGCACATATTACACACAGCCTGTGTGCCACAAATTATCTTGCAAAGATGAGTTAAATGGACTGCCAGAATAAAATAGCTTTGTGGATCCTGTCCACAACTACCTCTTGACTACAAGAACAAAGTGGCCCTTTGCATACGGGTACCAACCTTTTTGAATAAGGCCCTGAGTTTGCAGACTTTACAGGTACTCTTGGATCTGGCCTTTCTGTTTATGCTGTCAGGTTCCTCATCATCCCCTTCGTCTCCTGCGTCTTCCTGTCCTAGCCAAGGAGTCCACACCCCTCCATGAAGTTGCGGGTCCGCCATTGGGTCGTCTGGTGGATTGCGTGGGGAGACAGCAGTCCGGTTGTACTCGGCAAGCCGGGTCAAGAGCATTTTGACCACCTCAGGCCGTGCCTCTGCCAAATCTGCCCTCTCGTAGGGATCAGCAGTGACGTTGAAAAGATAGACAGACTTCCCCCGCTGGTCTCGTCTCTTTTCCATGCCCTGCCACTGTTGCGGACCTCCTGGCATCGTCTGTGGAGGGAACCAGTCTCCATCGCCTACGTTTCCTGTCAGAAGTTTCCAGTCACCAACTCGAATGGCTGCACGCACTCCTGTATCCCAGATCCCAAAACCATTAAGAGTTAGGAGTCTCGGGTCAACTTCTCCATGTCTGCGTGACACTGGGTCAATGTTGAAGAGGATTTCAGTTCGTGGACAGGGTAGGCCACTACTTACAGCGCCCCAAACATCTTGGCCGTCCAGGTGGCTGGAATCAGACTCTCTGTCTCCTGCAAGAGACAGCAAGGTTGGGTACCAATCAGAAACATGAATCAGAGCCTGACTCACCACCCCCTTCCTTTTCAAAAGTGGGCTGTGTACAAAGCCAACTGCTCGAACTCCGCCTTCCCAGTAGGAGCCTTTGCCACCACGCAGGGGCCAATTACAACCCCCTGAGAGAGGTTGGCCCCCGTTGTCTGAAGAGTAGATGAGCACAGAGTTGTTGTAGTAGCCTCGCCCCCGCAGCTCACTGACAATCTCCCCTACTGACTCATCTACGCCGCTCACCATTGCAGCATAGTGGCGCCGAAGTCTGTTGCCAAGGGTCTGGTAGCGTCTGAGAAGATACCCAGGAGCTTGTAACGGTGTGTGCACGGCCTGAAGGGCCACATATAGAAACAGGGGCTTCCGCTGGTCATGATGTCTCAGGATTTCTTTCACTCTGCAAGAGTCCAAATGACAACAAAAGCATGCATGACCCATTGCAGCAAAGTATTTGGTTCACAAATGGTTGCAGTTTCTCACCTCTCCGTGTAAAGCCTTGTTGAGTAATTTCCACTCAGCTCCCAGGCTGGCCGGTCTCCATCGTGCAGATCGAACCCACAGGCCTCTGTACCGTCACAGCTTTGGAAGTTAAAATGGTCTCCGCTGCCCGTCAGTGATCCAAGGAAGCTTTGAAATCCACGGTTTGTTGGCAGACACTCGGGCCGGCAGAAACCCAGGTGCCATTTCCCTACCATGTGGGTGCTGTAGCCAGCCTGCCGGAGCCTCTCAGGGAGCGTTGGTATGTCAGGGGGCAGGCAGAGGGGCTGGCGTGCACGAATGATCGAGTGTTGAAGCCCAGTGTGAATCTGATACCTGAAGAAAAAGATGGTAGGTGGTATTTGTGATGGAGGAATACTGTCTATACCAGGGTTCCTCAAATCTGTCCCTGAAGGGCCACTGCCCTGCAGAGCTTAGCTAAAACCATGATCAAACTGACCAACCTAATTTTCTAGTAACTCTGAAGACCTTGATTAACTTGCTCAAATGTCTTTGATTAGTATTGGAGCTAAACTCTGCAGGTGAGGAACCCTTGTTTATACCAATACATTCACTGGGTTTAACCACAACAGAGAACAGCTACTAATATTGCATTTCCAATATAATATTAAATTAAACAGGATAGGATCATATTAATAGTAATAATATTAAGATTATGATTAATAGTATGAAGTCTCATTGCATTCAGGTATGACATACACACACAGTAGGATGCATATAATAGTGGCATTAGAACAATAGTAAGTCTCTTACCGTCCAGTCATAAGCTGGCTTCGTGAGGGGGAACAGATGGGCTGAACATAGTAGTTTTCCAGCTTCACCCCTTCGCCAGCCAGTTGGTCCAACACGGGCGTGTGGATCTCTGAGCCATGGTACCCGATGTCATTGAAGCCTTGGTCATCCACCATCACGAAAACAATATGTGGGGGAACTCTGCCTGGTCTGAGAATCTTTCCCTCTGTAGTGTGCAGCAGTCCTAGCACCAAGCAGAAGCCAAGCACCAACACATCCATAATGTATACACCAATCTACCAGGTTGCTTGTTCGTTGACTAGCCCTTTGGTGACTCTAAATGTTGACTTTCAACCAAGCCAAATTAACAGAGAAAGCTTGCTGTTATGATCCATCGTGGTGCATGAAGGTCCTTTTCCCCCCACTGAAGTAGATTTTGCTCTTTTAATTTAATCTGAAACTAGTGCTTAATGAAATCCGTTCTGTAGGTCTTCTCGATTTGTTATGCTAGGATGGTAAACTGTATGTCTGAGAAACTTTGCAAGCTGAGATGATTTGTCCAAGAGTAAACACTGCTGTCTTCTAACAAGACTATGTTACATTCCTCTAGCACACACCTACAGGATCAGGATAATAGAACAGTAAACGAAAGTGTTATGCATCTTTAAAGAAAATGAATTTCATTATAAATTCAGCTATTTTCAGTTTAAAGTACATAGTTTATATACTTTTAGCATTACTTTTTAAACATTATATTAAGTTTCATTGCGTGATGTTGCATGTGAATGTTTCTTGATAGGGGGAAATGTTAAAAAATATGGAAATGATAAAAATACAGGACAAACAAACAAACAAGGAAATACATTGTTGACACCACCTGGTCAGTAAGTGTATTACACCCAACTAATATTAGGTACTGTAGGACATTACCTGTGGATGATATTGACAAAACAACAAGCATTAGTGCAAGTGAAGCAGAGACAAACCTCAGAACCACAGAAAGGCGTTTACCTAATAATGAGTTCCCAGAACAGAGGCTATGGAGGCTGACTTTCCTGTATAGTGGCTAACTGATGCTTACTGTGGAACAGTGGAAGTATGTATGGAAAGGACAAGCACTGATCTGCTGTATAAAGCTCAATAAAGTCTATACTTACACATCTATTAAAGGGACAGTTCACCCAAAACAAAAAATTCTGTCATCATTTACTTACCCTTGTGTTGGTTCAAAGCTGTATGACTATTTCTTTTGCTGAACACAAAATATTTTTTGAAGAATACTTCCATTGTATGAAATGAATTCAAACAGGGAAACAAACAACACCACACAAGCTCTCCTATGAGAGGAGAGGTACGCCACACATATCCGACCCTCTCTAAAGGACTATCGACTGCACTCAGGTTTGCTCTGGCAGCGATCTCCTCTAGCAGAGATGAAATCAATGCCACAAAATGACAAAACAGACGACAGTCTCACCCAAGTGGGGAATTTCACAGCCATTTCAGTACAGGGAGAGAAAATGGAGGAGGCAGCCAGAGGGAAAGAGAGAAAAAAAAAACACTTTCAAAATGAGCAGCCTGGCCTGTTCAGGGTTTAGTGCAACTGGTTTTGCTTCAGTACTCAGATTTTACCTGGGACATTGTGGAAACCTAACACAGTACTAAAATGATTAACACTAAAAGTGTAGCCATTTTACAACGAGAGATGAGTATTACAGATTTTTAATGACGCAAACAAGCCTTAAAGGTATTGTTCACGTGAAAATTTATATTCATTTAGTTCCAAACCTATATGACTTTCTTTCATCTGCTGAACAAAAGATTTGTGTAAGACCTAAGAAAAGTCATATAGGTTTGGAATGAAATGAGTAAATGATGACAGAATTTTCTTTTCTATCTATTTACATTATTGAAAGCCAACATAACAAAAGTACATAACACAACTAAACATACATGAATAATACACAAACGCACTCAATTGAGGTGTAAACCCTTTTGTGGCCAAACACCCAGTGAGCCCATAAAGCATAAATGCGCATGTGTTATTAAAGTGTTTCCAAAACTGAAACTCACCCTCAAGTTGTTCCAAACCTGAATGAATTTCTTTCTTCTGTTGAACAGAAAATAAGATATTTTGAAGAATGTCAGTAACCAAACAGTTGATGGGCCCCATTGACTTCCATAGTATTTTCCCCATACTATGGAAGTCAATGGGGCCCTAGCTAGGCCTGTTTGGTTACCCATATTCTTCAAAAGGTCGTCTTTTGTATTCAGCAGAAGAAATGAATTCCTACATGTTTTGGAACAACTTGAGGGTGAATATATTTGTTTTGGGTGAACTATCACTTTAAATCAATGGATAAGTGGAAATGTTCTAGAGTTCCAGCGCATGTAGCCATCACCAAATTACTCAAGTCTGTAGCACCACTATGTGGGGCAAAAAGGCACAACACCTATAATGTTACTTGTGGAGCTACCAAAAGGACAGTAATATACAACCGTGCTGCATTCAAAAATGAAACTGAATGCAGTTATTTATGCATTTATTTACAAAACTGACTAGGTGCACATCAGGCTCGTGTTGGCGTATTTGGAGAAACTTTTAAGAAGAGCGCATTTTGAAAGAGAAATGAAATCACCTTCTCATTCACATTTATGTTTATTTTTACAGACATGTTTTCTCTTAGCAAATCTTCCCCAAGAAGCTCATTATGCAGCAGTGTGATCTGTGGTGAAAGAAATGTGGTTTGCTTGAAGTCACTGCGATGGAGACTGAGCTACTTTAAAATATTTATGTATTCACTATTAGACACAATATGACTGTTACACTTATTTTTTCTTGTGCTTTTGGGCAGCAAATATAAAAATATTAAAAAGTGCTTCCCTAGACAGGACTGTGTGTTCTCTTTAAAAGTTGATTTGGTGGCAACACCCACAGGCAGATATTTTCTAGGCAGGCGAGTACAGTTCTGCTACTTGAATGAAAAAATACCAAAATCTCGAAAACGGATGGCATTTTAGGATCATACACTACATTTAAAGGTTTGGGGTCAGTAAGACTTTTTGTTGTTGCTAAAATAAATGAGCACTTTTATTCAATAAGGACACATTACATTGATCAACATTAATAGTAAAGACATTTATATACAGTTGTGGTCAGAATTAATGGCACCCCTGGTGAATATGATCAAAAATGGCTGTAAAAAAATTCTGAAATAAATGTTTTTATCCAAAACACGTTGGTCACAATTATTGGCACACCTAGAATTTTTTACGAGTAAAATATATTCCCATTAATATGTACCTTTTTTAACACACCAGGGTGACTAGGAACATGAAATTGTCCAGCCATGACTTCTTGTTTCACAGGAGTTTAAATATGCAAAGGTTGTAGTAGCCATACACAAAGGCCAAATTCCCTTAGTCATCCATCACAATGAGTAAAACCAAAGAATATAGTTCTGATGTGCAGCAAAAGATTGTTGAGCATCACAAAATATAAAGTGGCTGTAAGAAAATAGCTAAATAATAGAAAATCCCCATTTCAACCATCAGGGCAATAATTAAGAAGTTCCAATCAACTAAAGATGTTACGAATCTGCCAGGAAGAGGACGTGTGTCTATATTGTCTTAATGCATGGCAAGGAGGAAAGTTTGAGTAGCCAAAGACTCTCCAAAGATCCCAGATGGAGAATTGCAGAGATTAGTTGAATCTTGAGAGTCAGAAGCCTACCGGCTCGGCAGCGGCCATCTTGTCCAGAGACACTGGCTCAGCGGCGGCCATCTTGTCCGGAGACACACGCTCGGCAGACGTGACCTGAACAGTCTCTGGATTGGCAGACGTGCTGTGTCTCCTCCATGCATGCAGTACTGCCACTGCATAAAAGAGGAAGACCGCCCTCCTTGCCGTGGCAGGACTGATGGTAGGCAGTTCCGAGACGATCTCCGAGATTCCGAGATGACAGCGGGCTGCACGGGAACGACCTCCGGGATGACAGCGGGCTGCACAGGAACGACCTCCGGGACGACAGCGGGCTGCACTGGGACGATCTCTGGGATGACAGTGGGCTGCACGGGAACAACACAGGTTGCACGGGGACGATCTCCGGGACATTAGGGAGACGGGAAGTCTTCCTCCTCCTCCGTTTCTTATGGTGAGGTGCAGGCTCCGGGCTGGACAGGACCAGCGGCGAAGGGAGCTCTGGGCTGAGCATCACTGGCCCATGGTCGGAGAAAGACCGAAGAGGACCGAAGTGGGTCCGGGGCTCACCTCTTGCACCTCCTCCCCTGCGGCCTCCACGAGTCCCCAAAAACCTTGTCAGACGGGGTTCCCCTAAAAGACTCTCTGTCATCGGTGGAGGGGTGCTAAGGGGAATTGACCGCCATGGCCTCCTCAGTCTGGCGGGCCCATAATGTGAAATTAAAATAGAAAATGTTAAATTGTAATAATATTCCACAATATTGCTGTTTTTACAGTATCATTGATCAAATAAATGCAGCCTTGGTAAGAATAAGAGTAATAAGAATAAGAATTAAAAAAAAAAAACTTACTGACCCCAAACTTTTGAACAGTAGTGTGTATCTAATAAAATCTAAATAAAAACTGGTATCAAAATACTGGTATTAAATTTAACTTGTGCTCAAATAGCTTAAAACACATTTTCAGTTTTTTCCAGCTAATACACATATGCTGCATCTGAAATCGCATACATCCCTACTATATAGTAGGTGAAAAACAGTATGTGACAAAAGTATGTCAGAATTCACAATACTCATAAAAGAGTAGGGAAAAAGTAACCGGATGAACTACTTCTTCCAGCGAGATTCTGAAGTGTGCATACAATGGGAACTGTACTATCACATGAGGCCATGGGAGAGGATTTGTGAATGACTGATGCTGGCAGGTCACGTGATAAGGGCAACATGGCGGATGTAGTACGTCCAGATTACATTCATACTACACACTCTCATACTATATAGAATGTACTTTTTTTTAGCGGTTGTGAAGTAATTACTTATTCAAAATAAGTACCACTACCTACTCAAGAGAGTATGCGATTTCGGACGCAGCCATGCATGTTCTAAAGAACAAAAAATAAAAAAATAAAAAAATCAGGAATCAGATCGTGACTCCATGAATTCTATGAATCCATGAGTCAAAAGATTTCCACCTACTTTTTAGCCCATAGGCCTGCTCCGAAAAAAATGCTCAATACCAGATCAAATGAGTCACACAACCATATCCAACCTCTCTAAGAGTTTATTAGAGATAATACAGCGTTGGGAGTTTTTAAAATACAGTTTTTTTTTACAAAAAAAGAAAAAGAAAAGAAAAAGAAAAATAGACTAGACAGCAGCTTCTCCTTGTATAGGACAGACTACACAGCACAAGACAGCCCTTCTCCTCTCCTGCTTTCACAGCTCATGACATACAACACATCTGCCACAGCATCTACATTAACTTCCACATGTCAGTGTGCGTAGTGTAGAGGAAAGTGCATGGTTAGGATAAATACGGGGATACACCTGATAAGACAGTTTTCACTGGATTCTAGTGGGAGACGAGGCATTGCTCCCTCGATTGCAAATACTTTCTTACCGTTTGGTTTCTGGTCCAGCTTTGTGCGTTTGTGTGTGTGTAGAAGAGAAGGGCTGCAGATCTGACGTCCTCTAAGTGTCCTACTCAAACAGAGCTCTGGCTGTACACAAACGCTTTCAGGTTCAACTGATGTCTATTCAGTCATAATCCCACCCACCCAGACCCAAAATATACAACGCTTTTAAATGTACAATGCTTTACAATCATTCCTCAGGAGAGATGAGCAAGGCTAGACTGTGTGCGTGTGTGTTTTTGTACGAGTACTAGTGTGTATCAACACACTTAAGTCACCAGTGAATTCATGCTTGTCCACACTGGTTGTGCGTTCTGGTCTTGATAGGTAGATCTGTCATTAAGAGAAGAGAAAGGACTACATATCCCAGCATTCCCTCATCTTCAACATGCCAGACAGGGCATGTGAGCACCTTGGCAGCAGGGAGAGGCTGAAGTTTGCAGTCCACTCAAAGCCGTCACTCATTTCATCTGCTACTATAGTTTTGAACCAAGTGGTTTTGGTACCTCTGTAGTGAGCGGACTGTTTTTTTTTTAAGGTGTTCTGATACTGGAGATGCAGGAGACATCCTCTCAGCTCCAGCTGCTGCTCTGGAGCTCTTCTCTGAGCCAGGTAGGTAATGCCTGGCCCAGCCGATTCAGCAGCCGCAACAATTCCAGGTTATGCTCCCGGTAGTACTCCGTCAGGAAGGCACGTGTCTGGGAAAGACACAAACAGAGCTGTTTCAGGAAACCTGCAGCTTATAACTGTTGCGTGTCCTAACTAACAACAGCCTGTAGCCATGACTATGTTTGCAATATGGAACACATCCTAGAGTACCATTGCTTAAATTTACCTGCTACAGTTTGTGTTTTATAACAACAACTTCCCAGAAATTTCAAGTAGTGGTCCACAAATTAAATAAAAACATTAGAAAATGTAGTTATTATTACATTTAAAATGTATGTAAAACTATTAAATCTATTAAAAAAAACTTCCTAAGTAGTAGTATATTATTATTAATAAATCTATAAATTATTTAATTATTATAATTGTATTATTATTAGAAATGTTATATAAATATAACATTTTGCAATTAGAAATGATTAGTTCTATAATTATTATCATTGATAAAACTTATATAAAAATTCCAAATGTTTGATTATTATTATTATACCAAAGATTCATGTGGTGAAATCAGCTTATTATTGTTATTCTTATTAATAATAAAATTATAAATGATTGAATTTGTGTTAATTATATTATTATTATTAGTAGTAGTGGTACTATTACATATTTGTAATTACATTTATATAAAATTTCAAAACATATCCATGAAACATATCCAGTGATATATGACACATGACTGTGTAAGGTCGAGCCCATCATTTCTCACTGCCGGTGAGTCACACATCTATAACGCGTGTCCTTGCCACTGGCATCGTTCAGAAAGAGAGAAAGTTATATGAGGGAGGAAAGAAGAGAGGAGACTATCGTCTACCTCAGGGGCCATTTCAGGATATTTTCTGCCTTTACTCTTCCCCAGACACTTAGGACGCCCACCTTCCAACCTCTGACACCAGAATCCTTTACCTTCATCAAAGCTGCAAAACACATACAATACAGATTTATACAAGAATAAAAGATTATTCACAGGTGTTCATTAACAGAGTGAGGTGATGTGTAAACAGCGAGACTCACACGAGGGCCTGGGTGTAGTTGAAGATGGGCGTGACCCCCAGGAACCGCTGGATGCCGTCCATCACCAGGACTGGGTTAGATCGGAGCAGGGTGCCGTCTACAATATGGAGCTAATGTGGAGGAGTGTCAAATAAAGAAAGCATTAAACAAAAAAACAAATAGAATTGCTAATGTTTTGTCTAACATTTTTCAAAATGTTACTGACGTTGACATTTTGACATTTCAAACTAAAACTATGAAATGAAAAACGGAATAAAATTTAAATAAAATCTAACTCAAAATATGAATAAATAAACAGAAAAAGTAATGCTGTTAAAAATAAAAAAAAATCAACTGGAAAAGACTTGACAATCATACACAGATAACTAGTCTACCTGTCTGGCCTGGTAGTGCATAAGCCAGTGCTCTAGATGTGTGGTGTAAGTCCCGGGCTGAAGGCTGCGGTTCTGAAGGGTCAATAGCTCTTTTGATGCAGAGGGGCCTGCTGTTACAACCTCGTGGAAAGTGTGGTTTATTGCAGCGGGGTCCTGGTGAGCTCGCTGATGCTGACAAGACATAAAAAAACACAATTCATGTCATAATTTCTATGGTGAAAGAGAAGGGTGGAGGCAGATTCATGGTTAAGATAAATTAAATCTGTCTAGGAAGAACTTCTACTTCGTGCTGCCTATATAAGGGCTGCCCTATTAATGCATAAAATGACTGACAGGAAGAAAGTGGCTAGAAAAAGACTATGGCTACCACAAAGACTTGATATTTTCACTCCATGTGTGAAACTCCAAAAAAAAAAAAAAAAAAAGACCTGGAGAATGAGAGAAAGCTGTAGAGTACCTGATACCAGGAGTAGGCTCTGTCGGCTGGGTTGATAAGCACTGCTATGACCTTGGCTCTGGGCAGTAAGGCGGCAGCCCTCTTTGGAGCAACCTCTGTGTCAAAGTAGTTGGCACTTTTTTCAAACATGAAGTCTGTGCTGACATTGGAGGGGAAGGGAAAGAAGTCCATGTACCTGCAAAAGATTAAGACACTCATTTAATACAAATATGCTATAAGAGGCTACAATCAGAATGTTTTTATTTCCAAATAAATCCAGACTCGGATAAGTCTTTCATTGTAGAACACTGTAAATGATGTCTCACTCAAATTATTTTTTTAACAGAGGGCTGGTCCTGTAAATAATGGACCTATTAAGAATCCAATATGAAACCCAGACAGTATTACTAATATAATAAAGTGGAGGGGTGATACAAAATATGACTAATGGTTTGTGTCTGCTACATTGGCTGGGAGAGAAAATGTATTGTGTATATTACCAGTCAATGCCATTGTGGTAATTCTGCCCGTTAAAGAACTGGATCTCCTCAAAGGTGACTGTGCTGGGGAAGTTGCTGGTGATGGCAGGGTGAAGGGTCAGAAAGGAGTGCAAAGCTGTGGTACCTGTTGCCAAAAATAATCAATATATCAGATGCATCTAGGTTGTATTTTGGACCTTTTTTATTTAGTTAACCTAAGCAGGATTTTTGATTTGAGCCTGGGAACATGTGGACTTACCCGTTTTCTGTGGGCCAATAACCAGAAATTTGGGCAGCCTATCACAGGTCTTCTCTTTGGACCAGATGTCTTTATGTCTCTTGTCATGACAGGGGTTCTAAATGGATGAAAAGATGAAGAAAACATTCCCACACATTTTGATTAAAAATGTCCATGACTTTTCCATTCATTCAATATTACTCTTTTAATTATTATTATTATTATATAACTTATAACACTATTTGATCATTTTAGATAAAGAGATTTGTGGAGTGTCAGGCACCAATCATTGTAATTAATAGATCTATGGTCACAAATGTGATGCTCTCTTACCTGCCATAGGGGGTCCATCTCCTCTGGAAAGATCTGGAAGTATTTCTCGGCTAGTTCCATTGGAGGTAAAGTCTGTAGCCGTACGTTGGTCCAGCACTGCACAAACTTCACAAGAGACTCAAAGGTATAAAGACCGAGCCGATCATTTCCGTAGTTAGACAGGTGAGTCATAAAGATGCTGATCTGAGGGTGGAAACAACATTATTTACATTTAAGTTCATTTGTTTCTTTTAAATAAAAGCTGTGGAAACATCTGCTACTTTCATTATGAAGATCATTATCTAGTTTATGTTTCCAGCTGCTGCACTAGCAAACACTTCAGGCGATAGGGCCGAACACAAACAAAAGCACACAGTGTAAGGGCAGGACTCTGTCACCAAAAAATATACTCACTCCCATTCACTAAACACACACGCACACACACACACACAGAGGAGAAAACAGCACAAATGCAACTCACAGGGTTTAGGAGAACAGTGAGGAAGAGTTCTCCTCCACGTATGCTCTTGTCCAGCTCGCGAGAGCCTCCAGGGTACTCATTATAGAAGATAGTGTGAGTAAACAGGCCACATGTCTGCCTGGGCAACACCTGCAGACAGAAGAAGGTTAGAGACTTGAACAGACAAGCCTCAATTCTGCTTCAGCCACACTCCAAAAATGGCCAAGACAAATGTATTAGAAGGAATGAAACCACCATTAGTCATTTCAACTGATGATGATGGGAGCAAATTTAACTTAAATAAAAAAATTAACTGCATTATTGTTTCTTGGATTTGAAAACACTGGGTCTAATTCATAAAACACAAGCAGGATGAATCTCTAAATTGTTTATCCAATCCTTATCGGATAAATTGTTGCACGCAATTGAATTATGTAAGATTTACACAGAAAATCATTTTGCTTGTGTTTTATGAATAAAGGCCCTTTGACACCAAAATCAACGTGAAAAACGAATCGCAGACACATTACTGTTGAAAAGTCTGGAATCTGAATTCTTTAATTCAGCAAGGATGCATTAAATTGATCAAAAGTGACAGTAAAGACATTTAACAATGATACAAAAGATTTCTAATTCAAATAAATGCTGTTCTTTTGAACTTTCTTTTCATCAAAGAATGAAAAAAGGAAAAAAGTTGTTTCTACTACAATATTAAGCAACACAACTCTTATTTACATTGATATTAAGAAATATTTCTTTTGCACCAAATCAGCAAATTAGAAAATATGCGTTTGGCTGAAAGATTATTTACTTGGTTTCTCTCCTCTTTTTTTTTTGTATCAGATCATTGGGCCTTTCAGTGAAGCAGCATCTTTTTACCTTTATGTCACGATGTATGAAGCCCCTGCGATGGCGTGCTGGCCTCAGGTGTGGATATTCTTCTGTGCTGGTCACTGTGATCCCCCACACACTCTTCCAGGCCTCGTACAGCTGGCTGTGTATGGGATACACCCCTGAATGATGAGGGGCCACAGCGTACCCCATATCTGTGGGAATACCATGCTCCTGTAATTACAAGAGACAAACAAACGCTTGAGATGATCAATCACAAATCCACTCACCACTTGAAATTCACTCGCAATTGCGCTGCCAAGACTTATAGGGTGAATGGGAGTAGAACAGAGGAGAAAAGTCAATATGAGATGCATTAGAGACACCGTTAACAAGACGTCATCAGGGTGTTTGCGAGCGAGAAGCTTTTGATTATGTTTCTCAGCAGAGGCAGTGTGTCAAGACAAGAGACATAGTTTTTTCCAACACCACAGGAGGGTGGTAGACAAACACATCCTCAGATGAGCAGAGGGCTTTACTTCAAGTCCAAAGTGCCACCATTAAGAGCTCCATGTGTGTGTTCCTCCTCACTCGTGTGTGTGAGTGTGAGTATGTGTGAGCACAAACTGTGAGATCCACAAGCCCCGGCTAAGAACGGCCCTTTGCAGGCTCATTAAACCTTGATGAAGGAGCTGTGTCTTCTCCATTGAGCAGAGAGCAGGAGAAGGCATATGTCAGTGTCTGCTCTAAAGACAGGATGTGACAGAGGGATTAGCGAGAGGAGGAAAGGGCTGGTTAGTATTCACGGCGCACTCCCTCTCTCTGTCTGTCTGCCTGCGGTCCATATCCCACTCCAATGACCATCATTACACCAGGGTGGGCTCGTTTCAACAGGCCAAATTCACAATCTCCTCAGCGGATGCACACCGAGTCAAGGTCAAAGAGAATCCTACCGATCCAATGAAAAAGTGCTAATACAAATCTATAATGAAATACCAACATGAGATAAAGCAGGCGGGCAGAGAATCGATACTCGCACCTCTGTGACAGCAGCAATAA
Source organism: Tiaroga cobitis (assembly GCA_030578255.1). Classification (NCBI taxonomy): domain Eukaryota; kingdom Metazoa; phylum Chordata; class Actinopteri; order Cypriniformes; family Leuciscidae; genus Tiaroga; species Tiaroga cobitis. Next base: position 32,065,967 of record CM060603.1, read on the forward strand.
TGCCTGTAAATAGTAACACAATAATGAAGGAACAAAGCATGCTCCCCTGTCGCAACAACACATGAGGGGAAAAAGATAATTTGGAAAAGATCGAAGAAACTACTTTTTTGTCACATTTTTTCTATGTAAAAATTATTTTGCCTAAGCTTAATATTTCAAGAAAACTACAAGTAAGAATTTTGTAGGTTGGCTGAAGAGTGTAAATACTTAAAACATTAAAACAATGGAGTACTATTAAGGATGGGATCAATTCCAAATAGAAGTGATGGAGTGTCTGGGAAAAACTATTTTCGTAACATAACTGAAAATCTGTTTGAAACTGTTAGTGGCATAGAAATCAATTTGAGGTGCATTTCACCAACTAACCTGTGCAAACTGCATGTTGAGTCTCATTTGCTCTGCCAACACGCTGACATTGTGGAAGAGGTGAGGCTGCATGTGACTCCACATGTGTGGAAACCACCAGAACTCATGCCGGTGCTGTAACAGCATGTCATCACCTTCATCCTCCTCCTCTGTACCTGCAAACACACATTACATACTGTTGAAGTTTAATAGTAAGACATTTGGATCTTAAAATGGCTTAAGACAGTAAAAATGTGTTTGTTTGTTTGTGCTTATGTAACAAAGATCCATTTTGTTTTTTTGTAGTCTGAACAGGGAAAAAGTTTTTGTAAGTTGTGCAAATCTGATTGAAATCACTTTTCACGCTCAGTTTGCACTAAATTTAGATTTTTCAAGGTTTCCATAAAAAATAGGCAGGGCAACTCTTTTCAACATTGATAATAATAGGAAATGTAGAGGAGCAAGAAGAGCAGCAAATCAGCATATTAGAATGATTTCTGAAGGATCACATGACACTGAAGACTGGAGTAATAGCTGTTGAAACTTCAGCTTTACCATCACATAATAACTTTATTAATAAATATATTTTAAAATATACAACAGCTATTTTAAAGTGTTTTTCCTGTATTTCTTATCAAATAAGCATAGCCTTGCTGAGCAAACTGAGTTAAGTGACAAACTAAACAATTACAACAACAAAAAGATCTGGCCAAACTTATTTGAGATTATTTGTCAGATTAACAAAATCTCCTGTTAATTCTCCTGAAGTGTAAACAAATGCTAAAGAGTATTAAAAGACAACAAACGAAGAAAAAAATAAGTACCTGCATGGTAGAACTTTCCAGAGAAGCCAAGATTGAATGTGAAGTTGGGAACTAGCGTCCGTAGTTTATTCTGTGTGTTGAGCAAAGCCTTGAAATTGAAGAAGAGTTATTACTTTAATAGCATGCTATCAAAGTCCTGCCTAAAATCTGTTGAATAAGATTAGCAATTTGCCAAGACCAACAACAACAACAACAACAACAACATCAGACGTTACCCTGAGCTGTGCTTGAAGGCAAAAACATCAACAGTGCTGTTAAACGAATCTCTCCGCTAGCTTAACAAATGTATGAGCTAAAGTCACCAACAGATGGCAGTGTGGTGCCTATTCAGCCATATGAAGAAAATACTAACTTTCAGGCCGTCGGCCAAGATCGACCGACAGAATGAGTGGGATGTGAAATATACATTTGCATTCAAATCTCCTCTACCCACGGGCAGGTCAGACGTGCCGAATGAAGCTGCAGCCTTAACATCAATCTAAACTCATCCGTGTGAAATGAACACATTTCATAACTTAGCATCACTGCGCACATCTAGCTAATGACGACGCTGTGAGGCTTGAAATACAAAATGATCCTGCCATCAAGCCCTTCAAACTCTGAGAGTGATACGGGGGTATAAGCGAATTACAGCGCTGTTCCAGCACAAATCAGACGGCGGGGAGAGATAGTGTCACTTTCCGCACAAATCTAACACAAAGCTGAGCCGATAGTTGCAGCAGTATCACAAATCAAGATGAGCTGCTGGGGAGAGAAGGCTGCAGCTTCGCAATGAAGAGATGGCATCTTACGCTGATTTAAGAGCCACCGGTGTCCCTGAGTATGTGTATCCAATATTTGTTCTGCCTTGAGTGCGTTTGCTCAGCATGTCAGCATAATCCTGCAGTTTTTATAACAATCTGCGAGCCGCCCAACCAAGACTGCAGGGTGGTGTCCAGGGTGGATAATAATCAGTAGTGTGTGAATCAACTTTGACGGTTTGATAAAAAAAAAAGAGTTAGTTAAAATAAAATTACATTACCCTTTAAAAAAGAAAATGTGGTATTTATTTGATGATCAATAACTTTGATCAAAGTTATGACAGAGAAAAAGAAACTGTCAATATGGCCAGGGGTCAGAACAAAGCTTTTGTCACCACTTTTTTGCCATCACAATAGACTTCTGCACTGCAGCAACATTTTCATACCTGAATCCTATTTTCTTCCCATAGCCAGTCTGATTATCTCTAACAGACTCAAGATTGTTCTTAAGACAAGATTCAGCTCCTGCAGACAGATTGACTGGATGTACAGCAATGTCGCATTCAGCAAAGGGATCACATTTGGACAGTGGACAAGGATAAAATCTTCATTCCATATATTCTCTTCTCCCCGTACAGCTGACAACTATTTATATAGTGCTTTTTACAATACAGATCGTTTCAAAGCAGCTTTACAGTGATAACAGGAAAATAATGCAACAAAAGTTTGTTTCGGCTGTACAGCAGATCTAGAAGAAAATAGCACCATAATCCAGCTTAAGTAAGTTCAGTGATGGTTCATTTTTGTTGCAAAAACGTTATTCATTTAGTTAAAACAGTGATGTCAGATCAATAATATTGTTGAATATTAAGTGTCCCCAACTAAGCAAGACAAAAGCCTGAGGCGACAAAGGCGACTCAGTGGTGACATGAAGTCTCTAAGTACAGTAAGTTGATATGTCAAGAAGCTCAAATTTGCAACAAACTGAAAATTAAAGTATAAAACATACATTGCTATTATTATACAGTAGTAATCAGGGTCTAAACTTAACCAATTGAAAGTAAAAACAGGCTTTGAAGTGTAAGAAAGTTATCTATTGAACTACACAATTTTTCATGTCTATTTATTTGTAAACTTGAATTTTAGATTCAAATAAAAATGAAATACATTTAACAAATATATATTTAATACATAATACTTCATTTCTTCTTGTTATGTTTAAGTGACACTCTATATTTCACATCACTGAACAACTCGGATTTGTCATCAGAAGTTTATTTAAAAGTGTATTTGTAACCCAATGACCTGTACACTTTGTCACAAATATACAAGCTAAAACGCAGAAATAATCTGTGCATATGAACAAAAATTTCTAATACAATGCACATATTGTGTAGGGGAGAGCGGGGCACAACCTAACACTTTTTGACTTCCTCAGTTTGTGTAAATCCTCTTGGGGTTCAGAGAATTTATTTGTCCCCACATTAATTTCAATTAAAGGTGCTCTAAGCGATGTCACGTGTTTTTTAGCCCGAATTTTTTTTTGTCACATACGGTTGCCAACTGTCCCGAATTAGCCGGGATGTCCCGATTATTGGGCCTAATTTATTTGTCCCGTACGGGACCTCTCTTGTCCCGATTATTGAGTGCTATACTGATCTGACTGATACAACAGCAACACGACACTTGAGAATGACCACGACACCGGTCATCATACAGTCACGCGCATCCGACCATACAAATAAACTATAAATTGAGAATGAATTATCTAATCTATCTAGATATAAATTATTTATAAATATCCCCCATACTGATGCCGTAAGTGAGTTAAAATCTTCTGGAATCTAGAGCTGCGCATATGAGACGGAACAAGCAAGTGCCCCAGCACCAAACCGTGTATCGCGCCCACGGCAGAGAGCGATCGCCAAAATATAGTAGATCGCCACAATATAGTAATAATGACCCTAATTGTCCCGCATTTTTCTTTTCGGAAGTTGGCAACCCTACATACAGCAAACATCTCCTCACTATCTGCTAGCTGCCTGTCCCCTGAACACACTGTAAAAAAACACGGTCTCTGTAGACAGCCCAGGCTCCACAAATGGCAACAAAAATAAACTGGTCCAACCTGGACCACGAAACATAAACAGTTGGGGGTTGGGGGGTTAGCGCGCATGCAACGGAAGGGAGGGGACGGGATGAGGAGGGACAAGCTAGCCTCCATTTTGTTTGACAATACTTCAAACGTCAACAAGGTGACGTCACCCAACATCGCTTAAAATCACCTTTAATTATGTGGTTTTGTTTCATTAGTGTATACTTTTTCCTTTATTTACCCCCCAAAAAATGGAAGTGAAATGTGACAACATGCTATAGTGCTGCACATGCACATTTAACATGACCATATGACAGCTTAAAATGTTATCTGATATGTCATCCCACCTCAATAGCAGCAACGGTACATCGTACCTAACAATTCTTTTTTTAATGTAAATACATAGTAAAGAAACCATATATAAAGTGACTGATTTTTCTTTACTTGATACGATAGTGGCATCTAAAATTATTAAAAAGTTATTTTCATGAAAATAACTGAAAGTGTTAAAACATCTTTAACTTAACACTAACATTTTAGGACAATAATTTAAAAAATAGAATAATAATTATAATCTTAGCTTACATTTATTATTTATTTAGCTTAAAGGAACACTCCACCGTTTTTTGAAATTGGGGTTATTCACTGTCTCCCCTACATTTAGATAGGTGGGCAAATGCATTTTTGTCTCAGTGCATGCATTGTCTTAGTCTGGCAGCGCCGCCGCTAGCTTAACATAGCATAATGAATGTTGCAATTAACTTACTGTTATTACCATTTCACTTTATAATAAAAGACGTTGTGCTACCCTGACATATATTACCATAAAAATTGCTGGACAAAATGTATCTTTTCTTTTCTCAATCTTAAATTATTATACAATTATGCCATAATAATTTATTTTGAATTTATTCATATTAAAACACAATTTTAAATAGTTTAAATATACATTTTGGGGCTTAAAGCAGACATAATAGAGTAACATAAACCTGAGAATAATCATAAAAAATAAATGTCAAGGTCTTTACTATTCGCTTTTTGATGAAAACCGAAATTTACCCACACTTTCGATTTGAAAGACGACGGACTACAACCGGTTGTGATGGTGAAGCCATTTTCATCTGAATTTGCTGTTGAATGCACGACAACAAAGCACCGCAAAAAAGCGTAACCTTGTGGATGTAATACGCAAATGTAAATGAACAGAGTAAACTCCAAGAAAAGCAACGGAGAAACCCCAAAAGTAAAACAGATAATTTTATAATTAAATATTGCAATACTTTGCTCTACTCGATATAATTGCGTGCGCAAAATATCGCGATACTGAACAGAATCGGGTTTTTCCCCCACCACTAATATAAACACATACAAAAAACCTAGGAAATATATCAAATATCATTGCTTTATTAAAATAAGTAAAGCAAAACAGAGTTTCATGATCATTAAAAATTTTATTTGGAACAACAATGCCAATCAGAACAAAGCTAATTATGTCCTCTGCACAGGAAGAAGAGCAGTGAACTGTGTGTACGTATGTGCATAAGGTGTGCAATGTGTAGCGAGTAGGTGGAAATAAGCTGAAAAGCATATGGAGTAAGAATAGATGTGATTAGTCCACCATTAGACACAGTTTTCTATGCAGCACAACTGGCTGAGGTGATTACAGCCCACTTGTTCAGCTTGAGGCCAGGTGGCATGGCATACATCACCATACAAAGCTGGCAAAACAACAACTACGTAAACATAGCTCTGTGGGTGGATAATCTGTCTGTTACACACATATTCCTGAAAATTATTTATGCTATCTGTGGAAAATAGAAGAACATGGATGAACTAAAAACCATGTCCTTGCTCCAAGGTATTGTCCCCAGTAACAATTATGATTAAGAATGACTGTAAGAGAAAAACATATGGAAATGAGATGCTACAATGATACACATTCTTTCACCAGTAAATAATAAATAACAGCGGTTAAAACAGGCTGGGTTTTAAGGGATGTTCAGGGCTAAATACAAGTTAAGCTCCATCAACAGCATCTGTGGCATGCTGTCTATTACCACAGAAAGTAATTGACTCATCCCACAGTTTGCAAAAACAAAATGAAAACATGTTGACAAAAATGCATTTACAATCGAAGTATATGGTGCAAAACACAGCAATTGTTCCATATAATTCTACTGATAGTGCACAGATGCTATTGTTAGAGATTACCTTGCATGGAGTGGTTTTTATACTGAGGTACAGGATCAACTTTTAGACACGTTTATACAGAAATATTAAATATACGTCGTTTACATTTTCTGCAAATTAAATTACAGGCATGAATCACAATATTAGTTTATGTGCGCAAAAAAAAAGGCCAATAAGAACCAAAAGGGTGAGATATTAGTTATATATATATTATAAAATATATATTATTTGGTTAGACTTAAAGATTCCTTTCCTGAGGATGAGCTTAAAGAGTCAAAGTTTTACTAAGGTAGGTTTTAATATAGAGCGTATGCATTGATGTCCCTTTCCCACTGGAACACGCAACCTCAGACTGAGTGGCAAAAGAGCTGCTACGTGACTGGATTTAGGGAAACTGCAAAAACGCGAGTAAAACAAATGAGTATCAGTTTTAACTAAAGGTTTGACTCGATATAGTGTTTTTTTTTTACAACTTACCAAAGATCCAGTGATCAATGGGTATTGACATGCAGCCAGAAATCATGTTTCAATAATTTATGTGCCTGATTTCGACGTCGGGGAAATACATAAAGAGAATTTGCCTGTGAACGCTTTATATAAATACAATATATAGGTAGGTCTAAATGCTTACTTATATCGATGTTATATATATCATCATATTGTCCAGCCCTAAACGTTGTATAGTTTTTGTCAGTGTTTATTTAAAAACATCCAATTATGCAGAATATACAATGGTAAATATTGAATTGATAAGTTGTCAATACAATATATAACAATACAATATATAGGGTATGATTTTACTACTAAATTCAGCATATTGACACAAAATGATCCCTGCAAATCCACCTTTTGCAGCCTGGAGTCCAGTTGTTTCTATGAATTGCAGCGATCCATTTGTTTCTCTGTTCTGTAGCTTTCGGCAGTCTGTAAAAATATAACTCAGATTTCTTGTCAAATCTAGTTGTTCAGTCAATCGCAAAGCTCTTTCCCATTTTAGATGCGTTTTGTGTGTTTTTCACGGAATTCACGCTGAAAACAAAATGCTGACGCTCAGTCTTTTTGCCACTCAGTGGGCGTAACCGCAGTCACTCCGGCCGACGCAGATGACATCACACACATACCCTCTATTTGCAAGGTATGAACATGATTCCCAACCCATGTTATATAATGTGACAGATTTAGCAGAAACTTAAAGGAATAGTTCACCTAAACATTTAATTTCTGTAATCATCACAGTCATTCCAAACCCTTGTAAATTTGGAGCTTGACAGCAACAGGTGCTTTTACGTTCATTATATGGAACAAAGTGGTCATATTATTGTTTACAATGAAAGTAAGTCATGCAGGTTTGGAATGACATGAGGTAGAGTAAGTAATGACAGAAATAATGATAGAATTCTTGTGTTCGTGCATAAGCTATTCCTCAAACAGAAAAATAAATATTTTCTATCAACGCTGATAAAAATCTACTTTTGAACATTACGCTGACGTCACAGATATCCATTCGCCATTCAAAAACCAATCATCAATGTACTTTTCTCCACATCCCTTGCATATGAAACTAAATGGTGCTAACTTTGTCAAATATAATTTATGGTGAGCTAATTAACTGCCTGACTGACTCAGAATGTTTCTGCTAAAAAACATCTTCATGTTGTCAATGCAAATGGGACATTAATTGACATATTTCTTATTAGAGCTCTTAATTTACTTTGACTATCTTCAAAGAGGATGACCTCTAAGTGGTGTTACTCTTTGCAACTGTATACTACACATTTATGGCTCATGAGGGTGTACAGACCACAGTCAGCAGTGTGGTTTGCATATTGTAGAAGGCTGAAAGCTTCTACACAACCTGATGATGAGAACTGGGAGGGATTCATAAGTCTCTGTAATCAGCCCCTTTGGCAAAGCCGCTAATAAATAGGAGGTTAATAGGCACATTGTCCAAACAGAGCAATTATCCCTTGCTCTAACAAGCACATTATTTTGAGTACTAGCTGTTAGCCTCTTCATGACACTACAGTGCTCAAAGCATCATCTGCGTAGTGTGTACCATGTTATCGGTTAGCCAATACATTGTTACCCATTTCAAGAACATAAGTTTTGCTCGTTACGTCAACAGCTGAGATGATGAGTTTGAGAGAACAATGTGAATGCTCACAGTTAAACAACATTGAGCAGCCTAAGAACTTTTAAAGAGATAGTTCACCCAAAAATTTTAATTCAGTCATCACTTAACTCACCCTCATGTCATTCCAAACCAGAGAAAAAAAAGAAAGTCACAAAGTTTTAAAATGTCATTGCAGTAAGTAAATGACAGAATTTTGGGGGTAAATTATCCCTTTAACAAAGATAGTCACGTACCTTCACATCTGTCACCTTCATCCGCGTCCCCTCCTTTCCCACAAATATATCATCCACGTCAACTAGCAGATGCCTCTCCAAGGACAGGCAGAGTCTTTTTCCTGTCAGATAGGCTATGGCATCCACAAAAATCAACTTATGCAGCCAAAACGACAGATTGTTGCCAAAAAGCACTCTCTGAATTCCATCATGAAGGCCAAGGTCCTGAACTACAGTGGCATGAAGGGCTCGGTGGGGGCCCAGGTGGGCCAGTGCTTCTGAGGACTTTGTGACAGCCAGAAGCACAGGCTCGTAGGTGCTGTGGTTAGACTGAAAGACCGTCCAGTCATCACCAGGGAGTGGGCCCTGCTCCACCTCATTGGGTTTAGTAATGTACAGTAATGGGGCAGCTGGGTTGATGTGGTAGTCCCGTAGGCCCAGATTAGAGTGCAGGAAAAGTGGGAAGCCCTTCAGCTGGGCACTGAGCAAGGAGTTCTCATTGGCTTTGAAGAAGCCGATGATGCCCACGCCAAATTCTGTGCAATATTTATCCAGCAAGTCACGATTCCAAGCATCTAAGTTGACATACTTGAGAATGTTCTCATAAATGACCAGGGCGTAGCGACCAACATCGCGCTCCATCAATGTAGGCATGTCACCTTTGCTGGGTGCGATCTCAGTGTGGTAACGGAAGTGGCTGGACTCGAGGATAGCTACTAACTCTTGTCCGAGTTGGGAGTAAATGCTCTCCACAAAGACAAGCACCACAGGCTCCGTTCGAGAGTTATCCACCACTTTAACCGTCCTCTGCCTGCCTGTGAAAGTTGGCAGGAAAAGAGGAGCCCGTTGCCCTCCTGCTGCAGCCGCAACAACTCCACCACAGTCACTGAAGGGCAAAGGGGGCGCCTCTTTAATTTTAGGGCTGTTGCTGACATAGTAGGCCAGGAAAGCCATGGAAAGCAGGCAGAAGACGATGAGCGCCAAGATGAGGCGGTGGAGCTCGAGTTGCCTGATGCCCCGCACTAACTTCCACAGCCCCATGGCCACAATGCGAAAGCGGGACCGGGAAAGAGAGGGGGGCAGAGGGGAGGCTGAGAGGATGACCGTTGCAATGTTCGCAGCAAGAGTAGGACAACAGAGAGGAAAAGAGAAGGAAAAAGGAAAAAGGTTGAGCAGCAGACACCGGCACAAGCTTTGGGTCAAGAGTAGCCATTTATGCTAGGTCACCATGGCCCCCATAGTCCATGACGTGTGTCTCCGCTTTGATTGCTGCCTCTAGCCCCAGTCCTTCAATGAGGTCAACCAGCACTTTCACCCCCACCACGCGTTCCCTGAGTGCACTCACTCTTGGCTGGCGTCTTGGGATAAGAGGATTGGGTTTCTTGATCTCTCTCGACACTCCACCACCACTTGACAAAGGATCAGCTGTTTTACCGCTGACTTCTTTTGTGTTGCTGTGCACCAAACTTTCAAATAAGCATGTGCTTCTTGGTGTAGAGTGCTCTTTTGGATATTTTGGAGAGCTTCGAGGCCGGTGCTCCACTTGCCCCGCTGGCCTCAGCAGCGAGTACTCTGAGGGTGTTCACCACTAGGGCAGGATGGTGAACATGGCCCCCAGTAGAGGCCCAGCATGGAAAGTACATTCACCATTGAGACGGAACCTGAAACGGAGAGAGAGGAGAGATTCAATCAGTTCAAACATCATCAAACACCTTTAAAGAGTGCATGAAATGGGGGAAGCAAGCAGATCTTAAGCCAAATGCTGCATCACTCTTTATACTTCCAAGTGGCCATGTGATTTTTCTATTAGTGTGACTGTTGATGCGGACCACTACATTACCATGGGGTCTTTTTTTCCCTCATGACTCCTAAAAAAGTCCTGGAGCTCTTGTCCTCCAGTAAGATAGCATTACAGGTGGGATCAGGGTTTCTGCATGGTTTAGTCAGTCAAATTTAAGACTTTTAAAGACCTTTTTATGACCATTATGATTTAAATTTATGACCTACACGAATTACGAAAAATTACTTCCTTTCAAAAGTATTTTTTTATTGACTTTCATTAAAAGTAATAAGTTTCATTATTTAAAGGTTCCATTTTCTTAAGAGTAACAAACTGAAGGCTCCCTTTTCCTAAGTATCAATAACACAGGAACAACACTTATCAATTATCACGATAATATATCAGTCAATGTCGATAATTATCACGATAAATGTCAAATCTTTATTTCTTTCAAGTTTAAAGGCACATTTCTTCTCCTAACTGAAAGTCGTAGAAACCAGAGCGTTAATTGTGGTTTTAAACTAACTACTCTTTATTGCCAGAACATATCATTATAGTATCGTTATAGTAAATCCATGGTAATTATGGGAATTTGTAGACGGAAAAACTTTCTGACCGTATCGTTGCGCACTGTTTCTACTGTTCCTCAGCGCTGTTTCATCTGCCTTTAAACTGGTTTAAATCACTGAGACATGTGTGTTCTAAGCTGAATTCAAGCGCTTCTCATTGGATCTTGTGAGCGAGACCGATTAGAGTAAACGCGTCTACTTCTAGTGAGCTCGCGCTGCCGTTTGGACTTTGAGCCAAGCGGATAAACAGTCCGGGAGGCGCGCGCGGTTCAAATGAGTTTCGTTCCGCTTTTGGCGCATACACATTATCGAACATTTATCGAACTCTTGATATCGTTTTATAGAGAAAAAATTACATCGCGATAATGAATGAATGAGCATATCAATTTAAGACGTGGCTAAATGTAATTTATGACCTTGTATGGAAGATCCGGACGTTTTTATGACTTTTTATGGCCTAAAATTCTTATTATTAAATTTAAGACGTTTTATGACTTTTTATGACTCCGCGGAAACCCTGGGTGGGATAGAGGAATCACTGACCTTATGGATATAAGTGACCTTATGGTCACGAACCTTAAACAGTACACTAATTAGAGCATGGGAAGGTAGATGATGGGTAATTAAAAACTGTGATTGGAATGCACTGTTTGTAAACTTAAGAATATCTTAAATATTCTCCATAGGAGAGAACAAGTCAACAGTTAGATTGAGTTTCATGGTGCTTGAGATGGAAATCATCAGATTCAAGGCACATTTTCTCGTTCCTCTCCCCACCGAGAGGCTTTGTCAGCTTACAGCCAGCTATCAGTCTCTGACATGATCAATGCTAGCCATGCTGTAACTATAAATCAGGGCTGGCACTTAAAGGATCGTTTTTCCCACACACGGACAAGCATGGCCTGTGCTTTGGTCAAAGGCACCTTGTCTAGGACAGATGATAAGCTAAGAGAGAGAAATAAAGGAAACGAGAAACAGCATAAGGAATGACACGACACTAGAAAAGCTAAACTTTACTTCCACCCTCAAAGCTAATAATTAATTCAGAGAATTGTAATTTGGCAATTCACCTGTCTGAGAGATGGCAAAGAATAATTACAAAGAAAAAAAGAGAATGGTAGCAAAGTGCTCAGCTGTATTAAATTGATCAAACTCAGAATGAACTACAGAAGAACACATCCTGTTTCCCTAAAACCTAGGTTATTATTAGCCTGGGAGCACTCTAACCTCACTGACCAGTTCTACATTAGTTCAAAACATACACACAAGCAAATACAACAAGTGCACATAAACAGCAGGTTTCCATCACAACACATTGCAATTCATGAAATCATAAAGATACTCTCAGATCAGTGTATCTAATTCACCTTTATATTATCTGTACAGTAAAGCAAAAGGGCGAGAGAGAGGGAACGGCAGCCCTGAATCATTGAGTAGAATGGTTTCACATGGCATGTGCTGCTAAAGCCAGGATGAGAGTACTACTGAGCATTTCTCATCTCAGGAGAATAGCTTTCACATTTGAGTCACAGAATGCAATCATGAACTATTCAGAGCTGAACTCGACCAGGAAATGATCAGGATGGCCATGCATATCTTGTGTTTATTACACTACTCTCATCAGGAAACAAACATGTTTACAGAGTACACATGAGCACAGGAGGAAATAAGATGGGGGAGTGTGACTAAGGGAGGAAATAAGATGCAAAGGAAGAGAAAACAAGAACAAGAAGGAATAAAAGATGGTCAAGAAAGGAGATAAGGAAAAAGCAAGCGAGGCAGCAGAAAATCACTGCTAACTAATACGGCTCCACTGATGTATTGAAGCAGAGTATGCATGTTTGAGAGTATTACATTTTCCCTCGTAATGATAAAGTTTTTAAAGACGATGCTGAGTTTAAATCTTTCTAATATGCTTATTTAGTGCTCAGTGATTATTAATTATTATTTGTGCTCAATTTTTAATAATGGTTCTTATTATCAATGTTGAATGTTTTTGCTGCTTAACATTTTTGTGGAAACTGACATTTTTTTCAGGATTATTTGATGAATGAAAAGTTTAAAAGAACAGGATTTATTGAAATATGAATCTTTTGTTACAGTATAAATGTAATGAATCCTTGCTCAATAAATGTTTTTTTTTTTTTTTAAAGAGAGATTTTAAAAGATTTTTTAATGGTAGTGTATCCCGTTTTCCACAAAAATATTAAGCCACAAAAACGGGTTTCAAAATTGATAAGAAATGTTTCTTGAGCACCAAATTAGCATATCAGAATGATTTCTGAAGGATCACATAACACTGAAGACGGGAGTAATGGCTGTTGAAAATTCAGCTTTCCCATCACAGGTATAAATTATATATTTTAAAATATATTAAAATAGTTTACTGATTTTTAATAATATTTCACAATATACATTTTTACTCCATTTGAGATTAAATGCAGCCTTGGCAAGCGCATAAAAGAGTTATTTCATAAGCACAAAAACATTTAATTATTCCAAACTACCTGTCAAAAGAATTCCATTTTGTAATAATTAAAAATGTGTGTGTATAAATATATAAATAAATATATATATATATATAAATAAATAAATAATATATATATATATATATATATATATATATATATAAGAGAGCTAGATGTCTACTAGCTACAGCAACTCGCTGACCTCCAGCAATTTGAATGATGTTGGTATGAATATGCACTCCTGACATGAGAGACATGAAGATGAAGAGAATCAGGAAATTTATTAGAATTGTTCTGTAATTAGCAACAAAACGGAAAGTCTCGTATCAATATCCTGTGACATTAAGATTTTCCTGGTAATACAGAACGGTGTTATTGTGGCAGAATGAGGACAAAATGAAGGAGTGAGTGTATGTGAGACCATGTGTAAGAGCAAGAAAAATTACTATTAAACAGGGGTGTGAACAGGTGCATACAGATGTTATCACCTTGATATGACACACATACAGGCATACCCACACATATTCACAAAAATATGTGAAACAATATTTTTCCTGTGCTAATTTGTCTATCCTACACTGAAAGTTAGGGGTGGCCGATATACCGGTAGACACGATTAACCGGTAGAAATTTGTCAACCGGTAGAGTCTCTATCGCTGTTACGCTCATGACTTTGTTTTGCTGCGTGGCCATGAAAGCTTATTATTTGCATGCTTTTTCAAGTGATTTTAAACCCACAAAGTGCAATAAGGAGCAAAAAAAAAACAACAACAAATTATTTCACTATATGCACATGCTGTCAGAGAGATGGTTTCTGAACACTGTCTGAGAGACGCCGTGTGCAGATAAAGCCGCTGCTCAGAGCGTGAGTATTGAACCGAGTGCTTTCATGCAGCCTAATTGGGCTTGAACAGTTAAAAACACATACTTGTGTGTTGAAATTTAAGTGAACGTAAACAGTTGAGAAAGAAAACACAAGTATATTGGATCCGTGGGGTTGGTCTCAAGTGACAGCATCCAAATTTACCTGCTGTTGTCTATGTCATTAATGTTAATCAAACAAAAAGAGAGAATCTCTCACTGCTCTTGACCGAATCACTTTGAAAATTGTAAAAAATTTTTTTTTTTTTTACTTAGGCTAGTATTACTGTAGCTTTTGTGATATTGAAAATGCTGATGAGGATGAGATTTCAATGGTATCAAAAATGTTGATATCATAAAAACCTTATTTAAAGTGATATGCTGTATATCATTATTGTGAAATAAAATTACTCATATCCTGATATAAGATTTTGGTTTTGCCCACCCCTACTGAAAGTGAAGCAAAATCAAATTTGTGTGTCCCGTCAAGGTCAATTATGACAAACTGGGATTTACATGAAAAAGATGGGTTTAATCATATAATGGGATTTCACCTGGTTAGAACAGTGTGTTAAGTGTACATCGTAAGATTACCAACCAGGAGGGAACTAGTCCCTGTGGTGCTGCATAAATCAAGACTGCCGTGCCTCACATGACCAATATGACCTCTGATCCCCTAATCCATACTGGCTGAGCTTTTGAGGACCATGTGGGGTCACGGGTTTTCATCACTTCAGTTTCTTTCTGCTCTAACCGAATTACGCCAGAACAACTTAATTTTTTGAGCTTCAAGATACAGGAAAAACCTGTATCTTGACCGCTACCAGAAATCAGATACAAACTCAATCAAACAGCAGCTGTGAAGTAAATGCGTTAGCACTTCTTTATCTATATCAAACTACATTTTAAAATTTCCACAAACAAACAAATAAATAAATGAAAAGCAAGTTAAGGCTTTGTTGCCAATGCACTGCTACACAGTTGCTAAGTTGTTTTTCGAGCTATGTGGTTGCTAGGCTGTTCTGGGTGTTTGCCTAATGGCCCAAGTCAAAAGAGTCCACCTCAAAGTCTTTATTATGTTGTGCTCCATATATATAGCTTCAATGGACGTCTATGTGATTTATTCACCCATATTACCATCAGTCTGCTGTCTTAGAATAGTGCAACTCAAGAATAGTGGAACAGTGATTTGAGATTTCATTCATTTCCTTAGCACAAATGGTGTGGGACACGTTACACACCAAATTTTAATACGTGTGGTTAGGGGTCTGTTTCAACCTCTAACGCCAACTATGTGCAAATAGTGATGCTTGCCTTGGCAAACAGCCCTAATTAGCCTACAGGAGTCATGGTGCAGTATAAAAGTGACCAGCAGGGGGCTTCCACACACAATGGGCAGAGAATTAAGGTCTCTGGGCAAAGTGGAGGAGGGGGCTATCATTAGGCCCCAAGGTCATATTGTATTTGAGCCACAGGTGAGCAGGCCTCTGGGCATCTCGCCTAAACAAACAAACAAAAACACAAACACAAACACAAACTCTTGCAAGAAAACCAGACCGCTTCAATCAATACTAAGTATAAAAAAAGAGCACTTTAAACTGCTACTATGTGTGGAGAAATTTAATAAGCCTGCAGCTTACCTGCTACATCCAATTTAAAAAAAAAAAAAGAAAACATATATATATATATATATATATATATATATATATATATATATATATATATATATATATATATATATATATATATATATAGAGAGAGAGAGAGAGAGAGAGAGAGCGCTTCTACAATAACAAAACTATTCAATAGCAAAAAAAAAAATCTTTAGGTGGATTCAATCCTGTGGGGCAATTAACATCCAAATTATTTATAGAATTTACAAGCTGTGGGGGACGGTTGAAAAAACAGCTCAGCTTATTTTTATTCAAAGGAAATGTTTTAAACCAGCTGGAGAGTGTGGCTTAATCTGAGCTATAATTTTGAATCCCTGAATTCGAGACGACAGCAGGGTGACAAACTCAATGCTTGCATGAACCACAAATGTTTGGGACAAAGAGATGAAGGGGGACCAAGTGAGGACCCTCTCCTCAGTCTCTCTGCCCCAGCAACCCTAGGGTCAAGCCCTCACTACCCAAACACCACAATGCTGACCGTCAAATTCCACAGGCCGCTGCCCCACTCTGATTATTCACCATGAATAACACACCAAATAGACTCAACTCTAGTGCATGAAACACATGCCGAACAAAAACCAAAGAAGAAAGGATACAACCCCCCGCCCCCCCCAACCCCACCCCACCCCACCATTTGTCTTCTTCGTGGCATTTCTGATTTCAGCTGAGAGGGGAAAAACAAACTAAAAGTCAGTTCCATTTTAATCTTCCTGCGAGCTGAACTCTGTCTATCAAGTCTGTGAATTTATTTTAGCGTGGACGGAGATAAAAGAGTTTTGCTGCTTTTCATCCCATTCAGACATCAATTGGGCATGTGAAGTGCGGCTAAACTACGTCTTTAAAGTGTTTATTTTACCCGTCCATTTCTCAGAGTGCTATGTGAGAATGAGGGCAGCGATGCTGATAAAGCCCTGCTTGTGTTTGGCTTTTGAGAACACCGGCTTCTCTCTTTCTGCCTCTCTGAAAATAGTGCAAAAACAGAATGTATAATGAGTGACTGAAAAGGAATTACCCAAACTAAGCTGATTTACTGATGTGAGTTGCATGCTGAAGAGCTCTGGTAGGATTCACTGTCGCTGGCCGCTGATAATTCTTGCAGTGCAGTCTGTTAATTGTGGGATTACAGGACAGCAATTAGCGAGCCAGACTTAACTGGAGTGGACAAAGAGACTACATAACTAACACAACTGGGACAAGCTTAAATCAGCAGTCTCCAAATCTGGGTCACAGTTTTTTATGAGAGCTAGCATCTTAGAATAAGATGCAACGTCTTATGGTGACAGTAAGACAATTGCGTTACAAGAGAGGGTAAAATTATGTAGTAAGTCTGCTAACTCAAAAAAAAAAACATAAAACTTTTGTTCTACGTTGTTATGTTGAAACACTAAATATAACTGTAGAAAATGAGAAAATAGTGAAATTACAAGGGGAAATCTACACAAGTGTCAAGGAGTCAAACAGTTAACATCATATATGCAAACCTAGAAACTTTTGCTTCTGGACATTTATTCAAAATTTGCACAAAAAAAAGTGTTGTTAAAGCAGTCTACCACAAACACTGATCAAACACTTTTTGGAGATTACAAGTCAAGTCAAGTCAAGTCAAGTCATCTTCATTTATATAGAGCTTTTAACAATGGATTGTTTCAAAGCAGCTTTACAGAGATAAACATATAATTTAAGGTAACAGATTGTTTTGGCATTATAGCGGTTCTTGAATAATGTTATTTCCAGCTAAAGTTAACTTTGATTGATTCACCTCCGTCGAAATGATCAGACTTTTAAACGCGAACCTGTGATTAACGCTGATGGCGTTCACATGCTCATTCAGAATTGATTCTATAGTTATGTGCTTTTTAAAATATGTGCGCAGGTTTATAATTCATACAACCCAGCCTAAACAAACTACTTTTCTTGCCTATAAATTTTGATACAGAATTTTGTTTTATTTTATCACTTCGGGGTACGCGAGCCAGAATTCACAACGCTTCATCTGTAGAGTGGGAAAGGGATCCTCCATAGGGAGAGGATAGTTGACACTTCAGCACTGCATTGTCATCGGGTCCAGGCGGATCTCCTTCGTCAGATCTGGACACGGCCTAGATCCGGCAGGCTGCGGGAAAACCTCGGGATAAACAAAGACACTAATATTAGCGTAGATGCCATTCTTCTTATGATGTAGCGAGTACATCAAGATTTAAGGGAAGTGTTCCCAGTTCCGGCTGACCTAATCTATGCAGCCTAACATTGAATTTATAGAAGTCTATAGTGTGTTACGTGTATGCTAGGTCAAAGAGATGTGTTTTTAGTCTAGCTTTGAACTGACAGAGTGTGTCTGCTTCCCGGACAATGGTAGGAAGACTGTTCCAAAGTTTTGGTGCTAAATAGGAAAAGGATCTACCGCCTGCAGTCGATTTAGATATTCTAGGTATTATCAACTGGCCGGAATTTTGAGATCGCAATAGACGTGAAGGACTATAATACGTTAAGAGCTCGCTCAAGTACTGCGGAGCTAAACCATTTAGTGCTTTGTAGGTAATCAACAATATTTTAAAATTTATACGATGTTTAATAGGGAGCCAATGCAGTGTTGACAGAACCGGGCTAATATGGTCATATTTCCTGGTTCTGGTAAGAACTAAAGCTGCGGCGTTTTGAACTAGCTGTAGTTTATTTATTAAGCGTGCAGGGCAACCACCCAGTAGAGCATTACAATGATCTAGCCTTGAGGTCATGAACGCATGGACTAATTGTTCCGCATTTCCCAATGAGAGCATATGGCGTATTTTAGATATATTTTTAAGATGGAAAAATGCAGTTTTACAGATACTAGACACGTGGCTTTCAAAAGAAAGGTTGGTATCAAAGAGCACACCCAGGTTCCTAACCGACGACGAAGACTTGACAGAGCAGCCATCAAGTGTTAGACAGTATTCTGGGTTATTACGTGTGTAAGTTTTTTGTCCAATAATTAGAATCTCTGTCTTTTCAGAATTTAGTAGTAGGAAATTACTAGTCATCCAATTTTTTATATCAGCTATGCATTCCGTTAATTTTGTGAATTTGTAAGTTTCGTTGGGTTTTGAAGAAATATACAGCTGAGTATCATCGGCATAACAGTGAAAGCTAACTCCATGTTTCCTAATGATATCTCCTAATGGTAGCATGTACAGAGTGAACAGCAGCGGTCCTAGTACTGAGCCTTGTGGTACGCCACACTGAACTTGTGATCGATAAGACATCTCTTCATTTACTGCTACAAACTGATAACGGTCAGTTAAGTATGATTTAAACCATGCTAGTGCAATTCCACTAATGCCCACATAGTTTTCTAGTCTATTTAAAAGAATGTTGTGGTCAATTGTGTCAAATGCAGCACTAAGATCGAGTAACACTAATAGAGAGATACAACCACGATCGGATGATAAGAGCAAATCATTTGTGACTCTAATGAGAGCGGTCTCAGTACTATGGTACGGTCTAAATCCGGACTGAAAATCCTCGCAGATATCATTTCTTTCTAGAAAGGAACACAGTTGTGAAGATATTGCTTTTTCTAATATCTTTGAGAGGAAAGGCAGATTCGAGATCGGCCTGTAATTGACTAATTCTGTAGGATCAAGTTGTGGTTTTTTAACAAGCGGTTTTATCATAGCCAGTTTAAAGGTTTTTGGTACGTATCCTAGAGACAAAGATGAATTAATGATATTAAGAAGAGGATATATGACCTCTGGAAACATCTCTTTCAGTAGCTTAGTCGGTATAGGATCGAACATACAAGTTGTCGATTTAGATGAATTAACGAGTTTGCAGAATTCTTCCTCTCCTATAGCAACAAATGAATCAAATTTTTCCTCAGGGAGACTACAATGCACTTCCTGATGCGATACTGTGGTAGACGGTTGCATAGTTATAATTTTGTCCCTGATATTATCAATCTTATAAGTGAAGAAGTTCATAAAGTCATCACTGCTGTGTTGCTTGGACACTTCTGAGCTTGAAGCTTTCTTTTTCGTTAGTTTAGCCACTGTTTCAAATAAATACCTTGGATTATGTTTATTTTCTTCTAATAGGTTTGAAAAATAAGCAGATCTAGCAGCTTTTAAAGCCTCTCTGTAAGCAATCGAGCTCTCTTTCCATGAAATCCGAAATACCTCTAAGTTTAGTTTTCTTCCAGTTGCGCTCCATTTTTCTGGCTGCTCTCTTAAGGGCCCGGGTGTGCTCGCTGTACCACGGCGTTGGGCTATTTTCTTTAATCTTCTTTAAGCGCAACGGAGCAACTGCGTCTAAAGTGCTGGAAAAGAGAGAGTTAAGTTTCTGTTGCAATATCAAGTTCTTCTAAGCTATCCGGGATGCTGAGATGATGAAACTGATTAGGAAGATTATTGATAAAGCAATCTTTAGTGGCAGAAGTTATAGGTCTAACGTATTTATAACACGGAGTCGGCTTTGCAGCCTTGGCTAAATGTAATTTACATGAGACTAGATAATGATCTGAGATGTCATCGCTCTGCTGCAGAATTTCAACGGCATCAACATCTATTCCATGTGATAATATTAGATCTAGAGTATGATTACGACAATGAGTAGGTCCTTCACATATGGTAGGGGGGAATCTCCTCAACCACCACCAATGTGCAGCATCCACCTGGATGATGCGACGGCAATGACTTGTGACAATTGGCAATGCCAATGACGGCAGCTTTGACATGACTACTGAAACTAAGGTCTGACTCTAGAGACACACCAAGATTCCTGACTTGATTTTTAGTTGTTAGACCCCTAGCGTCAAGGTATGTATTCACCTTAAGAACTTCCTCTTTGTTTCCAAACGCAATGACTTCAGTTTTGTCTTTGTTTAACTGAAGAAAGTTTTGGCACATCCAACTGTTTACTTCATCAATGCATTGGCACAAGGAGTCAATGGGGCTGTAGTCGTTAGGCGATAGGGCTAAGTAGAGCTGTGTGTCGTCTGCATAGCTGTGGTAAGAGATTCGGTTCTTTCTCATTATTTGGCTCATTGGGAGCATATACAGGTTGAATAGGAGTGGTGCAAGAATCGAGCCTTGAGGGACTCCGCATGTCATGGATGTCCACTCAGACTTATGGTCTGCTATACTTACATAATAACCTCTCCCTTCTAAGTATGATCTGAACCATTTTAGGACTATCCCAGAAAGCCCCACCCAGTTTTCCAGCCTGTCAAGAAGTATGTCGTGATCGACAGTGTCAAATGCAGTGTCAAATTAAAGACTTAAAACAATTCTTTACATCACTCAAAGCAACATTAAAAGCTTGTCTTGACAAATCATGCTTTCCATGTAATAATAAAAAAAAAAAAATTCAACTCATTTTAATTCTACCTTCTTAAAATTAAAATTGCAGTTCTACATTCTCAATTCAAATTCAAGAACTGAATCAAACTGGGAATGCCACCCAAGTCTCACTGAGGAAACAACTCCCTATGAGTGGTCACACAAGTGTGAGATTCCTGACTCAGAGTAAAGTATGATCAGAAAAATCCTACTCATCTACACTTGCTAACACTGTTAATTTAACATCAAAAGATTTTGAGAGACCAGATCTTGTTAGGAATGACAACAAGCATTGCTACGGTGCAATGGCTAGAGGGAAGCAGATAAAACGTTTCATTACAGAGAGAAGGAAAAAGTGAGTAAAAAAAAAAAACCCTTCTATTAGCAGATTCCCACACTGAAAAATATTGAGGGCTAATCTCTCTCATTACTGCAGAATAAATATTTAACGATTAAAAATGGCACCTCATTAGAGGGGTGATTTGTCAAGAGAGCGGGCTGCAGTAGGCAGTCAGTCAGAGACGCCTCTCCCTCATTCTCTAGCAGGTGGCACCCGTGATGAGCCCACTGGCATCGGGAAGGCCGTGTCAAAATATTTGCATTGCTGGTGAGAATGTCATGCCTATCATCCCTGCTAATCCAAGCTCTGGAGCATCACCACAATACAGAAGTGCATGTGATCAAAGTCATAGAATGTGTGTGAGATAAAGAGAGTGTGCAGGCTCAACTGTGCTGTGACTGGGCTGGTAATTGTAAGTATTTCAGTTGGCTAATTTTGGTCTAGAGATATTCAGAGGTATAGGGACTGAGAAAGCAGAAAGCTGCAGCGACAAGGATCAAGCTTAGGAGAGGCTGAGGACACGCCTGAGCTCCATTTACCTCAAGATCAAGTTGTTCCCGTCCCGCAGCACCACACACGGCTGTTTGGAGAATAAACCTTCCGCTCCTGCACGCTGCAGAGTCGAGCAAACCCGGCCACCCACTGTGTGTGCGTGTGTGGGATGGGGGACACGTGCCTGTTCCGAAGGCAGAATGAAGGAATCTGACCACCTGTCTGCTGGATGACCCCCAGGACTCCCTGACCTCATAAGTATGGTTTGAAAAATGCTGTTCACACTGACCACCTTTTGATCCCTGCTGTACAGTAGTAGTTCACTCGTAGGTGTTCCTAATCGAATTCTATAATCCAATGGTAAGAAGCGGGCGAGAAAAAAATTATTCTCAAAAACAAATGACTTCTGGTCTCTCGCTGCTAATGTGAAGAACCTTAAAAGACTAACTCGGAAAATACAATAGAGGCAGGAAGAAAGTGATAGAAAGAGCTGTGCATCATTATTGAGAAGTGAAGGATGAGCGCAGGAGTAGAAAGAGAGAAAGAGAAAAAGAGAAAGAGAGAGAGAGAGAGAGAGAGAGAAAGAGAAAGAGAGAAAGAGAAGAGAGAGAGAGAGAGAGAGAAAGAGAAAGAGAGAGAGAGAGAGAGAGAGAGAGAGAGAGAGAGAGAGAGAGAGAGAGAGAGAGAGAGAGAGAGAGAGAGAGAGAGAGAGAGAGAGAGAGAGAGAGAGAGAGAGAGAGAGTCCTGTTTACACAATTTAACTGTCTTGGCTGCCTCTCATATGAAAACACAAAGTCCTGAGTGTGCTGGCCAAAGTTTTAATCAAACCAGAAGAGTGGTAAGGTCAAGGTTGGACATGTTACAGGCATGATTGAATAGTCTATTCCAAATACACTAACAGCTAGAGTCTTCTCAATACAACTCAATACATTTATTAAGAGGCCACAGATCAACAGTGTAAATAAATATCTACATCCTGTTTTCTACAAATAAGTGCTACAAGTGCATTCAATGAATAAAAATGTTGTGCACATTCAATTATATGTATAGTAAGGTGCAAAAAGTCAAAAACCACTAGGGAATATGCTTCTATTTTGCCTCACTAACTCAACATAATTGTCAGCATAAACATGAACGCAAAAGTTTAATTAAACATAAATCCTTAAATTTTACTTGAAAGGTCCCATATTGTCAAAACTGACATTTTCTGGCTTTTTTCATGATAATAGAGGTCTAGGCCGGGGCTATGTAACTACCATATAAGTTTCAAAACAGACAATCCACAGACAAATGCACACAGCCTGCATAAAGTAGCTGTGCCTTTTCACGAGCCGTTGTGACTTCTGTAAAAATGTGACGTCAGAACTACTCAGTCACCACCCCGAGCACTGCCCACCGTCATTGCACAGGCTTCCAAACATCATAAATTGTTTTGCTATAATGACAGATGATATTTCAAGATGTTTAATATAGCAGTTGCAAATAGCATCTTGTACCTCATGGGAAGTAACAGCATATGACCTTTTTACATGATCAATGTCACAAATTTGCTTAATCTTAAATACTTTAAATCCTAAAACTTATCAGCTTTAATTATAAATTATTCCAAAACAAATTTCAAACATATTTTCAGCTTTATTTAAAAAGTGGATTCTAGAACTCCAATGTGTCGACTGGGTGAGTAGTACATACACTATGAGACAGTTTACTAAATAATCCCAAAAACTTTTTTTTAAAGTGTGTGGTGTGTTTAGTATGCATGATGTGTTCAGAGTTTTACAAACGAGTATTTAGACAGCACTAGTCTTTGGAGTACAGGATGTTTCCACTTGCTAAGCATGAGAGAGAGAAAACTCGTCCTGAGGTTTGTCCTGAAAGCACAGGTCTGGTGGCAGATTTAGGACAGAGATTGCGGCGGTAGACTTTTGACCTCATCTGCCATTACACAGCACCCACATGTATAAGGCAGGTTTTTTTTTTACCATGGTATCGATGTCAAAATGCTGGCCAGTGAAAATTCTGAGTGACTAGTAACTTTGGAAAACCACTAGCCACATTGGCTGGTGAGCAAAAAAGTTAATGTCAAGCCCTGCTTTAACATGAGTAACTTGTAATGGAATATTCACGTATTTCGGTGAAAAAAAGTGCAATGAGCCTGAGCAGTAAGGGAATTAATCACAATCTATTGCACAAACTAGCTAATGCACCTCACGTTGTTGCTCAAAACAATGCGTCCTGGCAGCAACATCATTGCTGATGTTGGCATGTACCATTAACTCTCAGATTGTTCTTTAACGCAAAGTGTGGTCTAATACGCTAAAATAACTTGTTTACTTCTCATTTCCAAAATGTACTTGCCTAAAATAAAGAGGAGCTTGTTGTTGTCTTTCCCTGAAACTCTTCTGAATAGTATGAGGTGAAACCACAACGTCAAAACACACGCAACAGAAGTTCCTCTCTACCCACTTCCAGTCAGAAACTTCCAGAACTTCTTAAATAACCTTCAAATGTCTTTGAAGAAAGCAAGAGAAGTGTATTTTAACCAAGTACATCTCTGAGCAGAGGAGACCAGTCATCTTGAAAAGCCCTAAGAGTGGGATGCTATTTCCTCCTATGCTTTCTGATGTCTGGCGGTGTGCAGACGAGGCAGCAGATTTTGAGAGCTGATGGCACCGTCCCTTAGCAATGTCCGTCCTCCTGGAGTGAAAGCAGGCAGGGCTGAGGAGTTCACAGGAAGCTCTGATCAAAGGCAGCCCCTGAAGGAGCTTTGCTGAAGGGAGCACACTTACCTACAATCGTCATGGTGGCACTCAGCTGAAATCTAGTAGGGGGTCTTACTGCCTTCCTACTTCTGTAACAAAAGCACTTCGCAAAAATAGTCACGAAAAGAGAACTGATCGTTTTGATTTTCCAAGGCTCACACTGCCAGTGTTTGGAATTGATGACTGTATTTACTCAAATTCTTCTGTACATACTAGGGATGAGCTTGAGTATTTGGAAAGGATACTACTGATCATAAAAACAATTTAGGAAAAAAAAACATTTAGTGAAGCAAAATTCTGGCTGATAATTAATTCATAATTATTTACAATGAATATTTTTCAAATGCTTTAACTGAATTTAGGGTTCACAACATTATAATGTACAGCATGACAAATTTATATAAAATGAATAAAACGAAAAACCAAGGAAAGAGTGCACAAACATGAACAGAACGGGTTTCTACAACTAGACAGAACAGAACTCGGGGTCTTGACAGTCTTTACAAAACTGACCATTTTAAATTCCATATTAAAAACACAACCAGACACAGTAAAAACACATGGTCAATGTAATGAAATACATTGCATGCTTATTTCAATATTGAAGTTAATCTGCTGCAAGTGCAGTGACAAGCACTTTGAAGGTTGCTTTAGGTTGGCCAGCTATGATTTCAGGTAATTTTTTATGCTTTAGGTTTGTAATAAAAACATACAAGTTACTGAAAAAAACCTGATACAATGGTTTAATCTGACGCATATACTGTACAAAGTCAATAACCTCCCCTAATTTGCTTTAACCTTGAATAATGAGTGTAACCACAGTGACAATGACAATCATAAATACTTCGAATTGCATCTTAAATTATTAAATATTTGATTCATATTGACACTTTGGCCCACTGCGTTCATCCTTTCAGAGTTGAGGTGAAGAACACTGTTTCTGTTAATGCAACAAATGAATTAAACTCGCTCTTAAAAATTCACTGACTCCTAAAATGTAAGATTGTCTCCTCAATTGCATTGGTCATAGAATGAAATTTTAACTCTTTTCTCTAATTCATTCAATAACATGCTTAAACTGTTTTAAAGAGAGAAAGCAGAAACTGCAGAAAGGTGTGTGTTGCAGAGCATATTTGTGCAAAGTATATATAGAGAAGGGAATGGTAAAAATCTATATATTCTGAGCAAGGTCCCAGTGGCCAATCACGGCCAGCTTCTGTCACCAGTGTCATCATGACATGGGTATTTAGAGCTTTCTAATTGGTCACACTGTGCAAAGACATTGAGAGAGGCAAAATGACAACTGATCCATTCTCACTGTCAAGTTACACTTTCACAAACCGCCCACATCCTTTATTCAAGGTGCTACAATAATACAGTGCAAAAAAATGTATAGTTTGAAACTTGCAGCTCCCTTTGGCTTTAATATGATAGCATGCTGCCACAGCTGGCCAATCAGTGGCAAATGCTGCCTCTGTGAACTCTTCATTTGTGTGAGTAGGCGTGAGAAAAAACGACGGGGGGCGTACGTGTATATCTGATTCTGAGAGCGACCTTGCTTTCTTTCTCTACTCCGTATTGTCATTCTGTTTCTCTGGCCCGGGGTTTAGGACCCTCCCACATCCACCACAAAAACCAAAATGCCTCTTTGCTCCAATTAAAATTTCTTTGGCACAACTTCTCTGCAGTTATCTTTTCATTTTGTATCTGTCTAAGGAAGATGCTTGCCAGTATCCTCCATTCATGCTGTGATCAATCCCACCATGCACACAAAAGTCCTGGAGGACCCCACAAGCACAAACTTGCCTTTAAACTATGTCTCTTTCTCTCACGCCACACAAATACAGGCAGACATCATTATACAATTGAGATGTGCATGCAAGGCCCCTCAGAATAATGAATCTTTCCTTACAGGGAGGTCTGAATTAGACAAATTAAACTAGGCGACCTTTTGCTGACAGAGCCCTTAATAGGAGGTAACGTCTTTCCCTCGCACTGGGTTTCAATGTCTAGGTGAGGAAGTTATCTCCAGAGGTACGCTCAGTTGGTCAGGTGCTTGCTTAATTGGCACAGAGCTGGAAGGACGACGGGAGAGGAGACAGGGGGGCGGGGGAAAGGTTCAGGGGCCACGATTCTCTTCCTGGCAGAGCTGATGGTACTACTGGGACCACACACACATATACGAGGACACAAGGGAACAGGCTTTTGTTAAGCATTGTCACTTCACAGAGCAGGACACTGAAGCATTCATACCATCTCTTGCTCTCTTAAACACTCAGAATACAGAGGCTGCAGAATAATGACAATCATTCAAGTACACTAACATGCACATTGTAAGAGTATGCCTGCATTTACACACATTTGTACACCCACGCACAGCCAACACAAACAGCAAAACAGCAGGATCACTACACACACAAAATGAGCATGTTGATGGACCCAAAAGGAATATCTATGAAAATCTCTACAGTTGTAACCCACAGGGATATGCAGATAGAGTTTAAGGGTGCACAAAATGTGATTTCTGCATAAATTTGTCATAAAATGTGATCTGATCTTCCGTTAAGTCAAGTCAATAATTGAAAAGTCTGCGTAAACAGATGAAACATAAAGAGAGGCATATTTTCATGCCTTTAACGAACAGTGTACACATTCACAGAGTACAGTGTGGATAAGTACAGTATGTGAATCTCTAGGGTAATGACTTTCACAAAAGCTAATTGGAGTCAGCTAACCTAGAGTTTAAACAATAAAACAAAGTTGCAGCTGTTGGCCACATACTTTCTCCCGAAAATTGATGGAAAAACTAAGGGGATAGTTCACCCCAAAAAACCCTCATGTCGTTCCAAACCCATAAGACTTTCGTTTATCTTTGGAACCCATTTGGAACCCAAATGAAGATATTTAATGAGCTAAATTCTTGAGCTAAAATCTTTAATTTATCTAGATTTCATTTAGACTTAATATAAAATATAAACAGCGATTAACACATATATAAGCAAGCACACATCTTGTAAAGGTCGACCGATTGATCGGTTTTGCCGATTAATCGGCACAGATAACTGATTGTTCCAGCAGAATTAATACATTCATATTTTTTTATATTTAAAAAGTACAGTACATTTTCAGGGTTCAGTACTGTGTTTCTTTTATTTTTATAATAAAGTTCAACACTATTTTATGTGTTGTGTTTGTATTCATTAAGTATCCATTTTAAAAACTATCAGTTGGGTAATCTCATCTGTTATTGGCCAGCATGGGCCAACCTAGTTGTCGGCAAAATCCACTATCGGTCGACCTCTAAATCATGAATGGAAAACAAACTCTAACATACCTGCTTGGAAGTACAAGAACGCACTTCATTGGTTTTTGAGCTTTTATGTTCCTTTTTATTACTTTTACATTTCAATGGACTTTCAATGGAGGGGCAGAAATCTTCATTTGTGTTTCATAGATGAATGAAACGTCTTATGGATTTGGAACAACGAGGATGCGTAAATGATGACAGAATTAAGGGTGAATTAACTGCCAACTTGCTGAAATATGAAATTGTATTATGTGATTACAAACCCTTCTGACGTCAATGAGCTATTTTCACAATTGGCGCAAGTGATGGATTATTTGGCTAAAGTTTCATTACATAGAGTCACTTGCAAACAATTAACCAGAATGAAAGACGATAAGCAACAATAACCATCATTTAAATGTCTAATTATTTTTGGATCCCAAATTGGAAATGTTCAAATCTATTACAAAGCAAAATACAGAGGAAAAAAATACTAAAAAGGACATTTTCATGAATCCAGAATAAAAAGGCATTTGGGAATATTAAGAATCAGTATCAGATCAGATAATTTAAATGAAGTATTTACAAATATATACATTTTTACCCAGTTCTACATCGATCGCAGTGAGATAAATCTCCCCTCATCCCCTCAGGCTCAACTTCTACAGTCTAAACTTAAATCAAATCAAAACCAGGGGAGGGGGAAAATGACAGCTCTCCAATTGGGTAAGAGAGTCATCGATCACGACGGCCCATGTCATTACCGTGACAGCTGCGCTCAGCAATTCAGCTCATATTCTGTTTAAGCAGAGCTCATAGGAGCACAGAGTGCCCGTTGCACAATACACCTAATTCTATACAGTAATGCTCTCTCTCTCTCTCTCTCTCTCTCTCTCTCTCATTGTCAATCAAGTCTTTTATACTCCATTCAGTGGATGGGTTCTTGGCATTACTCATAGTATAAACAAAGAGACAAAAGTATATTGACAACAGCAGTCAGCTCTCAGTCTACTCATTCAGTAACAAAGTCTTTCTTATTATTTGACATCCATAGTTAATAACCACAGGTTGTCAAAGACACATACAAAATAAAAATAAAAAACTGAAGCGGAGTGAATAAGATCTAGGAACAGAGAGGCAGCTGATGACACAGGTTGACAAATAAGCACACTGATGCAATCTCAACTGAGCAAACAATATCAAATCAAGAGTCTTTTTGTGTCTCTCTTATAAAACGCAGACCTCGGGCAGGCACATAGCTGAGCCAGCTACACATTGTCACTGACAGAGATGTGCAAGAGCAGGGGTCTGTGATATTGGAAAAAATATCATGATTTCTTTCAGGAAGATCACGATTCACAATTTTATTACGATTCTTCTTAAAGGAGCCGTATGTAGGATTGTGGCCAAAACTGGTACTGCAATCACTTTAAAAATACCATAGACCGCTGTATCCCCTCCACCTACCCCCTGACTCGAGGTTGCCAGATTAGCTGCAGGATTCAGCAGAAACGTAGGCTGCTTCCAATGGCAAGTGACGACGAGACGTACACAGTAAGTTTTTGGTGTGTTGAGGGGTGTTGAGGTGTTGAGCTGGGTGTTGAGGTGCTGGGGCCATAATAGCTGAAGAGAAGTGTTTTTGATTTGATATTTAATTTGATTTTATTTAGTTATTTTGAACATATAAATACAATTACAATTTAAAAAAAAGTCTGTGGAAAAATAAATGTATAATAGTAAAACAAAACCAAAAACCTATAACCACAAAATAAAACTTCCTTATTTTTAAAGACGGAAAAAAAATAAATCGATTTACAAGTGCTAAAGTTTTTGTCATAAGCGGGCTAACAAATAACCAAAACATTTACCACAGCAATTATAACGCCGGACAAATTCAATATCACCAATGGCTATCACAGGGTTGTTTTCAGTTTCGTCATAAAATATTGTTAGAGTAACTAAACTTGATTAGCAATGTTCATACAGGTCAACTTGCAGCATGTGTAACTTAGTCCACGATATCCGCGAAGAACGAATGACGAATAATTTTTTCTGAGGTAAAGTTAGGCTTCTGTCTCAATTACGCTTCAAATTGCTATAATGGGAGTGCTAATGTTGTTTTCCTCTGCGTCTCAGCATAAGGACAGAGAAACTGGCTCCTATAATACATTGCTAATGTTAGCATACGTCCATGTGAGCTTACGTTACTTTGCACGAACATGCATAACTTTGTTCGACTGTCATGAATATATGAAATGTCCATTGACATCAAGTACAAGTTAGCCAAGCATAGATAATTCTTCTTACCTGTCCAGGAGAAAATTAGCAACGTTGGCGTCTGTGTTCAAATACTTCTCCGTTTTCAGCCGTCTCCATCTTTCAAAAGCATCTCCAATGCAAATTCTGGTTTTATTTCTGACTTTGTCACGACGAATTTCTGAATCATAACGAGGTCTTTTTGATTTAATAACGTTAAACATCTTTATCCGACTACAGTTAGGGTAGATTAGAGCAAAGCTGGCAACCCGGATCCCGAAACACTACTGACTTTGTGATTGGTGGATAGGTGGAGGGTGGTGCATCAGACCAAAACACAACATGACAACATCAACATCAGTTGAGGGCTGCAAGTCCACTTTTTAAATGACAATATCCTAGCCATACTACTGTTGTCAGTGATATAAGTATTTGAAATGAACATGATTTCTTAATGTCTAGTGACATATCAGGGCCTTTTTATGATTAATTGAAATAAATTTCTTACATACAGCTCCTTTAAGTCACTTATTGCATACAGAAAAAATAATTTCCCTATTTAAAACATTTTTCCTTACAAGGTAACAAAAAATATAAAAGAAAAAAGAATGACCAAAGTAGGGCTGGGTGAGGATGAAAATCTTTATTTCATCATTTTAACTTTGTATATTATATTGTATTTGTCCTATTATTTGTAATTTTTTTTCTTTCTTATTTTTAATAAAAATGAAATAAACAGTGCTTTAATTTTTTCCAGCTACAGTATTTAACATGCATTCAAGAAAGAAATTGAATAAACAATTAACAATTAATAAAACACTACATACTGTAGACTTCACTGTATAAATAAATATTGATTCTTATTAAAGCTACTGAAGGTTTTCAGTGATAATCAAAATAAATCACTTATTGCTCAACATATACATAACACGTATATTAGGCCATATTATAAGACGAGAAAAATAACTTGTTTTTTGACAGGCTTTTAGTGTGCATGTGTGCTTATAAACTGGCAGGCTTTACAAAGCATGCAAATAATACATTTTTCATGATTGTGAAGAACTGCAATGTCACGTAAACGTAATGTAAATGTACGTCGCATTACAGTTGGGACAGGGGCTCCTCACCACAACTGCAACTGACAGAATGTGCACTGTAACACGATACTACAATATTTCTTCAAAAGCAGATCGTGGAGACATTTTAATTGTTCACAATCTAAAATCGCGATATTGCACATCCCTATGCTAGAGGATGACATATAAGACCTGGAGAGCTTGTATTCTCTATGGAGGTCTGGCCCATAACCTGCCCTGGAAGTGTGCATGTGCTTTCAGACACACAAAAACTCCTCTTGGTTCTGGGGTCAATTACATTTAAATTTGATCAGCTCAAGAAGTGCACTGAGTACACAATTCAAACACACGCACACCAAGTAGATTTAAAGAAAAGCCTAGTTTGGCTAAGTGAAATGTGACTTTCTGAGCCCTCTGTGTAAGCGTTAAGTGTTTCAGCAGATCAGTCTCAGTGAGGTTTGGATAGCTGCTCTGCAGGACTGGCAGCAAACACTTGAGTGAGTTTCATTCACTGTAGTGGAATTAAGACTGTTACCATGCCGACAAGCTGCTCGGAAGTGAGAGATGAAGACCATTTTGATAAGGGGTGCTAATGAATAATGACAAATTTGATAAAAAATGCGTGCTATACACAATTCACACCATTACTTTTTTAAAGATTTTTTTGTGAAATTCTTTTTATTGTCATTGTACAAAAATACAACGAAATTATTAACTGTATACGTTAATATAACGAAACAATTTTGTTGTATTTTTGTACAATGACAATAAAAAGAATCTCTCTAAAAAACAAATCTCTTCTGCATCAGATTTGTATAACAGGAAAAATCCGTTTAAAGTCTGGGGTGAAACAATGATGAAAATAAATAAATAAATAAATAAATAAATAAAGATTATTTATCATTTTCAAACCATTTGAACTTTTAAGATGATCACAATTTTTTTAGTTAATATTTGTTAGCTGATAACTTGCCATGTGATATATTTTATTAGCAGAAATCCAAGAACAATGTCCAATATGTCACAGAATATTAAGTTCTTATCATACAGGGCCATCCATATTGTTGAACCATAGGAAACCATCCCGTTCACAAAATAAAATGAATAAATTAATTAACAAACATAGGCCATGAAAGGCCATTCTATCCATAACTGGTGGTTTTTATGTCTTTAAAACATGAATTCCAAAAAAGAAGTCAATTCTGGATTATTTTAGTGATCAGGTCAAAGAACAAGCAACGAAAACAACACTTACTTCTCTCAGCTGCAGCTGGTCATAAGAGAGCTTGTTAAATCAGTCAGTGTAAGTTGATTTATCCTTGGTGGAAGTGTGTGAATCTCAGCGTGTGTTCAGACACCTGTAATGAGGACAGAGAGGACATGCGGTGAGGTTTTGATAGATGACTCCCGCGCAGTTGTGTCACTTTTGCAGTCAATATTTGCTCTCTCTCATTTGTGAGGTGTCTGTCTCAGACGGTTCACTTTTCTCTCCAAGACTATGATCTAAACACCATTGAATCGTTTTGTGTGCGCTGATGCACATGTATTGACAGACCATGCGGAGATAAGAACACATCCCTTAACCAATTACAGACCATCCACTTAAACACAGATAGGAGAGAGGTCCAGGAAAAAAAAAACAAGTAAAGCCTTTCAATGACTCTAAAGGGATATTTGAATAATTCCAATCTATTTGAGATTTAAGTACACATTGCTATCTGTGTTTAAACTTATTTAAGCCTTGCCAATTGAAACATTCAAGCACAAGAAGACACGAAAGAGAACTTGCGCACGCTGTGAGAAGATTTGTACGCACTCATCTGAAGCGCGCACACGGGCATTGAGTTCTGCATGTTTTTAATGATAATCAAAGAACAAAAGACAAGAAAATCTGAATAGCTTTTGTAATTGTAATAATGATTCATCTTTATTTAATTTATACAGTGAAGAATTTAATGCAATGCTATATTAAATTTGATTACTTCAAAAATTCAATTTCTGAAAACTACTGTTAGATACCATTATTTTATTTGTATCTTTGCTCCACTATTTTCTTTATTTTTATTTGACAGTAGTCCTCTTTTCTCTGAACATTGCAGATAACAAACCTTACCGAAACCCTAAAGCCATTTGTGACGAGGGGGGTGTGGTTTTCGCGAAGTCTGTGGTGAGAGAGGAGTCAATAAGCTGTGCGGTGAGTAAGTGGGTCAAGTGCAGATGATGAACACCTGTGTCTGATTGCAGTAATTGGCATGGAGAGACGGATATAAGTTGCGCAGATTGAGAGTGCGAGAGAGAGAGAAAGGACTGGGACTTGTGCAGCGACTTGTGCAGCGATGAACCAGTGTCGAAGAGTTTTGATTAAAATTGTGCTGTGCTGTAGAGAAACTACGGTGAATGTGCCTTTTGTTTTGTTTTGATTCTGAGTTAATAAAGTCTGTACGAGTTCCAGTATCGCCGACCCTGTGTTCTTCTTCCTCACCCACAAATGAACTTTGCTACACTGGTGCCGAAACCCGGGAGGGAGAACACTGCCGCCGCCATGCAGACCCCGCAAGGATCGCCGTTTGCGGAGATCATTCAATCCCTCGCGGCTCTTCACCGGGAACAACACCAAGCCCTACTGGCCGTGAAGGACGAAGAGCAACGCTTCCGGGTGCTGCTCCAAGGCCAGCAAGAAGACCGCGAGTTGTTCCGGAGCTGTTTAGACCGGGAGATTCCAGCCCCCCTCTCGCCAGCGACGGCCACGCCCCTGTCTCTCAACAAAATGGGTCCTCAGGACGATCCGGAGGCGTTCCTGGACCTATTTGAGAGGTCGGCCGAGGCCCGGGGGTGGCCCAAACTGGACTGGCCAGTGCGTCTCATCCAGCTGCTATCTGGGGAGTCGCTGATAGCCGCCCACCAACTGCCAGTCCAGAATCTCCTGGTTTATGACGACCTACGGCGCGCCATTCTTGAGGGGGTCGGCCGGACCCTTGAACAACACCGACGGCGCTTCCGATCCTTGAGCCTGGAAGACTCTGGCCGACCCTTTGTGATGGCGCAACAGCTCCGGGACTCCTGCCGCAGATGGCTGATGGCCGGGGGAGGCGACGTCGAGGGCGTTATCGATCAGGTGGTGCTGGAGCAGTTCATCGGGAAGCTTCCCCAAAAAAGCGCTCAGTGGGTCCAGTGCCACTGCCCGACGTCGCTGGACCAGGCCATCCAACTGGCGGAGGACCACATGGTGGCGTGCTCCGGGGTCGGCAAACCCCTACCATCTGTCTCTCTCTCTCCATCTCTCTCTCCTTCTCCCTCATCCCCTTCTGTCTCCAAACCAGTTACCTTTCCCAGGTCTCAGGGGGGGTCTGACGCCCAGACCGGCGCCGAGATGGAGGACGGGCTTTCCAGGGGAATCCGGTTCGGTCGCGAGGGCTTCGCAAAGGGGACCTGCTTCTCTGGATGTCTACACCCCGGCTCCTGTGGGCCCCCTCTCTCCACGCCAATCCCTTGCCCCGCTTCCCGCCGCTGGAGTTGCGGCAAAGCCTGCGCCGGCCTGTTGGCGCTGCGGGGACCCAGGACATTTTATTGACCGGTGTCCAGTGATGGAGGTGGGTACACTGATCCGGGTCCCCGACGCGCCGCGGGCTGCCCCCGATTGGGCTGGCCTGTACCAGATACCTGTGAGTATCAAGGGGGGTACTTTTCAGGCTTTGGTGGATTCAGGGTGTAACCAAACCTCTATTCATCAAAGCCTGATTCAACCCGGGGCATTGGATAAAAGCCGCATGGTTCGGGTACGGTGTGTGCACGGGGTGGTGGTGAATTATCCAATAATGTCCGTGGAAATTCAATTCAGGGGTCAAAAGCATAGTGTGGAGGTAGCAGTTAACCCGCACCTTCGGTATCCGCTAATTTTGGGGACTAATTGGCCTGGCTTTAGTAAATTATTGGGCTTTTTGTGTGCGGATGTCTCTTGGGAAAAAAAGGTGAAAGGAAAGACAGCGGTGGTTCAGGTGGGAGATGCTGAGCCGGGACCTCTGGGTGCTGCTACAGGGGAAGGGAGAGCTTTGGAGAGATCTATCCTCACAGAGCGCGATGATTTTCCCCTGGAGCAGTCCGAGGAGGGACAGGATGAGACATTAAAACATGCATTTGATAAGGTCCGCTCTATCGACGGACAGGTACTCCACCCGGACCAACCGCTCTCTTACCCATATTTTTCTATTATTAAGGATAGGTTGTATCGGGTGACCCAAGACGCCCAGTCAAAAGAAGATACAACTCAATTGTTAGTTCCTAAGAGCCGCCGGGAAATGCTTTTCCAGGCAGCTCATTGTAATCCAATGGCCGGTCATTTAGGACAAGCGGCGACACTAAACCGTCTCATGGCTCGATTCTTCTGGCCGGGCATTCACGAGAATGTGCGTAGGTGGTGAGCGTCTTGCCGTGAATGTCAGTTGGTGAATCCACCGACCAATCCAAAAGCACCATTGTGCCCCCTTCCATTAATGCAGGTCCCCTTCGAACGAATTGGCATGGACCTCATCGGGCCATTAGAACGGTCAGCACGAGGGCACCGTTTTGCGTTAGTTCTAGTGGGTTACGCAACACGGTACCCGGAAGCAGTCCCACTTCGCAACATTTCGGCTAAAAGTGTTGCGAGTGCGCTGTTTTCATTGATCTCCCGGGTGGGAATTCCGAAAGAGATTCTCACCGATCAAGGCATGGCGTTTATGTCACGAACTATTCGCGAACTGTACGAATTATTGTGCGTTAAATCGATTCGCACCAGCGTCTATCACCCACAGACGGATGGTCTGGTGGAACGATTTAATCGCACCTTAAAAGCCATGATTCGTAAGTTTCGTTCACAAAGACGCCAAAAATTGGGATAAATGGCTAGAACCCCTCTTGTTCGCTGTACGCGAGGTCCCCCAAGCCTCCAAGGGGTTTTCCCCCTTTGAGCTTCTTTTCGGCCGTCAGCCCAGCGGGGTGTTAGACGTGCTGAGGGAGACTTGGGAGGACGGACCGTCCGCTAGTAAGAACGAAATTCAGTATGTCTTGGACCTGAAAACAAAACTCCACACTTTGGGGTGGCTTTCTATGGAGAATTTGTAACAGGCTCAAGACAAACAGAGACAGCTGTACAACAGGGGAACTAGCCTCCGTCAATTTGCACCGGGAGACAAAGTACTTGTATTGCTTCCCACGTCCAGCTCAAATTACTCGCGAAGTGGCAAGGACCCTTTGAGGTCACACGGCGAGTTGGCGGTCTCAACTATGAGGTAATTTGAACAGACAGGGGCGGGGCACATCAAGTATATCACCTCAACCTACTAAAGAAGTGGGTTGAGGCTGAATCAGTGATGCTGGCGACGGTAGTGAGTGGAGAGGAGGACCTTGGGCCAGAAGTGATCACAAAACCACAATCCCTAGCTCTGGCTCCTGGTGGGGATCACCTCTCGCCCTCCTAGTTCACTGACATTAAGAATTTACAAGCAGAGTTTGGTGATGTTTTCTCGCCCCTGCCTGGTCGAACAAACCTCATTCAGCACTACGTTGAGACGGAATCGGGAGTGGTAGTGCGTTGCCGCCCGTATCATTTACCTGAACACAAAAAGAAAATTCAGAGTGAATTAGAGACAATGCTGGACATGGGGGTAATAGAAGAGTCCAACAGTGACTGTGCGAGCCCGGTAGTTTTAGTACCGAAACCAGACGGCTCGATTAGGTTCTGTGTGGACTATAGAAGGGTGAACGCGGTGTCTAAATTCGATGCTTATCCAATGCCAAGGATTGACGAATTGCTTGATCGGCTGGGGACTGCTCGCTTTTATTCGACATTGGACTTAACAAAGGGTTATTGGCAGATCCCCTTGTCTCCCATGACCAAAGAAAAAACAGCTTTCACAACGCCGTTTGGATTACACCAATTTGTCATCCTTCCTTTCGGCTTGTTCGGGGCACCTGCGACTTTTCAGCGTCTAATGGACAGAATTCTCCGGCCGCATGCTGCATATGCCGCTGCCTACTTGGATGATATTATCATCTATAGTAATGATTGGCAGCGTCATATGCAGTATTTGCGTGCTGTCCTAAAGACGCTGAGAAGGGCAGGGCTCACGGCCAACCCGAAGAAGTGTGTGATTGGGCGTGTGGAAGTAAGGTATCTGGGCTTCCACTTGGGTCACGGACAGGTGCGTCCCCAAATTGATAAGACGGCAACAGTTGCGACCTGTCCGAGTCCTAAGACCAAAAAGGAGGTTAGGCAGTTCCTGGGGCTAGCGGGATGTTACAGAAGGTTTGTACCTAATTATTCGGACCTCGCTAGCCCGCTGACTGATTTAACTAAAAAGGGCGCACCAGATACGGTCTAGTGGACGGAGCAGTGTCAGCAGGCTTTTACCCAAATAAAGGCTGCTCTATGTGGCGGGCCGCTTTTACATGCTCCTGACTTCTCTCTTCCTTTCATCCTACAGACAGACACGTCGGACAGGGGCCTGGGCGCAGTCCTGTCCCAGGTGGTGGAGGGTGAGGAAAGGCCGGTGCTGTACATCAGTCGGAAGCTCTCTAAGAGGGAGACGATGTACAGCACTATTGAAAAGGAGTGTTTGGCCAAAAGGTGGGCTGTCCTCACTCTCCGCTACTACCTCCTGGGACGGGAGTTCACCCTGTGTTCGGACCACGCTCCTCTCCAATGGCTCCACCGCATGAAGGATACCAACGGCAATTGGCATGGAGAGACGGATATAAGCCGCGCAGATTGAGAGCGCGAGAGAGAGAGAAAGGACTGGGACTTGTGCAGCGAGAGAGAGAGAAAGGACTGGGACTTGTGCAGCGATCGAGGGGAAAGAGTGCTGTAGAAAGCAACGAGAGCTGAACCAGCGTGGAAGAGTTTTGATTAAAATTGTGCTGTGCTGTAGAGAAACTGCGGTGAATGCGCTGTGTGCGCGCCTTTTGTTTTGTTTTGATTCTGAGTTAATAAAGTCTGTACGAGTCCCAGTATCGCCGACCCTGTGTTCTTCTTCCTCACCCACAAACGAACTTTGCTACACCATTATAAACACCGAACCATGAGTAATTCGAACCGTTACACCCCTTTACATAGTACAGCAGTTTCTGTTTGGAAACACAAATCATAATATAGGAGTTAAGTTTTATTAAGCAAAAACTGTTTGGTTGTTAGATGACTAGTCGACCATCCTGACCCATAAATACACACATTAACACAGGAAGTGCTAAGTGACACACTCGTCTCTCACATAAACTGGACCCAAAATGGAATTTATATACATAAACTTTATGAACATAAATACAATTATGAAGTTATTTATGAAAGAATGATTTAGAGTCAGATCTGGCCACCTAAAACAAGTAAACCTCATGGTGATCTTGACAACAACCAGCATGCATCTGCTGTCAATGAGTGCATTTCTGCTGGAGCTTTATTCTTTGGCTGGTAATGCACGACAGGAGGCCAAGAGAGAAAACAAGGACACGTGGAGAGAGTGATACTGTGAAAAAACGTGTGTGTGTGTGTGTGTGTGTGCAGAGAGAGAGAGAGAGAGAGAGAGAGAGAGAGAGAGAGAGAGAGAGAGAGAGAGAGAGAGAGAGAGAGAGAGAGAGAGAGAAAGGAGGGCAGTCAGAAGACAACAGAGGAAGTACACAGGAAGAAGTCTTTGTTCTTGCTGATGCAGATTGAGAGTTTAATGTTTAATGAATCTCAGAAAGACAGAAGATCTCTCAGAGGACCACTAGAGGGAACCTTAACTAGGATGTCAACTAATAACACGCCTTCACACGGGAGTAAAGATGGGTCACACAAACCACGTTTCCGCTGTCGGGCAAAAAAAGCGGGCGTGCTAAAGCATGACAGGGCCGATCGCATTTCCACTGTCACTTCCGGAGTTTGAACGGGCCTCGTTGGGGCCAACGGCCAGGGTTTTTGGCCCGCCAAATACCTTGGTCCAAAGCGGGCCAGCTCGGGCTAGAGGAGTGGCTACGATCAAAGGCGAGTCAGGAGACGGCAGCGCCGGATGACCAGCTGTCATCAGCATTAAAGACTTCAAATAATTTTAGCTCAAAACTCACTTTCAGACAGCAGCGAGTGTTTGAATACCTTCTGTTTGTGATCCGATGTGGATTCTGATTACCATATAAGGCAGAAATATTTAAATGTGATGCAAAAGACTATGCGCGCTAACCATAGTAAACGTGGTAAATACGACCGCTTGAAGAAATCAGACAAATTATATAGGTTATCACAATCGTGTATTTATTTGATTTGTCAGTACGTCTCGTCTCTTTATAACGGACTGTCTAATATCCATATTTAGCTCCGCATATGTCATAAAATAAAGCAAGTACGGTTTTTCGGGAGCTTCCTCTGTTTCTCTGACTGAAAATATAACTGTATTGGGACTGTCACTGGAGAGAGTGCTAAAATTTCTCAGGTCGTATTTTTTGTGGAAAATTTGTAGAAATGATCGTTCTTTCTAAATGTGATGTAAACACATCACTGTCCTGTGACTACAAATAAACAGAAACAGACGTGACTATATAAGTATGTGTCCTCTTTCTTTGGTGAAATAATGGTAAATACCACTTTATTTCTGTGTGACTAAAGTGCAATCTTAACAAATGTATTATGGTCAATTCATCACTTAGGTAAATCATTGATGCTTGGGTTTTAAATCTTTAGGTAACAACAAAAATGTCAACAAAATGGCGATTTTATCATGTTCGTTTTGCGATCGCACTAGTTTCCAGTATTTCTTTATAGTTATTTTTCTGATAAAACTTTCGTTGGTGAAATTATGAATTTAGCTGTTGTATGTAAACTTTCACCCTAATAAACAATTCAGAGCACAGGCAAACCTAAAACCAGACCAGATTAGTTGGCTAGTCATTCAGATAATCCAACAAACTAGTTGATTTGAATAGAATATGTAGTTCTGCCCATTTCCAACATGGACTATTGACAATCTGATGTTAAACAAGAGGGATGTCATTGACCCAACCACAAAAACAACAACATTTAAACCAAACAATTACAAATATGACATGTAGTGTCGTCAAAAAACTCGGTACTTCGGTACCAAGTCGGTAATAAAAAAATTAAACGGTTACGGTCCCAGCTTTTCTAGGTACCGAGTACCGAGTTAATCCGGTTCTTGATGCGCTGTCGGAAAGATGCAGAGGTGCGTACTCTTCATAAAAACACTCTGAGACACGGCGACCGGTGCTGCTAATGCGGTGGCTCTGAATCCACTTGTTGACAAGAAAGGAGGAAAGAGCCACATATGGAAATATTTTAAATTAGGCTAATGTCACGTTGTCATAAAGGGCCGTTCACACGTTTATATAGCGCGTTTTTTTGCGCGTGCAAATTTTAAATGTAGGGGCGCGGCAAGCGCGCTCATAATAGAAGAGACGTTCGAGCTCGTCTTGGCTCGCCGCTGTTCATGGTTGCATAGCGGAGACACGGGAAAGCAAGCGCTTGTGGAAAGGAGAAAGCGGTGCGATGTGCTCTCCATGATGACGAGGAAGTATCAGAATTAATTGATTTCTAGCCCTTGCATTAGAAATCAGCTACAGGGTTCTCAAGCTTTGAAGACAGGCAAGAGTGACATTTTTGGATTAAATAAAAGTACAGTTAAGTCAAATAAAACATGTTTTATCTCCTGTATAGTTTGGTAACACTAAGACACCATTCATTAATATTATTTAATGCAACATCAACACATTGAGTGAACAATATATTTTTACAACATTAATTAATGTTTGTGAATGTTATTTAATACAAACACTTGATTGTTCATGTTTGTTCACTTCATTTATTGTGCATTAAATAATGTTAACAGATAAAACTTTTGATTTTAAAAATATATTAGTACATTTTTAAGTTAACCCCATGGAGAATAATTGCTACAGTATATAACTGTTGTTTATTGTCAGGTAATTTTATCTAATGTTATCTAACAAATAGAATCTTATTGTAAATTGTTTTTAATACTACAGTTTCCATCTTTGTAACCGTGATATACACTTTAATATGTGTAAATTTAATCTAAATTAAGCTTTGGTACCGAAATTGGTACCGAGAACCGTGGATTTTCACTGGTATTGGTACCGAAATACTGATATTTTGGTACCGTGACAACACTAATGACATGTATAGTTAAACAGCACTCAACCCGTCTCTCCTTCACACACACACACACACGCGCGCACAAAACAACCTCTGCACAGTGTCAAGGTCCCAGTGAGAGCCATGTTCCACCCTCCACTGACTAATTCAATATTGATAAAGAAACTAAACAAAGCATGACTATCAGCACGGTAGGATTCCCAGTACCAACAGTGAACACTCTCAACTCTACACTCCCTCTACATGACTCTTCTCCACATTTATTTCACTGTTTCCTCCACATTCCTTGGCTTTCTCCAGTTATATTAAACAGACTTAAGGCTATTCTCAGATTATCATACAACACATTTTTTATGTATATTACAGTATGAAGAGGCACTGTGTTAGTGTTTAAGACATTTTAACCAGAAATTGAATTGAAAATGCCTTTTTTTTCCTTTTAACAACTGGACACAAATTTACTGAATTAAACAATATTTTATAATATTGACGTCATTGTAAAATACTGTTTTACAAAAAAACTATCATATTTAATCTGTGCAGTATGCCGCACACTAGTATTTCATTCTAAACAATCCGATTCATCCCTCTACACATCCTTTGCCCTATCCCTCCCCTACACAAACTCTCATCTCAGTCTACATTATAGTTCATGCAGGGTGCTAATTGATTGGCTTAAATCCCTTAGCTTGTAGACAGTGTGCTGACTGGCTGAGTGTTTGACAGCAATGGAGACCCTTATGTCAGCCTGTAACAGCTCTGCATCATCAGGCAGGAACAGGACAAACTCCATCTACCCCCTCATTATGCAGTTTTCCACTGACTGCCAGTTTGCACATGCAAAAGCACACAAAAGCCCACAGAGATCTAAAATGACCTTTCAAAGAAACCCAGCTCTCATTTCTCCATCACTGCACCATCAAACCAGCAGCAGCGGTGAGTGTGTGACAGAGTGGTTGGGATGGTATGCGTAACAGCGTATGGATGCTGCGACTCATCGCTCCGACAGGGAATCGTGAGAGAGCGGTGCGACGTCGACAACGGTCATTATGCAAAGGAAGATTAGAAAACGATCATATTGAAGATTGTGCAGGGCTGTGCTCCTGTAGCAACGCTCATAATCAAGGGCATGTTTCACAAATAAAAGATGAGTGTAGGGAGGAGCGATGTAATAAATGAAATGTGGTTTTAAGATGCCGCAATCCCAGTGACATTTCATTAGCCAAAGAGCTGCTTCAAATTTGTGAGCTGCGCGAGCAGGTGAGCAGGTGAGAATGGCACAGAGCCGGGGGCGTAGAATAACATGACTGCCAATCTGATGACAGTGAATGACTTCATTATACCTGAAACCAAGCCACGAGAAAGAGAAACGTAGAAGAGAGCAACATAGTTATCACAAATCTTATCACAAATCAGCTCTGTGTGTCAGGGTGAAGGGAGAGACAATAAAGCCCACTCAGAAAACACTTTAAATTCATCAGTGTGATATTTGAAAGTGAAAGAAATGATTAGTTTGAATCCTATAATAAAAAGGATGATTGAAAGGTATCACTACGGCACAGATATAGCCGATGGAGCTCTCCCTGAACAACCACTCAACCTATCTCAAAAGGCATTTCCTCATCTCAGCTACGCAGAGAAGATAAAGCAGAGGGGCGAACCTGTTGTCATATACTGTCACTCTCTTCAGCATTGGACACAGCTTTTGCACATATCTACCTCCAAGACATTCAAAAGCACATAAGTCAAAATGTAGATTCATCCATCCATTATCCAAACCACTTGTCCTATGTAGGCTTGATAGCAAAATGTAGATGTGATATAAAAAAACATTTAAATTAAATAAGAAAAACACAATTAAATAATAAATAAATAAAGTAATTTTTCAAATAAACATCACATTTCTTTAATATACACTACCGTTCAAGGTTTGAAAAATATCAAAAGAGACAGTAAAGACATTTACATTGTTACAAAAGATTTCAATTTCCTATAAACGCTGTTCTTTTGAACTTACTTTCGATGAATCCAGGGAAAAAAGTATCACAGTTTCCACAAAAACATTAAGCAGCACAGCTGTTTTCAACATTGATAAAAAGAAATGTTTCTTGTGCAGCATATTAGAATGATTTAAGGATCATCGTGCGACACTAAATACTGGAGTGACTAAATACTAATGATGCTGAAAATTCAGTTTTGCCATTATAGGAAACAATTCATAATAAATATATTAATAAAACAAATTAATATACTTAATATATAAAGACTTCTTTCAAAAACATTACAAAACTCTTACCCCAAAAATTTGAACGGTAGTTAATTTAAAACATTGGTAAATGTTTTAAATAGACCAGTACATTCTAAATGGCAGATGAAAGCATTGGCAAAAATATTTCATAAATGAGCATGCAAGGCAGATTCCATGTGGACCTGTACCTGCTCCTCTGCTGACTCTTATGCTCTCATGTACTGTCATGTCGTCTCAGTTGTAGAGCTTGATGTTTGATGAAACACAGAAGCATCCCTTATGAAGGTAAAAGAGTAGCAAAACTCGAGAGCACGCAGATGTGAAT
Organism: Tiaroga cobitis; assembly: GCA_030578255.1. Lineage (NCBI taxonomy): Eukaryota > Metazoa > Chordata > Actinopteri > Cypriniformes > Leuciscidae > Tiaroga > Tiaroga cobitis. The sequence continues at coordinate 32,110,090 of CM060603.1, forward strand.
TTGGAAACTTGTAAAATAAATATTCGTACTTGTATGCTAAAATGTACTCGCAGCTCCAATGTGAAAACCTGTAAAATAAAAATCTGAAGTTGAATGTTGAAATTTGCACTCGCAGAAAATAGTCACAAACCTGTATTCTGAATTTGAAGCTGCAGACAAGCAGTCACAAATGTGTAAAATGCCATTCACAAAAATACAATGACAGACACAAACTTGTAACAATGTAATATATTTGCACTTATTCTAACATTCACACTCGCAGTTCAACCTCAAGTAGGCACTTTCAACTTCTCAAATCTGTCACTGCAATTTCAAATTTCGCACCTTGACTTTTGCTACTCTTTTCGCGAAATATTACCGTAAAACTTCAAATAGTAGCCCGGGCTTTTATTTTCCCAAATCGTCGAACTGCACCGGCTTGTATTTGAGACAGGCGTCTATATGAGACAGGCCTTTATAATTTAGTGTTGAGATGTTGTTCATTGAGTGTAGGCCTAGAGTCTCTAATCTCTAAAAATCTCCAAATGCTCCACGTGAAACTGCAGTCTTCCGACCTTTTACTATCGTGTCAATTGATTTGGATTAATATGCGCGAGGGAGAGAGAGCAAGACAGCGCTCGTGTTGTTTGAAGAGGCTCTCTCTGCTCGTGCGCCCTGTCAAGCGCAGCAGTCATTCTATTCTACATCACTCACCGATCAAAAAAGGCTTTGGTGGGACCAAAATTTGCTTTGGCGGCCGCCAAAAAGCGGACGATTTGATGGGTTTTATTAGATTAAATAGCCTACAACCGGAAACTAAAAAACAGACCCGGCCTCTATTTGAGACAGGCCTTTATTTACCCAAACCTGCAGCCACACCAGGCGTGTAAAAGAGACGGGCGTCTATTTGGGACTCGGCTATTATTTGAAGTTTTATGGTAGATGCAAAACTAACTTGTGCACTTGCAACTCAAGGGAGTAATCCATCAGCCGGAAACTGAAGCTTCGCTCGGGGGCCGCCATTGTAGCAGACCATCACCTGCTTAGGGATGTAAATTTTCACAAATTCCCATGATCGATCGTCGTTTAAATTAACGATCAATTAATCGATTAATCGTTAGCATTAATGGCAAACAGCACAGGGTCTGCAAATGCTGCTCAAAAAGCTATGTTACTCACCAAATTAATAAGAATTTTTTTTAATCTAAATAAAGGCTTAGTAGGATTGTAAAATGTTTTGATGTGATTGATAAATTAAATGAACTATTTAATATATAAATATAACGACAAATACAATGTGTCACCATCTCCGCCTCAAATGCGTGCTTGTCAGAATGTGAGACTGTTGTGGAAGTGCTGGAACAACGCACTGAAAACGGCAATTAAACCCAATGAATTCACAACCATTTAATAAAATAGTGTTCTCATGTTATGTAATATGAAAGTCCCAAATTAACCATCGTTATTATTAGTCGTGCATTCTGCTTGAGCGGCGCGCGCTGAATGAATAACCGTTGAGCACTTTGTTAGCGTTTATTTAACTCAAAGAAACGCATCCTATTTGATATTAATCAGATATATACAAAATAAGCAGAATATTACAAAATTATATCTGCACAAAATGACGTGAATGCACAAGTGAACTTAAACTGAGTTACGTGCCATTCAGAATGACTCATATGTTGTGGTTGACGCGCTGAAAGTCTCTGACGAGCTCTTCCTGGAACAACGCGACATGGCATCTAAACCCAAATAATTCACAATGTTTTATTACAATAGTGTTCTCTTTATAATCTTGTGTAATATGACAGTCCCAATAGTCATTATTAGTCGTGCATTGTCGTTTGAGCTGAGCGCGTCGATTCTTAACCAAATGCATCCAATATGAAACCAATCAGATATAGATAAGCGTACACAAAATAAACTATTACAACTTACATTTGCACAAAACAAAAGGCTGCGAATGCACACGCAAACTTATAGTCATGATGAAGGTGTAAAATAGTCCCAAACAACTCCGGGGTGTGTCATTCAGTGGGACTCAACACTTCACCACACCGGCGCGCTCGCTTACATGTTTCGGTTGAGCAGCACGCACGCGCATGATCCTGCTTAATCGATGATCGATAAGTTTTATCGATTAAATGTACTATCGACAATTAATCGATCGTCGATTAATCGTTGACATCCCTACTGTAGCATTCCATTGACTCCCATTCATTTTGCCATCACTTTGACAGCGAATAACTTTACATCTAAAGGGTCCAAAGACTCCATTTGTCCATTATTTATTTCTAAAGAAACACGATATGGACATGGAGGCATAAAGTCAAGGGAGAAGCCCATAGATAGAGAGTCCATAAAAGCAACGGGACAAAATATTTCAACAACAAATCTGTTTCAGATATCAATTCAGATTTGTCTTGGCACAGCTACTAGAAGGTCAGAACGGTTGCTCACGTCACATCTACGTTGTCAAGCTTAGTTTGAGCCTGCGCAGTACACTTGGCTATCAGGAAGTGAGTGCTTCTATTGGGCTTCAATTCTCTCTGTTGAAATCAAGCTGTATCCATTTATTTTACTATGTTGCAACTCAGTCGTTTTATTGGTTGGCGCCTAATCAATGAAATGGGACTTCTGTTGTAATTGATGATGTCACGGAACCCGTGTGTTAGACTGATATTAAAAGTAATAAATGATATTATCAAACTCCGTTAACACCATACTAATTAAGCATAGCCTACGATGTACAGAAAAGCTGATGAGCCCAGAATATGACGAAAGAAAGCAAATATGTGTTTAGTGCAAATAAAACTGCTGCCTGCAGTTTTATTAATAATAACAAATTGTTTTTTTTTTACATTTGTGACTGCTTGTCTGCAGCTTCAAATTCAGAATACAGGTTTGTGACTATTTTCTGCGAGTGCAAATTTCAACATTCAACTTCAGATTTTTATTTTACAGGTTTTCACATTGGAGCTGTGAGTGTACATTTTAGCATACAAGTATGAATATTTATTTTACAAGTTTTCAAATTCACATCTGCGTGCTCTCGAGTTTTGCTACTCCTTTACCTTCATAGATCCCTGCTCATAAAATTAACATTTAGTCCCTATATGGAACATCCAAACATTTTCATTGCAAACGTTTTGAGTTTTACTGTTGGAGGCAGGGAGCTGATTTTTAGTGTATGCCAAGGAGAAAACAAACAACCCCAGCCTTCACCAAAGCCGTCTGTTTCCAACTGCCAGGTATTTAAATCTACGAATAGATTTTGTAGGTCTCAATAAATTCTAAAAAGTATCAATAAAAAAAAAATCTTTCTCAGAGGCAGAGATGTTTGGAGCTTATCAGAGATTTCAGATGATATATGCAAGTAGGTTCTGGAGAATTTAGCTAAAATGATTTAGATAGAGAGACACTTCCTAAAAAATAAAGTACAAATTAAGTGCACATTTCTGAAGTCCGGAGAGTTCAGCCAAACTTTTGTCATCATGTACTATTCTCATGTTGTTCCTGTGTGTCTGAAGCCCTTTCACACAGAGATTCCCGGAAAATACACGGATAAAGTGACGGATCAACGCGCCGTGTGAAAGGGGCTTGACTTTCTTCAGTTGAGATATTGTATTACATAATGTTTAAGCTGCACTTTTTCATATAAAAAGCATAATACATAGATGGGCACATAAAACAAGCTCCAAAATCTCATTCATACATGCGTTTATTCAAACTTGGTGCCTTACGATAACTCACACATTGGGAAATAGATAAAAGTTTCAGGCTTCAATGAGCACATGAGATTTTATGAGAAAATAATCTCTCCTGTTAGTTAAATGTAAGAAAGAAAATCATAGGGGTTTCAAATTACATGCATTAATGACAGAATTTTTCTTTTTAGATAAATGATCCTTTTAAGGTTTGTGGATTTCACAACTACTTAAACAACTAGGTTTTCATGAAGGCTCTTCATAAATACCTTGCTCAAGGGCACTGCAGTATCATGGGTCATAAAGCAGCTTGACCCTCGTGTAGGTGGGGAGACAGTGAAACAAAGAATGAGTATCAATGTGTGGCAGGAAAACATCTTTCTGCAGGAAGCAGTAAAATGTACCGTTATGATTTTAAAAGATTGAGTAAGAGGCACAAGTCAGATCGGATTATTCTTTCTCTATATATATCTCTCTATGTCTATATCTAGCTCTGAAAAGTGTTTTTTTTTTCCAATCAGAGGTTAAAGGAAGCATAATTTCCTCAGCTATTCAAGCCAATTACATTCACAATGTTTTATGGTAAAGAACCAGTAAGTAAAAAATAAAAGGCATGCTTATTTCTCACAGCTTTTTTTCAAACGCCCCATGGGAACCTCAAAGAACAGTTTTGAGTAATGACAAACTTAACTAATCCGTGGAAATGAATCTAACTTCACAGCACTATTGTCATTTTTGTATCTGTGGTATAAATCAGAGACACTAAACACGCGTTTCAGGAGAGGCCATAAAACTAGCCTACCATTCTATTTTCTTTAGAAAAGTTACATTCATTCAGGTCTGTGCTTGACCACATTAACTATAATAATTAATAGACATTGGAGAACCATATCAAAGCTACTCCAAACTACAAAGAAAATAGAGAAGCACAAACCCAAAGGACATATAAAAGACAGAAATGTTCATCAACAGCCATGACAATGGATGACCCTAGACCTTCTGACCATCCCTCGTCTTTATCCACCTCATTTGACCTGCCCTTTCATCCCAGAACATTCCATTAACTGCACTTCTTCCAATAGAGGCCGTCAGAACCTCGCTTAAATCAATGCTTTGCTGAGGAGTCCAGCCGGACTCCAGATCCACTGGCATATTCCCGTGTGACTCACAGCGACTTAATGACTTTATTTCAGCGCTGCGTTCCCAATCACTCGACAGGTATTTTTAGAGTGGCGAGTGCTTGCACACTGTCTGTGACTTTGCTTTAATTTGCAGACAGGATATAAACAAAAAGGTCAGATGAGGAACTGGAGATAACGATGCTCGTTGAACCATGGAGGGAAAGGGAAGGGAGGAAAAATGGCAGAGAGAGTAGAAGGCAGAATCCCGCTCTTTCTCTCTGAGACATGATACCAAATGTTTGGCTATGTCATCCACAGCTCTTCCTAAACTGTCCATGGCAGATAGAAAGAGAGTACACGTCTCAGAGCAGCTGAGATGAATGGGCAGCTCAGTCAGCTATGCAGGTAGAAAGGATTTTTTCAGAAATGTTTTGCTGGGTCTCTTGGGATTGTGCAGAGCTATTGATCTGACTGGATCAGTTTGGTTATGGGGTGATGAAAGAACAGGGATCGAAAAGTCCATTTAGCTATGATGGATGGTTCGTTTAAACCTATGAACAAAGAACAGCTATGTTAAGACATAAAACAATGCTAAAAATTTAAAGAACAAATGCATTTAGTGTCACCTTCCTCAAGGTTGGACACTGGAGAGAATGAATGGTGTTAATTCACAAAGAGGAGGGGGAAAACATACATGCTATTCTTAAACTATACGCAATTTTAATATATGAAGGTCACATTAAATCTATAAATTTACCATGCATTCATCACATTTATGTTTGCTACTATTCAAATGTCTTGTGTATAGATTTAGTTGTTTACAATTTGACCATCCACTATGAAAATACATCATAAAAATGTTTTTTTTTAAACAATGGTACTCTAAACCAAGATTGGAATAAATAAACCATGACAACAATTTAAAAGTTTGAGGTTAGAAAGAAGTCTCTTCTGCTCACCAAGTCTGTATTTATTTGATACAATAAATATAGTAAAATGGTGATATTGTGAAATATTATTACAATTTAAAATAACTGTTTTCAATTTTAATATACTTTCAAATGTATTTTTTTTCCTGTGATGAAAAAACGGAATTTTCCACAGCCATTACTTACGATACTTCAGAAAGCATTATAAACTTCAAACAGTAGTGTGTTTGTGTGAAAATGAAAAAGCTTTTAACAAATTAGTATTGTCTCTATAGCTGTCACTTTCACCACAACCACAAATTTGCCTGTCAAAGTTTTATCAAAAGTTAGACTACTTTGTTGCCAAGGTGACACAGTATAGGTGAACATGTTTGAAATAACACATTACGTGTGAAGAAAAAAAAATGGTTTTATTAAGATTTTTTTAAAGAAATTATTGTATTCAGTAAGAATGCATTAAATTGATCAAAAGTAACAACATATATTATAATGTTACAAAAGATTTATTTTTCAAATAAATGCTGTTCTTTTAAACATTTTATTCAAAGAATCCTGAAAAAGTTTATCATGAAAATGTTGTAAGCTCAACTGCCATCACAAAAATAAATATTTAAAAAAATGTATCAAATAAATTAGGCCTTGGTGAGCATAAGGCCCTGTTTATACCTGGTATTAAGATGCGTTTTGGACTTTTGGTCGATCGAATCACAAGCAAACACATGTAAACGGGAAACGAAACGAAACGAAAAACGTACCAAACACAATGTTCTCTCAACATTTCTGATTTCTAACACACTGGCTGTGTTCGGCATGGTCTTGCGGTTATCAGAGCAGAAACAAAAGCTGCTACTCTCTGAATATTTTTTCAATTGTCTACGGCACATTCATATGTAAATTGCACAAGCTTATTTAGTCCATTAGATCGAAAGATCTAAAAAACAAACAAATCATATTTACCAGCACATAGACCCTCCCCTCAAAGAAATCAGGACAGAAGTGGCTAAAAGTGGACAAAAGAGGCGGATTAAAACACCAGGTGTAAACGGGTATGTGTCTCCCTCGTCTACTTGTTATCCGATCGACTTAGGGGACGTTTACACGACAACGATATGCTTAAAACGGAGAAGTTTTTTCTTTGAGTTTTCTATGTACAGACAACACCATTGTCAGAACGATCCCCATTCACACGGATGCGCGAAAACGACTAAAAAACCTGTAATCTGCTGCCAGGCCATTAGATTGCGATGAAACATTATAGATTGAACACGTAATATGCATGTGCATGACATCATCGTCTTCAGAGATTCGCGTTTTTTGTTGTTTACACAGACCGTTTTCAAAACTTTGTGTAACGCCATTGTCGTGAAAACAAACGGCCAAAGCGCATAAAAAGTTTTACGTTTTTAGTTGAAAACGGTGTCGTGTAAACAGCCCTTAAAACGCATCATAATACCGGGTGTAAACAGACACTAAGAGACTTCTTTCAGACACATTAAATAAATCTTACTGACCCCAAACTTTAGCAGTAGTGTATGTTCTAAAAGTCCACAGGACCAAAAGAGTATTGGTGAAGATTCAAGCACATTTCACACTGACTAAACATCCAAACACAGCACATATCCCCATATACTTACACCTGAAAGTCAACGTAGAGCTTGCATTTCCTCTCTCTGGTTCTGGCTCATTTACCACACTCATATGTTCTCACACACTCACACTGTCATTCAGAGGAAATAGACCACAGATGGATCACAGATCAGAGGAAGAAAAATGGGTAGAAAGAGAAGGCAAACGATATGGGATAGAGCAATGATGAGAGGGAAACAGAGATAAATAAAGGTGGAAGGTTCCAGGCGCATCTGTCAGTGACATTGACAAGGCCAACCAGGCGTGGTGTCCTGAGGCGGTGGGACAGGAGAGCTGAGAAACGTGTGTTCCACACCACTGAGCCAGGGGCAAAACACACACACACACTACTCACCGAAAGAAAGACCCGGTTACCTGTTACACACACACACACACACACACACACACACACCACTAACGGCAAGGCTTAATGAGATCCAACGACTGGCTTTCTGAGTTTTATTTTATTTTATTGGAAGTCACCTGAATTCCACCCTCAAGTCAGACCTCAGTATTTTGGGAGCTAAGAAGCAGAGATGATATCTATAAATCACCAGATAAACAAGAGAAGGCAAAGCGCAATACTCTGAGACTCGGCTAATCGTGGGTTTGGCTTTGAGCCTTTGAGGAATATCTGTCTGACTGAAATTTGACCCAATAAACCAGCAAGGACAATAAGCACCTCTCCAAGCCCCTCATTAGATAAGGTGGAGGTCTGTCTCTAATGCCAAATTAACAACACCAGTCCCATTCCAAAAGCACAGATCCTATTTGCCCTGTGGTCATGTTGCCAGTGTGGCCTGTTACAGCCTGTAATCAGCATCTGGGAGAGATATGAGCTCCATGTAAAGACTGAAGGCGATGGTCTGATGGCGCGAGCGTCAGACAGGGCGGGAGACTAAACCAGCCCCATGCTGCGACAGGGCCCGGCTAATCACAGGCGGTTGGATTAAACCGAAGACCAGACGCAGGGATTTGAGAGGACGACTAGAGCAATGGGAGGTGAGCCCAAGAGACGAAGGATTACCTGATGGAAATATTCATGCAGGTTTTTACTCCCTGCTGTCTTTCTTCACTAGTTTCTGCGAGCACAAAATGTTGAGTCCCCAAGGGCAGCATCTTTAAAGGCAGATTAATGATAATCCAAGTTAATGCAAGAGGGAAAGCTCACTCGGAGATATGCCTGTGTGCCCTAAACCAACACGAGCAACCAGAGAGGAAAGCATATAGTATTGTTAATGCTTATTACAGTGCCTTTTTCATGGTATAAAGGGCAGATTTGATCTTAATATAACAAATAAATAACTGATCTAATGTGTATATAATATAATAATTATTCTGTGAATGTCAAGATGCACCTCTAAATGTTATGTTGTACATCCTGATGTATCGAGATGCTCTTCTTTTTTATGATTTTGCACAGGAGCTACTAGGCAACAATATGTCATGCAAATTGTCTGGTAATAACTGGCTGCGCTTCAAAAGGGCAGCAGCAAACAGGGTCAAAACTGGAATTGTTTGAACTTTAAGCATCACATTACAACGCTTGACCTGAGCACAACACGGCGCCGGGAGTAACACTGTAGCTAAATGCAATGGGGAATGTCGAGATGAAACGCTGACATTTTTTAAATGAGCAGCACTGCTGTTGTGTGTGTGTGTGCGCAAACACAAAATTGCACAAAGTAAAGATAAATAAGAACAACACATCTCTAAATAAACTAGATTTGGGAAAAAGGAAGTGCTCAAGGCAGCAAAAGAGTAGTGTTAATGTTTTAGGTTAAGATGAGGTTTTAGACTTTGGTTCAGAGTATAAGAAGTACTGCATTAGAGCTGCTTTGACAAGCACCACATCTTGCTTTCTCATTTGGAGAGCAATAACCTAATTTTTATGTGAATTCAGAGCAAATTGTGGCACTCAAATAAAGGGGGGTGGGGGTTTCCACCTGGAGTGTGTATGTTCAGGCTGATTTAATAAAAAATGAAGAAGAAATAATTGCTAGCAGTAATTTTAATTTAGTGCTCACCGAATACAATAGAGAAGGACAAAATTTAAACGTCCTAATCTTCGGGCTCATAAATATCTATTTCTACTGTCTCTCTCTCGCTCCCTTCCTTTATTCATTTTCTATCTCTCTCTCTCTCTCTCTCTCTCTCTGTCAGAGCGAAAGAGGCAAGGGTGGTTGTTCACTTCGAGCACGCTTATTGGGTTAAATGCACCCCGCTGCTTTGCTCCTCTCTAATGCAGTGCAGCTCAGGAGACGAGACTTCCCGCTGAGAAATCTCTGAGCCGGAGAGAACATGTTGACTCACTGCTACATTAGACACACTTGCAAGAGCGCAAACACATGTGCGCACACACGCACACACAAAAAAAGAGCTTTTCCGTTGATGCATCCCACTTACAAACACTTTGATTCCACTGAACAGGGATCAAGATGACACCCAGAGCCAAAATTTATGGAACATACTGATTAAAGACTGACAACTTGTTATTCAGAAGAAACTGTTAGTGACTGAGCTTCAAAAGGAAAATAACAATAGATTTCTGACCCCGCAAACTTTAGTGAAGTTTGTCTCATTTCTTCCCTCAGCTGTCTCTCTCTGAAATAGAGGCGACTGAGCGCTCTGTGTGGAGGTAATGGTGCGGCAGTTGAAACGCAGCGGTTCAATGTGTCAGATCGCATCAGGGTAGAAGCATTACCCTGCAGCAAGACACACTCAGAGGAAGCTGTGCTGTGCTCACACACAAGTTTTAAGTGATGTGATTAAGCAATGAAGCTCTGGCTCGTGAGAAGAGGGATGAGACAGTCATGAATGTTTTCTCTGCTTGTTTCTCATATGAGACGAGAGAATAAGGCAAAGTACAGAAAAAGAGCAGCTTTAGATAGGACGAGTTAAACATGAAGGTAATGACTGAGTAACATTCTCTCTTCCTTGCCTGATTCAAACTTACCGGAGTGTCAGTGGTGTAGTTATGCTTAATTCATGGTCTTTGTGTAGATACACAGTCACACACACTGGGGTTTGGCCACTCTTGTTTCATTAAACCATACAGTGGGAAAGAATCAGACACACACAGAAGGTATAACTCACACTGATACACACACAAAAACACATAGAGCTCTGTGAACAAAGCCACCATGGATTAAATACTTATACAAATAAAAAAACACTAAAAAGCATGAAAAAGTCAAACTAGTGGGTAAAAAAAAAAAAAAAAAAACATCCAAGAGAGTACTGTTAGTTACCTAAAACTAAAATGAAAACTATTAAAAATATAGTTTGAAATAAAACTGCCTACGAGTATAAAACTGAGTATAATATTTATACTGACTATAAATATTAGATGAAAAACTTATTTCAGTTTCCAAATCAACATTTCAAGTTTAAGTTGAAGTACTAAAACTGAAATAAAAATAAAAGAAATCGAAATATACAATAATAAAATGACAAAAGACAACAACAATTACTAAAACTAAAATGAAAACAGAAAATATAAAAATTAAATATTTATTTTTAATAAAATGTTAAATAATAGTATATAAATAAAACTAAAATAACTCATCTAAGATAATGGACAAGTTGAGAAAAATACTGATTTAAAATAAAACTCAATAGTGCTCAAAAAGCAAGGTCAACGTAATTAAAAATGTATTATTTTATTCAATTTATGTGTGCAACATTTTTATGTTTAAAGTAAGTGCAAAGCCCAGGGAGTCAGCTTTTTCAAGAGCCATATCATAGCCAAAAATCACTCCAGGGCACAGACACGTTCATTTCTGAAAAAAATCCCACAATCCACCATAAAACAACTGAACATTAGCTACTCAATATATGCATTTACGGGAAATGCTCTGTTTTCCTCAGTCTCTCAAGACAACAGAAATAGAGGATGAATACATATTTCATGATGCCACATTATTTTTTAAATAGCTACAATTAAGTCGCAAGATAATGATATCAGAATAATATCAGTCCTGATGTTATATACAGCGATGGTGCTTAAAGATGTTTTAATGCGCAACCACATAATCATGTCACAGGAAATTGAATCATCAGTGGGCTAATGTTTAGTGGATCAAGGCCTCTGCTAGTGCACAAATTCACATTCACCACATACTGATTCCCGTCATAAAGAACTAGAAACTGAAATGAGACACAGTAACTGTCTCTCCTCATTACAAGGAAGGCAGAATCAATACAGCCGTGCGAATGTTTTACACGAGGACTGTTATCAGCACATAATAACCGGTGCGACTCATGAGCCGATCAGCCCGTCTCTTCAAGCTCATATCGCCACATCTACTGTAGCACATTTATATTCATGCACTAGTCCAATTTGCTTTTGGCGTGAATTAAATTTGGTCTTAATTTCCATTTGCGAACCTGCTATTTTAGGAGAGTTGCTTGAGCATTTCCTGTCTGATTGTAAACCGTCTGCCATCTTTTCTTGCTCCAATTAGGCCGGTGGGACTCGAGTCATGCCGGATGAGGAATCCTATTACTTTAGAGACCAGAGGAGGAAGGAAATAGAACAGTGATTGAGTGTTTGGCATTCACAGCCAAACACATTGAGATGTTCCAGTGGAGGGAGATAATTCAAACTGTGACATTGAAGGAGAAAGCAGGAGAGATAGAGATGGAGAGATACAGGAATGAAGGCTGACTATACGTACAGATCTGACATGCCGTTCAAATGATTTTAGATATCCGGCTCTTTCTGAAGCAGTCACTCAAATTAGGCTCAACAGTTGAGCTGGATTACTTTTGTTCACCTAAAGATAGACAATGTGAAGCTATAGCCACTTTCATTCAGTCTTATGCAAATTTAATGACATCTCCCTTTAGAGGTAATGTATGTGAACAAGGTCTGTTTTCAAAATGCCAGTACATCAGGTCTATGCACCAAAATTGCGGTTTGAACACATACTAAGTTTGGACGCTCTGATGTAGGAAGTCTGCTGCTGTCAAAGAGCTTGAGTCAATCACAAGTTGTGACAAAAATGCCTGTGACATGAGAACAAAAAAACAATGACATGTTTATGTCAAATTGTACAGATACTGAAATGAAAGAACTGCTCAGATGGAAATATTACTGGAACAGTTAGAGATAAATTTTTTTTTACGATTTGACAAAATTTAGGGCAAATGACATCACACTTTGGTTAGTGTTATAACACATTTTGATGTTGATGTGTGAATGGTAGCAATACAGACAAAAGACAGACAGCCGTTCCATGTGTAAACAACAGATGTAGTATATTTGTGATAAATCTGGCATTTTTGTCTCAAGTTTTGTGTGAAAGTGGCTATTATGCATCATATCACTTTCCCCCGGGTCAATAAAATGTTTTAAAGAAATTAATGCTATCAAGGATGCACCCAATCAATACATTCAATTGAGTGTAAGGACTTTCATAATGTTACAAAAGATTTCCATTTCCAATAAATACTTTTTTTTTTTTTTACTTTACATTCATCAGAAAATCCTGAAAAAAAATGTGACACTGAAATATCTAAAAATAAAAGTTATTTAAAATTGTAGAAAATGTTGGCAATAGTCATGTTTTTACTACATTTTCTTAAAATACTTTAAAAGAAGCATTGTTAAGCTTAAGTGAAAAAAATTAAACAATCTTTCAGAATCCAAAATTTTGAAAGGTGGGGTACATTTAAACAACTCTACCTAACCGTAAATCAAGTCTCCTAATGACCACAGGGAGCATCTTGCCAGGAAGCAGGTGATTTCCTGAAGCTGAAGGTCAATGTCTACTCGGCAGTGCTACAATAACATCACTCTGTATGTTGTACACAACCCAGAGGGACTCCCCAGCTGCAAAAAATAAATAAATAAAAGAAATAAAAACCTGAACAAGCACACAAAAATATCAATATAAAGACCAATGCAATATTGTGAGGAAAATCAATCACTACACTGTAAATTGTGCTGTGATGTGAAACATTGCACTTGCAAAAAACCTATCACACACATTAAAGGCCATCTGTATCAACAAGAAGGAAATGTGGAGGGAGTTGTGATTGGTTTCCACACCATTCCCATAATTCATGAACCAAATGCTTTGATTGTGTCAGGGAACATTAATTGGCCATTGTGGTGCTGTGAGCCATTAACTAGAACAGAGGCCAGGACACCAGTGAGACTACACAATATCTATTGTTACATTATGTACAAGTGCAGAAGTGATGAAGATGTTGTTTCGATTGCCTTATGACAACAGAAAGAAGGGGGAGAGGAAGAGCTGGCAGTGATGAAGAGAGCTGGAGGGTTTTTTTGGCGTTGCATTAACACTAATTAGTGTAGAATTGATTGAGAGGCGAACACCCTCTCTCATTATAGTATAGCCATTACTCTTAGAATGACAAGTGACAGTGTTTCAAATGAGACTGAGATAAGTCAATGATGCTGCTGATAGCAGCATCGCTCAGAGACGGCACGCAGCGGCCTAACAGACAGAGGCTTATTAACGACGACTACGGTACCTTGCTCAGACTCCTGGCTTGTGTCCGAAACCTGAAAAAGGTTACATGCAGTGCACAGAGGTCGGGAGGCATCGAGGTACGCCTGAATCTGATGCTTATATTACATCCTGTAATCTATGATAATCCTATGCAGCGTACAAAATTAATCTTCAAAAATACCAGCCATTGTGATTTTACTGCACATCACAAGTGGATGTGACAAACAGAAAACCAAAAAAAAAAAAACGCGAACTGTTCTTTTAAAGAATTGTTTATTATTTAAAACATGTACTTGTTACTATAATTTTTATATTCATAATATAAATGTATTATAATTCCATTACAGCTGTTTATTCATTTTGGGGTCAATTTATATTTATAAAAAAAACCTGTTACTGTATACATATTTTTATCCATCTTATGAGGGGCCAAACAGGAAATAATTATATGTAAATCATGAATACTTAGATCAAAATCTGTGAAAACGTGAATACATAAATATAAATGTATAATTGTAAATCTGAATATATTGTTAAGTATGAATATCATTTGAAATCGTGAATCTTTAAATGTAAATTGTATTTGGATTTACATTTATATATTCAAATTTGTATCTATACATCCAAGATTATAAACACATACTCAGATTTGTATCAAATGTATAAAAAATGTATAAATATATTTGTACATTGTAGTCCTTACATGTTCACTAATTTAATCACTCAAAAAGACTTAAATGTACAAGTCTTTAAAAGCCTTTCTAAAACCAATTCAGTTTCCTAGGCAGCAAGGCAGGCGCCTTTGGTTTCAGACCAGACAGCAGTGATCTATCCGGCTCCTGAAGATCAACACTCCTGCAGAGTTTAGCTCCAGACCTGCTGCAACGCACCTGTCTGTAATTTTCAAGTGAACCCAAAGACCTTGATTAGCTAGTTCAGGTGTTTGATTAGAGTTGGACCTGAACTCTGCAGGGAAGTAGACCACCAGAAGCAAGTCGGAACACCCCTGCGCCTGCGGTAAAACAAATCAGCATCCTGCCTCTTAAGTTGTGCAAAGCTGATTGTTGTTGAACTGCTCTCCTCCATAAAGGCCAGTAATTGGAGCACCTCTGCTTCGCTGGGGGAGCTGCAGTGAAGAAAGAGGTGTCTCATTAAAGAAGAGAGTGAGAACAAAGCGTAAAGACAGATGAGGAGCCGTTAGTGCAAACACGGGAGAGCAAACCTGCAACGTGCACCCTCTGTCTTGATCAACCAACTAAGAAAATGCCAGGCACGTAAGCAGGCACACAGGTTTGGCCTGCGGTTAACGGCTCTAACAGAGCGTCTTCCCCTCTCCATCTGCTTGGTCGTCTCAGTGGCACTTGGCAGCAGTTTCAGGACTCACCAAATCCCTACTAGCGACACCATTCACATCCCAAACAATCGGCCTCGCTCACACTCTCGGCTGCTATCAGACAAACACACGTGTGCAGCTTAACACTTAAGGACATTCAATGTTAGGGATGCTACAGTTTCAAAATTGACACAGAGAGCATTCACGTAGGATGTTTTTGTGGTCAAAGACTCTATTGAGCACAACAGAATATAACAGAAATAGTAATAATAATAATAATTATTATTATTAAAGGGGTCCTATTATGCCCTTTTACGAAGTATTGATTTTGTTTTTGGGGTGTACTAGAATGTTTTCATGCTTGTTTGTTCCAAAAACACATAATTTTTTATATATTTTACATTATTACAGCACCTCTGTCCCGTCGGTCTCAAACGCGCCATCTATGTCCTGTTTCGATAAAGACCCTCCTTCTGAAATATGAAATGCGCTGTGATTGGTTAGCTGCGCCAGTGTGTCGTGATTGGCTCATTAACTAGCGCTAAGACCCAGAATCTGCCCTACCTAAATTTACAGCCAGGAGCCACTTCTGACGTGAGCCAAAGTTTATTTGTATATTAGCGCATTTCCCACAAGCCTGTAGTTTCAGCTTCACTTTAAACAAACTTATTTAGGCTTAATAGATGCGACTATAATTTATGTTTGTTTCATACTTACATTTTTTATTCTTGTTCCATTCTGAATACAGTTAAATTGAAAATATTTTTTTGTGGAGGGAGGGGAACCACCATTCATAGTGCTTTTTTTTTTGTAAATGTTTCATTTTATTTACTGCTATTTTATATTTTGGAAATAATAATAAAATGTGGCTTATTCACCAATGCAACTGTATGTGTTTTTTCTCTCAAGAATGCAATTTTGACCCAGTAAACAACTTCGGCACACAACTTCTTTGAGAAGGTCTTACCGTGCAGCAATAAGTATCAATATCAATTATCAAACTATTAAAAAAACTCTAAAATTAGTTGGCCTCGCTAATCACCTAGTCAGTACTAATCAACTTTTTTTCTACGTCTCAATCTGCACTCCAATTCTCTGACATTTAAGTATGAACCTACAATCTTTCCCACCATAAATCCCTTACTGTCTTCTTACCCTTACTTTTACTTATATCAGCTGCAGCTTATCTCTCACCAGCCCCACAACACAACAAACGACTGTCATTGCCACTAAAACAACCTGCAGATCCTGATGACGATCATCAGCCTGCAGGCGGGAGAGCCAGAGAGAGAAAGAGATCAAATGAAGGAGAGATGTCAAGCTTTCAAAAACAATAACACCAAAGAAATAGATATCAAATAAGATCATACAACCCCATATTTTCTCACACAGAGCGAGATGAAACAACTACAACAACACACCGTAAAGCACAGCACACACAAGACAGAAGCCCGGTAAGGGTCTGCAACTAAAAGCCACAGATGTGAGCCAACTTGCAGCATGTGACCGTCAACACTTAACAGACATATTCAGCAGATGTTATGACAATGATTCAAACTTATTTGACAACAAGCAGACTGGTCATCAGGTTTGTGAACTATGTTCAACAGCCAATGAAATTGCTAGAGAACAGATAAGCAGTAGGAAGTGGTGGCCCAAGTCCTCCAGACATCGTTCGTCATATCCATATTTTTCATCTCTTTCCTATTCTGTGCAATAAGAGCAAAATGACAACAAGCCTTTCCAAGTTGACATCAAGATGATGTCAACAATGCCCATGACATTGAAAACACGACAGAAAATACTAAACTTTTAAGTCTTTAAATGTGTGAAGGCCACTGAGTCTTGCAGTGTGCACTGGCTTAAAACAAATGCCTTATTAGAAAAGACCCTTGAGTTAAAAGTAGTAATGGAAGCTAGGGTGATACAGGGTGATACAAGCTATGATACTGATTGGGAGAAAAAGAGAGCAAAAACAACAGACTCTATGGGGGTGGATATGGTGAGATAGACAGACAGAAAGATGAATGGACAGACAGACAGGCTGCTATATCGGCACACCATGGCTACTGCTAACAAGGACACACAGGCCAGATGAGAGAGCATGACCACCACCACAAACAAAGGCACAGACAATCCTTCTTGTTTGATGGTGATTGAGAAGTGCATGGTCTCTCTGTTCTGAGGTCATCACGTCTGGATGGAAATGCAACAGTCATTCTTCATAAGGTTTGAGAATATTTTATTGTAAAAACGTCAGGAACTGAATGATGATTTACGGTGCTCAGTTGCGTTAGCTGTTCTTGAAGGACTGCATTATTTTGTTTGTGCGAACTGAACGCTGTACTAAAATTTCCTGCACCACTTTATGCCACTGCTGAATCTGTAGTTCCACTGCAAAAGAAATTATGGCAAAGCCATCAGCTGGAGGTCTGAATTGAATATGATGAGAAATACACAGTAAAAATAATACAGAGACAATAAATAACTGTCGTATCAGCCGGCAGCACACAAAAGCAAATACATAGTGTGATAAGATTTGTTAAATTACTGGTATTTTGAGCTGGTTATTAACAAATTAGTCAAAAAGACACAAATTAGTTACATGTTTGGTCTCAAGTGTCATTTACTCACTCAGTAAAGCGCAAATCATTAGTTTAGTCTTGTTCTACTCGAAATTAACCAAGTAGTTACTGTGTAGTCAAATTTTAAATGTAGTTGAACTTTTTATTGTATTATAAAGGGAGGATGCCATAAATTGTTAATGCAGTCATCAATGACTCAGAATCATCAATTGGAATCTGAACCAGATTTATTGAATTCCTTACAAATCCCATCACTATTCTTCATTCCAGAGCGGCAATCCTAAGGGGTTGGTTTACTTTCCATCTGTGTTTGGGATTGTGTGAGTGAACATTACTTTCTAACTCTATGTGCAGTGACTGACCATGTGCGCCATTTGTTTTTGATAACATCTTCAACCAAACTATAACGCTTGTAGACAACCAGTGTCAGCATGGACTGGGCTTCATTCCTTTCTAGTTGTAAGCCTGAATCTATTTACTGTTTTTACACCCTGTTTCCAGCTATATGGACACATCTAAGATAGTTTATCCATCTATCTTTCCTATAATCCGTTCTTTCCACCCAGAGAAGCAGTGAAACTTCCTGCACCCTCATCTCCTCTTTTCTCTCCCTCTGGGCGTCTCTTCTCCCCATTACCCCCTTCCTTCTCTCACCGTCCTCACATGCATTCTGGGTCCCTCATTCCTCGGCTGCTTCATTACTCCGCTCGTCCTTCTGGTGGAAACAGATCCCAAACGTTCCTGTATGCGATTAAGCTGCAGGCGCTCATTACGGATGGCTCTCGGCTTTCCAGCACAGGAGAGTAATCACTCAAGCTCACATATCTGCTCTGTTTCGCTCTCGCTCTCTACATGCTCCATATGCTGCTCACAAAGTAAAGAGGAAGTGAGGGAAACAAGGAAGAAACGCAGCAAGCGGCCATATCATTCCTGCTAAACTTTAGACTAATCTGAAGTCAGAACAGCCATCTGTTGGGATCCCTGAGCAATGAACAGAGCAGATAACACAGTGTTGAGCTGTTTTGCTATCACATCTTTGTATTATGCCAATGGCAGGCATCTGCTGTAAGACGTGCCGTTCTGTTTGTTAATTCTTAGTCTACTCCAAAAGAAAAAGAAAAAAACAGTCTATTGAGGATAAACACCAAACACTAAAGTCATATCAGACTAGAGCACTGCTGAAATTCCCCCTTGAGCTTGATGTGGAGGAGAGGGAGTGCACTGGTGTTTGGTTACCCCCGCTGAGAGCAGCTGCTGGAGTGACAAGGTAAGGTAAAGCTATGCTGTTGGTGTAAAGTTGCAATTGTAAAGCTAGTAGACTAGAAATATAAAGTTGTGCTGGTGTTAAGTTGAGCTGATGGAAAAACACAGCTTCAAATTGCAATGGCTTTAGATTCACATCTCAAGATCAGATCGGGTTACTCTGTTTGAGGGGAGAAAAGTCAATGAGGGTTGGCCTCTCTATAAATGACTCAGCAGTTCCCACTGTCACTGTGTGTGTGCCTGTTGGAGTCTAAGTCAAATTGCATGCACCTCTACGCACATTATTTCGCTGTTGTAGTTCCAGTAGAAACAGTGAAACGTGTTTTTTTTTAATTATTATTTTTTTAAATAATCATCTTATGCTCTCCAATGCAGCATTTATTTGATCTAAAAATACAGCATTTTTTTACTGTCACTTTTGAAAAAATTTTTGCATCTTTGCAATAAAAGTATTAATTTCTTTTTAACAAGTGGGGTTGCGCAAACAAAAGTTGCTTGTTACTTAGTTCGAAAGGTGTAGCAGAGAGCAGCTGGTGCACTGATGAAGTTTGTAACGTCATGTCGTGAGTGTAAACCTGATGCAGTAATTGAGTGTCTGGATGAAGTTTGTAGGACGTCGTTTCCTTTGCCAGACTAGCACTGTTCACAGTCTCACTCAGAGCACCTGGAAACGTGCCATCTCAGCTTTTCAGCAGCATGCAATCAACAACACCAAGTGTTCCTCGCTCACACACAAACACACACACATTCAATCGCTCCCTGATTTTCCTACCTTTAATATACAGGCACCACAAGAGATTAATATAATTTGAAAGGCGAGTTAAAAACATCCCTTTTCTACAGGTCTGCTACATGCAACGAATACCATTTCCCACACAAACAAACTCCAAAACACAGGCATGCACATACACACAAACTGACTAAGACAGATTCAGAGCACACCCCATGTCTGGTCTTTGCCAACGGCCTCATCCTGTCTCTGCGGTGATAGCTGAGGGAGAGCTGGGAAGTGGGCGACACTGACAAATGTCCAGCCTCAACCCCACAAAATGAGAAAGAGGAAGAGAGAGAGAGAAGCATGACAGTTTCTTCTCCGACAAGGCCATCTGCACTGCAGCAACCCTAGAGGCCTTGGTTCAGATGACTTCCTTTTCTTCCCCCTCATTCTTTCTTCATAGCTGCTCTTAATTCTCAAGCAAGCCAAGTACAAATTACCCCCTCATGCACAGTCAGCAGTAATGACAGCAGCGAAAGCAATATGAATTCACCCTGGTGATGAGGTCTCAGTTCAGGTCAGCCGGCCAGCTGTCCATCAGGCAATAGCCATCATGATGGGTTACCGTTAGTCTGGTAGTGGAGAAGTCGGTGCAACCAGACCTGTAGGGCTCCATTAGCGCAAAGCTAATGAGACAGAACCTCAGCGGGCGGGGGCACACACTCATTACGGCAGGATCATGGGCCTGTGCGGGTAGAGAACTGGTGTGTGTGAGCGTGTGACTTATGACTAAGAGGTGTGATGGAATTTGTTGAAAGTTAAAGCTTCAGGGCTCCATTTCCATTAAAAAGAAACCAAGTATAGATTGAATGTTCAATACATTTCTTAAACATCTGTAGAAAGTGTTGCCCAAAGCGGTCTAATTTACATAGAATGCAGGAAAACAATGGAAAAGACTGGCATATAGTCTTGAAGCACAGTGTAAATTAGATATTTACATGTTCTGAAAAAAATGCAAGTAGTGCTTGCACCTGTAAAACTGCATGACGTCAAGCGGTTCTGGGTGGTTGCCAGGGTGTTGCTACTAGATTTGGCTAAAATCCAGAAATAAAGAATTGTTTCTTTTCCAATTAATAAGCTAGAATATGAATGTTTTCTTCAAACGTCTTGGAGACGTTGTCACAGTTCTTCAAGATTTAGTCGTCTTAGTTTTTTTTGTTTCTTCATGTAATTACAGACAGACTCGATGGTGGTGAGCATCTGTGTTGGAGCATACTGGCTGTTGTCAGACATAAAAAAATCTCACTGGATTATTGCAATTAATGGCAAAAGGAATGTTTGGAAATGTAAACTGATATTTCCTGCTGACACCACATCAAAATATGTAGGTTAATTGACCTATGGCTAAGCCACGCCCCCAAACGCGATGAGCCAATCAGTGCGCACAGCTAACCCAATACACTCGAACATTCTCTGCTTCCACATCCATTGAAATGCATTGCAGTTAGTCAGTTTTCACTCGTTTTTATATGTTTCTTCTTGTCATTTTAAGTTTAAAATGGTCAAACGGTGTGCATGGGGTACATGCAACTCCGACACTCGGTATCCCGATAGGCTGGGCGACGGTGTGTATTTTTTACACTTTCCCAAACATCTCAACCGAGATAAGTCGTGTCTGCTCTGGATTAAGTTATGCAGTAGGCTAACGTTAGACCACAACACCAACTAAACGTGGATAAATTAAACAAGGATGTCTACATCTGTTCTAAGTCAACAACGTATTTGAACGTTATCTTTAACATCTCTAAAGTAACGTTAGCTTCTAGCTTGTACATCATGTCACTTAGCTTCATTAACGTATATAAACGTATGTAAATAACCGAGATAACAAATGTTAGCAATGTTGTGCTGAAAGATTCATGTAAATACTGCAGTGCATGAACAATGCTGATCCTCTATCTTGTTGTCTGAGATGGTGATGGCAACGAGATGCGGTTTATCACGTTTACACTGTAACCTGTACATTTTTGCCTGGAGCTGAAGCTTTTCATCGACCTTCTCAACAATAAAATTATTAATATAACCCTCCAATGCATAGTTAATGCTTTTTTGGTGACTTCGAGATGATATATAATCTTTCTGTCTAGAAAAATCATCAATTGCCTCCCGTGAAATGTCTCTTACTGTGACAGCTGCCAGCGCCTGTCACCGAATGTTGTCTGTTTGTCCGAGTGAGTGAAGGGGGCGTGGCTTAGCCATAGGTCAATTAAACTGGCTTTCGCACAGTACTGTAGGCTATGTGTTTGGCTTTATTTTATTACAATGGGGTAAACTATAATATATACAAATACAAAGAAATATCTAACTTTATTTATGTATATTACAATTGTATATATATAACAGTTTTTAATAATAGGGAAATTATCCCATATGTTGTGAGCATGATGACATTGATATTTATTTATTATTAAAAACCACACTTATGCAATTAATATGAAATTCATTCTTCATAATTAATTAAGCTGAGGTTTGAGTATACTGTGCTACTGACCTTACAAACTAAAAGGACTTCAATGAGTGACTTGATTAATATAGCCTGTCACTTGCATGAACTAAGTTTGACCTAACCCAGATTTCCTTCTCTCCAAGATCCACAAAAGCACAGCTAGCCATAACACAGCCTGAAAGGCTGATCAACGAAATGGACACCACCTGCTTAAATACAACGGGAGCAAGATGCCAAAGCACTATAGTCCCTTCTTTCAATGGCTGAATGCAGGAAGGTGTCTAACTTGTCAAAGCTACACGGTGCCTTGACCTGTACTTAAACAAAAGAAACGGAGCCAACCTGCTCCATTAGGGCACAGCTGAGTGATGTCAGCACTGGCACAGCCCCTGTGATGTAACACAGAAGACTAACAATCACAGCGAACAGAAAAGACAGAGCTGCTTTGGCCGTAAGGGACTGCGACAGACTGTGCTTTAGCCTGGCTCTCGCTTTGGATGCCATACTGAAAAGCCATTACCAAAGGAGCCATTTAACAACATCAATTAATCAATCAGAACAGGCAGGAAATTAATTTGGCGAGGGCCTCATCAAGGAGTGCAATTTTTGATACAGAATGTCTCATTTCAGAATGGTGATAGGGTGAAGATTAAAAAAAAAACACAGGAGAGGAAAAAGGTCTCATTTGGATGGTGTCCCAGCTGCCAAAAATCTCACTTAATCAGCAAAAGTGGTAGAGAAAATAGCGAGGACTTTAAGATAACTTTGAAACAGAAGCAGCAACGATGGCAGCATCCGAAATGACACAAGCAGCTGTTCTCTTCAAGACGTGTTGATTAGTGTATTTATATATTTCTAGACAAATCTTGGATGAGAGATTGCCAGGTCAATGCGGGACTGATTGTGTGCATGCAGATTACCACAGCTGATTAGTAGCAGGGCCTTATGTTGTTTTAAGACGACAAGAGGCCAATACTGATGACAGGAAGTGCCCGTCAATAACCAGACACTGCGTCTCAGGTTCAGTTTCACTCCATCTGTCTCAAACCAGCCTTCGGTTTAACTCCTTTCCCCCTCATTCACCCCATTACCTCCCATGTATCCTCAGGTGGCCCATCTGTGCGGAGCGGCAGTCTTCAGCACTTTAAGCAAGGCCCCGATCAATCGGATCAATGGAGGTGATCAGCGTTATGAGCTCTGATCAGCCCGCATGGGGAACAGGCTAATCCAGTTAAGCCATTAGCAAGCCGGGACAGATGAGCCTGTTGGGCATTGTGCCCATCTATGAGGTTTGCTTATTAGCATGCTGCCGTATAGAGAAAATAAAACACGGTCATGAATGTCGGGCCCTATGATTTTGTGAAGCAAAACACAAAGAAGGAATCAAAGAATCTAGTAATAATATTGGAATGCACCGCATCACACGGAATGTCACCAATTTTTTTAAATTGAACATTTATAAAGTAGTGCTATGCACTTAGTCAAATTGTGCATAAAAATACTTATTTAAATATGGATGTCCTGCATGTTCTTTGTGTGAATGAGTGGCGCGTAGGGCTGCACGATTAATCAAGAAAAAAAAAAAAATCACGATCTCGATTCAAACCTAAATGCGATCTCATTTCCGTTTATTTCCCTGCATTCAGATCATGCTGCATTCACGCGTTATATTGGTCACACTCACACAATAACAAAACACTATTAATTCACCAATGAATCATACGGCCGTTTCATCAGGGAATGTCTAAATTAAAGTTGATGCACGTGAGCAGCGCATATTTTTTGGGGCTTGCATGTTAATCAATGAGTGCATTCACACCGGGAGCAGGAGCAGCGCGTGAGCAGCAGTGAAACGCGGGTTTTGGCACTTTGCTGCACTGCTCACGCTCAATTAAAGTGAAAGCACACTTTTGATGGACAAAATAAATATGATTTCACACAAAAAAGTTATTTCACACAGAATAAGCATGTCTAGTCAGTTTTAACAAGAACTGAAGTAGGCAAAAAAAGAAAATGAAGACTATTTAAGCTACCCATTTACACTTGTTTTTAACTATTCAGTTTGGGTGAAAGTATGGTGTATTATAAAAAAAAGGTAAAGTAAACTAGCCAGAAAAAAAAAATATATAGCCTACGCTTTCTTTTAGTTCATGTAATACACAGACAGCTACATAGGCTAGCACAACCCCAAAACACCAGCTTAAACAATTTAGAATATTTTTTGTTACTGCACTTTATTATACTGTATGTCCTGGTTTTTTGTTGTTGTTTTTGTAATTGAGTGCAATACATTTGATGAAAAAATGAGAATCATGTAAGAGAATTGTGATCTCAATTCCCATGGAGAAAAATCGTGATTCACATTTTAGCAAGAATCGTGCAGCCCTAGTGGCGCGGTTTCGTTTACTACACATACTGAAGCATGCATGATGCTCATGGTGTTTTCAGCATCTGCTCTCTCACTATATGGAGGACAATCCTCATCAGCATCCAGCATTTCATCATTTCATTTTATAAAACTATTGTCAGATACACAGAAACTCATAGGTCTTTACATCAACCTCATTAAAATAAAAGTTTGGTTGAGAAATTATGACAGACATATATTAATATTGTACAGTAAAATGTAATTATCAAAAGTACTAATAATACATTTATTAAATTGTTATTTTTATGCCTTAATTTGATTCCAAATTAGATTTTTTGATAATACATTTCTATGAACTCATAAATCCAGAAAAATTCAAACAGACAACAATTTCTGAAAAATATTTATTATTAAATTGTTAAAGTTTTATTAATTTAAATTGATTAGGTAACAGATTCCAGAAAAATGAAAACGGAAAAAACTGAATTTGGGAAAAAATTAAGCTGATTTCACAGGGCCCTATGAATGTAGGAACAAGACATGTGGAAGGTCTGCACTCGTTTGCGGCTGATCCGGTGCGACAGAGGAAGAGTGTGTGAGCTAACATGACCGGCGAGTTATGGTTAAGATGCGAGGAGTAGGGCCGGAGGCTACAAGGAGGGAGGAGGGGTGAGACCCTGCCCTGGGTAAACACAGAGTCAGCATGGCCCCGAGCTGGAGGTCACCCTTCAGCCTGTGATTGAGCATGTGGATCAAACTACATTAAATGCACTACAGCTTGTGTTACAAAAATCCATTTGCAGCTCCGCAATTACCAGCAACAGCCTTCAACCTGCATTCACACTCGCCGCCCATCTGGGAGGTGGTTTAAAACACAAGATCTGTCCCACGGTTAGCAAGCGAGTGAGCAAGGGACCGGTGGAGAAAACTTACAGGTCTGCTGGCTGAGTAAATCACATTAATCATCTGTCCTGGTTTTGTTTTTCCTGCTGCTGCATTTCATTTGTTTCATATTTAGATGCTCCTCACAGATTAATCTCTGCAGGCGCTCACGTAGGCTGAGATGGCAGAGAGGGCATTAAAGCTCTGCCCGAACCTACCATAAATTACACAGCCACATTAGAAGCTACTGCAGAGAGAAAAAAAAGAGAAAGAAACCAGCGCTGGTAGGCCAAAATAATAAACTAAACATATGACACGGCCTCCTTTAGAGAGGTGTCTTTTTCAATCACATCCTCTACTGTAAAAAAATAGATTGGCAGACGGAGACAACAGGCATCCTCAGCGGGGGGAGAGGTGTCAGATGTAGTTGGAAGAGGGCGAGAAGAGAAAGGAGAGGAAAGGTGGAGAAAATAAGGAGGGGTTGAAGAGAGAGAAATTTGGTCATCACAACACTGTTGCAACATATGAGCGGAAGGGATTTAAACGATCTCCGCATGAATGCTGTGCTTCTGTTACACTATAGAGACTTCAAACTCCGACTTCAGAGTCAAGATGTTGCCTAAACAGAGGAAACCACCTCAAAGCAGCAAAAAATATAAATGTAGTATTTTCCATTCAGCCTGGGAGCAATCGGAGATGGAGGGAATAGTTTATGCTGCTACTGCATGAAGATATCAAAGGGACCTGAGTTTATGCTGCTATAGCATAAAAGTATCAAAGAATCCAATGGCGCACATTTGATATAGATTGCTGCTCTCTCCATTATGATTACTCCCCACCACGCTAGCTCATTTTGAGTTTGTTTTAAATTGAGCTTTTCTATCTTCTATTTTCAACTGTTAGAATGACAAACCTGTTCTAGCTCCATTTCTCCATGAATGAATGTTCCGATAGTCACAACTTGTTCTTTTCTTTATGATACACATATACTAGGGATGCACTGATACAAAAATTCTGGCCGATGATTATTTTCATGTTATGACCGATAATGATAATTTGTTAATTTTAAAATTATATACCATCTTAAATAATGATTATAAAGTCTAAGGAAATTGATGCATTAAAACAATGTGCAGTATGAAAATTTATATTTATTTTGAGATTTCTTAAAGATAACATTTAACATTCTATTTCAAATACATGCTATTCATTTGAACTTATTCATGAAAAAAATTGTATCATGGTTTCCATTAATCTGATAATTCAAGCACATAGAGTCACATGGTCATAGATATATCTACACAGCTTACCTTATTGGAGGGAGTTTATCAGCAGAGCCAAAGACCTGCAGAGAGAGAAAGAGAGAGAAGGATCATTACCAATGCAGCTCAAAGCTCCACAAATTGAGCCCCTGGTGTTCAGGTCTACATCAATGTAACCTGTCTTTTTCCTATATTCCTCAGACCAAATGAGCGGAAAAAGACACTGAATGACTTAAACAAAAAAACAAAAAAAACTCTGACCTTGAGCATTTCTTTTAGAAATCAGGGCTCAGTACTGCTGTAACATTTACATTAAAGGTAAAATAACCAGGTCAAAATAGACCTTTATAATTTTCATGTGATTCCCTTGCTTTATGAATACAAACTCATCATCAATCTGCATTTTCGCCATGAGGAAGCAGAAGGCTTGGGAGACAGTCTCGGTTAGCACTAACACATCTTTCTGGATCCTCATACATGCAGAAAGGAGCAGCACTCTTATTGTCCAAATCTAAACTGCACGAGACGCCTAGTGGAGGGAATTTTGGGGCGAGAACCTGAGGGATCAGTGGGATGCTGGTCCTTGGCACTTAACCCCCTGAGCCCCAGTCTTTGAACCACTGCATCCCAACCATGCATGTCAAACGTCAATCCTCACGGATGAGGCGGCCAGCCGTTGGACACTGTGCATAAATAATGCAATACTATTGGCTTCAGCTATGAATCATTCATACAAGTTATACACATTTTTGCATGCACACAGTATTGCAGATCGTTTTTCCATGCACCTTTATTCTTACGCATGTATAAAAAATAAACTAAAAAAAAAAGATCGGGTCATATTTAGAGATGAGCTCTGACTGATGCTGTCGATGAAGAAACATGTCTCACTGGACAGACTCAATGAAAGATGCTTCTGACATTAGCAAATTAAGGACAATGTTTATCTTGTTTGGACCTCTCACTGCCCATGTGATCTATCTGCCAATTAACACACAGAGGGCAACACTAACAACTTTGCCTGACGGATTCCACTGTGGATGGGGTTTTTAATCCTATTGTAAACCAGAGTCTCCCACTTGGGGATAGAGCAAGAATGGAGGAGAGAAAGAAAAAGACTGTGTGAGACAGAGAGGGAGCAAGCGAGAGTGATAGTAAGCAGTCAGGTGAGCAGGTGAGGATTAGTAGTCTATCATAATGGGATTTTATCTGTGTGGTATGTAGCAAATCAGCACAGCAGAGGAGAGACTCAAGACTGAGTCCAGCATTTCTACACTGACACTCCAGAGATTCTCTCTCACAGCTCCTTGCACCTGACCATGTTCAGGAGACAAAAAGCAAGACATATGATATCTCTATTGTATAAAGCACACAACGAATATTTGAGAGTTTAAAGTTGATAAGATGCACACCTGCTCTGAAACTTGATGAGATGCACAGACAAAAAGCATGATTGCGCATCAATCTCACTCTTGAATATAGAAAAGCATTTTGCTGTCAAATTAAAAAATGCATTGCAAATTCAATCCCTAATATTTCTGACTAGGGGTGTAACAGTACACAAAACTGACGGTTCAGTACGTACCTCGGTCACGATCGCGGTTCGGTTCTATAAGGCGCAGTACAGCAGGGGGGAGAAAACTAAACATAAAACTGCTTTTTTTTATTAAACAGTGGTTTTGTCTTTAAATGAATTCAATTATAATTAAAAGTTTCGTAAGGATGAAAAACAATATCTGCAAATTTTATAGGTAGCCCTTTCTTGCCCATTACTGTAATATTAAAAGGTTAACAACAGCCTAAATTCAATTGCTATTCATTTTTAGATATACTAATCAACAACACTCAAATAACAAATTGTATGCAAACATAAGGCAGTTTTTGCATTAACTTCTAGATCTAATTATAAAATTATGTTTTTACTCCAATTCGTTGTTGAAATCATTTACACAATGGGTGTCATTTTCAAGACAGATTTCTTACACATACATTAAATAATCAAGACATCACAAACAGGTTAAGTAAAATATAATGAATTTATAGGCCAATATAGTGCATATATTTAGCTGAAACACTGATGTGATGCATTTCAGTAAGTTGTACTGTATCTTTCAACATACCTTCAGTTGTTCATTCATGTTTATTCTGTAACTAGTATTAAGAGGAAAAGATGATCACATTCAATCGCGCTCCGCACTGCCGTTTGAACTGAGGTGCCTATACAGTGATCGGTCTCGCTACAATTTTGTGATAAAATGGACAGAATTTGAAAGATGACACTGTTTATCGAAAGTAACAAAACGGCAGGGCTTATTGCGATTATTGTTGGTTAATTGTGGTTAGGCTACAACGCTGTATTTGTCGTGTATAAATAAGACGCATGAAAATTCGCGGGACGAATACGTGTACATTTAAGATGCAATGACAATAGATTTTGTTGGTACGATTATAGTCTGAGGAATAATCACAGTTTCACTATTATCATGATTATTATGTATTCATTAATTTCACAACACTAATGTATAAAATCACATGAACACTCTTTAGATTTTAAAGTGTTATTTATTGCTGCTTTTTGAAACCGAATTAACACAGTAACCAAATAATACAGCGCAAAATAATAATTGACAAACAAAAGTCCATCTCTCCCTTTAGAATTAAAGATAGGTGACCTCTGCTCTGTAAACATCCATGTCAGTATTTTTTTTCCTTTTTAAAAATAACAAATGGAAATAAGTCGTCTATAGAGTGTAAAAAAAGATGGACGACGCCCCTTCACTCTTCCATTCGTGATAAGTGAAGCCGCCACGTCCTAATATGGTGCTGACATCTTGCGCAGATTTGAGACCTGATTCTGTGCAGTAGTGAGCGTGAAGTGGAGCCGTGATATTGGTCCCGCCCTCACTCTCGCAGAAACCATTAGTACAGAACAACTGATTATGTCAGTGTGAAATAAACACTTATAGACATGTAGAAATTAAAGCTGAAGCTCGAATCTCCTCCCGAAAATCCCCCCCAAAAAGTCAGTGGGTGCCTCTACTTATTACTCAAGTCTGTCTGTCATTAAAGCTGCGCAGCAAGAGAACAAGTAAGTTAGATTATCGGCTCTGGATGCTGTAGTCGACTGGAGACTCGCTGGAGTATAGGATTTAGGCGGATGCTGTAGTCGACTGGAGACTCGCTGATGTGTGAACGTAGCTAACGTCAATTATATTTAGACGCGCTAGC
Source organism: Tiaroga cobitis (assembly GCA_030578255.1). Taxonomy (NCBI): domain Eukaryota; kingdom Metazoa; phylum Chordata; class Actinopteri; order Cypriniformes; family Leuciscidae; genus Tiaroga; species Tiaroga cobitis. The sequence continues at coordinate 32,140,076 of CM060603.1, forward strand.
GTATAAATTGTACTAGAATAGTTAGTCTTAGGGAGCCAAATCTAAAAAAGTTAGGTTTGAGAAGAAAATCCATCATAAACACAACGCTCAAGTTAAAAGTTTAACATTTTTAAAATGTTAGCGCTTCATGTTTTTAAAGGGGTCATTGGATGCTAAATTCACTTTTATATGGTGTTTGCATTTAAATGTGTCTTTGCAGTATGTGTACACAACCACCATATAATGAAAAAAATCCATTCAACTCCTTTATTTTTTATCCTCAAAAAGCCTAAACACACTCAATAATCAAGCCGTTTGGATTTTCTGAGCAATAAGACATCATATTGCTCATGCTCCGCCCACGACCGCTGACAGACTGTCCTGTATTAGCATATTTCCGCCCTCAGCCAGTTGTATACTGTCCACCAAGGCAGCACTTTATGTGTCTTGTGTCGACACCCCCATGGAAGAGGGGTGGGGTGAGCAGTTGCTTATTTTCATTTAAAGGGTTAGTTCACCCAAAAATGAAAATTAAGTCATTAATTACTCATCCCAATGCTGTACCAACCCCGTAAGGCCTTCGTTCGTCTTCGGAACACAAATGAAGATATTTATGATTAAATCTGAGAGGTTGATCACTCCTCCATAGGCTGCCTAAGGGAATGAAACTTGACGGCCCAGAAAGTCATTAAAGAAAATGTTTAAATATTCCATGTCACAACAGTGGCTCAACTATAAGTTTATCAAGCGACGAGAATACTTTTTGTGCGAAAAAACAAACAAAAATAACGACTTTATTCGACTATTCCTTTTCTTCCTTGTAGGCCTGAAACGAGACTTCAAGAGATTTCCACGAGAACTTAACTGAAGTAGTTGAAGGAGATCGCAATTCTCGCGCATGCGTCGTGGAAATCTCTCGAAGTCTCGTTTCAGGCCTACAAGGAAGAAAAGGAATAGTCAAATAAAGTCGTTATTTTTGTTTGTTTTTTCGCACAAAAAGTATTCTCGTCGCTTGATAAACTTATAGTTGAGCCACTGTTGTCACATGGAATATTTAAACATTTTCTTTAATGACTTTCTGGGCCGTCAAGTTTCATTCCCTTAGGCAGCCTATGGAGGAGTGATCAACCTCTCAGATTTAATCATAAATATCTTAATTTGTGTTCCGAAGACGAACGAAGGCCTTACGGGGTTGGTACAGCATGGGGGTGAGTAATTAATGACTTAATTTTCATTTTTGGGTGAACTAACCCTTTAAAGAGACATGCACCGAAACGGGTCGCTGTGAACAGAGCTGTTTTGAGGAGGTAAAAAGGGTGTTGTTTTACATAACCATTGAGGAATTTTAACCAAAGTGTAACAAACTTTACATGAACACCCTAAAGAATAATACCAACTTGTGGAAAATGGGCATCCGATGACCCCTTTAAGGTTTTAACTGATTGAAAGATATAAAGCGCATTATTATTACAGAGTTAAGCAGACAGTTGTCCTCATACATTCAGTTTAATGTGCATCAACAGCAAGCCAAAAAGGAGAAGGTTTCAACTGAACTGTGCATGCATTTTAAACACTTACATTATGTTCTTGCTCCGTCCATTCAATTAAATGCACGTTGAGCAAGGCTTTCTAGCATGTTTCAACTGCTAAGGCAACTGCAATGGTTTGACCAATTTTAGTAGCGGCCAAATACCACTTTATAATCAGTCAGAGCTATATAAATGTAAATTCGTAAGTAAATAAGAAGATACATATTCACGAAGATGCATTAAACTCCCCGTAATTTCTGCCTGTTTTAACTCGTGCTTTTCTGCTACAGACTGAAGCCGCCTCGTGAGTGTATTTCATACCGCACCATTACTTTCAGCTAATAATTAAAAATGACTGCAATTTCTGGTGGTGCTTTTTTGATTTGTTGGGGCATTCTATACCCCTTCATCAAATTTCAACACATCCCGCCTCATATTGTTTTTAATCAATACATGAATTGTAACAAACAGATTAACACTATCTGTTCCTAAATTCAGATTGGGTGGGAAAGATAGAGGTTTGGGTGGGCTCAGCACACCCCTGCTGATGCATTGAGATCAGCCCCCGGAGGGAAAACATTCCACAATGAAAAGAGGAGAATCTCTTAAGAAAGTACATTCACTTCTAATCAGAGTGGCTGAAGTTCATGAGGTGACATTTGCGAGCTGACAAGCACATGGCCCGTCATGCTAATGCTACAGAGTAATTAATCTGCCCCCGATGGAACCCAAACCACTAAAAAGGTCACTCGTATACACTCTCTCTTTCACACACAAAACACAAGTATCCCCGATTGCACAGCCACAATCCACAGCCACGACCAAACGCAGAGAAGAGGAAGTGCATCAAAACAGCTAATTTATCTTCTGGTACAGAGCATTCTGCATCTCTGCTTGTATCTGTATTTGTGTGTGCATTTTTCTATCACCCCTGTTGTTGCCATTCTTCTGCTGACAGGTGAGATACGAGCATTACCTTGACCTGTGAAATCACACGTAGAGGGGAAGTGCTGGTTTATCCCGAGTTAATGCAAATGGAATCAGTACTGGAATATTCTTCTCAGATGTGAGATCTATTCAAGCAGCACAAACCACTGATCCTTCACTGCTTATAAAACTCACACGACCAGCATGCATGTGCATCTCATCTAAGGGAACAAGCCTTTCATTATTACCCATTCCTGGGTTTGTGTATAGAGAACTGCATTAAAGAGACCGGTCAGCCAAAAGTGGAAATTTTGTCATCGTTTGTTTACTTTCAAATCGTTTCGTCCATACAAATCCATTGTTGTTTTGGACCTCGTTGACTTTCATTGTATGGACAAAAACATTAAGGGTGCTCTGATTATTTGAATGATAATAGCTTTATATAGTTTGATCCGTGGTCTCTATTTTAGTGCATTTCTTTCCTTCACAGTGCTGCGCTTTCGTTAAAAGCCAAAACTTAATGCCCAAATCAGCTAGATCAGTAATTGACGTAGAATACAGTCTACAGTTGCTAAACTGCATGATGTGCTCGATAATAAAAAGAGTAGTGCCGTCAATCGATTAAAATATTTAATCGCGATTAATCGCATTAATGCCATAGTTAACTCACGATTAGACATTTTTATCTATTCTAAATGTCTCTTGATTTCTTTTTGTCCCATTATTTTTTCTCATTTTAATTAGGGCTGAAACAACTAATCGATTTAATCGATTAAAATCGATTATTAAAATAGTTGACAACGAATGTCATTATCGATTAGTTGGTCTGCTTACGTCACGGGGTGCGTTTACTGGTGATTGGTTGAAACAGGCCAATCATGATGCTCTCTGTCTTACATGCGCTGCGCTTCATGAGACACACGCAAGGTCTCTCTCCCTTCGCCGATCTGCCGTGCGCGCAGAGACCGAGATCTTTTTTACAGTCTATGTTTGGAGCACAGTCTCTTCTGTCTCGCATGCGCGCTCTTGCTTGCGCGCTCTAGATTCCGGGAGTTTGAACTAATTTGCGGGCATCAGGGAGATATCAATCTGCGGATGACTTCCGGATCTTCCGCGAGACTGTCTGTATTTTGTCTCGAGCATCAGGTTGTGCAATCAGTTCGCTCGCAACATAAGTGATGAATTAAAATAGCGCTACCGCAGAAATAGGTTAAATTAAAACGGTGTTTACAAAGTGAAGCACTAAATTAAAGGCAGTTAATAACAGCAGCAGTAAAAGATTGTTTTTTAGTCACTGTACTCAGTGGTTTTCAGCGAATGCTTGCACTAATGCATAATTTTTTCCTGTCCTTTTTAATCAGGCCTTTTAGTTTGCTGCGTACCATTCCGTTCTCTTTTTATAGCATTTTATAGTATTACTATTAAGTAGTGCTGCACGATTAATTATATCGCAATCGCGATGTCAAGCCTATGCGATTATATGACGCAAAATACTGCGTTTTTATATGAAATAAACAAATTAGGGCTGTTATATCGCAGCATCTGTTATTTTTTGTCATCCTTTGGCTAGTGTTACATGATCCCGCTCTTATTCATGCGAATGCTTTAAACCATTCAACGAGACAAGTCAAAAGAGAGCGCGCTGCCTGTGAATGTCCTGACTGAAAGACGGACGCGCGCCAGTATCATGAGCATGCACAGACCGCGCGCCAGAATACAGTCTCTTTCCCCTTGAAGTGAACGAACAATAACACACACAATTATGCCAAAATATCATTTGTCGAGTGTCTTCATAACATAAGAGCAGTTTTATGATGGTCGTAAACAGGGCCGGAGTGGGACTCATTTTCAGCCCTGGAGTTTCATGCCTTAGACCGGCCCACTTTAGTTCCCGTCTGACTATATTAAAATAATGTAATTGAAACATCAGCATATAAGTCTGCAATAGTGCAGTGTTCTGTGCAGCCTTGTTATTCATTGTATTTTAAAAATATATAAATTTCTATTCAGTGCAATAGCCGTATACTGGGTTTTATAAATACAGAGGTCCAAAAAGTGATCTTGGGGGTTCGGGGGCATATGCCCACCCAGACAAGTGAAGTAATACAAACAGTGAAAAGTCCCAGTGCTGATACTGGGGAAATATAAATACATTCGAGGTATACACATATATATATACAATAACAAAGGCAATATATTATATAGGTGCTTGCGTTGTTAAATTGAGCTTGTTTTTACACTGATGATCATCATTGGCAAAGATGTCTGTGTTAAATAGGAATCTATTGTAATAAAGTTATTCTCAATCTGGGCACAGTATGCAATAGGCTATTCCTCTGCTCTCATTTCTCATCTCCATCTTCTCTCATTCTTCTTTTCTCAGTCTCTTTATCTTTAGATTACCTGTAAATCTCCCCTTCCCGAAGCTGAGTTTTGATTGATACAGTCTTTACAAACTGATTATTTTTTTCGGTCATTTTAAACTTCTGTCGTAATTAAAACAGCTGTTTACGTAGTTTAGCCACTTGCATCTCGTGAAGGGCCGCGTTGGGATTCGCGCGCGGCCGCGGCTCCCGCTTCTGTGAACATAAATCCCGCTTCCTTTGATCGGTCATCTTAAACATTTTGCCATTGCCGACGAGCGGTGTTTTAATACTGAAGCAGCTCAGATTATGATGTCGGTAATCCTCGCGATATGCAAATCATTGCAGCACCAAATTAGAGTTCATATTAGGCAATTATTTCACAACGTTCATTATACACTCTGAAAAATATACACTCAGAAAGCTGTGACTATGTAAAGCATTCAACCCAGTGCCATGACAACACCGGCCCTCCTGGCCAATAAAACAGACCGGCCCATCGGGAATTCTCCCGGTGCTCCCGATTAGCCAATCCGGGCCTGGTCGTAAAGAGTTGTGAGAGAATAAGGCGCGTGTGAGATCCGCGTCTCAGCAACTCTTAAAGGGCCAGCATCCAATAATGCTTTCTGTCAGTAAAGTTAATCAAAGAACAAAGGGAACAGAGAAAAACACTCACTGTTCTTGACCAAAGAACTTGTGTATCTTTAAATAGGATTTTAGTCCATATAATTTATAATTTATGCAGCGCAGACTGTTTGATAACTTAATTCAATTTCTGTATATGTCCTACCTGTAGACAGGAAGAGCACAGGTAAATATGACATTTATTATGGGTTTATGTGAGGATTGTTTGAAGTTCACTTAAATTAAAATTAAAAGAATTTTTATCCAGACATCAATGGCTTATTGATCAGGTGTTATCAATCATTTAGTTGTTGTTGCTAGTTTGAGTTGAGAAATAGACATTTCAGAATTATCACTAGTCTGTGTGTGCATTTTGCTTAACCAAGCAAGTTGACTCATGAAACCATTTGTTTATTATATCGCATATCGCAATATTGACCTCAATAATCGCAATATGACATTTTGCCCAAATCATGCAGCCCTACTATTAAGTTTTAATTGTTTTTCAAACGCGATCTACTGCGGCTCTACGTTCACACGCTTGTTTACAGTCTTTCTATATTTATTTTATCAACTATTCTTATAATTCAATTAATCTTAAATAAAAATTAAATGAATTATATATTTGAGATGTTTTTAGTTTATATCTTCACATCTGAACAACATGTCTGCGTAAATTTGTAAATTTTACATTAATCATGGTTGTCAACTTGCCATCAGCAATTATCATTAAAAACAAACAAATATTGATATTAGTAAAACTCAATGTGTGGCTTTTGCACTTTTTAAAGTACACTTGACTTTTACACATAAACACCCTTGTGGCGAGCAGGACGAGGCCTGTGAGACGCACTGGTCTCGCATCTCTCACGGCCTTCGGCCTCGTCCTGCTCGCCACAACCCTGATTTAGGGTTTTATTTAGTTATAATAAACAAAAAATCGAATTGAAACTTTTTATCCGATTAATCGATTAATCGAAAAATAATCGTCCGATTAATCGATTATCAAAATAATCGTTAGTTGCAGCCCTAATTTTAATGCTCTTATCAACAAGGAAAAGTGGATCGGCTTGCTTTGTGCAAATGTTTTTTTATTGAAAACAACATTGGCATATACTGTGTTCAGTTTCATTCACACTAACATTCTCACTTGAGGCACATAATCTCTCACACAATGTAACACTGTCCATCAATTAAAGGGTGAAAGAAATACTGCCGAGGTCCTGATATTGACGAGGGGGCGGAAAATTCACATCATCTGTGTGTGTGCTTGGCCATCAAGTGGTATTTCAGACTGGACGCGCTGCGATGATGATAGCTCAGTTCACAACGACAAAACACACAGATCACTTTGGTCTTGTCAATGGAACCATTTGGCAACTTTTTAAAAGTAAACTTTCCATTCAGAATCTTATTGGCATCCATTTCCGCGTCTCGCGCTCGTCATCCACTCAAAACGTAACTAACCAACTATTTGGCCAGCTCGCAAGCCCAAACAAGTGTGTGCGGCGTCGTGCCTGTTGTTTTGTTTCCGGTCTAGCTAGATCTGCTTGTACTTTGGTCGACGAAGGAACAAAACGTCCTCGCGTGGCGCAAGTTATTGAAATAAATGGGTTTCATAGCGCCGCGCATGCTGCATCCTGTTGCAAAAGCAGGTGAAAAAACGACAAAGTTTGCTAGGCCAAAAAGACTCTTTTCCTCAAGTGGCTTTCTGTGTGTGCACTCCAAGGCGGAGTGGAACAAGGACAAGCAAAGTGAACTTTAAACTTTGGGTTCGCATCTAAACGGTTAAAACTCAGAAATATGTCAAAATGGCCAGCTTGGTGAGAATTCGCTTAAACACCGTCGGTTATGTTTTAAGTGAACATAAACAGCAGGGAAACAAGTCGCATTTGTAACAGTATAATGGATCTGTGCAATCGTCTGAAAGTGACAGCAACCTAATATTCCTGCTGCAGTCTGAGTCAGTCAAACAGGAAATCAAACAGGAAAAGACACCAAAAGAAAAAATTCACTCACTGCTCTTTAGTAGATTTGGTAGAATTATCTAATTTATACAGTGAAGACTATGCAATGTTGCTTTTCATTTGATTACTTTTTTGATGGACTATTTTTAATTTATGTATTATTATTTCACAGAAACAAAATACAGCATTTGTTAAGCTCTAGGCCTAAGTTGTTCCTAATCACCTATAAGAGAGGGAATGGAATATGTGGCCTATGTTGCTTGCCAATAAATCATGAGTTGTCAATACTTTCTCATCTTAATTTTTTTATACTTAAAATATATTGTTTTTAAGAATATTTGGCCTATTATTTATTGCGGTGACCGGTATCAGCTAGGGGTGTAACAATAACAATATATCGTGTCACAATATATCGCTATACAAAAATGCAACAATATGTATCGAGGATAGTGTGACGATATGTATTGTACGGAAGCCCTGAACCGCAACGTAAAAAAAAATAAAAAATCTGTAAAAAAAATAAATAAAAAATCTAGCATTTAGAGATTAAAGTCGAAATATTTCGAGATTAAAGTCGAAAAATTTCCAGATTAAAGTCGAAACATTTCAAGATTAAAGTCGAAAAATTACGATAATAATAGTCTTCCATAGAAGTGTGTGCATTCATAACAGTGCGCCTACACTGGCTCAGAGCGCGCACGCGCGCGTGTGCGTGTGTGTGTGTGTGTGTGTAAAGAAATGCACTTGGATCCATGGATCAACACAAAATAGTAGCTTTTTACTTTTAACTGGGCTTTCAACAAAATTCTACACAGGTGCTAATCTACCAACAAGAATTACCATGGCATTATAGACGAGCGCACAGAATCCCGACGGAGTAGGTATCACAATCTGGTCCAAACTTTATGTGGCAGTGTTTTTGTGCTCGTAAAGGCAACACTATATGGGTCGAGAACACAACAGTAACCGTTCTGTCTCCCTCTTCACCGTAAATACGTTCTGGATACATTTTAAGTGCATCATTCTGTATCCAATCATTTGGCCGGATCCCGTGATTTCCTCAGATTTAATAACCACTAATGGTGGTTGAGGAGAGATTCTCTGATATGATTGTAAAGCGCTTTGAGTGTAGGCCTAGTATACATATGAAAGGGCTATATAAATACTTCATTCATTCATTCAAGCTGGATATCTCCATCCAGTCTGAAAAGTGTTTTCCGGGTTGGTTTTCCTATAGGCTAAAGTCTATTCCGGCGCAGTATATTTTATAACGTCCTATAATGGTAGCCTAATGCTGGTTGATTGGCACCTGTTGAATTTCCTTTTGTTGAAACAAAACAAAACACACACACACAAACACACACACTGTGTGAAACACTCAATATGCACCATTATGAATGCCTGTGTGTGCGGCAATGTGAAACAATGGCAAGCACACACGCAACTTCTACGGAAGACTGTATTCTCGTACTCTCGAAATGCTCGTTTTTTTTTTTTTTTTACAGATTTTTTTTTTTTTTACGTTGCGGTTCAGGGCTTCCGTAGTATTGTGTATATTTCACACAAACTGAAAATTACTTTGAGAAATAATAAACTACTATATATAAATGTTGAATATAATGTATAGCCTAATAATGCAATGGGGGGATATATGTGGGTCCTGATAATGCCATGATAATCTTATGTTATCAGTAAAAAATTGGCCAACATTATTTTAAATACATCTAGTCAGTGACAGTGTAAGTATATTCGTCTAAAATTATTCTGTATTTTCAACTTCAGAATCATGAATATTCTGGGGTCACCATTGTCCTGTGCATTGGGTTACAAGCATAAAGTCCAAGCCTATTAATTTCCAACCCCAATGTAATGTCAAATTTAGCATTTCAAATCAACAGTACATTTTTTGTTAACCTTTTACCAAATTTCTTGGAGTATCGCAATAATATCATATCATGAGTTCAGAATTGTTGTATCGAATCGTGACATGAGTCGGTATCATTACACCCCTAGTATCGGAAATGCTGATCGGATCACCCTTATCATTTTTTGTTTTCAACAGAATAAAGATGGTCATACAAGGTTTGGAACGACATGAGGGTGAGTAGATAATGACACGCTGTTTGGAAACAGGCTGCTGGTTTTGTTAAGATGTTGCTTTCAAATGGAAGGTCAAATGTACAGTACGTGTACCCCCATCTCATCTGCATATTGTGTCCCAGCAGGAGGAGACAGTGAATAAAATGGACCCTCCCACTCATGATTGGTGGGCCAGCTGAGATATGATTTCTATAAGGGAAAGTGGTAAGTGCAAGCGGGACCCATTGCTTTTTGTGTGTGAGAATCTTTGTACAGTACATTCAATAAGAGATTTTTCCACTTGCATCGTTCACAAGAGCTTTGTGACAGAAGACATGCTGCATGTTTGATAAACGAACTACCTACATATTTTTACGTGTCTAAAATTGCAAAAAGACATTAATTATTTTGACTGCAAATAAGCCCCTTTGTGCAATTATGCAATTGCGCTATATGATCAATAGGCACATTTGGCCATAGGATGAATCTCAGGCCGGTGTATCTGATAAAAGGCAAAAGTCTCTGTGGTCCCACACTAATAACAAGAGAGAGATCTTCATGGCTGATTGCTGTGAAGCCTGTGTCAGGACTATACAAACATCCTATGCAGATCCAACAAAGATTAAAAAGGCAAATGTAGGACTGTAGCAATGTAGCAAGATGCCTGGCCACCGACGGGCCTATGACATTCACTTAAGTGCCATGCTTTGCCTTTTTTAATGAATGTAGAGAAGTTGCATTGTGCCCCAAATGGCGGGGCTAGTATTAAAACATGCATTGGTCTTTATGTATAATTCACTGTTATTAAAGAACATTTAATGTCAGTGAATGAAAAGCTAGTGATGTTAAAAGCCTGCTTGGCTGTGTACATACGAGAAAACCCACACACCATGTCGTACAACCTAGGGCTGTGCAAGTAATTGAAATTGAGTTTGTATTATTGCATTTCCAAAAATCGCTGGGAACTTCCAACGATTATGAAAACACAATAATCGGATAAAACTATTATTGTTCTCCATTCCATTTATTTTCCAGCGGTGCACTTTCACTTCTTAAAAGTCCAAACCTAACGTGCAAATCATTGGGGGGGGAAAAGTAACACGACTTTCGTAAAATGGGACCTGCTTGATGATATAAAAAGTTATCAAACGCGCAGAAAAGAAGAGAACAAAGTTCCTCAAGTGGCTTTCTGTGTGCGCCCTCCGAGACAAGGCAAAGCACAGACAAGCAAATGCCCTCATAGTCCGTGAATTAAATCAGTTCTGCACAATCCTCTTGTTTGTTAATATAATTATTAGTGCTGTCAAACGATTAAAATATTTAATTGCGATTAATCTCATTAACATCATAGTTAACTCACGATTAATCGCACATTTTTATCTATTCTAAATGTCTCTTGATTTCTTTTTGTCCCATTATTTTCTCTCATTTTAATGCTCTCATCAACATGGAAAACAACATTGGCATATACTGTGTTCAGTTTCACACTAACATTCTTACTTGGAGCAAATAATCTCTCACACAATGTAACGCCGTCCATCAATAAAAGGGTGAAAGAAATACTGACGAGGTCCTGATATTGACAAGGGGGCGGAGAATTCACATCATCTGTGTGTGTGCTTGGCCATCAAGTGGTATTTCAGACTGGACTTGTTCACAACAACAAAACACACAGATCACTTTGGTCTTGTCAATGGAACCATTTGGCAACTTTTAAAAAGTAAACTTTCCATTCAGAATCTTATTGGCATCCATTTAGGCGTCTCGCGCTCATCATCCACTCAAAACGTAACGTTAACCTACTATTTGGCCGGCTCGCAAGCCCAAACAAGTGTGTGCGGCGTCGTGCCTGTTGTTTTGTTTCCGGTCTAGCCAGGCCCGCCTGCGCTTTGGTCGACGAAGTGACAAAACATCCTCGCGGCGCATGCCGCGTCCTGTTGCAAAAGCATGTGAAAAAAACTACAAAGTTTGCTAGGCCAAAAAGACCGTTAATTGCGCAATAAAAAAATTGACGCCGTTAAAATCGGTTTGTGTTAACACCGTTAATAATGCATTTAACTGACAGCCCTAATTATTATTATTATTATTAAGTCTAAATCAGGCTTGAATTGGTTTGAAATTGACAGCATCCTTATTTACATCTGAGTAAGTAGATGAAGGGGCGGGACATTTCCCGAACACGAGCTAAGGGGTGTCAATCAAAGCACACTGGGCCAATCACAGCACACTGGGCCAAGCTAACCAATCACAGCACATATCATATTTCGGAAGGAGGTGGTTCATCGAAACAGCGCGTTTTTGCCTAGACTGGGGAGAGAGGAGCTGTAATGTAAAAACGTGTGAAAAACAATACGTTTTTTGAACAATCAAGCATGAAAACATTCTAGTGCACCCCAAAAACAAAATCAAGACTTCATAAAAGGGCATAATAGGACCCCTTTAAATAATCATGATTACAATATTGACCAAAATATTCGTGATTATGATTTTTGCCATAATCAAGCAGCCCTAGTACAACCACCCCCTGCCTGCAAAAAAGCATGATCAAGCTCCCACCGCAGAAAAGAGAAGGGGAAATAAATATGAAACGCCACTAGGAAAGTGCACCCCAGCAGAAGTGCACACTTGCACTTTCTGACAAGAGGAAGACAGCAAGCAGGGTGAAGATTTATGGCATGCACAACATCAGGAGTTGATCATTCTATTAGAGGCAGCACCCAGGATTAATACACATCCTCTCTGGGTCTTCCATGTGAGCAAAACAAAAGGGTAAAACAGTTAGTTCTTCCCAAAAGATCGAAAGAAGAGAGGCAGGAAGCTGACAAAACTACAACTCCAATCTCTAACAGCCTACATCAAACTACTACAAGGGTGACTTCGAAAGGGAAAAAATAGCCATGATAAACACTGCAAGAAGACAAAATAAAGAAAGAAAAAGGTACAACCAAAAATATATTCTGTTAATTGACAAAACCTGGTGCAATGCATCTTAAGGCACCAAGTCTGAATATGCACAAGCACATTAGAGATTTGAGAACTACAGTAGAGTTCCATTAATAGCAACTTAAATATTGATTTATTCCCTTCACATAACTATCGTATGGAGATTTTTTGTGTCCTTATTGACGCTTGACAGTGTGCCATGTCTTTTTATACTTATTAGGAGATCACCACAACAGCTGACAAGCTAATGGTTAGCTCAGTAACATGCTAACACCAAAAAGTGCCTGTGCACTTTTTAGCTGCCTTGGTTTTGGAAGTATTTTTCCCATATGGGATTTGAAAAAAAGAGTTGTATTCATTTGAGAGTTGTAAGCTGTGAACTAAACCAACCAGCTACAAGGCAAATCACATCATTACACACTTTTGAAGCATAAAAACGAAAAATTGGACAAGAAGTACAAGACCCTGTACTTATTAGATTTAATGAGGGAAAGAACTACAATCCCATGAAGTATTGCGAAAGACAAAATTAAAAACAATGAAGAAATATAAAACTATTGATTTTAAGATGTTGATTAGGGTGAATTCAGAAGTGACCCAAATTACCCCTATATAAACAATATATTTTACATTACAAAATATTGCAAAAAAGTAGTTCGAGAGCATAGGGAGACCAACTCTCATTCACAGTGTTTCATGGGCACTAAAGTGTTCAGTAGTTGGCACAGTTTGCTTGTGATTACCCCTTATTCTTGTAGCTCACAGATGGTCTGTCTTTAAAGGTTTAAAAGTTATCAAAATAAATTCCCCTAGGGAGAAAATAAATGGGATTTTTACTTCCGAGACCAAACTGTTGCACTCTTTGGAAATTAATTTAAGTTGCTTCCCATGGACAGTGTTCCTAATCAGTCAATGACAAGGTTTCATCTCTGTTAGGATACTGTTGACAAGGTTTTGAAACAGACAGTGGGCGATGATGAACATAACACCTTCGCACAGGATTTAATCCTTCAAGACAAGGAGAGTAATCTTGTTTAGTGCAGAACAGACAGCCTAAAAAGGCACTACTACTTTCTCTATGGAGAACAACCGTCCAGATGCTACTCATGATGTGGCTTGCAGTTGCAGCCCAAAAATTTACCGGAATAATTACTAACAAATCGATCTACGAGAGCCAACAGACATGATGAAATTAATAAATAACTAAAATAAAATGACAAACGTATGCACAAGGAACCATATGTGTCGCCTGAAAGCTCTATGTTGCGGCACGTTCTCTGCATAGCATCATATTACAAATTTTCAAAAACATTTGCTGCAACAACACTTTAGGCTTTGGTTAATGTCTGAGAGAGATCATCAATCCATGAAACACACAAGCACAACAAACTAAAGAATGACAGACACACAAAAACACAATGTCCTGGCATTTTTTTTCTTTTATCAGAGCTCAATTATTTCCATATTACGAAAGCACTGTAGAAGAACAGAGTAGCGTAATAAATTGCAATGAGGCGATGCTAATGTACCTCTCTTGTGCTCCCCACTTTCAGCCTGAGAAAACACAACAGACCGACTCTCAGGCCTGGCTGAACACAAACCCTCCAGAATGAGCTTGGAGTTTTGGGGGTGGGGTGTTGCAGCTTAGCTATTCATTTTTTCCCTCTTCAGTTTTGTCTCGGCACCCGTGCAGCAGCCTGCCTCTTTGAGTTATCATAGTGCAGCGTGCTCACAGTCTGTTTCTCTCCAACCACCCCCCACCAATTGTTCCCAGCCTGTCTGCCACAGGAAATTACACTTCCACCTTCAGGCCATGCACGAGCAGGCAAGGCCTGCTTCCACATAAAGACCAAAAACAGGCAAGGGGAGAGTAGAAGACGAATACGGCTAGACACGTAAGGCAGGACACTGGCTCAGGCCCGGTTTCCATCTAGTATTAACATTGATCTAGGACGACCACATGAAATGGAGTGGTCAACCAAAACAAATTGATGTTCAGCATACATCTTTTGTGACTGAGTAATTCTGGCTATCAGTAGGCTCCTGTTCACTTTTGATAAGCATAGAAAGTTGATAATTTTGCTCCCATATATATTTTCTTGTTACAAATTTAGATTTCAGTAGAGTCACAACAACCTCAGATGTTCAAAATTGTTGTTTTATTGCAATAACTGATAGGTGGTCCTTTAACGCTATCGAGGATGCATTAGGATGTACATAAAAAAAGCAACAAATTCCCTATTCTGCAATGTTATTTTGAAAGTCTGTTGCATTTCCTTTTGTTCTTGTTTCCCTGCTCTGTTTAGTTTCAGTTTCCTTGATTAATGATTATGTACTCGTTTGTTTCTATGGTTACTTAAAGGGTTAGTTCACCCAAAAATTATGTCATTAATGACTCATCTTCATGTCGTTCCAAGCCCTTAAGACATCCGTTCATCTTCGGAACACAGTTTAAGATATTTTAGATTTAGTCCGAGAGATTTCTGTCCCTCCATTGAAAATGTATACGGTATACTGTCCTTGTCCAGAAAGGAAATAAAGACATCATCAAAGTAGTCCATGTGACATCAGTGGGTTAGTTAGAATGTTTTGAAGCATTGAAAATACATTTTGGTCTAAAAAAAAACAAAAACTACGACTTTATTCAGCATTGTATTCTCTTCCGGTTCCGTTGTCAATCCGCGTTCAGTGACGCTGATGACGTAAGACGCTGCTGACGTGTTATCAGTGCGCCCGAGCACGCTGTAAACAAAACAATCTTCGCAAACATGTCTAAGGATTTCGACACAGAGGAAGACTTGCATTTTTTTGCCCAGCCATATTTATTTGAACCCGAATACACGGACACACCAGATACACGTCAGCAGCGTTTTACGTCATCAGCGTCACTGAACGTGGATTGACAACAGAACCGGAAGACAAGACAATGCTGAATAAAGTCGTAGTTTTGTTATTTTGGATGCTTCAAAACATTCTAACTAACCCACTGATGTCACATGGACTACTTTGATGATGTCTTTATTTCCTTTCTGGACAAGGACAGTATACAGCGTATACATTTTCAATGGAGGGACAGAAAGCTCTCGGACTAAATCTAAAATATCACAATACACAATTTTGCGTGTTAAAGCAAAATAATCCGCGAAAAATAACTTTTGTTACTGGCCAGCTGTTTTTGAGGCGGATTTTCGAATGTGCGCATAGAAAATCATCTCAGAGAGCGTGCGAGCACTGATTAGTTTAAAATCGCTTGAATGTTTAAACTTGTAAGACTTAAAAAGATGTGCAAATGGTAAACTTCAGTCACGATGCACTGCTGGCCCGATTGTGCAAGTGAATATTCCGTAATGTCCCAACTCCGACCTAAACGCGAGTGTGTATTATCGCCGCAGCCCTTGAGGCTTGCCTTGCACAACACATTTTGAGAGAAGAGATAGAAGACACGGCACCACTGAACACTCGCGCTGTTTGTGAAATTGCGTCTGGCAGATAGTTGTTAAAAGAATGATTTGATTTTATAATCTGTGTGGATTACGATTGTGGGAATTTCCCGCATTATAAATGGGAGACCTGCGGGAATGATTAGAATTATGCGTAATACCCGCGCCGAAACTCGAGCCCTGTCTATTTTGATCTGGTTGTTTATCTATGATTATTACTCCTGCAATCTCCATGTTTCTAGTCTGTTAATAAAGCGTATCACAATATTCATCTGAACAAACCTGATATTGACTCGTAAAACAAAACACTGATCTTTTAGCCTACTCTATGCCTATTTTCAAGAGTACAGCACTTCTCTCCATGCCGAATCAATGCTGCCATTCCTAAATTGTTATGAATGCAAGTTGTGAATTTGCAACCCTGGTTCATTAAAAAAACGTGCCTATGGCAAGATATTGATAAGATATTCTGCAAAAAAATATGTTGCAGCGCAAGCACAAAGCTGTACCAGGTGAGCTATGGAGCAAGTTTACAACATCAGAAAAGCCATGCATTGAGCTGGTTATGTGATGCGAACATCAAAAATGTATTCGTTTACAAATAGTGCACTATGGTAAAAAGGATTTGAGGTCAAAGTTTTGTGCAAGGAACAGTGCGAAAACAAGACTTTTAATTTTTTTTATTGATAATCTGCTCCTGTAACCATAATTTGTGTGAAAAGGAATCAAAGTTGTTGCCATTTTACTGTCAATGTCTCGAAATTGCGACCATTTTATTCTGTGTGACATCAAAATGTATTTGGAAGCATTTGTGCAAGTGTGTTGTGGTGGAACCTTTTTTCTGCATTTACTCTAGGTCTTGAAACTATGTAATCTAATTTAATTCAAAAACAACTGCTCATGCTACATGTGTGCAGCATCTTTGTTTGGATTCGACTGTGATTAAAATGCAGTGGTTGCCGCTAATTTCAAATGGCTACAGATGTTTTTAAGGCCAGTTGGGCCTGTTACAGCGCATAAACAACAAATAAATTTGCTTAAAGAAAGAAAGAACAAAAGAAAGAAAGAACGGTAACGGAATTGGCCAATTTGCTTGTAAAAAAAAAGGTACACGATTCGGCCATGAAAAATCACGATATGTTCATCATTACCCTTTTCAATTCTCTAGAAAAAGTGGTGCTGTTTTTAAATAAAATACTGTACATTGTACATGTGTTGTATAATATGCAGTATAAGGAGATAAATAACTTTCCCTATGCAAGCAAAATGGGCATTATACCTGAAATACACCCAACTCAGAATCAAGAGCTTGTGAATCAGAACTGCAATGAATCAGAAAATCTGCATCAATACCCAGGCACTAGTGGTCACATATATTTCTGGCTAGCTTTGAATGTGTTTGCAGTTATCAGATCACAAACAGTTAGTGATCAGATCAGCGGAGATCAGGTATAAACGTGGCCTCGGTTGAAGCCCACATCATCTGCACTAGTGAGCACAAAGAAATAAAAGAGCAGCTAGGCTATGTCAAGTCAAAGGTTAAACAATTTAAGTCATATAGAGAAGATGCATGCTCAGCTGCCAAAGACAGAGCATAAGTGAGAGAAAAAGCTGTTGAAAGACAGCCACAATCATCTCTTCCACACACTTATTTCAGGTGACATTCAATATAGATTTCTAGCAATTCAACATTTAACTAGAATCTGAGCTTAACAAAAGCATAAGATAAAGGCATGTGAAGGAGAGCAATACCTAGAGTATCACTGAAATTGATAAAAGACATAAGGAGCATCAAACCAGAGGCATAAGGGATATAGCTAAAAGGAGAAAAGGTATAAAAAATAAAAAACCTTGTAGCAGGCAGCACAGCTGAGAGACTGCCTTACTCAAGTCAAGGAACAAACATTTAAATAAATAAAAAACATGAACATCTCTTCAAGCCGAAAGGTCTTGGCTTCTAAATGGAATCTCATTACTTGGCTCTCCAGGCGGCAGGAAAACTATTAACACAACAGCTGGATTTAGACAGAGGGGAGTAAGACCATGAGGGAGAGGCTGAGCGGGGGCCAGGAAAAGAAAAAGTGAGCTGAATAGACATGTCAGAGTAGCAGGGGGGAAAAAGAACGTGATGTGAGCACGGATGACAGAAGGGGAAGCGAGGGATGTAGAATGAAAGTGCGAGAGACAATAACTTTCACCTAATCCACAATAAAACAAGCTGCAACATGCCAGGAAATGAGCTACAACAGAGGGGAAGATTATAAATAAGGACTTAAATTTGGGTGTTGGTGTTCATCACACAAATATATATCATAAAACAACAAAAATAAAACAACCACTTTTATGTTTTCCTGACACTTTCAATCTCAGAGTCAACAGCCTAGATCCCCCTTCACTTTCATTAAATGGAGAAGACTGACTAATACAATAAACATTTCTCCTTTTGTGTTTCATGGAAAAAAGCCATAAGAGTTTGGAATAGTTTGTGGGTGAATAACTGATGGAAGAATTGTTATTTTTTTTGGGTGAACAACCACAGTTTGCCAGACTGACAGCAAGGGGTGGGCGATATACCGGTAGACACAATTAACCAGCAGAAATGTGTCAATCCGTAGAGATTTTGGACTATCATCTCTATCGTGGTTACACTCACGTTGCTGTGCCACGCAGTAATGAAAGCTTATCGTTTGCATGCGTTTTTAAGCATTCCGGTAAAAAAAATAAATATATATTTTAAACCATTGAAGTGCAATAAGCAGCAAAAGACAATTCATTTCAGTATATGTGCGTGCTCTCTGAGAGACTGTTTCTCAGCGCTGTCTGGGAGACGCGCGACATGAAGCCGCTGCTCATAAAGCACGTGAGAACTGAACTGAGTGCTTTTTGCCACCTAATTGGGCTTGAACGGTTAAATGAACATACCTAGGCCTATGTGTCAAAGTGACCATGTATTTGCAAGTAAACACAGTAATTTATGTCTTAAGTGAAGGTAAACAGCTTTAATATAATGGATCTATGCAGTCGGTCTTAAAGTGACAGCATCCAAGTTTACCTGCTGTCATTATTAATGCTATAATGAAACAACAAAAAAAGAGAAAATCTCTCACTGCTCTTGACTGAATCACTTTTGTAACTTTAATAAGAATGAATGCATTTAATTTACACAGTGAAGACAAGGCAGAGTTTTTTTATACATTGGATTACTTTATACATTTTATATAGTACTGCTTATTTAGTGCTTGAAGTTTTTCAGGTAGTTCTATTTCAATTGTGTCTTTGTTCTATTCGTCACTGTTATCTTGTCTTCAGTAAGCTTGAGGTTTTTTTAGGCTAGTATTAGTTTTTTTTTTTTATGATATTGAAAATGGTGAAAAGATTTATGAAATTTCAAAGGTATCAAAAAATGTGATATCATAAAAACCTTATTTGAAGCAAAAATAACTATATATCTTGATCGTGAAATAAAATTACTCGTATCGTGATATAAGATTTGGGTCATATTGCCCACCCCTACTGATTCTGACAGCAGTTAAAAACTGAAAGAATCAAGAATAATTCTCAATAGATTCACAGAGCTTTTACTAACAATGTGGAAATGGCCCAAGATTATTTAACAGATAGCCTAGTCTTTATCCAAAGCAACTTACAGTATGAGTTGGCCTACACAAACCACAAGTACAAACTCTCTGAATCTCAAGCACCCTGCTCCATGAGATAATTATGAGAAGGATTTTGATTTCAGTGACTCTCTAGACTGCATCAAGCCGCAACCTTTGTGTAAACATAATCAATAGGTTACTGCCACCCCGAGCACTCAGAAAAAGCAGATGCCTTGACAAGATTTAATATGCAGCGGAAGTGCTGTCCATAAGACTCAAGCAGAGTCGCGCTCTATAAAGCCCTGTTTAATTTGGTCATTCTGAACACCTTATCTTTAACACGCAGTCAGCAATATAAGTGACAATGTCTTTTCCAGCTGTGAAAAGCAAGTAGGAAATGTCCTCAGGGAGACAAAAACAGTCTCAAATATGAGCTGCCAAGTTTCCTCGCTTTCAGATTTTATTATAGCACAGAGGCAAAGAAGGAGAGAAAGAGGAAGTCTATCAGTGTTACATAAATGCTTCCCAAAACCTGCGACTCATCTCAAGAGTTCTGTAAGGAATAAATTCTAGCACTGACTGCATTTACAGGTACAACAAACTGACACACGTGCACACTCAAAACAGTTTGGCACTTATGTTTCAAGCACAGAAAAAGGAATGTCACATCATTCAGCTATTGATCTGCAAGTAAACAGGTGCTTGGTCTTAAAGGGTTAGTTCAGCCAAAAATGAAAATTAAGTCATTAATCACTCACCCCCATGCTGTACCAACCCCGTAAGACCTTCGTTCGTCTTCGGAACACAAATGAAGATATTTTTGATTAAATGTGACAGCTGGATCACTCCTCCATAGGCTCCCTAAGGGAATGAATCCTGACGGCCCAGAAAGTCAATGAAGAAAATGTTTAAATATAGTTGAGCCACTGTTGTGACATGGAATAAGTTTATCAAGCGACGAGAATACATTTTGTGCGAAAAAACAAACAAAAATATCGACTTTATTCGACTATTCCTTTTCTTCCTTGTAGGCCTGAAACGAGACTTCAAGAGATTTCCACGACGCATGCGCGAGAATTGCGATCTCCTTCAACTACTTCAGTTAAGTTCTCGCGCGTGCGCGTCGTGGAAATCTCTTGAAGTCTCGTTTTAGGCCTACAAGAAAGAAAAGGAATAGTCGAATAAAGTCATTATTTTTGTTTGTTTTTTCGCACAAAAAGTATTCTCGTCGCTTGATAAACTTATAGTTGAGCCACTGTTGTGACATGGAATATTTAAACATTTTCTTCATTGACTTTCTGGGCCGTCCGGTGTCATTCCCTTAGGCAGCCTATGGAGGAGTGATGAACCTCTCAGATTTAATCATAAATATCTTCATTTGTGTTCCGAAGACGAACGAAGGCCTTACGGGGTTGGTACAGCATGGGGGTGAGTAATTAATGACTTAATTTTCATTTTTGGGTGAACTAACCCTTTAAGGAGAAGCTGATGCCATTAAGTCATTAAATATATTTGATGTCTTACACACTTGAAGAAAAGGCAAATATTTATACTCATCTCCTATCACATTCATCTGCATAGGCCAGCTGCTTTTAGCATGCATGCATGCCATAAATCAATGTAATAAACCCTGCAGGACAAACGTGCATAAACTTTTGTAGGCAAATTCATCTTAGGCTGTGTTTTAAACCTCTAAGAATAAGAATGAAGTTCTGTCATATAAGAGCTTAACAGTTATATCAAATTGTCCTAACACAACCATGAAATACATATCTCATTAAACACTTAAGACACGGCTTCAAAAAAGCCTCTATGGTTTAGCACAAACATATATGTATCAAGGTTTATCTACCAGCAACTAAGAAAGCATGAATATTTAATGTGTAGCCTATGCATTGAAAGGTGCCCATTTTCGAGAGTAAGGATGGTAATACCAAAGCCGTTGAAAAACAGAGTTGCGACACTTCCATAGACCGCCATAGGAACTTTGGAATGCGGAAGTAACGCGTGTCGTGGAGCAGCCAATAGTTCCAAACACTGATAGTTCCAGCATTGAACCCCATTCATTTTCAGTGTTTCCGAACTACGCTCGCTGGTAAATTAATGAAATTACTGTATTTTTTTTTATTTTTTTTACTTTTACACACATTAGCCGACCTCTCGTGAATCTAGTCAGTAGTTATATTTTATGTAGCCAGTTTTAGTTAATGTTTATTGGAAGATAATGGGTTAATTGCAGTATAATAGCTTACGTGACCAACACTTCACTAACGTTAGCTAACTTAGGGTAACCTGATGTATATAATATTATTAATAACAATATTTATATATATATATATATATATATATATATATATATAATAAAATAAATAAATAAATAAATAATATTAGGCTATGTATACATACACACACAATTCATTTATTAAAATGAGTTAGGGTTATGTGTGTATATATGCATATATTTCAAAATGTGTGTGTGTAATACATACCCATAAATCCTAGGCCTGTAGCGGCGCGTCGATGACATCGACGCTTCGACGTCATAATTTCGTCGACGTCATATTTTTTTGTCGACGCTTCTTTATTTATTTATGTATTTATTTTTTTTGCACCGTTCCCGGCGGTACAGCTCGCCACACACACGTGGGAGACCGAGACAGAATCGAGGACGAAACAGCAATTTCTTCACAGAATTCACAACAAAGCCATGCAAAAGTCACAACAAAAGAAAAAGTCCTAAAAAACCCCAGCTCACACTAAATCATCGAAGGTATGGGAATACTTAAAATTTAGTCCCAAACGTAAAGGTGTCGTTATTTGCACTCTTTGTCAAATGGAGTTCTCCCGCATATTGATAGCGGCTCCCTAATGCCCACAAATTAGTTAAAATCTCCCGGAATCTAGAGCTTGCGACCTCCAAACCGCGTAGCACGCGGCAGAGAGGGAAAGAGCGAGAGACATTGCGTGTGTGTGCAAATGTGCGTGTGTGCCTTATGAAGCGCATGTAAACCCCACCCCCGTCAACAAAACCGAAAAATCAGTCCAGATGTTTTTTATGAGCACTGAAAACATTAAAATGAGCACCACATCCAAGTGTGATAGGGCTCATTTGAGTAGCCTACCAAACATTTTACAGTGTAGATACTCTGTAAGAACCAGATCAAAATTGTTGTGCATTGAATGTGCACTCCTGCAATTTCCAAGTTACAAAAAAGAATCGTTCAATTAGTCGTTAGATTAGTCGACTAATCGATAAAATAATCGAAAGACTAATCGTTTAATTAATAATCGTTTACCTCAGCCCTAATAAATACACATGCATTCATATATATACATAAATACACATGCATTCATATATATACATAAATACACATGCATTCATATATATACATAAATACACATGCATTCATATACATAAATACACATGAATTCATATATAC
Organism: Tiaroga cobitis; assembly: GCA_030578255.1. Classification (NCBI taxonomy): domain Eukaryota; kingdom Metazoa; phylum Chordata; class Actinopteri; order Cypriniformes; family Leuciscidae; genus Tiaroga; species Tiaroga cobitis. The sequence goes on from CM060603.1 coordinate 32,162,966, forward strand.
ATAAATACACATGCATTCATACATATATACATAAATACACATGCATACATACATATATACATAAATACACATGCATTCATACATATACTAGAGATGCACCGATTACAATTTTCTAGGCCGATCCCGATTCCGATTTTTCCTTGAGTTTGACCTGCCGAAACCGATTTTAGCCGATTCCGATTTTTTTTTTTCAAACCACTTTACAGCACACACAAATATTTATTTTCTATCTTCTCTTTAATAGAACATTTTGCATAGAACATTTTTTTTACAGATAATCGCTATAAAATAGAACTATAAAAATGACTCCTAGTGTGGGAAATTCCCACACATCTAAAGTGCAGTGTTATGGAAGAACCATTTCCTTTTCACATCCAATATCCAATTAAAAAAATTTGATATATTTAGCAAACTAAACTTCTGTATGAAAACAGGTAATGGCAATAAAATAATATATAAATAACAAATACAAATTAAATAAATATATCCTTGCAGTATAAAGATATTTACCTCTCTCTCTCACACACACACACACACACAGGCCTATTGCAATCACTTGTTGTATATCAATGGCAAGTTATATTTCTCAAACAGTTCTTCTCTCATCTGACACATGTCCAGCCAAGCTAAACAGGACAAGTGGAGCATGTGCAGGGAAACAATTACATAATAATAAAAACAAGTTTAAATGGGTAAATTTTCTATAAATATTTTTGAGTCTTCATTTTCTTTCTGACATAGCCTAGCCTACTTCAGTTCTTGTTAAAACACACCAGACATGCAAATTCTTTGCATTTTGGGCACTTTTTGGATGAAATCATATTTATTTTGTCCATCAAAAGTGTGCTTTCACTTAAATTGAGCGGAGCAAAAATAGATTCGGCGCCGAAACCCACGCTTCACTGTTACTCACGCGACGCTCCTGCTCGACGCTCACGCGCTGCTCCGGCTCGCGGTGTGAATGCACTCATTGATTAACATGCACGCCGAACAAAACAAAAAAACGCGCTGCACCTTGTGGTGTGAAACGGCCATAATTCACGAGGTTTCCTACATGTGCGCATTCCGTGTGCACGTGTGATGCTGATGTTGCGCGATGTTAATCATGCGGCGCCCGAGTGCATTTGACCGGCATAAAATCGGATTATGTCAGACTGACCGGCCGGTCGCCGATCATGGCCGATCACGTGAAAATCGGCCGATTCCGGTCACCAGCCGATCAATCGGTGCATCTCTAATAAATACACATGCATATATAGCCTACATAAATACACATGCATATATACATAGTAAATAAATACACACATACACGCATACATACATGTATATATACATATATATACATATATATATATATATATATATATATATATATATATATATATATATAGTATATATTTATATATATACACATACATACATTAGGGCTGGGTATCGATTCAGATGTTCAAATTCGATTCGATTTCGATTCGCAAGCTCTCAATTCGATTCGATTCTCGATTCGATTTTTGATTTCGATTCCTGAATCGATTCTCGATTCGACTATAATGATTATAGATGTAATACAAATCATATATTTATAAAAAAAAAGAACAGTGGACATAAGTTTACAAGTGGTTAATTAATACAAAGAAATTAAGAGCCACAAACCTGTATATAAAACTCTTTTTATTTTAGGTAGGCCTACACTATACACTAAATGCATACAATGAATAGACAGGATTTTGATCCAAGATGCAAAATTGATGCTGAAAATTGTACAAGTCAGAACAGTCGCACGGCTTGATCAAACAGGATCAGGTTATTTTATGTTTAAGATAGATAGATAAATAAATATCAGTTATTTTTTAGACAATTTTTTTATTACATTGATCTCACCTGTATGTTTGTTTTTACATTGGGGTAATTTGTTAAGAGTTTATGCAACCCATGGAAGCTTGATTTCAATCTTTGAATTAAATTGAAAAAAGTAGCACAAATAAATACAATAGAATAAAGACACAAATAAAAAGACATAAAAAGAAAAGTTTTTGGGTAGGTCAGAAATACTACAGAAACTGAATAAAGTAATCCAATGTAAAATAACACTGGATAGTCTTTTAGTCCTGACTGAATTAAATACATAGGCTATTAATTCTGATTCCTTACAATTAATGCTATATTATGTTGTTTTGACAACAAAATTAATGACAGACACATATGGCTGCGTTCACTTTAAGAACTAGTGCACGGATCCATTACTGTTTCATTATACTCTGTCACACGCGTTTTATGCTTATGACATAACCGACTGTCTTTACGTGGTTACTCACCAAGACCAGAGTTTTGACATAATTTTGTTTTTTTTTAACTGTTAAAGCGATATAATCCACGAAAAAGAACTTTTGTTACTGGCGAGCTGTTTGTGAGGTGGATTTAGGCTTTACTGTATGTGCACGCAGTGAAAAACATCTCTGAGAGCGCGAACACTGGATAGTTTAAAATTGCTTGAATGTTTAAACTGGTAAAACTTAAAAAGACGTGAAAATGATAAACGTTAGTTACGATGCAATGCTGGCCCGATTGTGCAAGTGAATATTCCGTCATGTGCCGACTCCCAAACACCAGTGTGTCTCGACGCCTGCAGCGCTTGGCGATTGCCTTGTGCAGAGAGAAAAGACGCAGCACCGCGAGCCCTGAATATGGAAAAAATCGATTCGTGGCCGTTGAGAATCGATTTTGAATCGACCACATTTTAAAAAACGATTAATCGAAAAATCTATTTTTTTGCCCAGCCCTAATATATATATATGCATATATACATACACAATTACAATTCATATATTATGTGTATGGGTTAGTTATGTGTCATTTAAATATATATACATGTTTACTGTACACAGCACATCGTACATGTATTTGTGTGTGTTTTCTGATGAATGGTTTAGTCTATGATTAGGGAAGGATGAAGGGGTACATTAGCCATACTGAAATTAATCCCGTTAACAGTTATGGATCGTTTGTTAAAAACATACATGTTATGGATCGTAGCCTATTTAGGAACATAGTTAATTCACTCATTAACTATCTCTTCAGTTTCATTTTATGAAGTTAAAATTTTACCGAACATTGCTGCAAATATAGTCGTTGCTGTTAATGCATTCTACGTTATGGGAGCAGTCCGTTTCCCTCCAAAATTAAACACAAAAACTTATTAATGCTGTGTTTCTGTCACTCCCCAGAAAAAAAATACTATTATATGTATTTAGAGTAAGCATCAACATAATAATCAATGAACATTATGCGTCAATATTTACAGATAATTGTTGCAAATATAGCTGCTGCTGTCTGTCCCGCTTAAAGGTGCTCTAAGCGATGTCACGCTTTTTTTAGGCCAAAACATTTTTTGTCACATACAGCAAACATCTCCTCACTATCCGCTAGCTGCCTGTCCCCTGAACACACTGTAAAAAAATGTGGTCTCTGTAGACAGCCCAGGCTCCACAAACAGCAACAAAAACAAACTGTGGCGACCTGCTCCACGAAACAAAACAAACAAACAGTGTTCCAGCCTGGGGGTGGGGTTAGTGAGCGTACATGGGGGGTGTGGAGGAGAGAAGCATGAAGAGGAAAGTTATAATTTTAACTCTTTAAGTTTGATATGGCCGACACAAGACCAAAGAGACGACGTTCTGATGAACAGATTGCAAAAATACAAAGAAGAGGGAAAAGGAGAAGGAACGCATGCCCGAATTTACACTGGAAAAGCCTTTAAAAGGTGGTGAGAACTCCGCCGGCAGAAGGGCTTCCAATCCGACATTCAGGTAACGTTACCTCTGTTTTTGCTGGACAGGTGGGTAAATCCAGTTTGGTTTTTCTAAATGGACTTTCATGTTCGCCTAACAAACACAAGGGTATAATTAGCTAGAACAATGCAGTCAGCGCTAACTTTGGTGAATACAACATATAGGTTTCTAGCAGCTAGCTATCGATCTCTATTGTAAATAATCAAGCAAACTCACAGTAGGGCGACAGTTTGTGTGAATGATTGTTTTCACCAACTATTTATTATGAAATTTAATGTTCATTCATAGCCTTTTGACAACTTTGACTAAATTTGAAGCTAACGTTATCTTGCTATTATTGCGTCCTGGTATGGGAGCTAAAGTTATAACCTCAGGTGGCGAAACGTTTTATCGTGTTTTTCTGGTAATGTTTCTATTTTTTTTTTGCATTATATGAAAGCATTTATCTTACTTGGCGACATTACACCTTGAAAGAAGTATCAGTAAAACTACAGGGGAAGGGGACGGGATGAGGAGGAGGGAAGGTCTAGCTAGCCTCCGTTTTGTTTGACAATACTTTGAACGTCAACAAGAAGTGACGTCACCAAGCATCGCTTTGACCACCTTTAAAATCCAATGGCGCGGGCGCCTCTGACGTGCGACCAACTAGCTTGCAGATCAGTCTATTCTTATGTTACATTTATTCATTTGGTAGACGCATTTACAGTGTTTCAAACGTCAGTTATAACCATAGGTAAAGTACCTCGGACGCTAACTTATCTGAGGCGATTTAATGCTAACTGTTGCAGTGCCACTGCCCACAAACATTGATGCTAAATAGTGCTAATTACATGAAATAGTAGTGGAATGTCACTTACTGGAAAAAAAGGAGCGAAGTACTCCTAGTCCTACAGTGTCGGTTAGTGCAGTTTATAGCAGAGCAACCCATGTTATGTACGATATTTCAATATAAATGTTCAGAAAGGATACAGAGGTGGTATGATGTGTTGTGTCAGATCATGGCCGAGATGTCAAATTTCAGGAATTCCACTCGACGCAGCCCGTTATCAGCTGTCAAAGTTAACCACGCCGTCATTTGTCATACATTTTATATCTAAATACGATCTAAACTAACGAGTTAGAAAAAAAATCCACCCCCCTCACAGTTGTCAGGCACTCGGAACCCATCGAAAAATACAATAAAAGTCCATGGGACCAACCTAAAAACATGAATTTATGCTGTGAAAACGGACATTTTAACATGGCGTCTATGGATATTTACTCCCTTTTGGGACCTCCCTCTAGCGGATTTTCGATGTATTGCAGTTTTTCGCACTTCCGGGTAGGCTTCATTTTTCAGATTAGAATGTTGCCGCTTGGTCGAAACTCTCATATTTAATGGCTCTGGGTAATACTATCGCTGTAAAGTTAAGAGAGGAGTAAAAGAAACTGGAAAGAGGGAAAACACACTGCTCAGTTTCGTTATCATCAAATCTTTCCACTGTTTATGTTGTGCCAATGTTTTACCAATGTTCGAGTTTGTCTTTGTAGATCTTTGTCTTCTGGCTTCTGACATTTTCTGCGTCTTCGGACATAGAGCTACTGATTCTCCCTTTGTCTCCATTGATAAAGCATGATAAGTGCAATTTTCTCTCTTTGCATCACCAAACACGACTTTTCTAACGAATCTACAGAGGTAGCAGCCAATGAGAGAGAGAGAGAACTAGCTATAGCTTTCTGGGCATCGACATCAGCGCTTCAGTCTGGCTGTCAAAACTCTGAGTGAAAAGGCTCGGAGGGCTTTTTATGCTATAAAATTACAATGCGGCTACTTAAAATTACCCATTAAAACCTGGATAAAATTATATAATTCAATAATTAAACCAATTCGTCTATATGGATGTGAAATTTGGGGACCAGAACTAAATTTAAAAGAATGGAATGAAACATCAGCAGAAAAACTACAATTGGAAATTGCCAAAAATCCACTGCCGCCTGCAGGGCTGAGTTAGGTCTGTACCCGCTGAACATCGAGATCCAGAAGAGATGTGTTCAGTTCTGGCATCACCTCCATCAGTCTGATCCAGAGTCAGTCCAATATAAAGCCCTCTTTGCCAATGAAAGCTCAGCAGAACCTCATCCTCTAAACACACTCGCTCTTCAACTCATCCATCAAATTATACTCCCCATTGACCACAGCTACAACCCCAAAACTATTATTAATAAAATCCACACACATCTAAAAGACACTCATGACGAATCACTAAAAGCAAGTTTTGACCTCCAAAATAAACTCCAATGTTACTCGACCCTCAATAGAACTATTAAATTGGCCAGTTATCTATTTATTAAACATTTTAAAGAAAGACAAATCCTCTCCAATTACAGATTAAGTGACCATGATCTAGAGATAGAAAGACATAGACAAACATGGACAGAGAGAGAGCAGAGGATCTGTAGACACTGTGATCTACAGCACAGAGGACGAAGAACACTTTCTGCTCTTATGTTCCAAATATAACAATATAAGAGAAACTTTTCTGCCCAGATTTGAAACTTGATTCCATAATTCTTTGAACTGAGTGACACTGAAAAAAATGTCCTTCTTACTGAGAAAATGATAGTACAGCTGCAGAGACAGCTAATTCTCTTGAGACCCACTGTATTTATTCATTTATTAGGATTGTTTGTGTTTATCTATTTATTTCTATGACACATATGACATGATCTATACATATATAGTTTGTTTGTTTGTTTTATTATTTATATATAATATGTTGATGCTTTGGTAACATTGTGTTACAGTCATGCTAATAAAGCTAATTTGAATTGAAATTTGAATTGAAATATATATAGAGAGAGCGAGAGAGAGGGGAGAGAGGAGAGAGGAGAGAGAGAGAGAAAAAGAGAAAAGAGAGATAGATATAGATAGATAGAGATAGAGAGAGAGAGAGAGAGAGAGAGAGAGAGAGAGAGAGAGAGAGAGAGAGAGAGAGAGAGAGAGAGAGAGAGAGAGGGGTAAATTAAAAGACTAAAAAAGGACTATCATAAGAGAGGATAAGTCCTGAATGGCACACTTGATGTGGACTTGTGGTCCAAACCGTCCAATGGCCATGAAATATTAGGGTGTCACATTTATCATTTTAAGATCCACTTTGTGGTCACTTATTACACGGATCTCCATGGCACATGGCTGAGGTCGACACATGGGACAGAGAGGTTAGTGTGGAAGGACATAGAGGACAAGACACAGTCTTTAAGATGGCTGAAGCAAGAGTTTACATTATGCACCATCTTCACCTTCTCTTGTATAATCTCCTACAGTAACCCAACTGCTGGTTCACAGCCAGCCTCAGAGATAGTGAATCCTTGCCATCTTGGCAGGACCTTGAAAACTCTTCCTCACGGAAACAGTGGGGCACCGAGCTCCAGCATCACGACGCCTCTAGCAGAGCCATTTTGAATCTCGACCATATGGACTATCCTTTTCGTTTCAGCTTTTTGGCTCTGCAGATGCCGGGATGCCTGCACTCTGCAGCCCATGGGCTGAGATCAGAGCATGTTACAGATGGTTTAATGATTTAAAGATGCCATGAACCATGAATTATAAGGCTTTTTAATACCAGAACACAGGGTGTGTGAACACAGGGACTGGGACGACAAAAAAAAAAAAAAAAAAAAAAAAATAAAAATAAAAAAAATAATCGGCCCTGGCATTTTGGCTCAGACTGTTTATGATCATAAACACTGCATCTTTGCACGCCCTTGAATATGCGTACCAACTCCTATTCCTTAAAACTACTAATGCCATGTAATGAGTGAGTAGGAACGAGTGAGAGTTAACAGATGAAATAACCCAACAAATTGCTCTACACTCCAGTAAAACTACACTCCAGTGATGAATCCTAAAACATGCTATAAGCTGCATTGGCATAGCAATACCAGTGTTTCTCACAGGATTTTTAGTAAAAATGTGGTGAGTGGAACTCGGGTCCCCCCCTCACCGAAATAAAATTGTGGATTTTAAAGGTAAATTCATTAATCCGGTGCACTTTGAGAGTTCAAAATTAAAAGCTCCAAGCCATATTCAGTGTGCAAATTGAACAAAGAAAAACTCTTTTAGTTCTAGTGTCTTTCTACATTACACTACTACATAATAATAGTTATAATATTAATCCCATGACAGTAATAGTCATATATTGTAAAACAAATGCACTGAGAAATAAAGGAAACTTTCATAATTAGTTTTGTACTAATTTCTATACTTGAAAGAGATAAACATGATCTTTTATTTTGACAGAAACTGCATCAAGTTTTTTTGGCAGAAAACATGGTTTACAAATGCGTTTCATTACAATTCTAGTAAAATGCGGTAATCGTCAACTATGCAGATGTGGAAATAATGCGGAACTGGGTAATGGATAAAGTGTTTTGAAAGTAGTTCTGCTTATCGCAGGCTCTACACTTTCTCATCTCTCTCCTTATCCTCCTCACTATCATCATCAGCCATGGGAGCTGATGAAGGTCCTGCTGCTGCAGAAAACATATCTGTTATTTTGACACATTTTACAGCGTCTGCTTGAAGGGCCGGTTTCTTTTTTTTCTCATGCCATTTCTCTGCACATTCCTTGCATTTCTTCTCCATCTCTCTGACTATTTTGACAGATACACACTGACACTGCACCCTGCACGCTACAGCCCTCACATTTCAGCAAACATTTTAGTATATCTTCTCAAGGGACAAAACTATAGAAATGAATATATTTTAGAGTAGTCAATGTGCTGCTTGTATAGCAGTATTTACAGTCCTCTGAAAATAACTCAACATACAGACATTATTGTCAAAATAGCTGGCAACAAAAGTGAGTACAGCCTAATTGATAATAGCTGTATGTCGTTTAACCATGATAAGCCACATGTCCTATTCATCATTTTCATGTTTTTGTCTGCTTGACAGGACCATACAAATTTGTGTATCTTGTATTAGAACAGTTAAAATTTGTGCTTTTGAGTACAATTCTCTTATACTTACCACTGGATGTTCAACATGGCACCTCACGGCAAAGAACTAATGATTTGAGAATTAGAATTGTTGCTCTCCACAAAGTTGACCTAGGCTATAAGAAGATTGGTAACACCCTGAAACTGAGTTACAGTAAAGGCCAGGGTCATACAGAGGTTTTCCAAGACGAGTTCCACTTGGAACAGGCCTCGCAAGGGTCAATCGAAAAAAGTTGAGTCCTCGTGCTGTGCATCAGGTGCAGAAGCTGGCTTCAAAAAATAGACGCATGAGTGCTGCCAGCATTGCTTTAGAGCAGGGGTGCCCACACTTTTTTGCTTGATGATCTACTTTTAAAATGATTAACACAATGAGATCTACCAACTAAAAAAACACAGTTTAATTGAAAAAAATACACTTCAAATACTTGTTGTTACTACTGCATGTAATCTTGTAATTAAGGAGAAAAATAACAAGAAATGTTTATTGTTGATATTAAATTTTAACACTAAACTCAAAATGCCTAGCACAACAGATTACAATAGCCAGGGCATTTATCTTATTCTGATGACTTGCACTGAATGGCCTCCAAATTGTCATTAGTCATGGTGGACCGGTGTTTTGATTTGATAATCTTCATGTGAGAAAAGGCTGATTCACATAAATAAGTTGAGCCAAAAAGTGCAGTTAATGAGGTGGCACATTTTCTGATATTTGGATACTTTTTTTCAGCAAGAAGGTTCCAAAACTGTCCACTGGCCCTCGCCTTCACCTGAATGTCAGTCTGCAGTGCTAAAATCTCATCCTCCAATCCTGATGGGTTCATCTGAAACAGCTTTCCCATGTCTGAGGCCAGAGAATCAACTTCATGCTCATCTCCAAATGGAAAGCACATGAATGTAGCGATTGGCTGAAGTAAAGCAAAGTCTTGAAAACGTTTGTCAAAGTCTGACCTGACCTTTTCAATTTGCTCAATGTAACGCTCACTGTCAAGCTGTGCAGGCTCCTTTCCTTGCTTATGCAGTTCAGATGCAATGTTTTGGAAGTTGCCTATTTCGTGACGCTGCAGCTTAGATGTGAGTAACTGTAGTTTTCGTTTGAATGCATTAACTGAGCTGATCATGTTGACCACCATCTTCTCTTTACCTTGTAGCTCTAAATTTAGCTCATTCAGCATGTTAGTCAGGTCAGTCAAAAAAGCCAAATCTAAAAGCCACTGCTCATCCTCAAGTTGTTTGTACTCTGTATTTTTAGTAGACAGGAGAAACTCCTTTATCTCAGGCAGTAGCTCGCGAAATCTTTCCAAGAATTTGCCCCTGCTTAACCATCTGACATCTGTATGCAGCAGGAGATCCGTGTGGTTGCAGTCAGCTTCCTCCAAATACACACGAAACAGCCGTCTCTGAAGTGAGCGCGCACGTATTGAGCAGACGATTTTCATGGACACATCCATGATCTCTTTCATGTTCAGCATTTTCGCACATAGTGCTTGTTGGTGAATTATGCTATGATAATTAAGGAAGTCTGGAAAAGCATCCTCCTCCTTGCATTTGGCAATGAATCCGTTCGAACGGCCGACCATCGCAGGTGCTCCGTCAGTTGTGATTGACACCAATTTAGACATTGGTAGCTGTGTTTTGTCGGCAAAGTCCTTAAATGACCGGAAAATGTCCTCGCCCCGAGTGTGTTCTTTCAAAGGTAAAAGTGTCAGCATTTCCTCTCTCGCTGCCATGTCTTTAAACACCATCCTTATAAAAACGCACAATTGTGCTGTATCGCTAATGTCCGTGGACTCATCTAACTGCAGAGAGAAACATTCACAGTCAGTTATGTCCTTTCTCAGTTGCTGTGTCAAGTCATCAGCCATCATTTCACAACGACGTGTAACTGTATTTCTCGAAAGTTGGACAGCTTTGATAGCGGACACAATCTCAGATTTGTTTTTAAAATCACGAAACAATGAGACTGCTGCCTCGACAAATGCGTCTTTTATCATTTGTCCATCTAGGAAAGATTTTTTATGTTTGACGATGGTATGACTCAGCCGGAATGATGCCTCCGTGGCTGCCTTTGCTTTTAAGCCTGGGCGAGTAAAAAGTGACTGTTGACCAGTTAATTGAGATTTCAGTTCTTTCACCTTTGTTCTTCTTAGCTCGCTTCTTGCAGGAAAATCGTTCTCATAGTTTTTATGAAGTGTCCGGAAATGTCTCTCAACGTTTCCTTTCTTTGGAATAGCAATACTTGTTTGGCAGATCATACAAATGCATTTAGAAAAGGACATTGTGAAAAAAAAATCTTCCTCCCACTCCGCATGGAAATGGTAGGTTTTTGGCTTTTTGCTTGGTACCGCACTCATTTTCAAATGGTTGGAGTTTATGAATGAATGAACGTAGTTTGTGTACGCTACCGATTACGAATACTGTCTGCTAGCTTTGTTTACAATTTTGCTGAAGCCGGTGTTGGAAACCAGGGTAGTTGTCATGGCAACCGAATAAACAAAAATCTCGCCTGATCAAATGTATTCGTTAAGTGCAGTCAGACAGAAACTAAAATGAGAAGGAATAAGGACAGTGGCAGAATGCTATATTTATTTTTATTCAGATTTAACAAAAGCATATGAGGAGTTATTTTCCAAAACGCTATAAATCCATTTCAATAGTATTCAGGAAAATTACATTTTTTTTACCTAGAGACCCACACATTTTGTGAATATTCAATTTATCCTGTTAAAATGTTTTATTGGCTCAGTCCGAACATGTTGAACAATGATTATTAAATCAAACAATAATATTGTTTATGATAAATTAAAAAAAAAAAATTTCCAAAACGCTATAAATCCATTTTTTTTTCTTTCAAAACGCTATAAATCCATCAATTTTTTTCCAAAAATGTATGATTTGTCTTAAAAAAAAAACAAGAGAACATGCAACATATAATCAGGGGCTCATACTATAAATTTATATAAATTAAATTTAGTAACACATTTAGGCTAATAGTCTTTTGGTGCTGAACCTGAAAAAAGTAATGATAGTAATGATATCAATATTCAATAAGTTATTTAGTAATACATTCAGAGCCATTTTTAGTAAAGTGTCAAACCTGTAACAAGTAGGACCAATTTGTCCACTACATATTAGGGGTTGAACCGACTAGTCGATTAGTCGACTAGTCGACCTTAATGCAATGCCGCGACGCTTTAAGCTTGACGTCGACTAGTCGCGTTGATCATGTGACACTATGATTGCGCTAATTTTGATACTAACATGTTGCAGACGACAACAGATGAAGAGCCCAGAGGGTCATTGCAGCAAGAAAGCAGCATTGGTACATCAAGTGTGTGTAAATACTTTACTAACCTAACACTAGAAATAGTTGAAAACGAAAGTAAAAGCATGACGCACGCTCACTGTTTTACCGGGAAATGAGAGTTCAGTATCTTTATTAAAACATTATTTTTTATCATTTATTTATTTAAACATATTAATGATGTAGCCTACCTCTAATTCACCCACAATTAATTTGAATATTATTTTGTATTACTTGGATCTGCACATCACTAAGGCGCTGATGTGAATTTATAGCTTTTTTTCCTTTTCTTTTTTCTTTTTCCATCCTAAATGATGATGTAAACAGTGGGCTGTTTACACCTGGCCACTTCATGTGTTTCTGTGATCTGATAGCTATCCGATCGTGAAAAGACCAGGTGTAAATGCCCTCCGAAACACGTTCGGAGACGGATTTAAATCCGATCGCTCAAACCGCTTCAGGAGGAGGTCTGGGCCGCTTAACAGACGAAACTGGACAAGTGTAAATGCATCTGGTAGTTGAAACCACATATGTAAATTGGACTTCTCCCAACAATGCTAACAATAAACGTGTGAGAGCGTTTTATAGTGATGAAGCTATGGCAGCACGCATCGCCGCAGATGAGCAGCTCGAGCATCTATTCATCAAGCCAACGTGCAAACTATCGCAAATCAAAGTGAAAGTAAGTCGCGGACGCTTAACACACAATCATCTTCGTTAAAAGTAAAGAAACAAAATGATCTTACCAGTGCTGTCTCTCTTATTGTGGTCTTTGAATTTGAAATTAGCTGATGATCAATAAAATGCAGCTCATTATTGTTGCTTTCGGTGACGTGAACTCCGTTAAATCTGCATAGCGCGTTGTTTGAAGATCGGATTTATATCCGTTTTGCGTAAACATATTATGTGACCAGGTGTAAATGGAATCGTTTTGATAAATCAGATCAGTAAAAACGCATGAAGTGACCAGGTGTAAACGGCCCCATTATGAGCTGTCTGTCAGCATCTGTATAATTTTCTGTTAATTAATTGCAAATTGTGGCATGTTGCAAAGCAGTCCCATCTCTTGTGGTTTTATGAATCACGTCATCGACTAGTCGACGTCGACTCGACTTTGATGTCATAACAGTCGACTTCAAAAAATCTGAAGTCGTTCAACCCCTACTACATATGCATGAAAAAACGAATTATTAAAAATATTCAATAATGATAACGATATTAAAAAGTAGGGATGGGCACCCCTCCACCACATGCACGGCGTGACGCTTAAATAAGTAAAAAAAATAAATAAAAATAAAACATACGTTTCATATTTATGTTTATTAATATTATGTTGCTTTTTTTATTTCACCTATGTTGAGTAGGCTATATGGAAAGGGAACGTATGAGATGAGTAAGATAGGATCATAAGATGCCCAATATTTCGGAAAACATTTGGAGTGGGTCAGACATGATTTTGACCACTTAAGTTTTGTTTTGTAGAAAGCCTTTCTTTAAAGTGAATTTCGTTTTGTATAAATTGTATCTTCATTTTAATCAATGTTTCATCAACAAATTGACTGGATTAATAAATAAGCAGCAAATATAGCAGACAATATAATCAGGACACAGAGGCGCCCGCGCGTGAACTGGAGCGTGTCTCATAAATTAACCGAAACACACAGCGATACTTGCCTCACAGACCTGAGAACTCTAGAAAGCTTTAAATGTCTACTTTTAAACAAAACAATTAAAAACGAAAAGAAATTGGCTACTCTCTGTGTATGTAGGCTAATTCGAAGTGTGCGTTTCTCTCTATAGGCGCGTTCATACTGCGAAGATGGCGAGTCAGCATCGCCAACTTTATCTTTGCTGCTGACACTGACAGAAAACACTAGTTTATTACTAAACAATTCAAATGTTTCATGCATAATCATTACTTTTGCCGTTTTTTTGTGGCAAGCTTTATGCCTGCATTGAGATGCGGAATAGACAATTAAAAACGCTCATTATGGTTTCTCTCCAATATAATTAAATCAATATAAATATGTGATTAGACAAATGGCTTAAATGAACTACTACTAGTCGACTAGAAAACTAGCACTCATTTTGAGGAATGAATGAACATAAACAAACCTCTGTTCAGAGTGCCGCCGTAGTGGATTGCGTAGAACGCCCACCGAATTCTGATTAGTCGAGAGGATTTATAGCGTTTAGGCTAAAAATAGGTTTGGCGCTTATCACGGTTTGGAAAGAAACTGCATCTTGCAGTACATTTTAAACAAGGAAATATAGCGATTTGGCAAGAAACGTTGATGGAGCAGTTAAAAGGTTCTGTACAGCAGAATGACACGAGAAACTCATTTTTTTTTAAAGTGGCGTTTATCGCGTTTTGGAAAAGAGCTCTTCATATATTACAATTATGTGTGATCTACCAGCATTGTCTTCGCGATCGACTGGTAGATCGCGATCGACCTATTGGGCACCCTTGCTTCAGAGGTTGCAGAAGCGGAAGGTCAGCTTGTCAGTGCTTAGACCATACAACGCAACAAGTCAGTTTGCATGGCCGTCGTCCCAGAAGGAAGCCTCTTCTGAAGCGGACTCACAAGAAAGCCCACAAACAGTTTGCTGAAAGCAACCTGTCTAAGAGCATGAATTACTGGAACCATGCCCTGTGGTCTGATGAGACTAAGATGAACTTGTTTGGCTCAGATGGTGTCCAGCATGTGTGGCGGTACTCCTGAGTACCAAGAAAATTGTGTCTTGCCTACAGTCAAGCATGTTGGTGGTAGCATCATGGTCTGGGGCTGCATGAGTTCTGCTGGTACTGGGGAGCTGAGCTTCATTGAGGGAAACATGAATTCCAACATGTACTGTGACATTCTGAAGCAGAACATGATGCCCTCCCTTCAGAAACTGGGCCGAACGGCATGATAATGACCCCAAACACACTGTCAAGATGAAAACTGCCTTGCTGAGGAAGCTGAAGGTGATGGAATGGCCAAGTATGTCTCCAGACCTGAACCCTATTGAGCACCTGTGGGGTATCCTCAAGCGGAAGGTGGAGAAGCACCATGTGACTAACATCCAGCAGCTCTGTGATGTCATTATGGAGGAGTGGAAGAGGATCCCAGCAACAACCTGTGCAGCTCTGGTGAATTACATGCCCAGGAGGATTAAGGCAGTGCTAGATAAAAATGGTGCTCACACAAAATATTGACACTTTGGACACAGTTTTGACATGTTCACTTAGGCTGTACTCACTCTTGTTGCCAGCTATTTTGACAGTATTGGCTGTATGTTGAGTTATTTTCAGAGGACAGCAAATACTGCTATACAAGCAGCACATTGACTACTCTAAAATCTATCCAAGTTCAATTTCTATAGTATTGTCCCTTGAGAAGATATACTAAAATGTTTGCTGAAATGTGAGGGTTGTACTCACTTTTGTGAGATACTATGTATTATAATATATATATATATATATATATATATATATATATATATATATATATATATAAAAATCCACAACAAAATAACTAAAACTTTAAAGCTGCAGTCCGGGGTTTTTCCGCTTTGTCGCCATCTCTGTTCGAAATCTGCAATTGCAGTCATTTGCGGAATTATCAACTTTACGTGAGTTGTACTTCAACACCCTCGACACGGCACAGCGCGGATGAACACAATGTTTGAGGAGAATGTGCAGCTGTCAATCACAGCGTCGGTGTGAATACTGGCATTCAGAATCACAGACTATTCTTTTTGGAAGTATGACCAACATAAGAAATTTCACCGGAAAATGTCATCTAAACTAGTAAGAAACATCCACTTTTGTCCTGGTTCTGACATTGCAGTAAATCGCGCTGATTAAATCTAACAATCGCTTATAAGTTATCATATCACGCAAAACAGTGCAAATTATACTTTGTTCTCAAATTGTTAAAGGGTTAGTTCACCCAAAAATGAAAATTAAGTAATTAATTACTCACCCCCATGCTGTACCAACCCCGTAAGACCTTCGTTCGTCTTCGGAACACAAATGAAGATATTTATGATTAAATGTGACAGCTGGATCACTCCTCCATAGGCTCCCTAAGGGATTGAAACCTGACGGCCCAGAAAGTCAATGAAGAAAATGTTTAAATATTCCATGTCACAACAGTGGCTAAACTATAAGTTTATCAAGCGACGAGAATACTTTTTGTGCGAAAAAACAAACAAAAATAACGACTTTATTCGACTATTCCTTTTCTTCCTTGTAGGCCTGAAACGAGACTTCAAGAGATTTCCACGACGCATGCGCGAGAATTGCGATCTCCTTCAACTACTTCAGTTAAGTTCTCGCGCATGCGCGTCGTGGAAATCTCAAAAATATCTTTATTTGTGTTCCAAAGACGAACGAAGGTCTTACGGGGTTGGTACAGCATGGGGGTGAGTAATTAATGACTTAATTTTCATTTTTGGGTGAACTAACCCTTTAATGTTAACAACGTCAGCATTGCGTGACTACATGTAATGTCCTTCCAAAATGTATCCTTGTTTTCGCATGGGTCCGGTTGCAGTCTCTTTTTTTTTCTGTAGCCACTCCGAAGTCCGAACGAAGCCTTTTGCATTTTACAGCCGGTGAATAGTTGTCACTGGTGATTGTCATTTGAACCTTTCTGGATCCACCATCAAATTGATAAGTTTAATTATATCAAGTGCTGTGAGAAAAGGCTATACATCTCCACCTCCAACATCCTCACAATATAGCCTACTAGCCGAGACTCTTCTTTATGTGTACAGATGTGTGTGTACAGATGTGACTTAATGACGCAAAGACATGCTCGAATCTACCGCGGAAATCCACCAGTACCACTGGAATTAAAAACATTAAAACAAGCTTACCGCTTTGAATCGAGCTACGGCAAGCAGAGAGTTTTGAACACTGGCTGGTTATGTATTTTCTCAAATATGTATTTTGGATAATATTTAACCCAAAAAAAGCTACGGACTGCAGTTTTAAAAATTAAAATGAAGACAGAAAATAAACTATTCACATTATTAATAAAACCTAGCTAAACTAGTATCTCAATGATACTAAAATAATATTGGTGGGAAAAGAAAAGAACAGACAAACCAGCACAAGACAGCCAAGAAGTGTAACATTCTTCAACTTGGAAATCATCTAATCATTACCTGCAGGAATCTGAATGTCACAAACCTTCTTAAAGTACTCCCATCCATTTTTTTTATTCTTCGTCTTATTTCTATCCCTTTATTTCCCTCTAAGTTTCATCATGATTCATTATTGAGCAGGATTGTTCTTGCCATGATGCAGGATCTGCCCGTCTACTCTCCGTGCTGTTGCTGTTTGAGCTAAAGGGCCTGATCATGAGTCAGGTCAGAGCGATAAACCCCACTTAAGCCCAGCAGACGGCAAGCGAGGTGTAGAAGCCTTCTCGAGACTGAAGTGCACTTGACTGGAGAACAGGGACACAGGGACCAAGAAAGCATTGCAGAAAGCTGCAAAAACCAGGCGAGAGAAAGTATGTGTGAGCTAAAGATAAAGATAAAAAGAGCTAAATAGGCGACAGGGAGACTTATAAGAGGGATGGGTGAAAGTGAAAGCATTACCACAGTGGCATAAAGAAATTAGGAAAGAGTTGGCGGATAGGACCGATACTTAAGGTAAGAAATAATAAAATGAGTGAATGATAAGAGACTGAGATTTAGCCCCTTAAAAAAAGAGAGCCACGGGCAGCACTTTTCTTGGCAGATTGCACAGGGTCAGGGCTCAATCAGAGAGCAAAGTCTATACAATAACATGAATGAAGAAGAAAGTGGGAGAGAGCTATAGAGAGATGGAGGGACAGAAAGAGGGGAAAATGAAAATGGCAAAAAAAAAGAAAACATTGACTATGAGGGCAAGTCCAATCAAGCCTGAAACAATCCACCCCGTCACTCTATTGATAGCAGCGAGCCTATTTAACACTGTGAGCCTGCTGTAATCTGCTACAGACTCTGGCAAGTGTGATGGAGAATGTGCAGAATCATGGTCATGGTGACAAAGCTGTCGTCATGGTAATAAAGAGGTCAGGGTCTGAAAGCTAGAGGTTAAAATCCTTAGATTTGTACTGGGTTGAGATGAATGTTTGGACTATGCTGCTGTTTTCCACAAGTCTGTTAAAACAAATAGAATATCTCCCAGAGTTCATAGTTTGCCTCTATGACTAACTCAAACTAAGGCTGCAAGACTGGATAAATTGAGAATCACAATTTTTTTCAAGTTGGGATAGCAAAAAAAAAAAAAGAAAGAAAAAAAAAAGCAAAAGGAAACATTTTACAGGGTTTCTGCAGGTTTTACAAAGTCAAATTTAAGACATTTTTTAAGACCTTTTTAAGACCATTATGAATGAAATTTAAGACCTAAATCACGACAAAAAAAAACGTACAATGGAAACGCAGAGTCTCAAAATTACTTGCCAAGTAATTTAATTTATTCAGACTGAACATAGTACTTTCGTCGAACCTCAGCACGAACGGTCCCGTGATTTTGGAAATTAGTTCTGTTTTTATAAAATCCGCTATTCCAAAGCACGTAATGTAGGCGGTTTTATCTTTTCCGCACCTGAAGGATTTAGCGGTGTCAGAGCCCGGAAACATTGTTTGAAACAATTCCCAGATTTCCTCATTTGCACTGTAGGACTAGTGTCTTGTCACCGTGTGGAGAACCCAGAGCACCTCCGCTTTTAGTGTTGGCTCTAATCCAAAGGCAAACATGGAGGTCGATTGCGGGAGTTGCGGAGCTACTGTGTGGGCCTCCCCTAGGCAGTGTAGAAGTAGTGCTGGAGCCACCAGATACTTGCAAGAACTGGCTGATTACTGTCGTTTGCTGGAGACCCTTCACAGCAGTTAGATGTTTATCACTTTTTGCATGTGACTCCAGCGCCCGTACACCCAACGTTCCCAATTTAATAGCTTTCTTGCATAAGAAGCAGTAGGCTTCAAATACGTTGTTTGCAACTGGCTTTAACCAAGCACGAAATTCAGATTTTTTCAAGCCAAGTATCGCTAAACTTGCACTTCCCGTTAACGTTAGCTGAATAAAATCCGTTTTACATCTATCTGTGGTATCTGAGACACGCGCCAATAACACGAAAGCTCAAAGCTGATGAAAGGCTGTTGCATGTTGGTCTATTTTGTAGTCGTAATACAGCGAATTATATTTGGACTAGCGAAACAAAGGAACTACCAACACCACGGAATAAAAAATAAAAAAAACATTCCAAAGCGCTGCGGGAGCATTTCAATGAGATTTACTTGGACGTAGGAAAATTAAGACCTGTTTAAAATTATTTAAGACCTAGAACACAATACTTCAGCAAATTTAAGACTTTTTAAGGCCTTAAATTGTGATTTTGAAATTTTAGACTTTTTTTTTAATTTTTAAGACCCCGCGGAAACCCTGATTTTAACAGAAAAAAAACACAACCTTTAAGATTTACCCCATTTAAATACTCAAGCTGAATGAAAATGGCCTGCAATGGCGCTTTTCCACTGCATGGTACAGCACGGCACGGCACGGCACGCTTTGGCGCTTTTCCACTGCATGGTACGGTACGGCTCGGCTCGGTACGGCTCACTTGTGGCGCTTTTCCACTGCATGGTACAGTACGGCTCGCTTTATATGGTACCACCTCTGTCGAGGTTCCAAGCGTACCGTACCGATCCTAAAATGTGACGTGAACACACTGCAGATCACTGATTGGTCAGACAGAATCGTCACTACCAGCGTCATTGTATTTGCGAGACATCAAACCCGCTAGATTTAAATAGCCAGTAACAGCCACCGCTGTTCTTCACAAAGAACCGGCAAAAGTAATGATTATGAATATGTAAAATATAGCAAGGAGATATTTTAATTGTTTATTAATAAACAAGTGTTTTCTTTGTCGGCTAAGATGAAGTTGACGATGCTGACTCGCGATCTTCAGTAGGCTAGTGAACGCGCCAGAGAGAAATGCACATTTCATTAGGATTACATAAGCAGAGAGCAGTCTGTAGTCTGTTTTCTTTCGTTTTGAATTGTTCTGTTTAAAAGTTGACATGTGAGGCAAGTAGACTACCTTATATGCTGAGTTTCGGTTCATTTATGAAACAAGCTCCAGTTCACACGCCGGCACCTCCGTTTCCTATCTATCGTCTGCTATATATTACTTATTTATTAAATCCAGGCAATTGGTTGATGAAACATTGATTAAAATTAAGATACAATTAATACAAAACGAAATTCACGTTAAAGAAAGGTTTTGTGCTTTCTGTTTGATGTCTCTGAAAGTTTTAAAGCCGCTTTCAGAGCGCTCACGTCCGTAACGGAGAACACGGCCGTAACATTGTTTTTTCCTCATAAATGCGAACACGAAAAATAAAATAAAATAAAATAAAATGAAAATTTTATGTACTATGGAGACTGAGAGCCAACCCTTCTTCATCCGGTGGGTAGTATTTGGTTTGCGCAGTGTAATTTACATAATCACTAAAAATATTTTGCCTCCAAGTTGTTTTTTTTTTTAAGCAATCAGAAATCTGAGGGCACTGCTATAATCCCACCCACTTTGAAGCGGTACTAACTGCAGTGGAAAACCAAACCGAGTTAAAGCGAACCGAGCCGAGCCGAGCCGTGCCGTGCCGTGCTGAGCCGAGTCGTACCACGCAGTGGAAAAGCAAAGCAAAGCAAACCGTGCCGCGCCGAACCGTACTGAGCCGTACCAGCAGTGGAAAGGCGCCACAAGTTACCATCCCATAATGTTCAGCAGGAGCAGGGCTCTTGTAATGGTGTCTCTACACGTGCAGGCTTGTCAACGCTGGAATGCAGCCACAAAGCCCTGTGCTGCCACAACCTCTTACAGCTGGAGCGGTCGCCATAGACACAGCAGGGTCACAGTGAGGTCAGCAGGTTAAAAAAAAACACAAAACATAACAATAATAATAATATACTTTATTGTCCCCCTTAGGGAAATTTGTCTTGGGCACAGTGTATGCTGCATTTCCAGAATAAAAATAAGACATTAAAAATCCCACAAGCCTTTAGAGTTTGATACAGCAAAGCTTTCCTCTATAATATCCTTTTGTCGCTTTCGGGCCGCCCGAAGCAGCTGGTTAAGCTCTTGTTGTACAGTCTTCAGTTGCAACCGATCACCGTTCCTAAAGGCAGCTTTTTTCCTGTTAATGCACTCCTTCACTTCCTTTGTTATATAGGACTTCTTGTTAGGGTACACAATAATGTCTTTTTTCTCCACAACGTTATCCACACAAAATAGGATGTAACTAGTTATTGACTCAGTGGCATCATCTATGTTTGTACTCTAACTACAAGAAAACTCACTAATTCTCAAGAAAAAAGTTTGTACTCTAACTACATCAAGACACGCAAGGGGAAATCACAGCAGCACTTCCCTCCTGGACCTGAACTCAAACCACTCAGTGACAACAAAAGCAAGGAACGGAGAGAGAAATCATATGGGGAAAAAACCCAAGGAGGCGGAGCTCATGCTCAATTCCTCAGAGGTTCTGTAAAACGCCAGAGGACCTGAACCAACACACACATGAAAAATGACTTGGCATGAGAATTGAGAACAGCATAAAACCGGCTGCGGTCTCCTGCTCTCATGCTTGGTGACCTCCATACTGAGCCGCTGTAGGCAACTAATCAGAAGGCTGTACTACAATCAGTATTTTGAGACATCGTGACACTTTCTCAATAATGTATATATTGCATCAAGATCATTTATACTGCATGTCATCCATATAGAGGTAGCAAACTCATTTCAGGTTGAGGGACAGGTAGGGGAAAAACACGCGGGCCAAATTACTTTGTTACTGAATGAAGCTTTTTCAAGGTAATGAAGTTGGCATCAATCAATATTCACTCTAAGCTGCTCATGTACGTGGCGGTGTACTTTTAAAGTTATTCCTGCACAGACTGCACAGAAGCCTACTCAAAATATGTGGGATGAAAAAAAAATTAGATATTTCTTGAACCAGACATAAATGAATCGAATGCGTTTTAACTGCAAGTCCATTGATATTTATTTATTTATTTTCAGTATGGACCTGAAGAAATCTTCTGTGGAATTGATTAATTCATGACACATTTAATTCAAGAAGAGTTGAAATTCATAGACTCACATAAAAAGGCTAACAGAGGCCATACAGTATTTTTGTGCCTACAGCTGAAATACAGACATGCTTACAACCAAAATAACTATCTTGCTTGTAAAATATTGCTCATTTATATATCATCATACAGCATTACAACATCATAATTTGACTGAAACGGCAACAAACACACAAGATGCACTTACAAGAGAGAAAATGTGTGCTTAGTTTCAATCTTGTGGCAACAACACAGAACATCTCTGAGAAACAACTATATTATCCTCAAATTTAAAGTGAAGTAGCCTACTGCCACACACCTGACACTTTTTGACCGTTTTGGTCAATTGTTTTGACCGATTGTTTTTGGACGGTAATCCGTGCACCATCATTTTGCTGATTACTCAATGGCAGGAATTGACAATTATTTTTTTCGGCAAGTATAAGACGTCCAGATTTAGGAGCGCGTAAAGAACTTCAGTGGTGCAATGAAAATGTATCATATCATTTTATTAAAGACAAACAAATGATTTAAGGAGAATTTTACAAGCAAAACGCACCAAAATTTCGGCTACCAAAAATTTTCCGGCCGAAACAGCTGTTTTCGGGTTCGGCCTGAACTCAGTGACCGAAACAGACGTTTAATTAGCGCTTCTCTGATGGCACGTTTTGACTGTATTCACTATGACCTTGTTGAAATTGTTTCTACTGGAGTATAAATGATTCTATAAATAAAAAGTTGATATAAAAACTGTCTTATGTGCAATGTAGATGTTTGTACAACTCAGTTTTAGCCATTTAAGTGTTGATTAATGATAAATTACCATATTGTTCCTGTTCCGAATATAAGATGACCCTGAATATAAGACGACCCCCCTTTTCAAGACGTACCTTTTGATTAGCAAACACCGTCGCACACCTGCGTGGGGAAAAAGACCATACAAGAATCTACAAAAAACAAGGAACTCCCGCACACTATCCGTACTTGCAAATGAGTATCCAAATTTTATTAGCAACGTTAATGTTAGGAAACGTTGCTAATAAAAAGATGTATCTTTTGGAAAAAGGTTTTGGAAGACAAAATCTTGTCTTTTAAAGAAAATACTTTATTTGAAAATAATTTTCAGATTCAGATACTAAAAATGAAAAAGACTGAATGGAAAAGCCCTGTAAGCTGAAAAACAAAGTTAATAGCAGGGAGGCAGATTGGGTGGAGGGATTTGTGACAGACCGCCAGTGTGTGACTCACAGCAGGAGGAGGGCTCTTATGTTTCCTTTTGACAACCAGTGCCACCTATCTAATCTTATTTTCCTCAAATGTGTAAAAGAACAGATGATGAATTCAATAGAAAACCATTATTCTCTGCAGTATAACCACACACACACTTCAGTGTGGCACACACACCTGCTGGCATAAAAGCCAGTGCAGACGGACTTCCTACTGAGAGCCGACAGAGGGAGATGGTGGAAAAAAAATCTTTTCCTTGCAGTGTCTGGCCATCAAATTTGCAGATTTTAATATTTCCAGAGCACAGTACAGTACACAACTTCAACAAGACTGTGACCTCAGAAGGCTCTGAATAAGCCTGTGTGTTTCTGTATACGTGTATCTTCTTACATTATGCATGCAGTGACCTCAACAAAATTAAGCATATGTATGAATGTTTGTTTGGATTGTGCACTTTAATTTGATCGTGGCAAGGTCTCTGTCTTTAAAATTCTAAATCAAAAGATGGCTAGCTCCTAGGGCTGGGTGACAGCAAAAAAAAGAAAATAAATAAATAAAGCTCAATATTTTTCTGTCTTTTGATGACATTCAATACATAGTTGTTTGTTCTTTCTCTGAAACGGCTAAAAATAAGATGATTTACCCTTCAAACGGAGGTACCATAATTAGTTTAAAATAATTCGTTTTAAAGGCATTAGGCATTGACATGAGGCTTATTGTTTTAAACTAATGATGGTATCTCCATTTGAAGGGAAAAACATCTTATTGTTAGCAAAAAAAGAAGCCTCTTTTGAAATAGGCCTAAGTCTCTTATGCTTACACAGGCTAAATTTATTTGATCAAAAATACAGTAAAACAGCAATATTGTAAAATATTAGTACAATTTTAAATCACTGTTTTCTATTTCAATTTTTTAAAATTTAATATATTCCTATGATGGCAAATCTGAATCTTCAGCATCATTACCTTAGCAAGCACTAAGGGCTTGGATTCGAGAAAGAGGAGTGCTTGCCAGGACGGCACCCTGCTGGGTAAAAGGACGGCCAGCGACTGACTGATCCCGCAATAAGAAGTGACAAAAGAACCATTTGGTACCACTGACACTACACGACACTCCAATATGGAGGATTAATGTTTTGATGGTCCATGCATCCGAAGCCTTCCTTCATCCCGAACAATGCAGCCTGCTGGAGTTAAGACAGAGTGGGAGAAAAAGAGATTTTGTCCTAGTATGGTCTCAAAGACACGTGCTAGTTTGAATGGGTCATGCACAACATTTTCACAGAGCAATAAGCTTGACAATTTAAATTAGATCTTAAACTAGCATGATTCATTCTGCTACAGCCTGGTCGAGCGAGTACATTGAGCTCAGAGACGTGTGGGAAAAGTTAAACAACTCCTTAAACAATCCTATATACATATAGAAAACCCACTTGAGACTGGATTTCTCACAATTACAGACGTACAGCATGAGATGTGAAATGAAGAGACTCTGGAAGAACATGAGTTTCCATAGTTAAATGGTCAGGAGCAGCAACCTATTAAAACAAGAGACGCTTCATAAGATTATATTGCTCAGAACAGCACTGTAACAATCACTTTCACTACAGTCAATGGTGCTTGATCTTTGGTGACATTATAAAACACATAAATTAAGAATCTTTGTAGTTTTGTTGTACTGTTTTTCCCAAAAAGTGTTGTACTAACATGCTACATCTACTTCAAGCTACCTGTCCTGGAAATCGCCACTTATGCGATAAGGGCACAAGCTAAGAACATGAATGCCACTTCTGTCACTGAGGACTTGAATAGCAATCAGTTTCATTTCAAAGAAGTGAATCTTCTCAGGTTTGGCAGGGGATTGTTGAAAGGAAACAGCCCAAGCTAACCACAGTGATGAGACTTGTCACTGTTAGAGCAAAAACAAAACATCTAGCTCAATCAAATCCCATGCTTTGTGATTTAAAAAAATGTATTTGTCAAACGATTAGCACACTGAATTATTCTCTCTCATAATTGGTTCTTGGAACATTTTCAAAGCTCTTGGCACAACCCTGTTTGTGGTAGCATGTAAACAAAATGCATGCCAGATTAAGCCAACAATTACTCGCTCATCAAGTGCAATTTAAACATCTAGGATTAAGGGATTAATGATCATGATCTTAATCCAAATAAAAGCAGGTGACATCTGATGACTAAACAGGACAAATACACCATCAATCAAATATTAAACAGGTGTGATGCAAATCAAATGAAGACAAGTTTCATGAAGACCACATGCCACAAAAAAACATGATTTTTATTTAGTCTGAAATGTAGTCCCCACTCACCTCACTATGTGCACACAATACACAAAAATTAGACTGTTCAATGAGCACTCTTTTCTATAGGAGACCAGCAAGTCCCATTTGTTTACATGGCACTAATAAAGTGTGCTTAAATGGAGGAGCAAAAGTGCCAACACTAGCTGGGTTTCCATCCAAATGTGAAGCGAATCTTTTCCAAGTTCACAAAAAAACAAAACAAATGCGAATTAGGTGCCTTTCCATCAGGTTGTCGACTCCTTTAAATGAACGGTGAGAGTCGGTTCCCATCTGAGAGCTGTTTTCCTTTTTTGTATATTAATTAAAGACAGAATAATATGATTATCATTTCGCTACAATGCTCAGCCACACGTCAAGTAGACACTGACTGAATGTTATTTTGATGTGTATGTGCGTGCGATCACATGTGATGACATCACCGGCGCCACTCTCGATTTGTCGCATGAACATACAGTAGGCTATACACATTAACCATAATATTCAGTCACTGCAAGGAGTGCGTGTGGTCAAGCAGTGTGGCGAAAAGATCATCCTTCTTATCAGGTCAGAAAACAAGATGAGTAACACACGCAAATGTATAGTCTTATTACTGAGCTGAGCCAAATGATTTAGTTCGGTTCCCTAAAAAGAGGATTATTTCCCATCATGAGGAAACAGCCTATCTATCAGTCACGTGGGTTTGATGTCAGAATTTCCATCTCGCCTAAATCTTTTTCCCACAAGTCAAAAACCACCTTTTTTTTCTTCGAAAAACATTTCCATGTCTCGTTTCTGATGCGATACTTCAAAATGTGCATAAAAACAGGGCTATGGAAACATAGCTACCGAGTCCCTGTGTTGGGAATGAGGGGACATCTCAGGTTCTGTTCGTCAGTCCTACATTCACATCGCAGCCATTACAAAAAAAAAACAGTCAGTCAACATGAAAGCAAAAATGACCATCATAGACAATTTATTGGTAGGGTTAAGTTGCGGAAGATGCTCTCCTTAAGCAATAACAGGATGATAATGAATGATCTAAATTATTAAAGGGTTAGGCTAGTTCACCCATTCTGTCATAATTTACTCTATGTTTAGCCTATGTTAAAAGCCTAAATTAAATCTTTTCCTCATATAAAGTAATAATGTCTCTACGGAAAATTTGGACTAAACCATTCAATTAATATGGCTTAGTTTTATGATCTCTTTATGAACTTTTAGAAGCATCAAAGTGGTAGTTTCTTAGCTGTTAATGGAGGAACAGGAATCGTTCAGATTTCATTAAAAATATGCTACTGGCCCGGTTGAGCCAGTGGTTCAAATTTTTACTTGCCCTGACAAAATTTTCACTGGCCCCACCACAAAGAAGTAATACATAAAAAAATAAAATAGGCCTAGTTATTGTTTTAGTTGTTTTTGATCCATGTAACCTTAAAAAAAAAGGTTATGACACCAAAAACTATTAGCCTAACTCATTTAAATTTTTAATATTGTTAGAGGCAGTCAGTAATAAAATAAGAACAAATAGGCCTAATCAAATTACAAGCAATAGCACGAATAAACAAAACAAACATACAAATTAATAAACATTTCTTTTTTGGTTTTTCATGTAGGTCTAAACTAGATATAGTAATAACAATTAACTAATATAGCCTAACTAATATAACGACATGGAGGCACCAACGTGATCACTTGCATTTCATCAACTTAAAATACTCCATTTTTGGATAAGAGTAATACATCATTCCAAACTGTAAAGGGTCTACTTTTATTTGTGTATGCTCACAATAACAAGAAAACATTGTGCGTTTGTAAAATAAATAAAACAAACAGGATGCACTTTCTACCGTCTCTGTCTCTAAACTGCAGCGTGTCACATAAATGAACCACAACTAAGCGTATAGGCTACTTGGCTCACAGACATGAAAACTATAGAAAAAAAGCTTGAAATGTCAAGCGATTAGAGTTGGATACCAAAACCCGGTGCCTAAATAACCGGTATGTAACCGGACCAAATCGCAGATTTCAGTGCCACTTAAATGCCTCAGCTGTCGGTTGAAATATTTGCCCTCTGGTTCTCCGAAACAAACGCAAGAAGCATCATCACCACGTGATCACTAGTTAACCCTTTGACGCTAACGATTGATTATACCAGTGTGATTAGAACGTTCAGATTGCGTGATCATCAACTGCTAAATTCGAATCTGCGTTCAGTTTATCCAGATAAGCGCTCCTTGTCACAGTTGTAAACATGACGGGGTTCTTCTTCCACGAGGGGTTTCACCAGGGCTCAACATAAAAAAAAATTCCCACTGGCCCCCGGGGCCAGTAGATCTTCAGTAGAGTTTTGCTGGCACTTTTCCATTAAACTTTATTGTATAAATTAGGATTAATCAAAACAGTGACGGGAGTTCAGGAATTAAGAGAAAGCCCCTGGAGACCAAATTTCAGCATCCAGTAGATTATGTGTCAATACCTGCTCTCTCCTCATCTCGATCACTCTCTCTTTTTTCTCAGTCTCCTCATCTTACTTAGCTAAAGTTATTCATTCAAGAGCTGTGAGTGATTTTCTTTTTGCCTTTTGTTGTTTGATTCGCAGTAATGGCGCAATCGTCCCCATGTTTATTAGACTGCTTCCCCTTAAAGAACGAGTGCAGATCTATAGTCTACTGATGCACCATACTTTCTCCCAACTATTTCCATAACTGCGTCCATTTTAGACATAAACTGTTTAAGTGAATCTCCAAGCCAGTCATTTTGACATTTTTGTGTACATTTGATCGTTTAGACGCGCATATAAAGCCCAAAGTATAATTTACTTGTCTCGTTGCGGTCTGTTTCGGAGCGCACGCCGCATTGGGAACAGCATCTCTTGCGCCGATTTTTGTGCTTTTAATAGCTCTTTTTATTATTAAACGCGCCCCGCAATTTAGCAACAGAAGAGACTGCATTTTACAACAATCACCGATCGTGCTGATTCTGTCTTAAAGTTTGAGTTAAGGAGAATTGACAGCGTGCTACTGTACTGCTGTGATGGGAAGGACGTTGCGCTAGACAGAATGCAGTTTTTCATGGTTTTACCTCAAATATATTCTATAATCTTTGGAAGCCGAAATCTAAAATAAAATCATACTAATATCACAGATCTAAAGTGTAACCATAACTTGAATGCTTAGTTCTGTCCTCCGTCAGGTGTTGTGCGCGCTGTGGCACCGCGTGAGATCTCTCTCTCTCTCTCTCTCTCTCTCTGACTGCGCAAATAGCAAAATACATCACAGACAAATGGTTTAATTTTATTATATATAGAAATGGCTGGCGACTCAGCGAGATGGTAAAAAAAAAAAAAAAAATGATAACGTCTTTATAGCAATAATAAATGATAAGCCTCCATGTATTTCTCCAGTACCGACAGCAATAACAATAACGTCCGAGCTTATCGATACAACGGTCTTTCAAAATTCAGTCCCGTTTAATACCGGGTTTCGGTCCCATCCATCCCTACCAGGTGTACTGTGTTTTCCATGACACTAGGAATGTCCTCTTTCTCGTATTAGCCTCGTAGTTCTTTGACATTTTAACACGTTATAAATAACCTGAAGTAACATTAGGCACGTTTCCATTACAGATTTGCGCAAAACTTTTGCGATTTTTTCTAAATGTCGATAAAAAACTATTGTGAAATGACGGCGTTTCCATTAACCCATGTTATGCGACTAAAATGCCTTTTTTTTCCTCTCGCGATAAGTTATTCCAAAAATCATGGTAACGGATGTTGGTAGGTTTATAGCCTATATCACAGCCACCGCACTAGACATTATTATTATTATTAATGGAAGGAGGCGTGGTGTGTTATCCAAGCATTAATGGCAGGGAAAGACCCTTATACTGCGAACGGCACATAAGTTCCTGGGTGTTTCTCCCTCATTTCTGCTCCGAGGTCTTGATTGTGGCATTTCTTTGAGGTTTAGAATCCAGTATTCCTGTAATTATTGTTTCTTTTATGAATTTAATAAAGAACTCTGTCTTGTATTATGTCCAAACGGTCAGTGTACTTTTGTGTCCATTCTTTTTTTCTTATTTAACCCGTAATTGCAAAACGAAAAATGAACGGTTGTATTTTTAAAACGCAAAGTTGAACACCAAAATTTTCATTTTGAACTGTAGGCCTACCTACACACCAAATGCTGCGCAAAAAAATAAATATCGACAAATGTTCTTATTTTTGTTTATGACTTTTTGCCCCTTTATTAAACATTTAAAATATTGACAAATCAATATGAAAAAAAAAAAAAAATGTAGATTTTACTGGTTTTCTAAGGCCAAATTAGAACCTGAAAATTATATTTTTCCCGCAGTGCTGAATGAGAAGAGCCATATAACCACAGCCTACAGAAAGGTGATTTATAGGTGAGTTATAGGCTATAACATAATTAATAAATGTGTCTGAAAAAATAACAAGGCATTTTAATTGTTTATTAATAAAAAATCAGTGTCGGCTAAAACATCTCCATCTCCGCTGTAAGGCGGGTGCGCATTTAGAGAGAAATGCACCTTTCATACGGATTACATAATCAGAATAGGCTATTGGCTTTCGATTCGAACTCGTTTTAAAGTGGGCATTTCAAGCTTTAGCTTAGGCTATATTTTGTTTCAGTTCTCGCGCTTCAGTTCACGGAGACCATGATGAAGCGCGCCCGATTGTTTTATTTTATTTTACAAAAGCACGACGTTTTCTTGTTATTGTGAGTTTACACAAATAAAAGTAGTTGCGAATAATGTATTATTTTCTGTATGACCAGAAATGATAGAGTAGGCTATTTTAAGTTGTTTGTACTGTTGATAGGAAAATGCAAGTGTTCGCGCCCGCGACCTCCCTGCCATGCAGGGCGCGCTGCATACTCCGCACAAACACTTGGATATGCGTCAAAATCTTGTTTATTTGTGATAATCTTATAGCCCTGTATTATGAATGAGATGTGACGAATTGCTTTGATCCTTTTTTGGATAAAAGCGTCTTCTACGTAGCCTAATAAATGTTATAATAATGATGACAATTATTATTATTATTATTTGCGGACACGGACCCCAAACTCACCGCGTCTTCTAAGTCAGGTGACTGTAAATACGCAAAACCTGTTTCCATTGCAGTTTTGCGAAATATTCCTTTTTCGAATTGCCTGAAAAACCTCCTCATGCGAGCGTAAAAACTTTTTTGCGATAAACAGGAGTTTTTCCATTGAGCGTATTTTCAATTCGCAATTTCAATTTGCGCAATTTGAAGGGTAATGGAAACGCGCCTATTGACACTCTTCGCGCCACACTGTGTATGACGTTTGCTGTTTGTTTTGCTGATGGCCAGTTACTGGCCCGCGCGGGCAAGTGACTGGCCAATCAACTAGCCCGACATACTCTTTTACTGGCCCCAGGCCATCGGGCCATTGCTTATGTCGAGCCCTGCGTTTCACGTCACGGCATTTAAGGTGATGCGTTCTAAAATAACGCTCAACTTGTGCAGGACATACAATAAGTCAGGAGAGGTGTCGTATTTTCCCAGAGAAGGCAACAAATGTGGTCATATTTCGGGTAAAATCTCTGCGTGGCAGGGGGAGCTGCCACTCGACCTGTCACTCAACCTGTCACAGCTAGGGGCAGCTGCCACTCGACCCATCGCCGTTATATGCGCCTTCCTCGGGACTAGGGGTGACCAAAATTCTGTTTCACGGTATGACCAATTTTATTTCACGGTAACAATATATTTCACGATATAGTTATTTATATATGTAGTCATGTAGTCTCGAAAAATCGACAAAAAGGGCTTTGTATAATAAATAAACCCAAATACTTTCGAAATTAAAAGTACTTTACCTTGTTTGATTTTTCTTTTATTTGGTAACTATTTTGATAGCTAAATATAGTAAACAAAACACACCCATCAACTTTTAGATGAACTACCTAGCCTGGGTTTCCCCATACTGCCTTTGCGCAGCGCGTGAATATTATTCACGCTGCAAGGCAGTATGGATACCATAGTCCAGATTTTCGCCTCATCTAGGGAACCAATCACAGAACGGGGAGGGAGCAGCAAGACGATGACGACACACCAAAGCAGTTTGTTTATATCTATGGATCCAACATGGCAGCAGACGCAAAGTTACCTTTCGATGCAGCCTTAATTAGATAGTGTTCTAAGTAGTTTCATGGTAGTTTCGTGTACACATAAATCTCTGACCAATCGTCGTCTTCCTCGTCGAATTTCTGTCACTCTACATACGTCATCTGGTATAATTGAAGAGATTGGCTATGAGTTACGTACAGGCGCATTTGATAGACATTCGTAGCACCCAATAAACGGCTCTGGGCATTCGTAAACCACGCCTCAAATACGAGAAAATGAACATGTTGTTCGCAGACCACGTATCATTCTCAATGATACGTGGTCTGGCGTTAGCCAGGCTATGAACTACCACCAACTGATTGATATTAAATACAACTCATAGGTGCAATTAAAATTTAAATAAAGTGTTGCTGAATAATTTTTCAATCTCATGTTATTGTTTTACTTCCTCAATCAGTTTATAATATCTGAATATTTTATATTGAATTCATTCAATCATAATAAATTAGTTACTTCCTTTTAATTTTGTAGGATATTAGTAATACTAGTTGTGTTTAAATGTGTTCCCTTGTACATTTTTGCAATGTCCTTTTAAGGGGCTTGTTTTGCTCTATCTGGCAACCCGTCACCTGGAGCTTTAATCAAGAAGAAGTTCAGAAGTGTCAAGTTCATCATGTTCAGAAGTGACTAGAAGGAGAGCAGCGGTATGAAAACCGAACAGCATCGACTGTTAGTGTTGACTAAGTGGCCTAGTTTAAATTATGCACACCTTGTAACTGCGTCATTATTTGACCATAGCCCGGTGAACACTGAGACACCGCACTCCCTCTCAGTGCGTCTTTTGCATCAGTAAAATGCGATCGGTTAATTTGAGTGTCAAGTTGTAATCACGTATCAAATCAAAGGAAGATTTTATCAGCTGGTTCAGTGGCCAATTGTTTGGAGTTAGAAATATTTAACTCGCGCTGCACATTTAGTAATTTTGCCTCAGATACAGGAATAATCCATACATTCGCTTTAACAAGCAGGTTGTTCATTACCACGGCAACTGCTTGCGTGTTATGCTGAATGCGATTTTTGTGTTTAAAAGCAAGGTAACTATACATTAGAGACGGAAAGATGCAGATAACTATACTCTATTTAAGGTTATTTCTATTCGTTACGATATTGATATATGAACTGTTGTTGTCAAGTAACGTTAAGCCTCATGCTTTCCCCGTTGCGAGCGTGCACTCCTCTAAACTGTAGTCTAGGGTGCTGCACTGCTCTAGTTGACTGCTGCGCCTTTTGCCCCGAAAATATCACGTTAACAACAACCCTTAAGAAAACCTAATTCCTTTGTGGATCCTCTTAATATGCTTTCTTCATATTTCTTTGACAAATCTCAGTGTCTCAGTCTCACGCATGCTGCACGGGAGTTAACCACGCCCACATATTTACATGTCGCGGTATACACGGAAAAAAAAAATCTGTACGGTTGACTTTCTATCGCGGTAACGATATATACACCGTCATATGGTAAGGTGTTTAAGGTGTTTTTTCAACCAAATGCAGCACGTATCCGCCAAGCGTGTGCGGACAAGCCCTGAAAAGTGAAGCCAAACCGTCTCGATCGCCCCCCGGTGGCCGGTCCTAGTATAGGTCATAAACCCTGCCTCCCCGTGTGAGACCAACTAAACAATTAAATTACACTTCAAATATCGTTTTTACAAATATGGTTTCTGTCATTTAGAGTAGTTTTTCAATCACGCTGATGTAATTTCAAGTGTTTCTTTTTAAAATAAGTTTGTTTTTAGTTAGTTATTTGATGCGGTGGTGGTGACGACATCATGATTGACAGCTGTGATTGACAGGTTCTCTGAGCGAAGTAGTCACTGAAGCACCAACAGACTTTTTTTGGGGATCTTCGGAGGACTGAGGAGATTGGAGCTTTAAATTTAATATCTACATTTCTATAATTAATTTTAAAAAAGTGCAGGAGAGTGTTCTTGCGATTGATTCTGCGAGAGTGAGGGCGGGGCCTTGATTTTTGCGGCTTTACTTCCTGCTCACTACTGCGCATGTCTGGTCCCGAAATCGCTTCTGCGCAGACTAAAGTTCCAAGATGTCAGCGCCATATCGGCATGACCAATGGAAGAGAGCGAAGGAGCATCGTCTATCTTTTTTTAGTCTATGGTATCCCCTGTAGCTAGCGGGCAAGAATGGTACGCACAATCAGACATGCATCCCGTGTTTACTTCTACTCTTATTAGCCTACCTATTTGCCACCTTTATATTTTTTCCGCTGTTTTAATCCAGAGTGCGAGTCTTGACACTACTATGCGTCACGCCAGCCACAACCTAGCGTCGCGCCTGCCTCAAGATCTCTCACTGTTTACATGTACCAAACACTTCAATTGATGCACATGTGCAAACAGACAGTGCAATCCTTTTCTTATTTATCTCTGTGTCATCTTATCTTATATTTTATTCCCTCTTTTTGTCCATAATGGAGCGCGCGTCACATCACCTATTAGCGTTGCGCCAGCCACAAACTAGCGTCACGCCTGCCTCAAGATGTGTTAAAACTGATGAAGATGTCTTCTTAATTTGCAGGTGTTTTTTCTATTTGCATGTTTTCTTCAGTTGCAGCATGTTGAGCTCTCTCGGCCACCGTATGCGTCTACGCTACTACTGCAGAGATGACGAGTCAGCATCGTCGACTTAATCTTTGCAGCCGAAGACATTATCAATAAATTATTCAAATGTTTAAACGTTCTCCTTGCTGGTTTTTTTTCAAGACACATTCATAATCATTACTTTTGCCGTTGCGCTTGCCACAGCCATATGCGCTTGAGCACTGATTAGGCTATGTATTATAGGCAATTGAAAGGCTCATTTCTATGATTTATATGGCTTACACGTGCTATTAGTTGACTAATCGCTTAAACGACTAATAGTCGACAAGAAAAATCTTTAGTCGAGGGCGCCCTACAATTAATGCGACATATTTAATATATAATTAAAGTCGTGTTAGAATTAAATAACCTAACTTAACACGATTATAAGTCTGTACAGAGTAGGTGCTTTTTGCATATGTGGGGTTTCAGTTGTTTCTATATTTTTTTGTAAATTTAGAATACATTTTATTATGAAACCTTTTGGTGAATCGTGATTTGTTCTTAAAATCGTTCATACGCACATTTCATGCACAAATTTGTGCGTACGCATGCTTAGTGAATGAGACCCAATAAGTGGGTGAAACTTGAAGGGAACATCATACCCTAAAACAAGCTCTTTCATTTTTCAACCTCTAACCATGTACAGGCCACTTTTTACAATCATTTCACAGTGGATAAAAATCAAGTCTTACTACCATTTTTCCGGAATAAGTCACATTACGCAAGTAAAATGCATTACGAGAGACATTTCTGGTAGACTTTAACAAGCTGAGTCATAAAGGGGACAAAACATCTACCCTCGTTATCTTTTTATAGCACAAAAACATGAATCATGCCAATATAGGGTAAAGAACAAAGGTTTCATCTTTGAGCGATAAGGATCTTGAACAGTAAAGCATGTTACGAGTGCTTCTCTTAATTTGCAATGCAACAGAAGTTGAGCAGTTTATTATGCCAAAAGGCATTGAGACAGTATCTTGTCATTGGTTAAAAGCATCTCTTAGCTCATCCATCTGCCAACTGGAATTTCTGCTTGTGTTTGGTGATGGTCCAGACCAAGAAGCAGAACTCCTTCCAAATGATTTCCATGTGGGGCACAAAATACAATCATAATACCAAAAGACTATGAGCTGGGCATGAGTCGGCATTGGCTTAAATACCAAAACAGACGAAAAGGGAAATGAAAAACCTGCGGTGTCTAAATTACGCACGCAGAGCGGAGGGACACAAAAACGGTGGAAGATTTTCTCAGAGGAGTGGCTAATTCTTGCACACAAATACTTGTTTTTGTGCTTCTGATGCACAGTGTAATAAAACATGCATGCAGCTCAACAGAGAGGAAGAGGCCAGTAAACAGAGAAGCTCATCACGCTTTTCTCCCTCCTGTGGAGAACTGCGAGGGAGAAAGAGAGCATAAGTGGAAGAGCGAGCTGTGACTGCTTGTTGCAGATCCTGCTGTTTATCTGCCAGCCTGCCTCCACACTGCGCTCATTCAGTCTGAAACAAAGGCCGATCAGCCGAAAGGCTCTGCTAGGACACGCACTACAAAACAGGAACACCAGAGAGAAGAACAGATGGACACAGAAAGAAAAGGGCAGAGAGGACTACAGGACAGGGAAGAAGAAAAACAGAGATGCTTTACCTAAACAGAAGCAAACACAGCTCTGAGGGAAACAAGCAGTGAAAAAGAAAAGAAAAGAAAAACGACACGACATTCTCAAAAGATTTTCAACAGCAAGTACACACACTGAGTCACTCGGTCACACTGAATCATGCCAGCTATTTTGCTCGGCCCAGACACCTGAGGTAGAATGGAGTCTCAGAAGATGTGCTCTGTCATTGGCTATTGAAGGACCTCCAAATTTCATCACCGGCCCAGCAGGTCAGCTGTACATTGACAAAATATATGTAAAAAAATATATATATGAATTTGCTTGACAACAACATGTGGCTCTAACATATTACCAGTACACTAAACAGCCCTATGTGGCCGAACAGCACTTTTTAAAAAAAAACCTGAAGACCTATGGAGGACAGGGCTCCAAAAAAAAAGAGGAAGATTTCGAAATACCATTTTTACCTGGGTATGAGTAGCAATAGGGATGAGCACGAGTACTCCAGTACTTGGACGTGACGGCGATGATCGATCATGAAAACGATGATTGCCCTGACTTTAAAAAAATATAATGTCTATTTTACTGATTGGTTGCAGCATTTTGGGTGGTCCTTGAGGTCTGATTGGTTAGCATTAGACAGCATGCCTTCCAGACCGGCAAAATAAAGTGAAACTGAATTTGAAACGCAGTAATGCCTGGAATTAGCCTGGCTAACATCCTACCACGTCTCATGTTAATTTTCTCGTATTTGAGGCGTGGTTTACGAATGCCCAGAGCCGTTTATTGGGTGCTACGAATGTCTATCAAATGCGCCTGTGTAGCTCATAGCCAATCGTTTCAATAATACCAGATGACAGGGCTCCAGACTGCGACCAAAATTTGAGAGTGTGCGACTGAATTTTACATCCAGTCGCACATGTGCGACCAGTAAATGTCACTTTTTTCTTTTTTTACACGTTAAATGTGGAAGGAGCTTATCAATGAATCCGGAATGTGTGTCAGGCCAATGAGTGTGAGAAGAATAGGGAATGGCCACTGTAAGTGGCTAATGTGTGGAGGGGGAGGGTCCTAGAGATAATCGAGCGCGTGTTTAAACGTCTGTGGGAAGGAGACGGAGACAACCTGCCGTGCGTCTGAGCAATGAACAAGCGAACTTTTGACTCATTCTTCCAAACTGCGGCTAGTGTGCCGGTTAAATTCTGCTGGCTTCCCAAATAATACATTACAACAGCGATAATCAAAAAAAACGTGAACAAAACAATTACTCTTTGTGAGTGCCAAATGCTCGAACATGACCTGTCATTTACGCCGTCATCACCCGGGAGTTGATAGCGCAGCCCTATGTGTGCTCCTAAATTTTCTGGTTGTGCCCCTAAAATTTTCAGTTGGGGGCCATCGTGCTCCTAGTGAAAAAAGTTAGTCTGGAGCCCTGAAAAGTAACAAAATAAATAAATAAAAAGAAATGGACCTACAGCGCTCTTTATCAGGCATCATGATAAGCACAGAGTTGTTAATTATTTAGTTCTGTATTATGGCAAATCAGCCGGGAGCTCAATGCCCGACATTGACTATGGGTTATTTGAGACGGTCATATTCTTTTTAGATAGTCTATTTATTTTTCAAAATCATTGATAAAATGCAACAGTAGACCTGTTTTATTTAAAGTTGTTTCTCGTTAGACTTCAAACATGCGCAGTGATGACTGTAATCACTTTGATCAAACAATACGATTAAGTGCAAGATGTGCAGTGCCAATCTGCCATAAATTATTTGTGCTTTAGTTGCCCTTGTATCAGTGTTATTAAGGTAAGAGCGAAACCACAAAGGGAGATACCCTTTCAAACTTGCATGGTCAAGTTCACGTGCGCATTCATGTCCTTTGGCGCAGATGTAGGCCTAAGTTGTAATAGCGGATGTAAATATATGTAAATATTTGGGGTGGAAATCGGACAGTTTATCACGATAGGATATCGATTCGATTCAGGGCTATATCGATTATTTGATCAATATTAGATATTATGTGCCAAGTTTACACAACCAGTTAAATTTTTATTAACTCACAAATGCAACCAAAACATATAACATTAACTTATTAAAATCCTTGAAAATTGCACACCCTCTCCCATTTAAACTCCCAGCATATGCCCCACCCCCGAGTATCGTTTTTTAAACCCATCAATGATCGAAATGAGAAATTGAAAAAAATACCCATCCCTAAGTCGCATCGCAGCATGTTAAAATTGCATTTAGAAAGAAAAAAAAAGTTGCACCAGTGTATAAGTTAGATACATTCAGAAATAAATTTTAAATATATGTAAAACAAAGCGTTTAGAAAAAAATTATAAACACTGTAAACATGTGTTTTAGTTCCCCTCACTCTACAACAAATCCTTTAAATTTAACCCAGACAGCATAGGAATGTAAAATTTAAGTACAAAAACTAATTATAGTGGTATTCATTATAAACAACATATTAAATACAAATCCAAACCATTTATATAAAGCAAAACTTCTGGCGTGTGGGAAATGCACTATACAAATAAATTTGGGCTCATGTACTGCTCTTATTAGGCACAAATCCAAATGTGTGTTTGCACACGTTTTAGGGGGGAAACGGATTGCAGTTGATCCGTACGAACCAGGCCCCACGGTTCGGCACGCATGTGATTCGTGAATTAACTGCTAAATTTTACCATTATAGAGTGAAAGATTATAATTTTGACGTGTTTTGTCTTGCCAATTTACACATTCAAACCATTTTAAACGCAGAAGAGGCGAAAATCGGGACATACGTGTTATCTGTGCGCACAGCTGCACGCACTTCACAGACAGACAGACAGACAGACAGACAGACAGACAGACAGACAGACAGACAGACAGAGCGCACGGGGCACGTTTCGATAGCGCTCAAACACCGAATTGATTCCTCTTTTGCGTTTCCTTGTTTATCTTGTGTCATGTATGAAGAATGTCTTGGTTTTTTTTTTTACTTTTGTGGCAATTCTTAATCAAATTGTCTTAGTGGCCCTGGTGGCTAGTTCCTAGAACTAGATTGATTGTGTGTGTGTGTGTGTGTGTGTGTGTGTGTGTGTGTGTGTGTGTGTGTGTGTGTGTGTGTGTGTGTGTGTGTGTGTGTGTGTGTGTGTGTATATATATATATATATGGCATGCAGTTGCTTCAATCAATGATATAAAGGTATTCAAAATATCATTCAGTGTAAATTGTGATAATCGTAATTAATAAATCGCAATTACAATTTCAAGGGAATAATCGACAAATATGATGTCATAATCGTGCAGCCATAGTTTCAAAGCCAGACTGGAAAACTGCTCAATTTCTCATAAATAACTATCACTTTTTGTTGTTGTTAAAACTAGCAATCAAAACGAAACCATGCTATCCTGTTTACTGTGTGGGATCATGCTGAAATTCCTTCAGTATTTTTCTTTCACATACAGTGAGTGCAGCCTGTGGTAGCTTAGTGTCATAAAACTCCTCATTTCAGCACAGGTTACCACCTCTCTTTAAACAGTCATTTTTATGTAATTAACATTTGTTGCACAACTTGCACACAAACATTAAAAAAAACGGACTGAAAGACCTACCGCTGTGTCAGCATCATCATGCAAACAGTAAAAACACATACTTGCAACACTATACTGACGAATCAAGCGCTCGCCGGTCAAGGGAAAAAAGCATGCATTCTAATGACTCAAAAAAAAAATTGCCCTAAAATAACTAAAATTAACAACTTTTTACTTAAAAATTATTCGCTGTGGCGCTCAACCCTTTTCCCCAGTAAGGTCCTCAAGTGTCCAAGAGATTATTCAGGGGTTGCCGTAAAGACCCTGACATCTCCCATTCTATATTTTTACTACAATGACGACAGAAATACTTTGTCAAACATATTTTATCATGATTGCCAATGATACAAATGCTAAAATACTTTTAAAAACACAAAATTTCCCAAATTAGTTAGCCAACTATTTTATTTTACCTAAACAATTATTTATTTAGTGCTCTCAACAAAACAAACAAATAAAAACAACCATTAGGCTGAGCCAGCTATTCTTTTTTTTTTTTCATTTGCAGAAAACTGTCTATTGGGATAACTAAGGCACTGTTGCCAAGTTGTACAACGAAATGTTCTTTAATATATGACGCAACATTTAATGGTGTCATTACAGAGATTACAAACTCACTCCACTGCCACATTATGCCTTTGATAAAATCAATTAACACGAGATTGCTCCAGGTGGACTGTCCCTACTGTCCCTTGTTGTGCTGTAAGTCAGTTCGGAAAACTAGCATTTGCTAAACAAAGCAAATAGCTATTATAGGCTGATCATAAATATTCAAAAATGCACATTAACACATTGTGCTGAGACCCTGTTAACCTACACTCTTGCTTTGTGTGATAAAACATTTTACATTACTGACTACTGACATTGTTTAGTACCATTCACACTAGGGGAGGGAGGGGAAAAAAAGATGCATTGCTATTCTCTCTGCAACGATTCTGGATCGATTCTGAGAATTTCCGTGTAACTGGTTGCATCTCAAAATGCTTTTATGACGAGAAATGAATGTAAACACAGTGGATTAAGGTGACATGACAAACCACATCTTATATTTCAAAAGAGATCTGTGTGACTGAATGCAGCTTAGTAGATCTCCCGCTGTCTATGATGTCATCAGTATATTATAATAATAATAATAAAAAAACAACAGTAAAGCTGAGAAAGAGAAACATCACTCACTGCTCTTAAATGGAAAACATTCAGATACTCTTAACCCGTTTAATCCCAAATTTTTTCTTGCAACTTGAGTACATGCATTTTACTCCTTAGACCTCCCTAACACTCAAACAATATGCCTTTTTTGATTTTATGTTGGTTAAGATAGTGAAATATTAGGTTTTATACTCGGTCACAATAGTGACCGGTGGGAAACAACATAGTCAGGATTCATTCAAATTCTTCAATTAGACCTATTGATACAGCTCATTCCAAGACATCCAATATCTCGTTTTGTCATTTCGTGAAGAAGGCTTAGTGAGGTGAAAATGTTGTCATGTACAAAGTTACACCCTGGAGGAACTTCTGCTTGTTCGGCTAGACCCGTATGGGCTAGACCATGTCTACACTTGGGCCCTGTCCTAGGCCAGTTTCAGGGAGATGTGTGTGCACTCTTTCAGTGCACTGAAGGGCCGTACGTTGTAGAAAGAGTTGTTTGTGGTCATGTGTGGGGCACACCAATTGGTTCTCATGAACATCTGCCCAATCCTCCAGTTCACATCTGCATCGCCATTCAATAGTCTACCTGGCAAATGGGCCGTTTCACCCTGGTACTCCCTATCTGAGCCATCACTATCAGAGTCACTTTCAATTTGGTGTGGGGGTTGGGGTTGGGGAGAGGGGGTCATGCACGTCAAGAAGGTCCAACACATTGAGCGTTTCTGGGATACTGATAACTACACTGAACAAATTTATAAATGCAATAGCCTACTTTTGTTTTTGCCCCCATTTTTCATGAGCTGAACTCAAAGATCTAAGACCATTTCTATGTACACAAAAGGCATATTTCTCACAAATATTGTTCACAAATCTGTCTAAATCTGTGTTAGTGAGCACTTCTCCTTTGCCAAGATCATCCTCCTCACAGATGTGGCATATTCAGTGTAGGATTGCCAATACCTGCCAATCCCAGCCAATACCTGTTTTCAATTGAAGCACTGTGTTATACTACCGGTCACAATTGTGACCGTAAACAAATTTACAAGTCTTACGGGCAAAATATATATGCAGGAGAAAAATATATGTATTTTTACCCCCCCAAAAAAATAACATTTGCTGTTAATTTATTCCAAGATGACTATCCAAGATCAGACTGATCTCATAAAATTGCGTGTGTATGACACGCCAATTCGTATTTCCATTTTTGGCGTGCTATCAACACGCATAATCGCTTTTCAGCGTGTTTATAAACGCAGTTGACTTAACGTTATTACTGTATATATAAATATATGACCTACCTCAACCCCGTCCCTAAACCTACCCGTCACTGGGGTTAATAGCATTTATGAGTCTTCCCCTACCATCCTAGGAAAAAAAATATCGCTCCCCAGATGTAGATCTACATTTTGCTTCGTTTCGCTCGGACATTTAATGGCGTGTACATATACGCGGAATCACTTGGACATTAATGGCGTAGACATACACGCATACACGCGGATAGCTCAAAATGCGTATAGATAACACACCACTTGACTTGAAAGTGGCGTGTATGTTTACGCAAAAGTCATGATGTCATGTTGCCAAGATGTAGGTGACTTTCTTCAGTAGAACAGTAAAAAAATATTTTGCTGAAACCGTGGTCCTCTGTGATTCATATAATGGAAGTCAATGGGATAATTCACATTGAGATAAAAAAAAAAGTGTTTTTTTCTTTCGTTTTTTTTCTTTCTGAAAAGTAGCAGTTTTGGACGTACAGGATTTCCGCCTGATAGTGACGATATGCATATTGATTCAACAACAATGCACCCCTAAAACAAATGTGAAAACCTAAAGCCCCGTTCACACTACAAGCGACACGATACCATTCATTTCAATGGGGAGCGGGCGATTTCCGGCGACAGCGACCGTTGGCTGAATGGTTTCGGGAACCCAGAGAGACCGGTATTTGCCCGTTTGCTGCAGTTAAATAGCCGCGATGGCAAAGAGCACTCACTGTTTCTCGTTCATCTTTAATATTATGCATTTTATGTACTGATTCCATTTATATTTCAAATTTCCCTTCCAAAATGGTTGTTTGTAGCGGCAAGAAAACGTATTTGTTGTCTAACAGAGTAACATCCGTGAATGTCACGCACAAACATTACTAGGCAACCAGTAGTGGGAACGCCCTCCAGCGCAGCCACTGGCGACCTGCAGCGACCAAGTCGCTTGTAGTGTGAACTTTGTGGCCTAAAAAAAGAAGAAAAAAACATTAGGGGTACAAGTTACTCCTACACAGTATATAGGACAGTATAGTTTCAACAGTACCTGAAGGATACTTCCAGTATTCAGCAAGATTCCCATTTCAGAGTTATTCTCAGAAATGCTTTAGGTATTTGGAAGCCATCAAACTCAACAGTTGTGCACTGCACTAGAAAAATTAAAGGAAATCAGTCTAGACAATGCAAGAGTAAACTGCTACAACAAACACAATAAAAGTAAAACACTAAGCAAAATACATTCAACCTAAATGCAACCTGGTGCTTTTATTTAGCCATGGGAACTCAAGAAAATATATTGTGAAACAACTACAGCACTTTATCTTCCAAGGATTCATGCTCTTCTGAAAAAGTAAAGCAACAGCAAACGCTTATCGATTTTTTTCCTTTGATGAGGCATGAGTAGGTATGTAACAATTCACTCGCAACCGGTTGAAAATCGATAAAAATGTGTGACGATTCAAGTCGGTTGAAATGTTAAACGGATCGCGATACAATAGCAGCAAGCACACACTGGCGCGAAGCTAGCGAGTGTTTTCACTTCATTCATGGAACTTGAGCTTGTGTGAGCCAAGGTCAACTTCCATAGGAATGAACTGAAAACGCTCGGTTTGCTACGCTCGCGCCAGTGTGTCCCATAGACTGGTGTGCGCGCGCCGTCAAACACATGGCGACGGCAAGCGTAGATGTTGACTCATTCAAATCGGAGGACGTGTGGCGGCATTTTGACTTTCCGTAGACTAATAATAATCACCACCGTGAGAACCACAAGTCACCTCCGTTTTCATGTAAAAGGCATTAATACGACAAGTGCGAGAGCCACGGAGATCACAAGGTGCATCCGTGTCTCCGTGGCAACCAGGTGTTGTATTTATTTTACGATCTCTTTCTCTAAATGTGTACATGGATATATATTTTTTTATATATATAATTTATTGATGGTTATGGCATATTTTTCTAAATGTGTGCGTTTTTTTTACTCTTGCTAGTTGCTAGTGTAATGATACAAATTATAACAAAATTAAAACCCCTCTAAATGTGGTACTAATGTTACATAGTCTTTTACTTAGTGTGCGAAGGTACCAGTGCCCACCCTCTTGACCGGACAGACAGAAAGACTGAGTTGAAACAACCTTGAAGGGATTTTTTTTTATTTTAATGTAGTTTTTTTATTTGACAAATATATTTTAAAATTAAAAAGAAATGTGCAGCATTTTGTCTGAGAAATAATAAAAGGGACACTTTTTCATTTATAATTTCTTAAATTAATCACTCGTTAAAAAAATCGTGAGAAAATCGTATCGTGAAACCAGTATCGTGAATCGTATCGCATCGTGAGTTGAGTGAATCGTTACATCCCTAGGCATGAGTTTCACTTTAGAAGGGGGGCATCCCAAATTTCTGAGTGTGCGAAGTCTGAGTAATAACAGTCTGTATCTCAGTAGTCAGGAAAAGTGCACAGCAATTGATTTAACTCTTGAAACATTATTCGCAATCAAATGAAGCCTTACGGAAATAAAGTGTGGAAAATGAAGCCGTCAGCAGGCATACAAACTCGGTTGAAAAAAGGAGTGGGAATGTGTTACTTTTTGGAAGAAGACTAAATAACTAGAGATGCACCGATTACAATTTTCTAGGCCGATCCCGATTCCGATTTTTCCTTGAGTTTGACCTGCCGATACCGATTTTAGCCGATTCCGATTTTATTTTTTCAAACCACTTTACAGCACACACAAATATTTATTTCTATCTTCTCTTTAATAGAACATTTTGCATAGAACATTTTTTTGAACAGATAATCGCTATAAAATAGAACTATATAAATGACTCCTAGTGTGGGAAATTCCCACACATCTAAAGTGCAGTGTTATGGAAGAACCATTTCCTTTTCA
This sequence comes from Tiaroga cobitis, assembly GCA_030578255.1. Lineage (NCBI taxonomy): Eukaryota > Metazoa > Chordata > Actinopteri > Cypriniformes > Leuciscidae > Tiaroga > Tiaroga cobitis. The sequence goes on from CM060603.1 coordinate 32,207,960, forward strand.
CATCCAATATCCAATTTAAAAAAATTGATATATTTAGCAAACTAAACTTCTGTGTGAAAACAGGTAATGGCAATAAAATAATCTATAAATAACAAATAAAAATTAAATAAATATATCCTTGCAGTATAAAGATATCACACACACACAGGCCTATTGCAATCACTTGTTGTATATCAATGGCAAGTTATATTTCTCAAACAGTTCTTCTCTCATCTGACACATGTCCAGCCAAGCTAAACAGGACAAGTGGAGCATGTGCAGGGAAACAATTACATAATAATAAAAACAAGTTTAAATGGGTACATTTTCTATAAATATTTTTGAGTCTTCATTTTCTTTCTGACATAGCCTAGCCTACTTCAGTTCTTGTTAAAACACACCAGACATGCAAATTCTTTGCATTTTGGGCACTTTTTGGATGAAATCATATTTATTTTGTCCATCAAAAGTGTGCTTTCACTTAAATTGAGCGCAGCAAAAATAGATTCGGCGCCGAAACCCACGCTTCACTGTTGCTCACGCGACGCTCCTGCTCGACGCTCACGCGCTGCTCCGGCTCGCGGTGTGAATGCACTCATTGATTAACATGCACGCCGAACAAAAAAAAAACGCGCTGCACCTTGCGGTGCGAAACGGCCGTAATTCATGAGGTTTCCTACATGTGCGCGTTCCGTGTGCACGTGTGATACTGATGTTGCGCGATGTTAATCATGCGGCGCCCGAGTGCATCTCTATACAGAGATATCGACATCGGTAAATATCAGTATAGGCCATAACAGCAATATTAATATCGGTATCGGCCACAAATTTTCACATCGGTGCATCACTATTAATATTGTATTGCATATAATCTGTGCTGGTCAATTAGTCTAAAATGAAGAAACCCCTAGATAACACTTTATAAAAAAATTTAAAAAATAAAAATAAAAAAAAACAGGTGTGTACATGTTATTTATTTTAAATTGGCTACTTAATTTATTATTCCAATATCCAAATATGATATTAAATCCCACAGGGAAAAGGGCTTATATTTGTGACATGCTGTCTTTGCATTTGAACATTAGGCTACACATTATAAACAGGACACGCATTAGCTGAATAAACTTTAGCCAATCCAAACATATTTATAGAAAACAGTTAACCATGAATAGACAGGAGTCCCATCACATGACCAATAATATAAGTGTTCGAATAAGACGAATCCGACATAATGAGGGCTGTTAACGGTAAAGCGTCCGTCATTTAACGAATTTTAAAAACACGAATGGATAATACAAAAAGCTTTGACATTTTGATATAAAAAACACAAGCAAGAACTTTGCCTGTCAATTTTTATTTTATAAATATCTTCTCTATCTGTGTGCGCGAGTCTGTTTGTGAGAGAGCTCGCGCAGCACTGATACATGATATACAACGGTAATTTTTAATCCATAAGTACGCCAACTAACTCGCTAGTTTTCATACAAAATAAATGTAACATAATTCGGTACTTTAGTTATTAACATAATAACGTAACACATGCAGGCTACGTTTCTCAACACTGATAATGAAAAAATAAACACCTGTTTCTCCAGATTCGCGCTTAAAGTCATCCACAAATCACAGCACTTTCATAATCACTAAGACTAAGACAATTTTATTTAGATTTATTGTTCAACATTACTTGAGCATTTTATCATTTGCATGGCTGAATGTCTTCCTCTTATCTGAGTTACCATGAATGAATTACGGAGTATTTTTTAAATAATCCATGCGATCACTCCCGTCCCGTGTGATAACCAATCCATTTTAAATGAACTCAAATACAATATTTCAACTTTCCACATCCACCCCAGCCCAGCCCGTTTACCTTCAGGAGTCGGAAGTATCGTGACTACTGTAGGCCTACTGTCCTCGCTTAAATCAGTCAGACGGCGGGCACGTGCGTGTGGAGGGTGGATCGAGCGGGATTCTGTATTGGTGTCGATTTTCAGTCTCTTTTTAATTATAGGACTTACGTACGCATCTGTCAATCATCTCCACTTGGAATTTGGGGAATGAACCCAGTGCTATGATTGGTCGAACTCTTCTTCTTGTGCTGCTGCTTGATTTGAGGACTGCGCGTGCAAAGAGGCATCACCAGGTTTTTGCGTAGTTTAGAGTGACAAATCGTACCAGCGTACTTTGAGGTCAAAATGTGTGCCCGCTACGCAAAATGCGTACATGTTGGCAGGTCTGAGATCAAGATTTAGAAGTTCCTAAATAAACAACAACTACAAAGACATACACAGTTATTTGAAATTTCCAAATGTGTCAATGCAGCTGCTTCACTGCTTCAAATCTCTCCATCGATTACAATGAAATGTTTAAAGAGACACCTCAGAGGAATACCTGACCTTGAATTGAAGAGACAAGTTCAGATCAACTATTGCTTGATTGCCCGAACTCAATGATTGAGGCAGTACATTAAGAATGTGCAATGCCTTGGTGTTCTTGGTAGTGAATAAACGCAGCCAATGTATCAAGACGCTTCTATTAAGGTAAACATGGTCAAAAATACCTTTTGAAAACCTTTTACAAGCAGAACAACAGATGTCACATACAAAGGAAAAAAATATTTTGCATTAAGGAAGCCTTTCATTCAAAAGATGGACAAACAGACTACCTCTTCAAGCTAAGCATGAAGACTGAAGTGAGCGAGATGTTTCATCTTGAAAGAGTAGAAGCACTGCTCTTTGTAGCAACCTCTGTGTACAAGAGCTCTTGATGGAAGGCAGAAAAACCCTGAAGAGATTAGAACAACTAATCTTCCGCTGCTACTTCAAAAATGTTGTTTTTCTGGGTCCTTTGATCTCTCATTTACAGATAATTGAATCAATCTACCATTTCTTTATCCTAAGGGGTAAAAGCATTCTAGAGGTGCACTCCCCGCCCCTTGCGTCTGTGTAGACTGATTAATACTGGTCTGCGGCAGACTTTCATTAGCATGCATTTCAGATGGGACTCAGTGGGGACGATGATACACATGCAGGTAACAGATGATTTGTTATGGTATTAGTTTGAATATTCACAATATATTCCACAGCAAGTAAATAAAAAAAAAATACTTCTTAGTGGTGTTAAAGCCACAAAATACAATGCTGACAGTCAGATAGATGGAAGTGCTACAGGTAGTGACACTTTACCTCTTCCTATGTTTTTTTTTCCTCAGATATGTGATAAGATTGGATAGCAGCATGGCACAGGATGGATCACTTGAGCGAGCCGCTGGATAGCAGTGCAAACTGCTAAACCTGTGCAACCCATTTGACTTCTGTGAATGTTCTACTTTTAAGCCCTAGAAAGCCAAATATCTCAAACAGCTGGAAAGACTGACGTTAAAAACAGAGGGGGAAAACTTGACCTTGCTGGCGAATTCTGCAACATCGGTACACTGAACTGAATCAACATTGAACTGACTTGAGCTGAATAACTACACCATTTTCTTCTTTAGAGTTGCTTAAAGGTGAATTGCATCAGTCAAATTATAATTGAATTTGACTCATATTTGATGAAGTTTGCATCATTGATTGTTATTTTCCCGTTTATTACAATAAAGCTGTATTGAAACATTCTGTATTGTAAAAAGCACTATATAAATTGTATAGTGGGAAAAATATTCTTTAGATTATTAAACCGTTTTAAATGTACATAAAAAAAGACTAATTCATATTTTCTATATTTTAATGCAACTCATTTTAATGCAACTCACTGCGTCTCCTAATGTGTGAACTAACTAGGATGGGTTAAATGCAAAGGACAAACTCAGAATATGGGTTACCATACTTGTCCATCACGTCATCATTAATATCTCAGATATCCTAAAAACATAACCCAATATGTAATAATTATGTAAATAAACCAACTCATGCATGTATGCAAGCTATCACCAGAGACCACTTTAATGCAAAGAAAAACCCTAGGAGAAAGTATTTTAACATAAAAAAAAATACAATACATCACACACTATAATGTTTTCTAGCGACATAACCACCAGAGACACCGTTTGGACATCACCTCTCTGACAAAGGCTTCTCTCCAGAAGAACAGCTTGATAATGTTTGTCCAGCACAAGCAATTCAGAAGGGCCTTCCTGATTATCAAGTTTAGATGAAATGCCACACACCCACCTCACCTGTGAATCAGCACCAGGAGAATGAGGCTTACATTCAGGAGGAAAGTATTGTGCTTACCCTGCATGGCTATGTAATTAGTCACAGCCAATCTTATCCCAGGAGGAACTTCAAGAATAAAATAAACAGTCAAAAAGGCAATGCAATTTTTTGTAATCCACAGCTGTGTGGAGAGATAGATTGAGTTAGAAACAGACATAATATCTTGTGGCATGTAGAAAGAATCCATCTAATGGGGTTTGAACCAGGTGAGATTTACTGGCAAATGGCAGATAAACAAAAATACATAATGGAAACTGGAGGGGGGGGGGGAGGGGGGGGGGGGGGGGGGGGTACAAGGCAACCGTGCCTAGTGTGAGTACACCCTAAAATGATTCTTAATAGGCTTCAGTGTTATCCCTTATCTGAGTCTACACCAGTGAAAACTCCCACTCTTAAATTATAACCATTCATAATTCATCATCTACTAGATAAAAAAAGATTGCTCTCTTCAATGCCATAACCTGTGAAGATAACACAAAGCTAATTGAAGCCCCACAGGCTTGCATATGAAGGATGCAAATCTATCTGCTGGGCTGGCAATCAGCTCAGAACTGATCTGATATTAAACTAGCATGCCATTAATACTTGCACCTCTTGACCCCTGCCATGCAGCAATCCCTGCAGCATCCCTTTTTATTAATAACAAGAGCCATTTAGGCTCAGCATACTGATCTGCTGTTAAAAACTAGAGGAATACGGGATGACCGCCTGTTCGCCTCTGCCTCTTGACTTAGTGAAGTGAGGGCTAAAAGAAGCTCTGCATGGGTACATGAAGCCGACTATTTCAGTGCATCACTCTGGGCTTGTTCTCAGGGCTTCAATCGGTTGGCCCGATCAAAGCTACAACCAAAGTTTTTCAAACACACCAACTTGACAACTAGAGACTGCCAGTAAATGTCATGGTAGCTTGTATATTGATAAAAACTCTGAGTGATCCAGCGGCCTCAGTCATGTTCATTCGTTGAAACACTTACAGCCAATTCTGGATTCATATTATTACTGGTGTTGTTATTGCTATTACTCCTGGAGTCCTCAAGACCATTGGTTTGGAGAAGAGCCCTTCATCTCCTTAAGAATTCCTTGAGTGCTTCCTTCATTGCACGGCTCGTTCAAGCTGTAGAATTCCCTCTATGTTGACATCCCTGTCTGATCTCCCAGCGCTGCACAAGACCTGACTCTGCTCCCTGAAGATTAAACAGACTAAAAAAAATAATCAGATCCCCAGTATTCTGTTCTTTAGTGGAAAGTGACAGTAGACTCAGTGGACTGCACTGCAGCAAAAGCACTTTTGCATTATTAATGCAAATAAAAGGTGCATTTCATGGCTTTTATCTAAAATTGACATTACAAAAGCATTCATGATTATAAAGTTGTGTTGTAAGTTTAGTTAACCAGCCTTTCCAAAGGTCATCTTAAACAACCAGTGAGAGAGTAATGCTATAGGCATGCAATTAAGATACAGGAGCGAAATTAATACTAGCTTTAGGGAGATGAGGCGAAAGAAAAGAGCCTGGTCATTTGAAGTCATTAATCTAATGGGATTCTGGGTCCTTCACTGGCTCTATTGAAACATAATCCAAGTCTTGTCCCACTTTCAGAGATTTCTTTTTTTTAACCATAACACCCAAAAAACTCAGCATGAGATCCACCCCAGGCCCAACACTCATTTGCAAATTATCTCAGACATTTATAATGTTCTTGGGACAGAACCAAACTCATCTTTAACTCACAATTCAATGCTTATTGGGTCATGGACTTGGGGACAGAGCCAAATTAATTATGGGCATGTATTTGTCCTGTTTTAAGTCAGGAGAAGAAAAGAGAAGCTCAAGAGGTATAATGGCTGTAAAAAATCTTGATTTTACACTTATCACACTACTTGATCTGTGAGTCTTCATACCAATATTTACAACATTGCCTCGGGATGAAGAAAATTATTTTATGCTCGTTCATAAAAATGTCTCCAAATTCCTTGTGGGCAAAAAAGGAAAAGCCATGGAGCGAGTTAACTTTGAAAGCTACTTGATAAATCAAGTATCACTGAATTACTTAAGGTACTGAGATAAATTTCATTTGTTATCCAATTTCAACGATTGTTAAACATATTTGACAATTCAATATTTAAATAGCAGAACACATGATGGAATAAGTACAGGGTTAATATACATGCTTACATACTCGGGTTATTTTGGAAAGCTGACACGTACTTAAATGGATCGTAAGATATGCACATTATCTTGTACATTCATTTTTAAATTAAAAATCTTGATAATATCAATGGACACGGGGTGGGTCAACAACCCACAAATATATATTTTCTTAACGCAAAATCAAAAGATGGTCAAAAACATTCAAACAACCCTGCCTACATGCAGACAATTTACTAAAAAAACCTACATTCTTTAAATACTATAAATCCAAGAGCATATTCTTCTACCTTTCAGCTAGAGTAGCACGCACTGAATTGTCGTTTTAAAGAGATTTTCGACAGGAACACAGCGGAGCACTACAGGCTGACACATGAGATATTCTTCTTGACTAACGTATAAAAGAGAACTGGGCATTGAGTGAAGCCCATGCAAAATTCATTACTGCCCAAAACGAGTCTCCATGGCAGAGCTGCTCAGATTTATTTTCCAATGGACTGCGTAAAGGTACCAATGTAGACTCCATCTGCCCATAAAGTCCTAGAGAAAAACATGCATTTAAAAGCAACAAGCATCCCGCTTTGTTTTTGTCCCAGCTCTGTACTCTGAGTCTGCAACCCAAACTTACACACGCTCACACTGTTACTACACATTAAGGCTGTGAACAGAACAGCAAAGCTCTAGGTTGTTTAAGTTTAATGATACTACTAATTATTTAAACACTTTCTGGGCGTATAGATGAAAATCATTGACTAAGTTATACAAAACTTCCACTAAACTAGAAAACTACACCGCGGTTCAAACAGTCTCTTCTATGACTAAACGCAGTTTTTATACAAACAGTAAATCTTTGAGAGGGCTGAATGTCATTGTTTTTAAGATAAAGCCGTGTTTGTGCAAACTAAAAGGAGTTTAAAATAAAAACATTGATAAGGCGCTTGTCTGATTTTCTTCAGAACGAGGTTAGCGCGGCTAGCCGTAGCATTTCTTCAGTTCTGAATAGGCAAAACTGCACTTGTTTGGAAGAATACATAAAACATGACTCACCGATACAGTTTTTTTTTATACAGCTATCCGTAAGCGATCCTCAAAGGTTTACAAAGTTTAAAAAATGAGAGGTGAACTCAAACTCTCGTTGACAGCATCACTCTCTGAACCGCCATCTTCACTCAGCTATGATGCTGCTGTTGGCTCGAGACGCTCTACCTACCGAAAACTCTGGAACAAACCAAATCAGTCCGTCAGATGGGGGGAAACCTGCAGAAACTCACAATTTCGCATGGCATTATCTGAAAGTATTGACACAAGTGAAGCTTAAGTTGGATGTGTTAAAATCTTTTAACTAGAATTTTAGAGTGCTTAGAGCAATATATACTGGTTAAAACATTTAAAGAAATACTGTGAATTAAAACCCCCCGTACTGTAATCAAATTTGAGAGACTTGTTTCCAACAAAGTGCACCTCCGGACAATATTTGTCAGGTAGGGGTACAAACAAGGACCGGTGTGAGATTATCGTGCATTATCTTGACACATTTGTTTTTAAATACATTCACCTGAACTGTCCGTAAAGTGGTTTGAAAACACTGTATAATACAAGTTTAGACAAGCATCATTATATTCGTTTATCAATAAGACAAATCATCAAAAAAGTTTAATTTGGCACCAAAACTACTTGCGTGATTCAATAAGCAAAGCTTTTAAATATCAGCCCATTTCTAAAAGACTCGGAATCCCCGATTTACCACAAAATCACAGCAGTGTCAATATTTAACCTTCTAGCGCCCCCAGGCGATTAAAAGCCCCACACTTGCAATTAAACGTATTCATGAACCTATTCGTATCATTATCCATATACACAAAGTCAAAAAAAATTATTTTTTTTCTTCAAAAAATATTCAGCAAGAACGCATTTAATTAATCAAGAGACATTTATAGTTTTGCAAAAAAAATCTATTTCAAATAAAAGCTGTTCTTCAAAGAATCCTAGAAAAATGTGTTAGTTTTCACAACAATGTAAAGCAGCACTACTGCTTTCAACATTGATAACAAGAAATGTTTCTTGAGCACCAAATCAGCATATTAGAATGATTTCTGAGGTACTGTGACACTGAAGACTGGAGACGTGACTGCTTTTCCATTTCCATTTCCAGTTCAGCTTTACCATCACAGGGATTTGAATACATTTGAAAACGTATTCAAATAGAAAAGTAATTTTAAATTCTAATATTTCACAACATTATTGTTTTTACTGTTTTTAAACCAATAAATGCAGCTTTGGTGAACACGAGAACTTGCCAACCCCCAAATTTTGAATGGTACTATTAATAATTGTTAGAACAACAGACACAGATAAACTATTAGTGTTTTGATTTATCTTTATTAAGTAAACTCTACATTTTTAATATTGCTTTGTTCCAATTTAGTTTCTCTTTTCCCCCCATTTATTCTAAATTACATCCTCTTGCAATCAAAACAGTTTCATATTTATATGTATTTATATAGATTTTTTTGTTTGTATTTTTCCAACCAAGCTACACTTGAAGAATACAAAAATATCACAGTACATTTTCTACGCAGTTACTCTCCACTAGTGAGTTCCAAAGCTGGGGCCGATGCTGGAAACATGGGAATCTGGCAGTGACGTTTATTGACCACTCAATTACGCTAGGCCGAGGGGAGCAGTTAACCTGTTTTAAAATGAGAACAAAACTAGATTTTGTGGTTCGACTAAATCTTGAAATATGAAATTGCAAGGTCTATTAATGGTATGGGAAATTACTTGCCCAATAGCTGGATTTCGGATATAAAAGAAACCAATTTAAATTAAATTTAAACAGGAAGCCTGAATTGTTTTGGACTTAAGTCACCGCTGACATCTAGAATTAAAGCTGTGTAATCTGGTCCAGCCAGACTTCTCCGTTCCAGCACTCAAGCCACCAACATCTGACCGGGAAAAGGAACTCACAGATCAGTCAGTAATAACATTCTTCCATTCCTCATCCTGCTCTCTGCAGACACGCCATACTATACAAAATATTAAAAACAAAAGATAAAACAAAACACTGAAGAATCCTCACCCGTACTTTGATTATTGTTTCATAATAAATGTCTCTTTTATTCTTTTAACAGTTTTGTTTTATTTTCCTCATTTTTACACTGCCATCCACTATCCAATGTTGAAATCCTTAATGACCGGCGGAGGCTCTGTTCTCCAGGGTAGAGGAATGTTGCAGTATGAGTCTGACATTTAGTGGTTTTGTTCAAACTTGAACCAAACATCAACATAGCAAGTGAAAACCTTAGTCCCCTTATCAACCACCTAAACGAACTCAGGGGATCACAAAACATACTAATCAGTGAATGAAAGATGTTAGGACACAGATAAAACATAGATAGCCATTAAGTTACTTGACTGAACACACCAAAAAAGAACAAAAGAAAAAAAGGGTCAGACACAACACTGGGATCAACAACTCGACGAAGGAGGGACCCACTGACTGAAGTAATTCACTTGCCCCAGTATCTCTGTACCACTTTCTCGTGACTTCAGGGCATGAAGGACTACATTTTCAGTCATGTGAGCGGGCTTGTACAGGAAGTTGGCATGGCTACACTTCCTATCAAGAGGAACTGTGTGCCGGATTGAGCTGTGTCAGTGGTCTTTTTGGGGGGGATATCAGCAGGAGATTGGGCGTCTCAGTCCCCGCTGGTCTCTAGAGCAGTCATGGTGAGAAGGTGGCCATCTCCAACGAGATCCGCTGCCATAGTTCTTTTGTCTGTTTGCCCCTCTTCAGGTTCTGCAGCACATCGTTGAACTGCATCATGCCAACTGGTGTCAGGCAAAACGCCCCGCGGGCACTTCGGATAATGTTCACAAAGTCGTCATAGTCTGCGGGAGTCAGATGGATCAGCCTGTGGTGGATATACTGGAACAAAACATAATTAGAAATTGAAATGAGCCGGGAAGACATGAATTCTATCCCAAGGTTATTTTATTTTTGCACTTTAATAGTATTTTTACTATTTTCAAATTTAATTTCAGTTTAGTTTTGCTTGTTTCCAACAATAGTTTTGTTAGTTATAGTTTAGTTTTTCAATTATTATGAAATGCAGTTAGCAAGCCTTATATAATGTCATCTGTTTCTAAATGTGAAACATACAAAGCTCCTAAGGGGACATAGTGATGAAAAAATATGAGATGGAAGAAGGAAAAATTATATGTTAATGCTTTTGCATCCACTCACAAAATGTTTGCATTCCCCCAAGAAACCGTGAATGCATTTATAATTTTACTAAATATATTTTTATTCTTCAAAGAATCCTGAAAAAAAAAATACACAAAAACATTTAGCAGCTCAAGCAGTTTTCAACACTGATAGTAATAATAATAATATTAAATGTTTTTGGGGAACGCAAAAAGTTGAGATGGAAGGAAAAATTACATTTCTATGCTTTTGTGGTTCCCCGAAAAGTTGTGTTCTGTCGCAAAAGTTTCTTGGAGGAATGCAAAAGTTGAGAGCAAAACAAAGCGCTGAAATAGAATTTTTGCTCCTCTCTCATATTTCTTCTTTCACCATGTCCACTTAGGGGCCCTGAAGAATCAGGATATTCAACCAGGGAAAAAGGACAGGTTTTAAAAACAGCTTGTTAAGTTTTGATTGAAACTTAAAGATTTTTTTTTTTTCATTGGAATGATTATTGTACAAACAAGGAGCTTGTAAGAGATGAGAGATGGATGAGAGCGAATTTAAAGGAAGATAACTCCAGATTAATAAATTAATATTGTAATATTATTTCAGTGTTTGTGTTTGTATAGTGTTTGTATTAGCTTGGAGGACGATCAAAATGTTGCCGTTTTATTTTACAAATAAAAGGAATAGATATAGTGTGCAGATTTCCTTTGTTTATACTCATGCATTGTTGCTAGTTGCATTGTTTGTTTTTCCAATGGTGTAATGGGCTATTTTTCCTAGCGGAAGCATCAAGCTATTCTACAAGATGAAATAATTCGACTAAATTTAAATCGATATTTCATGTTCATTTATTTATTTAGCAAGTAGATAAATACATAAATACAAGAATATTTTTATAAATAAACTATATACATAATGCTTCATTTTGAGGGTTTTGAGTTTAGTTTCTAGCTCTAAATGTGTTTACGTATCTTTCAACAGCATTTCATTACTGTCAAGCCTTTTTGATCTCCCTGTGGTTAAACATGTGCGACATGACAAATTCATTAATATTCCTGCTACTGGATGGCACTAACCTGAACCCGTTTTAATAAAATGTAAACAGGTTATGAAGCATCATGTCCCCGGATGTTTATTGGGACATGTAGCATATGGAGTGCATTTCCCACCAGCGACGTACGAAATGACTCAGTGACAGTCTGGGTAGGTTTCTGCTTGAGTACAGCCTCTCGGTCCCTCATCTCATTCTCCACGCATGGAGAGACTGGATTAGAGCTGGCACGGTCTCCCTTTCACATTTACCCAACATTCATTTGCAAAGATTTACAGTGGCAGACATATGGTAGAGTGTCCCTTGATCTGGGCATTTTAAAATATAAGGCCATGAGAGCGCAATGGCCACTTACGTAGACAACCACGTTGTTTGCCCATGCAACAACTTGAAACCTCTTTGAAATGGCAAAATAAAGACTGAGCCTGCTAGCAGGTAACTGCAAGAGCATGTCTGTGTGTGAGAGGGAGAGAGAGCATGTCGTTCGCTGCTCCTCTAGGAAGCAGCTCTTGGCTTTGGGCTGTCACAGTGTGTTTGATGCTCTCTCATCAGTATGCTCCATCCTGTAAACAGACTCAGGCTTCCCTCTCTAGCTTTAACACTCCAGAATTGTTCATGCACAATTTATATTCAGTGTGGGCGACAATGCCATCACAATCCAGCCTTGGCACCACTCGAATGCTCTAAAACCCTACTTAAATTCTCTACTTGAAACCAGAAACTAAGTATAACTAATATAAAAATGAACTTTGCACCACATTCTATACAAATGTCAGCTGTATTGGATCAGCTTGTGTTGGAGTGTAATTTTAACCACTTCTGTCAGCGCAAGAATATAAGTTCCTGGATTATCATCATCATCATCATCAGGGTACAGACTTATTTCAAGATTTCATCCTATTAGGGATGTTATTAGTAATAATGTCAGTGTGATTAGTTCCCCAGGCTGAATCTTAGGGATTTGTGAATCTGTACCTGTAAGTAGGCCTGCTGGCAGCGCTGCACAAGCTGGTGGAAGGCAGGGGTGCGGAGGTGTGCGTGGATATGTGCAGGGTTTAACCTCTGCAGTGCCTCCATAATGATCTCCTGCAGGACAAACGGACTAAGAACACCTTTCGCTGCCCCCACACAAAACTGGTACACGTGGTTCACACCTGAGGAGAGAGGAATAGGGAGGAGGATAAGGAAACATTCTGAAACTGAATGAATCTCTAATACATTGCATTTAAAAATTTTTTAATTGTCATCATTTACTCACCCTAATGTCGTTCCAAACCTGTAAGACTTTAGTTCATCTTCAGAACACAAATTAAGATTTTTTTTTATATAATTTGGGAGATTTCTGTCCCTCTATTGACAGCTACGCAACTAACACTTTGACGCTTCAAAAAGTTCATAAACAGATCATAAAACTAACCCATAATAATTGAGTGGTTTAGTCCAAATTTTCTGAAGAGACATGATCATATTATTTGCTGAACAGATTTATTTTAGGCTTTTATTTACATAAATATTCAAAGCAGGTGTCGGTTGAGCTTTTGTTTATGTTTGCTGATAAATGTTTATATGTGAACAAAAGCCTAAATTCAATCTGTTCATCAAATAAAGTAATAGTGTCTCTTCAGAAAACTTGGACTAAATCGCTCAATTCATATGGATTAGTTTTACAATCTCTAACTTTAAGCGTCAAAGTGGTAGTTGCATAGACTGTCAATGGAGGGACAGAAATCTCCCAAATTATATTCAAAATATCTTCATTTCTGTACAGAAGATGATCAAAATGGGATGATCTTGCAGGTTTGGAACAACATGAGGGTGAGTAAATGACAGAATTTTAATTTTTGGGTGAATTAACCACCCTTTAAAGTGCCCCTATTAGGGGCCGTTCACATATCGCGTCTAAAAACGTGTGGAAAGAAACTCCTGCTTTCCGAAGCGCTTGCGCTCCCGTTGCGTCTGTTGGTGCTATGCAAGCATGAACTGCGATCTCCACAACGACGAAGTAGTTTCAGTAATGGATTTCCACCACCGAAAAACGGTTACTGAAGAGGAATCCAGCAGCACGAGACAACGATATGGCGCAACCAAACTTGACACTGTTACATGATTGGCTGTTAGCGTGTCACTCCCTACGTTGCTAGGTTACCAGAGAGCGAGTGCCTTTGTTAATGCAAACAAACTGCTTCGCAACCTGTGGTTTCTTCCGACGAAGAAAAAAAATATCGAACGTTTTATCGAACACATTTTTTATTGATATCGATCACGTGTCTATCGCGATATATATCGTTATCGTGTTCTCGCTCAGCCCTAATTCAGTCTCTCTAAACTCCTCCTTTCTGTGAGCCTAGTCTGCTTTGATTGGTCTTACGGCCCAGTCTGTTGTGATTGGTCTACCGCTTACAGCGCATGTTGGAAACCAAAACGCCTATTACCATATTTGAATTTCAGCTCCGGAGGCTACTTCAGCACTTGTATACACAAGTAATACGAACGATGGCATTGGGTTTTCCATATCAATTCCAGCACGAGTCCTCATTCTTTTGAAGTGCGTGCAAAATGGATTTGCAGCGCTGAAAACGGTCATCTCGACATGTTGACAACACAAGCCAAATTTTTTCTAGGCCTCAGCTAAAACAACAGTGTTCGAGGTCGGATCAAAGTAGACCTTGTTTGTGGGCAGTCAATGAAGACCATAGGCTGGTATTATGCACATTTTTTACATTGTTATGGATGATGGAATTGCTGACAACACATTTCAGCAGTTCAGATCAATTTCAATAACAACCATTTCAAACAACCATTTCAATAAACCAACTTCATCGCACCTTTCTGGTTATGTCTAGCTCATCAGTGCATTGCTTTGCTTGTTCTGTTTTTTCCATAACATAAAATCCAATGAGCCTACAAGTCCCAGACAGAATATGTTGGGATCACAGCTGTAGCATCACAGCTCCATAAGTTATCAAAAAAGATAATTTGCATGAATAACTTATTTAATAAATCAGACCCAGATGGGATGCTTTACAGAGGTCAAGTAATTTTAATTCTTTGTGTGGTGAAATTTAATTATCGTAGCTCAGAGTGAAATATCACCCACAAGTAAAACACAATCGGTAGAACTGTTAACGCAAACAACTTTGGAAGACTGCATCTTTAAATTATGTCCATAAATTGTGAGGAAAGCGGTTTTATAACTGAATTTATATTTTGTAGCATTTTTGTTGCATTATGTCTGCATTTCCTGTGCACCATTTCCTGGTCCCAAAGTTTTTACTATAAAGGGCCAAAAACTTGCATCATATCTAACTATATAATAATAATAATAATAATAATAATAATAATAATCTCTACATTTCAATGCAAAAATAAAGCAAAATATTTTCAAACAAAAAGATACATTAGAAAAAGATGTGCTTCAACTTAATTACACTTAGTTTATTATTTAGTTTTCTTAGAACTGTAAGCATTACCAAAAATATGCCATTAAATATTCTAATCAATTAACAGCCCTCTATTTTGACTTGCCAAGCTGCATTTCAAGTCTGCTGACATTTAGTATTAAAATGTCCCTATAATTCAAAATTCCCTGTAAATTAATAATTCCCTTTAGGCTAAATTGGCCTGTTTCCCTTACATCTATTGGTCGAGAATGTGGGCAGTTTAATCTAAATTGTAAGCGTATACTAAGTCATTTATCTTTTCCATTGTTGCGGATGATATAGATGTGACGTATGTAGCGCATGGCTTAATTAAATGTATGAATGAATGCAGAGAAAGCTGTTACTCTAATCTAGTCTGCCTCCCTATTTTTAAACTGCAGTAAATTAAGATCTGATATCTCACACAATACAATAAGGTAAGAATTGAGCATGTTCCTCAATTTCTAGAACGCCTTGTTTATAGCTAAACTGATGCCATTGCATGTTCAGTGTCATTCAAATAGCTATTAGTCACAGAGAGCTGAACGAAATTAAACTGCAGTAATAAAAATTCCTCTGTAAGGAGAATATTCTCCTCACAGAGCGGTAAGATTGAGCGTGTTCCTCGATCTATTTCTAAAGCCTTTATTTATTTATAGCAAGATTGTTTGTCAGTGTGTGTACCATTTCAATTAATGTGCTATATCCTCCCTGTGTTAAACAGCTAAATGCTTGCCTTTGTGAGAGCTTGTGCAACACTGCTTGTCCGAGTGTGATTTGAAGGGGAGTGATTTAAATCTTGATCAAGTAAAGCTTAAAGGGCATATTGCAGGTTAGAGGACCCAACGAGTCAATGTATAGAAAAATAATGTAGGAACTATATTTTCTTTAAAATATACTTACGGTATAAATACGCTACAGAAGCTTCTGGAGTCGTCTATGTGAGAAAATTTTACTTTTTAAATTTTACTTCCGCGTCTGAAAATGGGCGTGGCGGCCGTTACGTAACAGGCGGGAGAGCGGTCGATTCAAACAACAGGAAAACAATGGATCGCAATGACATTTCGGACGCTGAGGAAATACTTACTCGTATGACGGACCACAGCCATACAATTAGAAGTCTGCTATGCTGCCAAGAGACCAAGGACAGGCCAGGATAGTGTTAGACAGAACGGTTAGAGACAACTTGAGTTGTGCTGTGAGGAGAACCAGTGGAGAACAGGACAGGTGTCTTGGTGAGAGAGACCGTGTTAGCTTATAGATATATACACGTTCGCTGACGATATACACTGTTCTCACAATATTTTACAGATTATCACCATCGTATATCAGGCCAGCAGACATGAGTATGTTAGATATAGATATATACTATTAAATGTATAAAAACTAGGGCTGTCATTTAAATGCGTTATTAACACCGTTAACGCAAACCCATTTTAACGGCGTCAATTTTTTTACCGCGCGATTAATGGTCTTTTTGGCCTAGCAAACTTGGTAGTTTTTTTCACATGCTTTTGCAACAGGACGCGGCATGCGCGGCGCTGCGCTATGAAACCCATTCATTTCAATGGCTTGCGCCGCGCGAGGATGTTTTGTTGCTTCGTCGACCAAAGCGCAAGCGGATCTAGCTAGACCGGAAACAAAACAACAGGCACACCACACACACTCGTTTGGGCGGGACGCCGAAATGGATGCCAATAAGATTCTGAATGGAAAGTTTACTTTTAAAAAGTTGCCAAATGATTCCATTGACAAGACCAAAGTGATCGGTGTGTTTTGTCGTTGTGAACTGAGCTATCATCATCGCAGCGCGTCCAGTCTGAAATACCACTTGATGGCCAAGCACACACACACACACAGCTGATGCGAATTCTCCGCCCCCTCGTCAATATCAGGACCTCGTCAGTATTTCTTTCACCCTTTTATAAATGGACAGTGTTACATTGAGAGATTATTTGCTCCAAGTGAGAATGTTAGTGTGAAATTGAACACAGTATATATCAATGTTGTTTTC
The DNA here is from genome assembly GCA_030578255.1 of Tiaroga cobitis. NCBI lineage: Eukaryota > Metazoa > Chordata > Actinopteri > Cypriniformes > Leuciscidae > Tiaroga > Tiaroga cobitis. The sequence continues at coordinate 32,224,979 of CM060603.1, forward strand.
AATAAAAAACATTTGCACAAAGCAAGCCGATCCACTTTTCCATGTTGATAAGAGCATTAAAATGAGAAAAAAAATAATGGGACGAAAAGAAAATCAAGAGACATTTAGAATAGATCAAAATAATAGCGATTAATCGCGAGTTAACTATGACATTCATGTGATTAATCGCGATTAAATATTTTAATCGTTTGACAGTCCTAATAAAAACTATACTTGAGTATATTTGTATTGTACTAAAAACATACTCAAGTACATTTTTAATACATATTTTTCACATGGGTTATAACAAACAGAAAATTAAAGATTAAACAACCTAGTAATTTTGTTTTTCAATTAAAAGTTGCCTCTATTTCGGGCATGACTAAGATACCTATATCACACTACTTGATGCCATTGTTATAGTATAAGACGAACAATATTCTTGCTTCGACATCCCATGTTAAACTCCATCATATCGCCGGGATGATAATCCTTCGATCTGAAGTGAACGCCACACACGACCGTGTTTCTTGAAGCCGATGCGGAAGATAAATCCCATCTCTACACCTGCACAAACCGCACCAGGCACGAAAGATATATTGCACCGTCCTTTTTCTTGTTATGGAAACCTGTGGACTCGATGTCCTGACAGGGCGGAGTTTTTGCAACCTCCACAAACACAATAATTTACCATGACGACGATAAATTGAAATACAAAAACTACCGAAAACACACTGACTCACGGCCGCTCTCACTGAATACCAGTCTACTCTGCACTGAGCTGAGGCTGAGGCTCCCTGACGTGACGTAAAATGACGCGATGTTGAAAAAAAAAGCCGTTTTTAAAAAGCAGTCCAAGATACACATGTCGTTTTAAAACATTTTATATCTTGCATTAACTTTTCATATGGTATTTTCATACAAGGTTATATATTAATTTAGATTTTTTTTTACCTGCAATATGCTCTTTAATATTGAAACTGTGAATCAATAGTGAAGAAACCCTGTTGTTTTACGTGCCCAGAGAAACTTGCACAGAGAGACAATCCGCCGAGATCGCTGTTCCATCAATTACAGCGCAAAACTGTTGTTTGCTTAAAAGGTTAGTTCACCCAAAAATGAAAATTACTCACCCTCATGTTGTTCCAACCCCGTAACACTTTCGTTCATCTTCGGAACACAAATAAAGATATTTTGGATTAAATCTTGAGAGCTGTCTCACTCCTCCATAGGCTTCTATTGTAATTGAAACTTGCCAGCCCAGAAAGTAAATAAAAACATCGTTAAAATAGTCCAAGTGACTACAGTGGCTCAACCATAAGTTTATCAAGCGTCGAGAATACTTTTTGTGCGCAAAAAAACAAACAAAAATAACGACTTTATTCAACTATTCGTTTTCTTCTATGTGGGCCTCAAAGTGAGTTCAATTACATAGACGCCTATGGAGGAGTGAGACAGCTCTCAGATTGAATAAAAAATATCTTAATTTGTGTTCCGAAGATGAACGAAAGTCTTACAGGGTTGGAACAACATGAGGGTGAGTAATTACTGACAGAATTTTCATTTTTGGGTGAACTAACCCTTTAAAGCTTAATCTCACTCTTAACGAACTGAGTGTTTCTAGTGCCACGTCGTAAAACCAGCTACGAGTGGTGTCTTTTATTGTACAGTGTTGAAAGTGCCTACATTTCATGTAACATGCCTAACTGCATCTGATGCAATTCACGTCTTTGCCGACTGCCGTTTGTTCTGACGCCATAGTTACGATTGTCTTTTTCGTAGTCTTTTATGCCGGGGACACTGAACTACTAGATAAAACATTCTAAGACTGAACTGAACACACTTACAGACTGTTTCCAATGACTGGAACAGTTACAGACTGTTTCCAAGCTGTACTTCCTGCTCTGCTACTGTTCGGATGCTCTTGCTTACCGCTCCGCGCTTTGCTCTATCGCTTTTATATTTTTATATTTCATCTCCTTTTATCACCTAATTTTAACTTCAGCTAATCAACACAGTGCTCAAACGCTTGGATTACTACAAAAAAAAAAAGCAGAATACTTTTATTCAACCAGCCTCCCACTGCTTACATTCAGGGGAGGAAAACACAACTGCCTACATTCTAAAGGATAAGAGAAAATGCCTCTTCTGGAACCTACTTGCTGCACTAACTGCCACAGACTTTTACAAAGGATTGTAGCTCTTGAAACATAGTTATTTGTGGGACCACCAAACCAGACGGAACACACAACAGAGCTTCGTCATGGATGCCCTCAGCCTACAGCCGGTGAGTCCCTTGAATCTAGTCCTCCTCGACAGGCCATACTGAGTGTAGGGAAACAAGCCGATCGACTTACAAATCGGTGGCACAAACAGCGAGCGAGACCCAAAGGCACTCGAGACATCAGATTGTCACGAGCATCACATATTGCCGCAGTAGCCTCCTCTACCCCAGATACGGCTCTGACAAGGATTGCAAATACTGGTCTCCTACCACCGCCTCTATATCTTGAGAACAGAGTGAATGTAAATGAGGAATCCTTAAACGTGATGAATGTGTTTGAACAAAGACTGAATCAGCCAGTAGCTAACACTGTTGCTAACTGGCGCTCAAGGTCAAGCAGACAGCGGCACTCAGCTCAGAGCGCAGCCGAGCACAGGACTCTGATAGTGGGTGACTCCATAATCAGAAATATTATTAGCAGGGATACAACTACGTGCTGCCTTCCACAAGCAACGACTTCTGATGTAAACAGGGAACTTGAGAACATTCTGATGAAACATAAGACTGCAAATCGACTCATTGTTCATGTGGGGAAGAATGATATTCATAGAGCAGTCAGAACTCCTTAAGAAGGATTTCAATGAACTTGTTGGAACACTTAAAAGACTGAAAGTACAAACATTCATCAGTGGACCACTCCCAGCAAGAGGAACAAACAGATTTTCACGGTTGCTTGGGCTTTATACATGGCTCCAAAAAACCTGCAATATAAAAGGAGTAAACTTCATTGACAACTTCAATCTTTTCTGGAGTCAGAGGCAACTGTTTCAACAGGATGGGCTCCACCCAAACAAACTTGGTTCAAGAGTGCTAAAGGACAATATCTACTTCTCCCTCAATCATCCTTCTGCAGTGTGTGCCAATACACTCAACCTGAATGGCACACACACACCTGGACACAGTATGAATGACCACAGGACTTCACTTCAGCACCTGGATGGACATGCGGTTGACACGTCAAGCAAGGACAATGATAACACCACTCAGCCAAAACAACCTCTGCTCACGGACACAATCTCAGCTGAGCCCTGCCCACAGAGCTCACCACAGACAGACTGTGACATACTAGAACTGCTCCAACATTCAGCACCCAAGGACGACTTGCTGGAAAACCAGGACAGCATTTTACAGCCTCCAATAACAGCAGAGAAACAGCCCCCTCCAGCCTCTACCCTATCACCAGACACGTTATCCCTATCTCCAGCATCTCCACAGCATCTTCTGTGTTTCTCAGAGAAAATGGAAAAACTGCTGGAACCAAACTATCTGCAAGCCCCCAGACATCAACCAAAAAAAGTCAGGCCCCAAAACCACGAAAGCCTGCGGGCCCAGCTCGCTCTCCGCTTGTGAGAGCTCTTCGGCCTCTGCAAAAACGCCAGGGCCTACACCCTCCTCCATCGGCTCGAGGTGAACCAAAAACAACTGATACCACCTGATATGTGCCGGGTCCTCGCTATGATAACAGTAACTTTCTCAAATGTTTACAGAACAAGCGGGAACCCAGTGTGCCTGTATCTTTCCCTATTGCTGTTCGATTACATGATAGAAAGTCTAAGGCCTTCAAAAGCCGTACAGCAAACCCATCTAATCTGGTGCCTATTGCACGCCAAACAAAGACAAAAGTAACAAAAAGTAAGACTGTTAAGTTAGCACTTTTATACATCCGCTCACTTAAAAATAAATCACTTCTAGTCAATGACTTAACCACATACAACCTGGATTTTATGCTTCTAAATGAAACTTGGCTAAAAGACAGCTGCAGTGCAACAGTCCTAAATGAAACATCCCCTCCTAACTTTACTTTTATGAGTGTCTGCAGAGCTGCTAGGAGAGGAGGGGGAGTAGCTGCTCTTTTTAAAGATGTCTATCAATGTAAGCAAACATCATTTGGTAACTACCCCTCTTTTGAATATCTGGGTATTGTGTTAAAAGGTGCCCCACGTATTTTACTTACCATTATTTACAGGCCTCCAAAATACTTTCCAGCCTTTGCTGAGGACTTTACAGAACTGTTATCAACAATTTCCTCAGAGTTTGACTGTTTTGCTATTACTGGAGATTTTAACATTCACATAGATAATGCAGAAAACAATATGGCAAAAGAAATCAAAACTGTTTTAAAAACTTTTGATCTGACTCAGCATGTACATGGTCCCACACACAATCGTGGACACACTCTAGATTTATTTATCAGTAAGGGTTTAAACATCTCATCGATTGTTATTAAGGATGTAGCACTGTCTGATCATTTCTGTATTTTCTTTGATATATTGATCTCTCCTGCCATTGAAGCCAGATCTGTGTCTGTCAAGATGAGATGCTTAAATGAGAACACTAGTGTGCTATTTATGAAGGCTATATCTTTAAAACCAAGCATATCTGCTGACTCTGTTGATTTTCTCCTTGATTTTTTTAACTCAAAAGTCAAAAGTGTAATTGATGATATTGCTCCTGTGAAAGTCAGGAAGAGTGTTAGACAAAAAGCACCTTGGAGAAACACAACAGCTGTGCAAAATATGAAAAGAACATGCAGAAGAGCAGAGCACATGTGGCGGAAGACAAAACTTGTAGTCCATCATAACATCTACAAAGACAGCATCCATGCTTTCAATATGGAACTAGGCAAAGCTAGACAGACTTTCTTCTCAAATATTATAAACAGCAACTTAAACAACACACGCACTCTTTTTGCTACTGTAGAGAGACTGACAAACCCCCCAAGCCAGATTCCCAGTGAAATGCTCTCAGACGGCAAGTGCAGTGAGTTTGCTTCTTTCTTCTCTGAGAAAATTAATAATATCAGAAAGGTGATCAGCACATCATTGAGCCGCACTGGGGTCAGACAGATCAGACCACAACCTGAGAATGTAGTTACTATGTCTGATTTCAAAGAAATTGATGGCAAAATTTTGGAAGAAACCATACAGCACCTTAAAACATCAACCTGCGTCCTTGACGCACTCCCCACATCTTTCTTCAAAAGTGTGTTAAACAGTTTAGAAGCAGATCTCCTAAAAGTGGTTAATGCCTCACTTCTTTCTGGTAGTTTTCCAAACTCCCTGAAAACTGCAGTTGTCAAGCCCCTCTTGAAAAAGAACAATCTGGAAAAGACTATATTAAGCAATTATAGACCGATCTCAAATCTTCCTTTCATAGGCAAGATCATTGAAAAAGTTGTCTTCAATCAGCTGAACAAATTCTTAAGCTTGAATGGATACTTTGACAATTTTCAATCTGGATTCCGATCGCATCACAGCACAGAGACAGCGCTCAAAGATAATAAACGATATTCGCTTGAATACTGATACAGGCAAATTATCAGTACTGGTACTACTCGACCTCAGTGCTGCATTTGACACTGTCGATCACAACATACTTCTTGACAGGCTGGAAAACTGGGTGGGGCTTTCTGGGATAGTCCTAAAATGGTTCAGGTCATACTTAGAAGGGAGAGGTTATTATGTGAGTATAGGAGACCATAAGTCTGAGTGGACATCCATGACATCCGGAGTCCCTCAAGGCTCGATTCTTGCACCACTCCTATTCAACCTGTATATGCTCCCAATGAGCCAAATAATGAGAAAGAACCGAATCTCTTACCACAGCTATGCAGACGACTACTTAGCCCTATCGCCTAATGACTACAGCCACAATGACTCCCTGTGCCAATGCATTGATGAAGTAAACAGTTTGATCTGCCAAAACTTTCTTCAGTTAAACAAAGACAAAACTGAAGTCATTGCGTTTGGAAACAAAGAGGAAGTTCTTAAGGTGAATGCATACCTTGACGCTAGGGGTCTAACAACTAAAAATCAAGTCAGGAATCTTGGTGTGTCTCTAGAGTCAAACCTTCGTTTCAGTAGTCATGTCAAAGCAATAACTAAATCAGCATACTATCATCTGAAAAATATTGCAAGAATTAGATGCTTTGTTTCCAGTCAAGACTTAGAGAAACTTGTGCATGCTTTCATCACCAGCAGGGTGGATTATTGTAATGGACTCCTCACTGGCCTTCCTAAAAAGACCATAAGACAGTTGCAGCTCATACAGAACGCTGCTGCCAGGATTCTGAGCAGAACCAGAAAAAATGAACATATCACACCAGGCCTTAGGTCTTTACACTGGCTCCCAGTTACATTTAGGATTGATTTTAAAGTATTATTACAGGTATATAAATCATTCAATGGGTTAGGACCTCAATATATTGCAGATATGCTCACTGAATATAAATCCAACCGATCACTCAGATCATTAGGATCACATCAGCTAGAAATACCAAGGGTTCACTCTAAGCACGGAGAGTCTGCTTTTAGCTATTATACCAGCCGCAGCTGGAACCAGCTTCCAGAGATCAGATGTGCTCCTACAGTAGTCACATTCAAATCCAGACTCAAAACACATCTGTTCGGCTATGCATTTACTGAATGAGCACTGTGCCACTGTTCGTCCGACTGTTTTTACTGTACTTTATTTTTAATCTAAACTGTTTTAATTATTCTTATTTGTTTTGATTATTTTAATTTCTTTATTCTAAACTGTTTTAATTATTGTTATTTATTTTTATTTTTTATTTTTATTTCTTCTATGTAAAGCACTTTGAATTACCATTGTGTATGAAATGTGCTATATAAATAAACTTGCCTTGCCTTGGAACAGATTTTCAACACCGACTGTAAACACCAACTGTACGCAACAGTCTCTGACTTAGCGCATTTGGGCATGATCAGTACGTAAGTATCGAATTACATTCGTAATCGGCCTTACAGTCGTTAAGTGTGTCCCTGGCTTTAACTGACTCTTCCGGGTGAACTCTGAACTGTGCACGTGCAGTGTATAGACCATAGACAGTAAAAGAAATGGACAGAGCGATCTCATTGGAACTCAGTTGAGACAGTTGAAGCCCACTTTTAGCGATTTTTGAGCACTTCCGTTCCTGACGCGCAGACTCAGACCGACTCAAACTAAGCTTGATGACGTGAGCAACCTGTCTGACAGACGTTAATCTTCTAGTAGCTGTGCGTGAAAATTGCCAACGTTAATCTTGCAGAGACGGGGAACTTGAGCAAAGAGTTCTTTGGCGTGAGTGAGCAGGAGTAAGTATTCCGTTGCTTTTATGGACTCATTATCTATGGGCTTCTCCCTTGACGGGACGTCCCCCCGATTGCCTGCGAGCTTCTCCTCCTGTCTGTACGGTAATTTCTGTACAGCGCGACAGAGAGTCGAGTGGTTATGACGCAATCGTTAGCCTATTTTTACCAAAACTGTTTCTACGGGGCCATAATGTAACATAGAAGGTAATGGAGCCCTTTACACATTGTCGTGTTTCTTTAGAAATAAATAATGGACAAATGGAGTCTTTAAACGCCTCAGATGTAAAGTTATTCGCTGTCAAAGTGACGCCAAAATGAATGGGAGTCAATGGAAATGCTAACGCAAGTGAAGTTCTGCTACAAGATGGCGGCACCCGGCCGACTTCAACTTCCGGTCGATGGATTACCCCCTTGGTATAGACGCCATATTGTAAACAAACCTTACAGTGTTCCTAAGCTAACCGAAACAGTTGTGTTTACATTGAAGTAATTTCAAGTTATCATTATTTCTAAATCTATCTTTTAGATCTAATCACCTTAGGATGAATAAGTCTTGAACTTTGAAAGTTTAAGTAAACTTATTCTACCAAATTTTTTCCTATCACCCTATTAACACATTTTTTTTAGATTCACAGTTAGTTCTGGCATTTAGAACTGTCATCTAGCTTTAGCATGTCATTAACTATTCTCTGAAGCAGGGGAGTCTTATGAAAAGCCAGGTTATCCCGGTATATTTTTCTGTTGATATGAAAAATCATGTACATTTAGGAATATAGCAGGTGAATTATGTATATGATGTATATTACGATGTTGATTAACTATATGCCTTTCTCCACTGACATTAAGTTGTTCAAAGCATTTCTAAGTAGAGATGCACCGATTACAATTTTCTAGGCCGATCCCGATTCCGATTTTTCCTTGAGTTTGACCTGCCGATACCGATTTTAGCCGATTCCGATTTTATTTTTTCAAACCACTTTACAGCACACACAAATATTTATTTTCTATCTTCTCTTTAATAGAACATTTTGCATAGAACATTTTTTGAACAGATAATCGCTATAAAATAGAACTATATAAATGACTCCTAGTGTGGGAAATTCTCACACATCTAAAGTGCAGTGTTATGGAAGAACCATTTCCTTTTCACATCCAATATCCAATAATTTTTTTTTTTAAATATTTAGCAAACTAAACTTCTGTATGAGAACAGGTAATGGCAATAAAATAATATATAAATAACAAATAAAAATTCAATAAATATAGCCTTGCAGTATAAAGATATTTCTCTCTCTCTCACACACACACACACACACACACACACACACACACACACACACACACACACACACACACACACACACACACACACAGGCCTATTGCAATCACTTGTTGTATATCAATGGCAAGTTATATTTCTCAAGCAGTTCTTCTCTCATCTGACACATGTCCAGCCAAGCTAAACAGGACAAGTGGAGCATGTGCAGGGAAACAATTACATAATAATAAAAACAAGTAAATTTTGTAAATTGGGTAAATTTTCTATAAATATTTTTGAGTCTTAATTTTCTTTCTGACATCGCCTAGCCTACTTCAGTTCTTGTTAAAACACACCAGACATGCAAATTCTTTGCATTTTGGGCACTTTTTGGATGAAATCATATTTATTTTGTCCATCAAAAGTGTGCTTTCACTTAAATTGAGCGCAGCAAAAATAGATTCGGCGCCGAAACCCACGCTTCACAGTTGGTCACGCGACGCTACGCTCCTGCTCGACGCTCACGCGCTGCTCCGGCTCCCGTTGTGAATGCACTCATTTATTAACATGCACGGCGAACAAAAAAACGCGCTGCACCTTGCGGTGTGAAACGGCCGTAATTCACGAGGTTTCCTACATGTGCGCGTTCCGTGTGATGCTGATGTTGCGCGATGTTAATCATGCGGCGCCCGAGTGCATTTGACCGGCATAAAATCGGATTATGTCAGACTGACCGGCCGGTCGCCGATCATGGCCGATCACGTGAAAACCAGCCGATTCCGGTCACCAGCCGATCAATCGGTGCATCTCTATTTCTAAGGTTACTGATTTTTAGAGGGCAGACTGAGATGGTAAACGGGAACATGGTTTGTGTAACAATAGCAACACATTATTAGCTGTTTGATAACGTAGTCAAGCCAAAGGCTAATAATAGCAATTACCATTACGTGTCCGACGTTGTAGAGATAGATGAATAAAACGCATTAATATTCTGATACATCGACTTTGTAGACGACTCAGTATAATTCACTCTTCCACTTCTTCTGAATCAGTTTCTGGTTCAAACATATATGGCTAAATAAAACCAGTATTTCCACTTGCCATTGTGCAGCGTTTACTACAGTAAAGTTGACCGAGTGGATCTCTGAGCTGGTGTGAGTGAATTATTATTTTATGGGCATGAAGAAACGTTTTTTACAGGAAAAATGTTTAAATTTGTCATTTTGGTGATCAAAGATCTTTAACAGAGACAAATGTTGAGCATTCAAAAGCATCCCTGGTAAGTGGTCCAACTGAAGATGTGTGGTGTCAATCCTGTCAGACTAAGAACAAAGGCATCAGCACTATTATTGTATTCTTTTCCTTTCAAACTTAAATTATAATATTTAAAAAATATATATTTACTTAAAAAAAATGCTTTTAATTGATAGAAAATATGAGAAAAAACATTTTTAAATAATTTCTTTACTCAGTTGGGTGACTAAGTCAATAATTTCTTTACTCAGTTGGGTGACAGTCTCACATCACTAGTTGAATATATATATATATATATATATATATATATATATATATATATATATATATATATATATATATATATATACACGCCATAAAAAATTGTTTCTTTCCATTGAGATTTGTTTTAGCATCTTTCCCTTACTTAGTTGAGTGATGAAGTCTTCACATCACTAGCCAACCTGTCTACACTGAGGCCAACACTTAGTTAATCACCACACTTCACTAGTGTACAATCACTGAAATGGCACTTAGCTGTTCCCCTGCCTAAGGGGAAGATGTGGATACCTAGCTCAGAAGCATTACAGACTGCCTCAGACAAAAGACAATTGAACTGTTATTATTTTTAATAATAATCATAATTTTGAGAAGATTCCTGACACACGATTCAAGCCAGAACCACAACCATGTGGAGCTAGTCAAGAACACCAGTTCTCTAAGCCATGCCTTCCCAGCGCAGCTGAAATTAAGCAACAAGCATATCACCCACCTTCAAGAGGAGCTGACATGTGCCAAGAGCCGCATAGACAAGCTGAAAGTGAAAGCTGCAGGCTAGAAATGAAACTCCAGGACGACTTCAAGCATCAGACCACTGAGTTCCTGAGAGAGCTGATGCACACTCAACGCTGCACAGACTAGCTTGAAATGCCGACAAAGTGGAGCAAGAAACAAGTTTTGAAGTTTCAAGAAGCTCTATTACAGTCGCTGAACGTGACAAACAAGAATTCAAGACTGTCCAGAAGCACCTGATAAACCAATTCCAGTAACTTCCTGCAGAACGAAAGCCAAAGCTGATGTTAAAGACAAGAACTCTAAAATCAATGCTCTGGAAGACCCCCTGGAAAGGTACTAGGGGTAGGGCTGCACGATTATGGCCGAAATGATAATCACGATTGTTTTGATCAATATTGAGATCACGATTAATTATCACGATTATTTGTTGATTTTAGCCAAAACAAATTTTGTCGTCACATAGGCTAATTATAGCTGCTTTCACATCCATATTGTACTACATTCCTGCTAATGTACAAATATTGCATCAAAATAAAATAGGTCCTCTTATTCACCAAAATTCAGTGCATCTCCTTAAATAAATAAAAATAAATAAAACAAAGAAAATGTAGCAAAACTTCAACAGGGCACTATTTACATTTTAGCCTACATTGTGTAAATATATTTTAGGAAGCAAAAAATATAAGCTTGAATTGTACCTGCATAATGGATGTGAATAAAAGTCAAAATATACAATCAATAAAAAACAAATATTCCATAACAGAATGAAACCCAAATGAGAACATTTCAAGGCAGAACTATGCACTATGGGAGCCATTGTTATTTGATGCTTAAGAAACGTAAAACCTGGTTGTGGTACAGTGTCAGTGATTAGTTGTGAAATCTTACTGCATACATTGAATCTTATTTAATCCTCCATATGAAAGTTTATGTGCTCAAATTATTTCTATTTATTAAACAATAGTTCAAAACAAGACGTTTGTAGTTCTGATTATTGGAGTCCATTAATCGAACTTCCATGCCTCTTATATAGTAATTATATATTACTATGTAGTAGGCCATGTACCAATTTACTAATGCTCGGACACACTCTGTCTCTCTCGCACAGTTCGCTTCACTTTTGTCCAATCCAGCGCCTCATAGTCTACATCTAGAAACTAAGCTGCGCGGTGCAGGGAACAACTCTGATTGGCTCATGGAGGCATGTGATCAGACAGTGGTTTACGGAGCGCTAGATTGGCTTTGGAAAAAAAAACTGATACGGAGCGTTCTGCGAACAGAATAAAGCATTTTAAATATCGCTCGATCACACGAATTTGATCGTGGGAAGCCAAAATCGTTATCGTGATTAAAATTCGATTTATTGTGCAGCCCTAACTAGGGGTGCAACGGATCGCAGTTGATCCGGGATCCGTACGAACCAGGCCGCACGGTTCGGCGCGCATGTGATTCGAGGATTAATGGCTAAATTTAACCATCATAGAGTGAAAGTTAATAATTTGGAAGCGTTTTGTATTGCCAATTTACACATTCAAACAATTTTAAACACGGAAGAAGAGGCAAAAATCGGGATCGCATATATAGTTATTATTGCAAATCGCAGAGAGAGGCGCGTTTCAGATAGCGCTCGAACACCGAATTGATTCCTCTTTCGTGTTTCCTTGCCCTTGAACGGACACATACACAAAATTATGTCTAAATACCGGCAAGTGTTCTCTCGGATATGTCATTAGTTAACAGTTGAGGAAGAAATAGGATGTTTGTCAGTTTTTTTTTCGGTCCGTGCATTCGGTCTTAAAGTGACAGCAAACACCTAATATTCCTACTGTTGTCTCGGTGTCATTAAAACAACAAAATACAGCTTTAACAAAGATTAAACTATTTAATTTCAGTGAACAAAAAGTGTTATTTTACATTTAGGCTTATTATTAATTTCTAGGGATGCACGATATTGGATTTTGGCCGATATTCGATATGCCAATATTTTCAAACTAATTTTGCCCGATGCCGATGCCGATATATATTTTTTTTTTAAGTGCAAAAAAAGCTTATTAAAGCTTCTATTAAAGTTCTCAGTCAAGAGCAGTGTGTGATTTCCTCTGTGTTTTGTTGTTTTATTAACATTAACGGGATAGTTCTCCCAAAAAATTTTAATTGTCATCATTTACTCTCTCAAGTTTCTTTCTTCTGTTGAAATTATAAAGTTAAGTAATAAATGAAAAGCAAAGTTACATTGATTGATACGTTGATGTTCTCTTTGTTTTTTTGTTGTCTTATTAACATTAAATGGATAGTTCCCCCCAAAATGAAAAGTGGCAGCACGTTTACTATTAGGCTACTGTCGCTTTAAGACCTGGACACATCTAATATACAGGAATGACATGCACTCGATTTTCTCTCAAATGTTTGCTTTCACTTTAGACATAACCAACTGTGTTTATGTAAACCTTGTGTGTGCGCGCAATAAGACTCGAAAGAGAACTTAGTCCAGTAACCAGGCGCTGTTTGACAGGCTTTTAGTGCCTGTGCGCTTTGGGTGTATGCGCTCAGAAAAGCACATGTTAGAACAGCGCATCAGAACGCGAATGAAATGTTTATCCGGCAAAGCACATGCAAATAATGAACTTTTGTGAATTGCGGTGTCCCGTGAGTGTCACTCTACCTCTGCGTTAACAAGTGATGTGAATGTAGGTTGCGTCGTGAGATGGAGGCGCCAGAAAGAGTACTATACGAAAGAGTATCATAGCGTTTGCTTTTACAGATATTATTAGTAACAGAAAGGCAAACACTATTCATACGTTCTCATTTACCTTCAGCATTCAGCAAATGTGAATTTATATAATTTAAACAAATCTTTGAATATCTAATAAACATTTAATTTCACAAACCTTGCAGGCTTATTCGAATTTAGCAGTCAGATCTTCTGAAGTGCACATTTGTAGCCTGCCCGTTTGAATTGAATGCGGACAGGAGAGTTCAGCTTCACTGGAGACGCACGAACTGTGAACCCTTGATTTCAAACTATGCTGCGCTATATTTAGTAGCCTGCTATGCCATATTCATGTCATTTTCACTGTGCTGTATGTAATATTAGTGATACCTTGTCTATTTGAAAATAATATGATGACCATTGTGCACAAACTTAGATTACTGAATGCCCTGTTAGTGAATGTCTTTATTTGTGAAAAATACTGTAATATGATTGCAGAATCAAGAAGTTGCAATCTAAAGTCTGTTTAATTTAGAGAATTATATATTTTTAATTCGATTTCAAATTATGTATTTAAATATGAATTCAAATATATAGCCTTTACATATAAAACACTGACCCCGCAAAGCGCATCTTAGAGAGTGCAAATTAGTGCCTGCCTGGAGGAAAAAATATGTTTTAAACGTGCTCCTATTTTAGAGAATGTAGTTAATATTTACGTTATTAATGATTTATCATAACCATCCATGACCCACCTGCAATTAATCAGAATGTGTTTTTATAACTTGACCCGCCCGAACCGCAGATTATCCGCAGCTCGCGTGAATTTAACCGCGATCATCACATCACTAATACCGTGCTCTTTAAATAATCGGCATCGGCCATTAAAAAACTAATATCGGTCAACCACTAGTTTAATGACTATATTGACAACTGATTGTTTAATGCAGTACTGCGTTTTAAATTGTGCAAATAGATAAGTCCATATGCTTGTTCCAGTCTGGATATTCTCAATAGTATCTCAAAATTGGGAATCTAGCGATTCAAATCATAGATTGTGATTGTTTGTTATAAGATCATGATATTAAATTTGGGGAAGATCGCCCACCCCTACACCTACCACACCAACTGCTGGGGAAAGTCATGGGACTAGCCATACTTCTCAAGAAACCCAAAAGACAGAAACAACTGGAAACCTAGCTGGACATCCAAAGGCTATCAACCGATGCATTCAAAAGCATCCAATGTGGGTAATCGCCGATGGAACCTACCTAGACACCATTCAGTTAAGCACAGCACTGATGCCCAAGAACAAGAAAATATATAATAAAAGACATGGAACCACTAATGAGGCAACTGAAAGTTTTAAATCAAAAACAAGCTAAACATGGATGAGCACCAAGATGAGTAATGCTCGTTCTGACTAGCGATGGAACGGCCAATGATCATGTGGTAGACCTTCATAATGAAGATGATTGTTTCACCTGTTCTACAACAACACAGAACAAAGGTGTCTCTCACAGCCAACCACCAACGAAAACCCAGAGGTACCAGAGAAACCCGTCCTGGTTACGCATCACTCACAAAGAAACCACTAAATGAGCCCCAAACTCAAGAACCATGTTTATGCAACAGTAACCACAATAAGAACAGAAGGTCAGAAAGTCTGCCACCACCAGAAGGCATCCGAAGAGGAATGCTATGTAGGAGACAAAGTTTTGCACTACAGCTCTACACAGCCATGCCAAACTACCCCCCACTGTCTGCCAAAGAACTTCCTGCCTTACAGGACTTACTCCCGTCAGATCATGGATGATCCCTTGTCCAAGGCAAAGATGCAAAAACCCATCGAAACTAAACCGGGAATCACATGGGTCAAACCTTCAAGAAAAGTGGGGATAAACACAGACTGAAACAGATCTGACCATACATCCATCAGATCATGGATGATCCCTTGTCCAAGGCAAAGATGCAAAAAGTCAAATCGAAATTCACCTGGGAATAAACATGGGTCAAACCTACAAGAATAGTGGGGATCAACACAGACTGAAACAGACATGGGTCAAACCTACAAGAATAGTGGGGATCAACACAGACTGAAACAGACATGGGTCAAACCTACAAGAATAGTGGGGATCAACACAGACTGAAACAGACATGGGTCAAACCTACAAGAATAGTGGGGATCAACACAGACTGAAACAGACATGGGTCAAACCTACAAGAATAGTGGGGATCAACACAGACTGAAACAGACACTACACTACACTACACTACACTACACTACACTACACTACACTACACTACACTACACTACACTACACTACACTACACTACACTACACTACACTACACTACACTACACGTGGGGGAAAAAATCGATTCTTAGATGCATCGCGATGCGGACGTGGACGATTCTGAATCGATTCACAAATGTCAAAAATCGATTTTCAAAAAAAAAATATTTTTTTTAAGATATATATTTATAATAACTTAATATTGACGGAACGCAAAAGACGGAACTCTGAAGCGCGAAGTGCAGTGCCCGCCCGGACCGTCTGTGGCGTGCACATAACAGAGACGCTATGGCGCGCGAGATCCAAACACACTCGTTAAAAGCTGACGTGTGGAAATATTTTGGCTTCTGAAGTTGAAGGGGGAAAGGAGCTGGACAGTCAAGAGTCACACTAGTTGTAAGCTTTGTAGAATAAAACTAAAATATTTCGGAAACAATACAAATATGAGAAGCCATATGACGCGTTTCCACCCAGAGGAGGAAAAACACTCGGCTGTACCGGTCGTTGTTATACTATTAATTTACTACAAGTATGCTGCTAGTTCAGGCACACATTTATTTTCCTGTTGGTTCTTTGCAATGTTAATAAAATCTATTGTACGTTAATTCTTTATGGGTCATTACTTACTTTTAAAGCAAAGTATTTATAGTCACACAAAAAGATTCAGATAATCGATTTAGCATCGAATCGCAGCCCTCTGAATCGTAATCGAATCGTGGGGTGCCTAGAGATTCACTACACTACACTACACTACACTACACTACACTACACTACACTACACTACACTACACTACACTACACTACACTACACTACACTACACTACACTACACTACACTACACTACACTACACTACACTACACTACACTACACTACACTACACTACACTACACTACACTACACTACACTACAGCCAAAGACTGGTTGCCCACTGAAGCTAAGCAGGGCTGAGCCTGGTTACTACCTGGATGGGAGACCTCCTGAGAAAACCAGGTTGCTGCTGGAAGAGGTGTTAGTGAGACCACCAGGGGGTGCTCACCCTGTGGTCTGTGTGGGTCCTAATGCCCAGTATATATATATATATATATATATATATATATATATATATATATATATATATATATATATATATATATATATATATATATATATATATATATATATATATATATATATATATATATATATATATATATATATATATATATATATACTGATTGGCTTCATCACTCTGTCTCCTCTCCACCAGTAAGCTGGTGTGTGGTGGGCGTTCTGGCGCACTATGGCTGCCGTCGCATCATCCAAGTGGATGCTGCACATTGGTGGTGGTTGAGGAGATTCCCCCTTCCATGTGAAGCGCTTTGAGTGCCTAGAAAAGCGCTATATAAATGCAATGAATTATTATTACTACACTACACTACACTACACTACACTACACTACCATGTAAAACAGTCAACAAACATGTTCCTCCCACAGGTAGAAACTAGCTTCAGAAAGGAAACATGTAACCATCCACCCAATAAGTAAAACACCTAACATTAAGCTTTGGTACATGACACCTTAGCTGTGCAACTGTAGTTGTAAGCCATCCCAAAAAACACTCAACTGATTTGTTTTGTTTTCGTCTCTTCCTTTATTAGGTAAAATGGCTGTCTACGCCATAAGGGTCAAGGTAATGACATTAAGATTGACGCACCACACCTAATATCTGTAATATCTTAATATCCACCTTAAAATCGAATGTGAGAGAGAGAGAGCTCCATGCACATTCACATTTTTTAACACAAGTGATGTCACCAGAAAATGAGAGGTAAACTGTCTCAACCTAGAAACATTTCTCCCAAGACACCATTGCATGAAAAGACCTCCAGAAAATCAACGAACCTGAAAACCAAGGACGCCAACAAATTGCTAACAAATAGTGCTACCGTGCTAATAAATAGAGTTTTCACTATAGTTTGGATATTAATATCCACTACAGAGTTTATAGTTACGGACAATTCAAATGAACACTGGTTGATTCTTTGGTCGGCTGTAAAAATAAATAATTCTTTCAAAATTCCCTATAAATAATTAATAATCCTTTGAGCTAAATTTACCGGTTTCCAAGCACACAGACTGTTTATATACTAATTTAGCAAAAACATTTTAAGTATTTAACCCAGAATATCCTTTTAAAGGAAGCTTGTGGAGGTCCATGTCATTACCTTCGGATAAGGATACACATCTCAGGGGACCATTAGCAATACAAGAATACAAACAAGCCATTTCATAAGATGCCTAACCAAAACATGGCATGTTTTCTACTTCTACATTCTCAATTGTAATATTTAATCCCATTAAAACTGGCAACATGCGTGCAATCAGCATGGGATAAAGCTCAGAGTAAGAGGACAGACATCATGATGTCAATAACTCTGCTGGAGAGTCACCTCTTATCCGCTGAAGACAAGGTAAACTGCCAACATATAATTTACAGTCTATTTTTAGCTATTATAGCAGGTAACAGGAAATAAAATGGGATTTTAGAAAACTTGTTTTTCCTAAAAGCCATATTGCAAAGATAAATGGGCATACCAAGACGTGCAGCCAGGCCCAACAGCCATTTGACGTCTTCTGTGTACGGGGGGCTACGGGAAAAGTTGTTCGGATGATCGTTGTGGGCCCTTCTTCCCAACATCTCCAAGGCCAGCATACCTAAATAAGGACAGGAACATTTCGCCATCAACACTCTGTACTGTACGACACTGTACTGATCAAGTATTGAAATGACACATGCACCCAAACATCCTAATCTCCAGGACTTATGAGTACTGATAGAACGGAAATCATGCCTTAATTAATATTTCTCACTGTGAGAGTTCTTTGTGAGTCCTGCAACATGGACACAACCGACCTCTCCCTCACCTCTCTTGATAATTAATCACCACAATTCAGGACCAGATGGATCCTAATGGGTGCAAAACAGCAACATAAGGACAGGCAAGCCATGCCCTAATGGATCTATGCAATTAGAAATCATGCGTCCTTACCGACTCTGTAGGCCGAGTGGAGGTAGTGCAGGCCCTGCTGGCTGATTGGTTGACTGTGCTGCTCGTCTTCCACAGGGAATGGTGCACTGACCAGCGAGGCGGGCTGAGACGAGAGTCCTGGAAGAGAAGTGCCCTGAATGGCCTGGATGGTGGCGCCTGAGTGTACTCCTGCTGCTGGGCAAAAAAGGGGAGAGGATGTTCAGGGGTGTCTATGAATTTACAAACTGTCTAATGCCTTCCCAACAATTTCTGGTAAACTGGTAAGAACTGTAATGAACTTTTGTCTGCACTGAGTTTAAGGTGCACTAAATAACTATGCTTAAACTAAATAACTCAACTATGTAACTATGGTCTGTGCTTTCAAGATGGCGCCATTCAGTTGTTTTACTGTTTTTGTTAGTTTGTCCTGTTTTTTGTTTTTCTTTTACAATCAGTTTCACCAGGGATGAACTGCTGAACATTCATCAGTACACCACCCAATCTTCAACAGGTTTTTGATTATGCTGACGTTTTGCTGAACATTGTAGTTTGAGGAGCAGCAGCGCTGCCCAAGCGCTCTAGGACGCACAAGCGTGGGAAGCGAGCCGTAAATCTAGTCAAACTCAGACATCGCGGCTTTAGAACCACGCTGCCTAGTATGCATCTGGCAAATCTCCGCTCTCTACCCAACAAAACGGACTAACTTCTCTCCTGAATCAAATAAGGACTTTTCAAACTCTGCAGCTCTGTGTTTCACAGAAACGTGGCTGAATGGAGCCATTCCGTTTTACTCTTTCATCCTCATAAGTGTTTACATTCCATAGCAAGTGCATGTGAGTGCAGCGCTGCAAAAGCTGGCTGATCAGATCAAAGAGCAGCAACACCCAGACTTTCTTATTATTATTCTTGGTGACTTTAATCAAGCAAACCTCACCCTTGAACTGCCAAAATACAGACAACACATTACATGCCCTACCAGAGAAAAAAATATTTTGGACCACTGCTACAACACAATAAAGGATGAATATCAGTCCATCCCTAGAGCAGCTTTAGGACTCTCTGATCACTATCTGGATCATCTTATACCGACCTACAGGCAGAAACTGAAATCAGTTAAACCTATAAGGACCGTTAAAGGACTAAAAAAGCAGAGCGGGATTTAAAAGCCTGCTTCAACTGCACTGATTGGACTGTTTTTGAAGCTGCTGCCACTGATTTGGATGAACTCACAGATGTCGTCACACCATACATCAGTTTCTGTGAGGATATGTGCATTCCTACCAGGAATTATTTAACATACAACAATGACAAACCATGGCCAAGCCTAAGTTGATGCCTACATGAATGGGGGAAAAATCATGTACAATCAGGCCAAAAACACACTGACAAAAGAGAATAGAGTGGCTAAAAGGAGACATCACAACCTACAAGACAACACCATCACCCAATTCTGTAGGGAATCAACAACTGACCGACAACCTGAATGATTTCTACAGCAGATTTGAAAATCAAAGTCTCACACCCCACAGTCTCTCTTCACAACAATCAACACCTCCAGTAACCCCACTCTCCCCCTTCTGCACTTCAGATCAGTGAAGAGGATGTGTGTCGGGGCGGGAAACAGAAGACAAGGAAAGCACCAGGCCCCAGGTGTCTCACCAGCCTGTGCTGTCCAGCTGGCCTTCACCTTCTCACAGATCTTCAACAGATCACTGGAGGAAGTCCCTTCCTGCTTCAAGTGCTCCACCATCACCCCCAGAGGTAGCATTTATTGAATGCTACCTCTGACTAAGAATGCATTACTTTGCACTTGTATATTTTTTTATTTTGGAATATTAAGAGCAATAAACATGTATTGCAATGTTAAGGAATTCATGTTTTTTTCAATCAGATATATAAATCAACATGCATAAATTGGTATTAGTCAATTAATGGGGAGATAATCGATAACAGAATCGAAATCGAATCGGAGAGGAAAATTGAATCGTTAATCGATGCATCGAAAAAATAATCGCTAGATTAATCGTTTAAAAAATAATCGTTTATCCCAGCCCTAGACCTCATCTAGGCCTTTAATACCATCATCCCAGCAGTCCTTCAGACTAAGTTAACCCAGCTCTCTGTTCCTAGCTCTATTTGTCAGTGGATCACCAGCTTTCTGACAGATAGGCAACAGCTAGTGAGGCTGTGGAAATTCACATCCAACCCCTGCACAATCAGCACAGAGGCTTTACTTATTTCACCAGCTAGTTCAACCTGCCACAGGTGCTGCTGATGCAGTTTAACTCAGCCGTCATTGAGTCTGTCCTCTGCACTTCCATAACTGTCTGGTTTGGCCCTCAGCAACAAAATCAGACACCAGAATACTACATAGGAAGGTTCTGACTGCAGAGAGAATTATTGGTTCTCCCCTGCCCACTCTCCGAGAACTGTACTCATCCAGAGTGAGAAAAAGGGCTCAGAAAATCACCCTGGATCCCTCACATCCAAGTCACTTTCTCTTTTAACTGTTGCCGTCCAGTCGGCGCTACAGTGCACTGAGCGCCAGAACAGCCAGGCACAAGAAAAGTTTCTTCCCCCAGGCAATCTACATCATGAACATATATACATGTATATGATTCAGGGATGCACAATCCAATTCTAAAGTGATCCAATTCCCATTTGCTCCAATGAGATGGCCTTAAATAGTCATTTTATTCTATGTAAGTGCAAATAATTTTAAATGCAGATATTAAATCTGACGAAAGTAGTGTTCATTTCATGCAAATTTCTGCATATTGTAAAACTGCATTTATTCAGAATTATTTTAAATATCATTGGATATTATGCCGAAAGTTGTGTTCATGTTAAGATGGAATTGAAATTCTACAACCAACTTGTCCTTACCTGCCACAGTAGTGCTAAGAGGCAGGGCTGCCTCTGCAGTATGGTATGGGTGGACAGCGATCTGAGTCATGGACGGCACTGGAACGCCAGGGAAAGTGACAGCGGTCGCTGCCATAGGAGGATGAGGGCCAGTGGCCACAGAAAATGGGTACTGAGCACCAATAAAAGCAGGGTGCATTCCCTGAGAAGACAAACAGATGCTCTTAAAACCAGCTTGATACGCCTTCCTCGCGTCATATACCTGCCATTGAAAAATTAAAACCACAAAATTAAGTTAAACCAAAGGCATAGCTGTAAAGATTATTATACATGTATAAACAAACTGGTATGAGTCTCTCCATTTATATTCTGCCAGGAATGTCATGCATCAATGACTGCCAAGTAAGCGTCTGCATTAGAGCTTAAATTTAGTATTAATTACCTTTAGTTAAATGCAGACAAATAATACTACAGATTGAAATAAAAATCAATCTGTAGTATTAACACAGGTAATCGAAACCTATAATCATTTCAATAGGAAATGAACAGTGCTCATACCTGTGGGTAGGCAGTCCCAGAGACGGGGAAGACGGCAGGACGGGGGACATGCTGAAGCGGGTGGCCCA
Source organism: Tiaroga cobitis (assembly GCA_030578255.1). Lineage (NCBI taxonomy): Eukaryota > Metazoa > Chordata > Actinopteri > Cypriniformes > Leuciscidae > Tiaroga > Tiaroga cobitis. The sequence goes on from CM060603.1 coordinate 32,247,125, forward strand.
GGTACTGTGGGGTGCAGACGGTGGGCAGATGGGTTTGGATGGTGGTGTAGGGATGCAGACCTGCTGTGTGCGCCATGGCTGAGCCCGGCAGCGCATGTGACTGGTATATGGTGGAGCCGACGGAAATGACAGGTACTACGGCGGCTGCCGTCACTGTCGTAGTTACAGCCGAGACACCTGATGAATCCAAGACTCCGGTATTATCCAGGACACCGCAGCCTCCCTCGGGTGCCGTTCTCCTTGCTCCACCATTGGCCCCGCAGCGGCCGGAACCCTCTCGTTGGCCCCCTGAACCACCACCTACTGTTTGCTCGTACAGCCAATACCACTGGTGAGCCACCTCGAACAAGACCTCAGGATATACACCGCCTCCCTTTGCAGCCTCCTCAACAGCCATGCAAGCTTTCTCCAGCATCACATTATCCTGAAGAGAGAACAATGCAGAAAAGTGTTGTTTAAAAGCAACAAGCAGATGATTTTTATAACATTAGATTAAAAATGGATTGTGATCCAGTGGCTATGTATAATGAATGTGGTCTGTGCTGGACAATACCTGCTCCTTGCACTGCACTAGAGCTCTCTGAATCTCGTTGGGGTTCAGGGCATGAGCGTGAGGCAGGCAGCTCAAGGCAAGCTCTGCCGCAGCACGCACCATGTTGGGATCACGTGCTCGTGATGCGCGGTCTGCGAGTGACGCCACCTCCGGAGGAGTAAGGTGCCCGTCCCAGCATTCCACCAGAATGTTGAGGGCAGCACTCCCAATCTCCATGGCCTGGCCTGTGCAAACACGACAGAAGAATTCAAAAATCAAACAAAAGGCAGGTTTGCCCACCCATTTGTTAGAATACTCTTGTATTAACTTCATATCCGTCCATATCTATCTACTTATTAGAGCTGAACGATTAATTGTTAAAAAGATCACGATCTCAATTCAAACACTAGAGCTGTGTTTAATTCATCGATACAACGATGTGTAGAGTCATCACATGGTACTTGGCGATACGAGTATCAATACAGCTGCTTCTGTATCGATTCTGCAGCATGTGCGCAGCAGTGGGCCACGCTTAATTTGAATACAAGAACAAAGTTTTAAACGGCGTGGTAATTTCCTGAAATTAATATAATATAATATAATATAATATAATATAATATAATATAATATAATATAATATAATATAATATAATATAATATATAGGTTAGAACAAGGTTTTAATCTGGCAAGCAGAGGAACATAACTGGGGTTGCCTGATATCAAGAGACTAATCCCCGAGCTTCAAAATCTGCTAAATGTTTTACTTATTTTTCTCAACCTGGAAACATGTGTACACACTCTGACTCTGGATAAAAGTGCTGGCTTTCTGAAAACACCGGTAAACTTGCAGTTTAGCAATCTGCAGTAGTACATTAATAGTACATTAATATAATGCGCGAGCGTGAATCTCGCGCGAGGAATATGATGTGCCGAGCGGCGAGCGCGAATCTCTCTGCGCACACGCGAAATATAATGTGCCGAGCGCGAATCTCTCTGCTTGCGCGCGGGAACTGGGCGCGCGCTCTCAGATACACTTCTCTTGTAAGAATTCTCTCTCTGGGCTCTCTCAGAGAATATGCCTGCACTTAAAACGTGTTCAGTGCAATCGCGAATCGCTCCTCTTCCCCAGCTAACAATTTTAGGTTATAAGAGCGTTTTCATAACGTTCCCATTAAGTTATAAAAACGTTATTTCTGAATGTTCTAGGGAATTTCAAAACGTCCAGTTTTTTAGACGTATTAACGTTATTTCTTGGTTATAAGAACGTTCAATTCTCCTGTTATATAAACGTTGTAGCTATTAACGCTCTTGCTTGGTTATAAGAACGTTATTCAAACGTTCAATTCTCCCATTATATAAACGTTCTCTTAATGTTTTTCTAAGATAATGAAAAACGTTTCATTCAATAAAAAAATATTAAGAAAGGTTTTAATAATTATTAAAACATTTCTTAATGTTTTTTATACAACAAAGAACAAGAACTTTCAGATTTTAAAATCAAGACAAAAAGATCTAGAAAGATCATTTTAAGACAAAAAGATTTTTTTTTTAAAAAGACCCATGAATCATGTCTATAATATGTGTAATGTAATCACTGAGCTTTACAGAACAGCAGAAAAAAAGGGGAAAAAACCCTACATAACATATGGAATAGCAATTTCTGATTGGTTGTTGCTGTTTTGACAGCGTTTATGCCAAGAGCAAAGAGAAAGAAATCGAAGAGAAGAGTAATTAGGCATGCGCGAACGTACGGGACACAGTCTAAGCACATACACGCTTACTTTAAGCGAAGAGGAGAGATTCGCGATTGCACTGAACACGTTTTAAGTGCAGGCATATTCTCTGACCGAGCCCAGAGAAAATTCTTACAAGAGCAGCGTGTAGCTGAGAGCGCACCCAGTTCCCGCGCGCGAGCAGAGAGATTCGCACTCGGAACATTATATATTCCGCAGCCGAGCAGAGAGATTCGCGCTCGCGCATTATATTCGCACATTATATTAATGTACTTTCGCGCTACAATAGTGCGCTCTCGACATTTGACAGGGAAATAACGCCATATTTTATCGATAAAAATTGCAGGGCAGCGTTGAGAAGTTTCTGTGTTGCTGAATGTTTCTGTGTACGCACCGCTCGCGATCTGTCCGAATGTGTGCTCGTGAGCTACAGTGAAGAAACCTAATTTTTCAGAGAGTGTGTTAATTAGTGCAATGATAACCTATCAGCAATGTAAAGATGATTTTATTAAAATATTAGAATGAGTAGGCTACATTACAATATAAATTTATTAGAACGAGTACATTTTTATTTGTGCTTAAAAAAACAAGAAAAACTATCAGAATGGTACGTGGTGGGGAGTGTCCAATGTTAACATGAAACTTACTCCATTACCTATATTGTTATACAGTGCTAGAGAGGACCTTCACAATGCAGAGGGCAACTGCTTGGTCTGCCTATAGTTTGCAATGGCCCTATAGTATGCAGTTTAATAAACAGCTGTTAAACAAAATTCTCCTGAGGTGAAATTTAGTGCAGACCCGTATTGTGATGTATATCGTAACGTGGCATCTGTATCGTTATATGCATCGCATTGTGACTTTGTTGCTGATACACAGCCCTATCAAACACCCACACAATCTTATTCCTAAGACAACGATTCGCCTGTGTCTATTAAACCTTTGACAAAATCACACCGGAACATTCAAATCTGCATTGGTGCTGCCGCTGACCCAGAGATAACAGATATCATACACAGGCATGAAACAGCTTCAAAAACATCCATCCATCCATCTCTACCTATCTATATCCATCAATCCATACATGAGCCTGGAAGATTAATATACTCTAGTATAGTACTATAGTTCTCCATACTGAATTAATACTCTAAAGCCAAGGATATGAATTTTAAAGATTACATTCGCATTTCAAGTGGACAATAAATCATTTTGAAGTTTGTGATCCCTGAAGATTACACAATTATCTCTCACCTGTAATCCAGGATACATGTGAGGAATACGTCCTTGACAGCCAGTTAGGAGACACAAAATTATGGAGGCCGAGGGCATACAGGCCAATCTCAAAGGCACACAGATGCAGGTTGCGGTGAGGGCCCTGGTGGCCTCCACTGGCAGAGGGTTGAGTGAAAATGGAGGTGGAGCTGTTTCCTCCAGCTTTAATCAGCACAGTCTTGGCCAGCTCAAAGTAAAAATGGGCAGCTGCCTCAGATGGCTGGTTGGGCACGTGTGGAGCATGGCATTCAGGCCGGCGACCTTTATACCTATAAAGAGAGAAAGAGACAGTGTGTGTCATAAACAGCAGATTTAGAGGATCAGAGAATCTGTTCTGATTTTGGACTGAAACAACTTATTTAGTCAATGAACAGGAACTGAAGTAGAGATTTAGTTGTGTTAGTTAAGGGCTTAAAAGAGATGCTGATGGACAAGCACCAAAACCCGAGACCAAACCCACATAAGGGGCAATGAGGGCAAAAAGACAGGTTTGTCTCACCTGCTGGTGTCAGTACTCTTGGCTCTGGCTCCTCCTCCAGCTCTGCGTGAGCCACTGGATGACGATGAGCCAAGTGAATCAGATGAAGAGCTGCTAATGCTATCACTGTCCTGGCCTCTCCCCCAGGAAGCAGCTGTCCAACCCCCTCGAAGTGGGCGTCGACTGAGAGTAGGAGAGCTGTCTGAGGTGGTCTCTGGAGCGCTGCTGTCAATGCTTGCCATGCCTGAGAAAACATGTCAGAAAGAACACCTTTTTACACTCAAAATTCTTTATGCATAGTTAAAAATAATACATTTAATTAATATATGCAAATTAATATATTCTATTTGGAAATATACAATTTTTTACAAATAATATATTATTAAATTACTTTTAAAAAAAAGTAGGTGAATAATGGATGAATTGATCATCTTTGCAGTGATCTGTGCACTTCATTTTTATGTCACGAAGTCATAGGTGCTGCATCAAATAAACTCTTCTGTCTAATTAACAAACACACTGTCTCCTACCAGTATGTTTCTTTTTCTGTCGTACAGGTGATCCCCAGCAGCGCGTGCCGTATGCCCCGCGGCCCCCGAGTGCCAGACGACTGGGCACTGTGCCTTCAGGCTTGAAAGGTGCAGCTTCGCTCTGCTGCTCACAGGAGGTCGACTGCGCACCCTCTGCAAAAAAAAGAAAGAGGGATAAAACTTTTTTTTTTTAAACTAGGTCACTTCAAACTCCACAGGGACCCAAGACGATATTTAAGCATTGAATTTCCTTCTGAAATTGAAGTGTCTACCCTTGACACTTTGTGGATGTAGTTCACCTTGATCTCTGTTGTCAGAGATGCCCTCTCCCGTTGCTGTGCTCTGAACTCCGCCAGCCGCTAAACCTCCCTGCTGCCCTGCCGCTCCTCCGCCGGTCACGCCCTGCACAGCAGCTGATGTTCCTGAAGGGGTATGCTTTGACACTCCCCCCGCGGCTCCGCTGGCACCATGGGTGGCGTGTTTGGATGGACTCTTTTGGCTGCTGGTAGCTGGTTTGCTAGAGTAAAATGAGCTCAGAGTCTGAGGCTTATGTGTCTGGCTCTCACGGTCAAGGAGTTTGTCCAGAATCTACACAAAGATGAAATCAGAAATTAATACAAAACATTTACTGCATTACACACATAATATCTTGGCTTATGCTTCATTACAAAAATGTTATTTGAGAGACTAAGGCCTTGTTTACACCTGGTATTAAAGGGATACTACACCTAGCCTAATGTATATAACACAACTTAGACTTTCACATTAAAAATATGATGCAAGGCAGGACCATGTCAACAGAGTAGCTTAGTAGCTCTGCATATGAACTGTTTTCCTCCAATTGAAATCACTATTTCTCTAAGCTAATACATTATCTAGGCTAATCCATCCTCTAGTAACACTAAAGGTTTATAAAAAGAACCACAACCAATGTGAGTTATAACTTTTAATTAAAAAAATAATTCATATTAACACTTTTACACTCAAAGCTCTGCAGATTCAGCGATCTCGTCCAGAAGAAAATGGCATCGCTGAGATTTGTGACAGCAATATGACTCTATATCTGTTTCCATAGGCGCACAGCGAGTCATTCAGACTTGTCCAGGTTCGTCTGGAATGCGGCCCAGACCACCTCCTGATGTGGTTTGAGCGATTGGATTTTCGGAGGGCATTTACACTTGGTCTTTTCACGATCGGATAGCTAATCCGATCACAGAAAACGGATGAAGTGGCCAGGTGTAAACAGCCCCATATAGAGCATTATGTGTCTTGCGGAAAAAGATGAAGAAGATTTGCATGCTATAATTCATGCATGTCAAAAACAAACTTCTCATTGTGTTTGAATACTAATGTCTGGTTGAATTTATGCAGGCTATCAACTAAGAAAGCAATAGGAAATTACAAAATCACAACTGAAACTTTACAATGCCACCACAGATACATTTATACAACTTATCAAACTAAACTATTTTAGAAGATGTATTGAGCATACATGGTTATTTAAAAAGAAGCTTAACTTAAAGGAGAACTCCGGCGCAAAATGAACCTTTGGTCTAATAACACAATGGTACCTAGACGACCGTTCTCTGAGATTTGTTTTCATGATAATCAAATGTAAAGAGTTTTATCTCTAAAAACTGTTTAGCGTATAACGCTAGTATATAGGGCATAGAGTAATGAAAAATAAAAATCGCTAGTTAATACCACTAACAAGGCTCAAAATAGCCCCACACTAACATAATGAGGGTCCCTGCATGCAAACCGAAGCATTGAGAACTTTGTAAGTATAAAATATCTTCTTATTAAACTGTCTGTACAAAGACAGTCCACTTCGTGTATACAGGCAGGAGCAGGCACGTGCACACATACACATCAAAAGGGGCTTGAGCACCTGCCCTTTTTATTCCTGGAGAGAAAGTGCCCTTTTTTCTGGGCACTTTGTGTTTTTTTTTTTTTTTTGAAAAATAATATATATTCCTGTTTACGCACAGCTTCCCTGTCAAACAAATATATTTATTGAATAGTGTATCTAAATATCAGGTCAGGAGTTCTGAAGCGCCAATCAGAGTAAACGCGTCTGCTCTAGTGAGCTCGCGCTGCGCTGTCGTTTGGACTTTGAGCCGAGCGGATAAACAGTCCCGTGAGGCGAATGCGGTTCAAATGAGTTTCGTTCCGCTTTTGGCACATGAACATTTATCAAACTCGATATTGATATCGAGTATTGACGATATTGACTCGAACTTGATATCGTTTTATCGAGAAAAAAATATATTGCGATAATGAATGAATGAGCATATCAATTTAAGACGTGGCTAAATGTAATTTATGACCTTGTATGGAAAATCCGGACGTTTTTATGACTTTTTATGGCCTAAAATTCTTATTATTAAAGTTAATGACTTACATTAAGAGTCTTTCCCCCTGAAATGTAGAAATCTAAATTGATGAATTTAGAAGAAATCTACAGATGCAAAGAGATGGAGGATAGTAGGTTTAAAACAAACTCCATCTAAATGTGGATTTATTTGATGATGATACAGTCCTCCCTCAAATGTGAAACTAAGTCCATGTCACCATCGGGTGTATCAAATATATACTTGATTGAAACTAGTAGCATAGAAAACATCCACATTGTGGCATGGTTTCCTTTGCTGCTCTATAAACCTATGAATACTAAGGAGACCATGGTTTCTGTGTGAACTGATTATTTTGTAGACATCTATTGAAAATTAAACAATTGCATGAGTTTGAGGAAGATAAAATTAACTTTTTAATAATTTTTTTAGTTGTGTTAATATATTTTTTGTTTAAAAAAAGTTGTAAAAAAACGTAATTATGAGAAGTGCCCTTTTTTCACTTGAGCCCCTGCCCCTCAAAATGTCTGTGCACGTCCCTGGGCAGGAGCCATCTTTGGAAAACCGTCTCGACCAGTCAAACCACGAACGCCGTTCATACAGTTCTGAAGTTCGCTGAACTTCATACAGTTCAGGTCACTTGGCACGGCGTTCGTGGTTCGACGTGTCGAGACTGTTTTCCAAAGATGGCTCCTGCCTGTATACGCGAAGTGGACTGTCTTTATAAAGTATCTTCTTATTAAACTGTCTGTACACTTACAAAGTTATCAATGCTTCGGTTTACATGCATGGACCCTGATTATGTTACTGTGTTAGTGTGGGGCTATTTTGAGCCTTGTTAGTGGTATTAACTAGCGATTTTTATTTTTCATTACTCTATGCCCTATATAGTAGCGTTATACGCTAAACAGTTTTTAGAGATAAAACTCTTTACATTCGATTATCATGAAAACAAATCTCAGAGAACGGTTGAATAGGTACCAATGTGTTATTAGACCAAAGGTTCATTTTGCGCCGGAGATGTCCTTTAATTCGACGCTGAAACGCAATTACATTATCGAAAAAAGTTTCTGTGACCCGTGGAGCGTGCACTAATATTTTCAGAGGCGCTTTAACACGAAACTCATGAATATTCAAGTAAGCTCCGCCCAGTATCACCAAAAATCTCAGACAGCATATATTTTAGAACACTGGTTCTGAGCAGCTTGATAGCGCCTTCTGCGCAAAGAGTTTAACAACGCTCGCAACGCGGATCAAAGATCATTTACGGGCTGGATTAAGCGTGTTTTCAAGTTTTTATGGACATATTTCATATACTCAAGTGCTCTAAACATGAACCAGCACTGTGTATGCGCATTTAATCACGTCTTCTTCAAATGAAATATATGTGCAAATAAGGTATTTATTCAATGTTATCCACATTATATTTAATCAGCAATAGCATTTTGAACTTTTGTAATGATATGTTTGGTCATTGACTTTTAAACGCATCATTATGCAAATTACAAACACATGAGGAGAGTTCTCAGCATGAGAACCCACAAGTTCTCTGCATCAAGACCCATGACTGGCAGATCAACATACTACTACATTTCTCTGAAATGGTAGGAAATTAAATTAAATTGAATGTGGAGGATTTTAACTGTGACAAGATGATTGACAGGGCAGTTTAAACGGTCACAGGATAACTCCAAAAGTCTTGCCTTTTTAAGCTTGCTTTGGTCATCTTTATAGGTGATCATCAGTGCTAGAGCCAAGTCTCCTTTTTCTCTCCGTGTGCCTTCACATAGCAGAGGATGCTCTGCCTCGCTGACCGTTGTCTTCATACCTGATAGAAAAAAGAAGTTAAAGAAAAGGAGAGACAATTGAAACACAGAATGAAAGAATGTCTTCGACAAAACTGCTGGTTGGTTTTGTATTTTTTTTCACATAAATTGACTCTCACCAAGAGCTGCAACAGCAGCCTCAAATCCCAGCTCCTCATCACCAGGCATTTCATTGTTACGGTTCCGGCTAGGAGGTCGAGAGCCCGTGGGAGAGACCACTGCAAGAGGCAAGTGATAAGAAAAAAAATATGAAAAATGAGCATGGGGATTTTGGGGCTTTTAAAGAGCAATTTTAAAACTGTTGGATAAGGTCGGTTTGACTTACCAGGGGTGCAGAGAACGTCAAATATGAAGCTTGCCAGCATGAGAGGCAGAACCGGACGATAGTCGCAGAAGTTTCCATCACGGAGCTGCTCTGCTCTGTCCCTTATGGAAGTCATTTCTACAAGACCCAGAGGAATCTTCTTCAGGAGAGCCACTACCTCGGATTCCTGATATGCCAGCTTCACCTAACACAAGAGCACAGTAGTTTAGAATTCTGGGACAAAAAAACTCCACTGCACATCTTTGAAATCAGGCATCAAAACATTACAATGAATTTTTAGTTTATGGTTTGTTATATTGTGTGTTAATAGAAGTGCTCAAATCTCTGCATTTTGTGTACACCTTGTTTACTATGTTAAATTATATTGCTTAGCATTATTTTTTATATTTATGCATGAATACATACATTATAATATAATATAAAACATGCAAATACTTTTATACCACTAAAATACAATAAAGTTAGAATAAAATAAATACTGATATTACACTTCCAAATTTCAACAAAACCAGACACATCCCTAACAACAAACTATACCGTCTACAAACAGATCATCAGATTTATGAGACTGACATCTGCTTTACCTCCAGAGCTTTAGTAGAAGCAGGAGGTCTCTGCAGCTCCAGGGAAAACATGCCAGTGTTGAAGGCCAGGTTATGGAGCTCCAGCCTCTCACTCAACACAGTCAGCAGAAAGGCTACTTTAGACAGGGTGTTAGTGGCCACCTGCGTCTGTTTACTGGTCGACACCTTGCTCTTTTTACCCTAAACAAGACAAGGAGATATCCATTTTCAAAGGTGAGCACCGGTATGATTGTATGTCACAGCTGAAACCTCTGGGAAATGAAAAAGACTATATCGGTACCTTTGTCTGTGGCTGCTCCACCTTCAGGT